>CM076722.1:9557129-10157129 GCA_038501795.1 Pseudopleuronectes americanus
TCATGTGTGATTAGTGAAATGGATATCGCTGTGAGCAGCGTGTCTATCAGCAACTACAATTAGCCAGAGGTCATTGCCATGGCCACCAGTGGTTCGTGACCACTTATAGCCCTCCGCTCCCCCCCCCTCCCGCCCTCATTCTCTCTATCTGCCTCTTTCTTCTCCTACTTTCCCTATCTCCCTCTCCCACTGGATCCTTGAGAGGCAATAACTTACATGCCGGCCCGTGGACATGCGCCACCGACCGCAGAACACTGATTAGCGAGATGTCTGTATCAACTAGTGACAACAGCGCACAGATGTGTTGTGTGTGTGTGTGTGTGTGTGTGTGTGTGTGTGTGTAGGTCTGTATGTAAGCAGCAGATCTGCTATTTGTCTTGGATGGCTGATCTGAGTAACAGCACTGCAGATCAGAGTGTTGGGGCCCTGTGGGGGCGATAAATCACTTGAAAAACTTCTTGCATGCACACACACCCTGCCTCCAGAAAACACACACACACCCCCCCAGCTCCAGGTCCAGGCACAGTAGGACCACAAAGTTAACGAGGCCTCCAGGCTTCTTCAGATCGGCCGAGGGTTCAGGGGCTTCCTCCTGTGAAGGAGACAGCGAGACAGGCCGGCTTAAATGGGTCAAACTGGGGAGACGAGAGTAAAGACCTGTCCGATGGTTATCGTGAACCGTTTCCAGACCACAGAGCATCTCTGTTCTTGTGGCTCTGCTCCAGGAATGACAACACTTCCTCGCACACTGAGAAATATGGCTGAAGGAGGCAGTGAAGATGTGTGCGATCGCCTCTGTAGGTGGAAAGAGACAGTGGTTTTTAAACCATGCTGTTGGTTTGTATTTAGGGATTGCGATGGGAAGTCCTTGAAGAAATTCCTGGAGCCCAGAGGATGAATCTTAATGACTCTGTCGATCGCCTGATTTTTCATCTGGCCATTATGTTCAAATTTGTCCAAAACTGTAATCTTAGTTTGGAGACATCTGATTGGCTGTTTATCTTACTTCGATACTTTGCTTTTCTCTCTGTGTTTTGAACCCACCTCCAGAAAAGGAGATGCATTAGCCTATTGACATTCTTGATGTGCAGGTCCATGTGATTCTGATATCACTGAGATTTGGAACGGCTTCTCTGCGACTCACTGTTTCCCAAAACAACAAAGCTTCACAGAGATGTTTAAAAGAATCTTCTCAGAAGTTTAATGCCAGCTTTGGTTCCGTGGAGAAACTCTGGCTCACATCAGAGTCAGATGGGGAAAAAAAAACAGAAAAAAAGCCACTTCAAATAATCTGTACCTGTAATCCGGTGCATTAGAATCAAACAAACCAAAGTCTTCACACTCACAGCTGCACAAGTATGTTCCAGGCTCAAGGCAGCAGCATGTAGTCCGACATACAGGTGGGACATCCAGGCCACAGCTTGACACTGAGATTCCAAACGGATTGAATTAATTGATCTCCAATTCAGCCGAGAGGAGGAGGAGAGGCCTGACCGAAGAGCCGTGACAGCCTGAGAAGCCTGGAGGAGAGTGAGAGGGAGAGAGGGAGAGAGGGGGACTGACAGACCGGGACACAATGGCAGTGAAAAGAGAGGCAGTGGCAGAAAGGGGATGAAAGGGAATGTGAGAGAAAGAGGTAATGGCAGATTAGACTGGGAACTGAGCAAGTGTAAATGAGAGGGAAAGAGAAAGAGCTCGGGAAGGGGGAGTGATTTGTCTGGCTCAGATGGAGTCAATATTTGCTCCGTTCCAACCAATCCCGAGCCAGGGTCTGGATCAAAGCAGGACGTGTGTGCTCAGAAATAGGTGCCGAGGGCCAGAGAAGGAAAACGGCCGACATCTTTGCAGTCTGCTCTGGACGTGGACGAGTTCACAGAGAAGAGATACTTTTCCACTCAGGCCTTTTAGTTGGAATTCAACCTCTGAGAATCCATATCCGCAGATGGAGAGCTGTTCAAAAGGAGCAGAGGAGAGGGAGATAAGACGATAGCTGAGTGGAGCGCTCTAATGAGGAGATACATTCGTCACCGGCCAGACACGGACGTGAGAGGGGGAGGGACAGGTCGGCTCAGTCGGGCCCTAATTGGCTGAGGAAACTGCTGAAATAACCTTGTTCCAATTATTCACACAATGCACAATTGTTGGCCATTCAGAGAAGCCACTGGGCCACGTATGTACACACAACAACAACAAACAACAGGATTTATATCTGTGTGAACAGGCATGTATGGCACAGGACACACATGGGCCGCGAAGAGATGGAGCTGGAACAATGCTGCTGGGTAATGGGAGCCTTGCTGTGTTTATGATGTGTTGGTCATCCATCACTGTGTGTTGTATCACAGCCTATATTTCAATTGACTGCTGCTGCTGGTGAATTCCTGCTCTGTTCACAGAGACCTCTGCCACTGACGACAGATCTAACGGCCATCAGGAATGCATCGCCATTCCTTTAAGATTTCTTCGCTATGTTTGATGTATAAAACTTCTGTTCTCCAGAAAAGACTCCAAGTCGGCAGCTGAGCCAGTGAATGGCTCTGTGAGGCTGTGATGCTCATATTGAGAAAAACAAACTTGGGTCACATTTAGTGCAGATACAAATTTAAATATATTTGACTCAGAAACAGTAAACTTTGACTTGTTGGCAGTGCTCGAGCAAAAACCAGAGCATCACCAAAGACATCAGGGTTAAACTTCTGGGAAACATTAATGTCCAGACACAATTTCCGAGTAACTCGTACTGTGGTTGCTGAGATACTTCATCCTGGACCAAAGTTGTGAAATTACCGTCAGTCAGGGGTGGAGCCAGTACTCAATAAAAAAAAGTTAAAGTACCATATTAACTTTTCTACTTAAATAAAAGTACATAGAGTATTAAAGTAAAATAACTCATTCTGTCTCAACAGTTGCGTCCCGGCTGCTGAAGGAGGCGTGGCCTAATCTAACCTGCCAGCTTGAGTCAAGTGATGAAGCCAAAGAGGGTAAAACACGTTTATTTTCTTTTGGCAGATTAATTTAGAATTGTTATCAGATCTTTTTTACCGCTCTACTGTATAGACATATCACCCAAAGAAGAAAACAACAATTATTTGGAATTACTACTACACGATTACTTCACCACTACTTCTAACAATACAAGTAATCAATCACAAACCGAATGATTTGATTCAAAAGTGATTTATTCTATCTACAACCAAACAATAACCTCAAAAGATCCTTTCTGTCTACTATGCATATGAATCCTAAGCAGATTCATCCAGAGGAGGAACCATGATGCAAATTCACCTCGAGTCCCGACCAACTGTGGTGTGAAGGGGCCCAGACGTCCACACAACAGACACACAAGACCGGCTAATAATGCAGGGCTCAGAGAGAGAGAGGCCCCGGCATCAGCAGCTGATACCGAGGCTGAATGCTGCACACTCCCACACAAATTTACATTGAATCTAATTGTCACACGAAACAGGAGGGTGTCAGGGCCTTTGGGGAAGTGGATGCTGGACGATCATGAACCCGGAATCCAAACTAAATAGAATCCTCTCTCCCAAAAATATTATCTGAGCTCAAAACAATAAGGGGAACTTGCTTTTTTATTGGAGCAGAGATTCTGGATGAATATTATAAGAAAGGAACAAAAAGAGAAAAACAGAGAGAATTTATTTCATGTGTTCACTCAAGTATCTGTGAACCCACATAAACCTAATACAAACCCACAGCTTGTCATTTTGTACTCTGATTTTTTGGATGAATTCTTCAAACGAGACACACTGTTTTCATTATTCAGCTTTAGAGGTGCCAGTAGTTCTTATTTCACTCAGACATAGACCAGCTCTTCCCCTGTGGTCTTTGTGCTAAGCTAAGCTAAGCAGCCGCTAACAGCTTCATGTTTCAGTAGGAGGTGAACTTCCCAAAACTATTTTTTTAAACTTACAGAAATCAGCTATTCTTTAAACATTAACAATATTTTTGTATCCAACTGATCAAAACCCAGCATGTCTTAATAACGGGACTATAGATCTCTAATTAAACATTTAGAATACCAGTAAACTATGAAGATGCATAACGTATTATGTTACTGCTGTTGCAAAACAAGCTGTGACCCACAACATATCTCTCACACACACACACAAATAAATACTTAAACTCTCTGATACACAGAGTAGAGAAATATCTGCCTTTCATCATAATCTCCTGCAATATTTTAAACAAACTCTGAGCCACATCTCCGTCAAAGATTTGGCGGGGGATCATTCCCTCCCCTCCCCTCCCCTCTCTCCCCCCTCTCTCTCTCCCTCTCTCTCTCCCTCCTTTTAGCCTCGTATGAACTGACCGCTCCATCTCTCCTTCCCTCGGCCAGGTCTCAGTTACTCTCCAATAGCAGGAATCTTGAAAACAACCTGAGGGTCAGCGTCAGAGGTCAGCTGCATCTCCTTCTCCTCCCCAGGGCTGCAGCACTGCAGAGTGTCGACACTGAGACCAAGAGGAGAGGGAGTGTTTACACTACATGTTCTAGATATGTTACATGCACAGTAGATCATGCAGGTCTGGATCTCTATATGATCTCCTCCTGGTTGAAAAAATAGTTTATACTGTGGTTTAAATTAAGCGCAGTTGGAAAGAAAAGCAACATTCTTTTTTAAATAATGGCTCTATTGTAGCATTTTATTACAAAAACTTACTTGAATCAACTTTCTCCACAGATTGTTATCTTTAATAATATTGAATAACATTTATTTCTAAATCATGCAGTGATAAATGACCATGCCTTCAACTCGCCAGTAAATATCACATCACTTTTACTTCCCTTGCATCAAAAATGTTGTATTTTAGTTTTATAAGAAGCTCAGCTGTCACTTTTGAAAAGTTGACTTGCAGTTTGGAAGTCTTTAAGTCTAGAGTTATGTGTGTGTCCCCTTCATTTCTTGGGTCTGCTTTGGTTCCTCTGTGTCCTGCACAGATTGAAACAACAACAGCAGGAGTGAGCGATGTCAGAGCACGGGCGTCTTCCACATGGGCTGGCACGAAGTCACACAAGCAAATTCAAAACTGATGCTCGCCTCTCGAGCCGTTCCTTTCCTCACTCGTCCTCGCAAAGGGAGAAAATTCAGAATTTACAGTGGGCTGCTGCAGCAGGAGAGGAGCATATGCAAATATTTGCGAATTTTCCGAAGGGTCGGTTTATTGTCCTCACTTACTAAGCTGGCCTGAGAGACAACATGACCTCTGACCTCCCCCTGAACCCTGTTAACTTCTTCCTTCTGAGAGCAATTGAAACAGGTTTGCTGGAGCAATAAACCAAATGCCTCTATCCTTCAGGAAAGCTTATTTCTCTGGCCTCTGCCTGCTCCCTCTCGTCTCTAGGTATCCTGCTCTGATGAGGAGCCGGACAGAAAATCAGGTCAGCGGAGTGTCAAGCATTGCAGACATACTTGGGAGCAGGTTGAGGCCAAGTGGAGACTGTGCACTACTGTTATCTGCGTGTCCTTTTGAGTGTGACTTCCACCGGGCCCTGGCACGGCCACCAGCTCGGGGTAAGGGCGTGCGTGCCAGAGCATCCATTACTGTTAAATGAATCTAAAGCCAAGTGCAAGCAAATGAATGAAAGGCGTGAACTGTACACTGGTGGATTAGAGCAGAGACTGGCTGCCGGCTTCCGAGAGCAGCGAGACAAAATAAGTACTAACATGCCGAGAAAACTCTTTCTTTTTTCAAAGAGAGTGGACTGTGCCGAGTTACTGGACCCAGAAGAGAGGGAGAGAGGAGCAGAGACAGAGGGGGAGTTGGCGAGAGGGAGACGAGCATGTTAGGCCTGGCAGCACGGGTGGGCTGAGGTTTTGGAGTCGAGGCAGAAATGTTTCTGATGACTTTAATCTGCTGTCTTGGATTTACATTTTACAAGAAAGAATTTTTTCATCCGACTGTTGCCCGGCATGGTACACAAGCAAATGTGTCCCAACCAAGATGCATCACACTTTGTTGGCGTGTTCTGTGTGTGCACTCTGTGCTGCAGTGACAGAAATCCCCGGCCACACCTGCTGAACAGAATAAACAGTCGGGTGATATTCCCTCAGGTGGTCATTTACAACCCCCCCCTACTCAAACATCACTGAATTACAACAGGCATGAATGTAGGCACACGCTCCGATGAGTAAATATGGAATGTGGATATTGGAGGGAGATTAATTACTGCTGCTGGCATGTGAGTCACAATCAGAGTGTGTGAGCGTGTGTGTGTGTGTGTGTGTGTGCGTGTGTGTGCTGTGTGTGTGTGTGTGTGTGTGTGTGTGTGTTGTACAGAGGTCAAATGAGGGTCTCGACCACTATGTTCCTGTCACTGTTTGATTTTAAATCTCAAAAACCTCCTGTTCTTTTTTTCAGTGCTTTCACTTTCCGCCTCACATTTCTCTCTCTTTCTTTTCGCTGACACACTTTCTTTCTCGCCCCTTTTCTAAAAACACCGTCCCACACACAGAGAGACACACACCTAAAATGCAGGAACACAGGACACGCACACACACGCACACAAACAGGGGGGGTATTTATAACAGGGTGGGTGGGAACGGTAGCTCGGCCTCACAGCTACTATTTTGGGAGGTCGAGCCTTCAATCAGTCAGGATGACAGCTCTTCAGTGATACCGGCAGGACAATACAGTGCAGCCTGTTTATCTTCCTCCGCCCCAGCCTGGGAGTCTCTGCCCCCCCCGGCCGGGGTCACCGTCACCCTGCCTCCCTCCAGGAAAAAGACCTGACTTCCCGCACAGCAGTGATCTCGGGAATCTGTCACCAAACAACCACGTGAGCTCCAGGAAACACTTCTCCAATCAGGAAGCACTTTGCCAAGTATCTCCACACCGTTTATCCCTGGTGCCTCCACAATGCCAGATCATCCAAAATGACTTTAGAAGGGAGGATCAGGTTTCATTTTTTGAAGGGACACAGTGAAAGACATGTGCAATAGATGCAGCGTCTAACTGAACACATCAACAAAATATCAGTATTCACAACATTGATTAGAAGAAACAGATTTTTTAGTGTAACAGGTGTGTCAATGTTTAAAGTATCTATACATAAGAAAATCTCTCATAGAGATGAAGGGAGCAGCCATGACATTTGAAATGGAGGAGTTATTGCCAGTTATGGTAGCATATGTGACCTTTCTCACTATTTTCGGACAAATTAAAATGATTATTGTCTGAATGAAAATAGAAAAAAGCTATTAACTGATGAAGAAAACAATTACACAACATTCAGTGTGGTGTTTATAGTTTCCCTTTTATAAACTCGTGCACTTCTGTAAACTTTGGAGATAGATGGTTCCTCCGGCCTGCACCGCACAGGAGTAACACAGTGATGACATCGACCATTAGCTCCAGCAAACACTCCTGAAATCTTCACGTCATAGATAACACAACATCAGGCTGCCTTCACCCACCCTCTGCCCGCCTATCTCTCCCCTGCTGCACACACACACACTCACGTACGCGCACACACACGTACGCACACACATGCACACAAAGCAATCTTTCATCTGACAGGCGGAGTCACACAGAGTTCATAGTAAATTATTTTTAGCTAAAGGGGTTTACCAGAACACCAGGGCTGCTGCTGGGGGGGGGGCAGTGAAACAAGCTGCTTTACCACAGAACACAGAGAAACAATGAGGAGGTTTAATTCAGAGAGGAACAGATTGATACGTAGTTTATAAGAGCAACAAAGACAAAGTCCAAAGTTCAAACGTATCCTCTCTGTCAGGCTCTCACTGTGAGTTATGAGGCCTGACATCCACAGTCACAGCAGATCCGCTTCCTTTACATGAGACCTTTCTGTATTTCTTAACTCCCTGTGTTTTTCCCCCTCTGGTTTCAAGTGGGTGAGGCGCAGTTAGATGGAAAATTTGTTCAGGGCTTTCACAATTGAATCAGTCGGGAACCACCCATTATTTGATGTATCATTCTCTCAGTTTACCTCTCGACAGTTTTGCTTGTAAAATGTCTAAATATAGTGAAAGATGCTTTTTCGATATTCCACAGCAGAAAGGGACAATTTCTTTTTTTCTATCTTTAAAGATATTGAATTTAGAGGATCCAGAAATGTTTCATCTTGTCACATCTGAAAAAGCTGACGCCTATAAATGTTTAGGACTTTGGGACCAAAGTAGCCAAGGAGGGTATGTTTTCACCCATTGTCCATTTGAGTGTAAACAGGATTACACAGAAACAACCACACAGATTTCTCAGAAACTTGGTTGGAATTTGTGATGTTGTTCAGGAAAGAACTCATTGCATCTTTGTGTGAATCCAGGATTGTGTGAATATAGAATGTTTTCCCTGTTTTCCCAGGGACTAATTCTTGAATCTAGATAAAAGTTAGGCACAATGAGGGAGCTGATCTTTGAGTTTGTGCATGTTGGTGCAGTTTGGTTGAATTAAAGGCGACCGCTGGGCTGAGGTGTTGTAGTTTGTTTTTAAATCTGGGCTTGATTGACAACTGTCAATCAGAGGTGACCTGAATTCACTGGATGTTCCATCATGAACCTGCGTCACCTTTTCCTCTCTGGAACTCAACACACACTCCTCTCCACCTGTTTCACAATCAACTTTGTTGATGCAGTATCCTTTTGTTCGGTTTGTTCTTTCAAAGCCACTACTCCCTCTGCCTCTATGTCACTGTTGTGACTGATGTCTTTTCCATCCTGCTGCTCCCGCTCAATTAAAGAGGAAAAAATGTCCAATCCCTTTGACCTTTACCTTGACTTGCCTGTTTCCACTAAACACACATGAAAACACACAGCCCTGACACGGCTGCTCCCGCTCCTATTTTAGTCAAATCCCCCTCCGTATCCTCCCTCTCTTCCAGTCTTTTAAAGGTATGCCAGCTCTTCTATTCTAAAATCATGACACACGCTTACGTAAAAGGGGAAGTTTGCATATTTAATGGCCTTAAGTGAACATCTGAAGCTGAGTAATGTTTGCATTAGACTGATAATGATCTTTTAATAGTCTTTAATCTCTTCTGTCCTTTTTTAGAAACCAGAATTATCAGCGAATGCCATTAGAGGGCAAATCAACAATGAGCAAACGTGCACGCAAGATAAGTTTTATAAGACTTTATTATAAATTTCAGACGGATCTTCAGACAGACCTTGAGTGCAACAGCTTTAACAAATAAAACAAACATTAATAACATCAGTGGCTCATTATTTCTGAAAGATTTCCTCAGAATTCGTCCACGTTGCTCCTCGTGTCTCGTAGCTGTGTGAGGGACGTCAGCACCTCCTCCGTTGGCCTCCTCCCAAGCTGCTTACCCCGTCTGCTCCTCACACTCACTGTTCCACTCTCACTCTCCTTATCACCCACCACTGGGTAGAAAAACACAGAAAATGCCTGTAGTCATAATTAAGTAATGAATGATCAGTTGGAGTTTGTGTAGTAGATTAAAGAACAACAGTGGTAGGCTTCAGTGTGTAGCCTCAGCTTTCATCTTTACCAAATATGTAGTTGTACTGAGCCAGCTGAGCTGAGCGGATCTTCTTATTTAAGGTGGCTCCCTCATCGTCACTGAGATCAGCCATGAAGCCAGCCTCACGAAACTGCCGGACCACCTTAACAGGCGAGGGAGAGATGCTTCTATAAAGGTTTTATCTCCATAACGTGCTTATCACATTTTAAAGAACAAATGAATGATGACAGCGAGAACGTGTTCTTCCTCAGCTCATGAAATCTTCATCATACACTGACCTGCTTGGCGTATGACGCATTGTTGCCCCCTACAGGAATAACTGTGACCTGCGCCGGCGACAACCACAGTGGCCTAGACAAGGGTAAGACAGAGGTGATGAGTTGCGTTACAGCGAGCGGCATAAGAGCAAAAACCAAATGCATCTGACTTAATGTGATTGTTGTCATTTCGCACCATTTCCCTCCAAAGTTTTCAGCCAGTATAGCGATCATCCTCTCCAGGGATCCCAGCACCGCTCTGTGGATCATCACGGGCCTGTGTGACTGTCCGTCTCGCCTGAGAGAGAGAAGGAAAGGTTGATGGAGCCAGTGAAGGTTGGTTGATATCTTATAAGAATGTAAATAATCATGTATGTATGCATGTATGTTGGATGAATGGTTGTTTGTCTCTCTTTGTTGGCCCAGAGTTACAATAGCGACCTGGTCCAGGGTGTAATCTGCCCCTCGCCCAATGGCAGCGGAGATTGTTTGACGACCATTATACAGTGTTTTTTTTCTTTTAGTATCTCTGAGATTATTAGGTCACTATGCACGACTTAGAAAATCAATAAATCAGAGGGATTTATTATCATTTCTGCATCGATGTGAAGTACATTTAACTCTAATGTGTTTGCTGGATTAACTAAGAAGAGTTGGTCATGTTCAGCATAAAGTTGTTTCCTCACAAAATGTGCTGTGTCATGACACTAGTAGTTGCAATTACAAATATTTGTAATCCTTATTGATCTCTGCTAAACTGTGCGATAAAATACACTTTAACTTACAGCAGACTAATGAGGGAAGGAGGGCAAACAAATAAGAGGCTAAACGGCGTTGTAGGCAGAAGCATGGAGTGTGATCGTCTAAACCAAATTCAATAAAAGACAAATCTTTCATAATGGAATTAGGCCCCTAAGACGTTAGACTTGAGTGACAAACATGAGGTTTTATCAAACAGGCCAGCACATTGGACGAGAGCAAGGATTTAAAACCCTGCACATGTAGGAATGTGTAAAGACTCAGAGCCAAGTGCTGAAATTTGACTCACCCGACGTACTGAAGATCAAATCTGATTGGCAGCTGGAAGTCCAACTGGATCGTGGCACACTGGTGTTGTCGGCCAATTGCATCTCGAATCTGAATGTCAATCTATGGAAAAACAGTGTTTATAGTTTCAGGCTTTGTTTCTCTTTTTCAGCCAAGATCTAGTTCTCTGAGACACTGCTGGTGACAAAACACGTTTATTCTGTACAGACATGAAAACAAATGCGTTGCCAGGACAAGCTGCTAATAGAAAATTTGGGCTATGAAATCCTATCAACATGACTTAGAGGAAGATTTGTTTATTTTTACAGAGCATGTTCTTGTGCATCCCCACCCTGACTTGATTTACTTCCATAGCCCTGGAGCATATTGACTTCTTGTCTGACTAATGTTGAATTGGAATGACTTCTAAGAAAATTAACATTATGCCCAAATTATGCCAATTTAAGTTTGAAGCAAAAATGTGCATTATATTTCATTTGAGAACAATAACTTTGCATTCTAAAGAATATTACAGCCACCTAGCAGAGAGGGAACAGCATCATTTAGATCGAGCATTTTTGCTTGCAATATGTCGTTTTTACACTTTTTACGAATGCTAATATAAAGTTGACCACAAAACAGTACTTAACAGACAAGAGTAGGAGGGGTGTCAATCTTCTCATTTAATTCTTAAGTATAGTTCACATGATTCACTTTCCACTGACCTTTGGTCCGTAGAAGGCTCCGTCTCCTTGATTCAACTCCCAACGTTCACCAAAGTGCTGCAGACTCCTCTCTAGCTGCTGCTCACACAAACACACACAACACACACACACACACACAGACCATGAAGCGTAGCAAGTGAGTCACCCCAATAGAATCTATTAAATACATTAATGATTGTCATGTAGATCCTGCTTGTGTGTGTGTGTGTGTGTCTGTGAGTGTATGTACTGTATGACCATAATGTCCAATTACACTCAATTGAATCAGCTTTAATTGCCTCTGTGCCAATTTAAAAGGAATCTGTGGGGACGTAAAGATATACATCTACCCAGCAGCCTGACACAGAGCAGCGCTCTACTGCAAAGTACCACTCGACTTCACTGATTGGTTAAGTAGATCTTATTAAACCATGTTGTTTTGTTTAAATAAGATCTTTTTTCCTGTCCCTACGTTTAACTTGGCTCCTCTCTTGGACTAAGTCTGGTTTTTGGCAGAGCACGAGATGATAAGTGTGTGAGAATGTTTTGCGTTTACCTGCTCAGCACTGTCCCACTGTTCAGGCTCCCCGAGGCACGGCGTGGGACGAGTAGACAGGAGGCAGTGGAAAGAAAACCCAAACACTTGATACACACTCCTCACAAAGTCCAAACTGGCCACAATCTCTTCTTCCAGCTGGGAAGAAAGAATATAACAAAGGCACAAACAACAAGAAGGAATTAATAATACAAAATAAGGGGCTCAGGCACAGAATTCGAGGATTGTGTTCATCTTTCCACCATTTATGGAAATCTCTGTCTGTGGATCAGATATCTTGAGAACCGTACATCTCATCGGCTTCACGCTTTGCATGTATAGTTTCAAAGGACCAAGAAAATGCTGTTTCGAATTTAGTGCAATTTGGATATGCAATTTATTCAATATTAATAATATTTGAATAAACAGTATTCCAGCAACAACAACTGACTCAAACTTGACTGAACTTTCAACAAACAGGTGAGGAGCTCTTTGTGCAGCAGCTGGGCCGCAGCTTCATGGGAACACACACTCACTGTCGGTCTTTACTTCAGAAAGAAAGCTGCATTTCCACAGGCCAAGAAAACAGCCCATTACAAACAGGTTTAAAGCAGAGGCTACACTGGTTTATACTAACTATATTTACAGTAATGCTCTAAATGTTCCATTGGATTAGTATCCATAGTAGTGATTATCATGTGAGTTATCTGTGAAGAACTGGATGCAAACCAAGGAGCTAGAACCGCACAATCAGTATCATGGGAACGTTCCAGGTCTCTCTCTGTGTAGGGGATCAGGATTACACAGATTGCAGAGATACACATATGGAGGTGTAATGTTGAAACAGCACAAAGAGCCTCATTCATCTGGGCTAAGGCCTCCAGGAATGTCTGGAGTTATTTGTGCAGCCCATCTAATCACTGTGATATGGTTCCACATGTGTCCCATTTACAGCTTCTATCCTAGTTACTGCACCTCAGTAATTGCGCGGTATCTGACACAGACCCGTGTTTACGCGTTTTTCGGTTTACCTGCTCAGGTGTGCAGAAGATGTGAGCATCGTCCTGGCAGAACCGGCGAACACGAGTGAGACCTCCCAGTGCGCCGGAGAGCTCATTACGATGCAGCGCCCCGAAATCAGCCCATCGCAGAGGAAGCTCCCTCCACGAGCGGACTCGCTGCTCGAACATGAGACTAACAATAACAAAGGAGAATCAGCCACTGTGAAGTCTCTGTTATAGAACTTCAGTACAGGAATGTGTGTGTGGGTGCGTGTGTGTGTGTGTGTGTTCACCAGTGAGCAGGGCAGTTCATGGGTTTGAGAGCGTAGGTCTGTGAGCCCTCTGACGTCACAGTAAACATGTTCTCGCTGTAGTGCTCCCAGTGGCCTGAGCGTTCCCATAATGCAGTGCTGTACAGAGTGGGGGTCATGACCTCGGTAAAGCCTCGCCTTTGGTATTCACTCTGTGAGATGTCAGGAAGGACAATGAGCGACGATCAGTGCAGGACTGAGTCAGACGGTCACACGAGTAATAATCGCAGACTAACGAGAGCAATATCCTGACGACTTATGTGAACATGTTTATCCTCAGGACACAATCAACACAGCACATGCAAATGCATGCGTGTGTGTGTGTGTTTGTGTGAAACTGATTCTGTTCAAATGGATGTTATTACACTATAAACCCACTGAAGGACGTTTTGGTTATTGGTGCTTAACAGGGCGATCAAATGTCAGTTAATTAAAAGGGGTTTTATGATTTAATTGGAGGCTGCAGGGGAAATGTTGAACAGGGACCAGTCCAGGAGGGATTTGTCTCTGATATAAAGCCTGTAACACCACAGTAGTTCTACCATAGGTCTACTGTGACTTTATGTCATTGAAAACTGTGTTCATCAGTTTACTCAAAAGCATATTAAGGTATTTGCGGAGCAGCGACTCAGATGCAGGTTACATGACACTTGTTTATCTATTAACACTGACACAATATATGGTGGTTTAATTGAGGATTATACTGTATATGATTTTCAGTGGAACTAAATGTTGCAACACTGCCCTTTGTTATTAGCTTAATACGGCTTTAAAAAAAAATAATGGTACTAATAATGGTATACCTCAATGCACCTTAAGGGGCCTCCTCAGGTTTGTGGGTTCCTTCCTGAGGAAATTGTAGCTCTACTGCTTCTCTCCCAACAACTACACACTCACTTTTTCTCTCAGAAATCATTATTGTATGTGATCTTATCTCCAAGAGCCATAACATTTGAGTGCATTTCTACGTCCAGTCTAACACTGCTGTCAGTCTATGTTGATAAAGTCGCAGTTAATGTTCATCAATGTCATTGTTGTCTCATCATCGTTTCTTTTTAGTCAAGGAAAAAAAGGTTGTTCAAACATGTTTTGTCACATTTCTCATTAATGACACTAGTGAGTGCACAGTGACTTCTGTGTGTTCACCTTAATGAAGTCAGTGAGTCTGTTGTAGATGTGGGCTCCTTTCGGCAGGAAGAAGCAACTGCCCGGACTGACGTCATTGAAGAAGAACAGCTCCTGGTCCTGTGCAGCATCATGTACAAAGACATTTATGACCAGATAACAACTTTCAACATAAGATTTCAACTTCTCTCTCTTCATCTTGATTTATTCAATTCTCCATATTAAGACTTTGTTTTACCGTTCCGATGCGCCTGTGGTCCCTCCTCCTCGCCTCCTCCTGCTCCTTCTCCCACTCAGCTTTGTCCTTCTCTCCCGGAAAGGCAACACCAAACAGACGCATCAAACCTGACGTCTCCGTCTGATTGGCCAGGGTGACGGGCGACAGCTGCCATGTTACACAGAGAGAGAGAGAGAGAGAGAGAATACTGAGTGAACAAAGAAGTTGATAGAGAGAGTGACTGTGCAAGCACTTCTGGTAGATGCCAGTGTGTTTGTAAGAGCATAGAACAGGAAACTGGGCTCTGACAAACACAACATCCTGCTGCTGATACTGTATTTCCAGCCTGACTGCCATGAAATTCCAGTCTACCCAGTCAAAGCCCAGTATGGAAACACCTCTTTCTCTCTCTCTCTGTCTGGATCAATAAAGACAAGGAAAATTCCATTTAGCCAGCGTGGGTCCCACAGGATGGACGGCGCCAAATGGGCCCAAATACAACAGGTTTTTATAGACTAAATGAGGTTAACCCTGCATCGATGGTTGTGTGGATATTGTTTCAATAAAAAAAATACTCATTAAAAAAAGCAGAAAAGAGGCTCTGGCCAACAAAGCACAAGCTGAAATGTGATAAAACAGTTGATGCATGAGGCAAATATAGAAGAAGTTGTGCAGTAAATATTCAAGTTAAAAGATGTGAGAACACCCAAAGTTGAGGACCGGCAAATACACACACACACACACCCACAAACACACATACACACACACACACACACACCTGGAGCATCTTGAAGGCCTTGAGGAAGCCGGTATGTGGGAGGAGGGGGCCGGTGCAGACCCCGATGCTGTCTCCACATCTGTCACACAGAGAAAGAAGAAACAGGTTTAAACATTTAATTTAAGTTTTGAAAACATGGACAAGTGAGTCAACTTCAGGTACAAATATCTCGTGATGACAATTTTGAGCATAGACCTTAAGGAGTGATGACAATTTGATCTGTCCTCAGGGCTGTTTAAAGGTTAAGACTTTTAGGGTTAAGGTTAGACTTAGGTTTAGCTTTAGGATGATAACAGCTAGGGTTAGGGAATGGGGAATGTATTTAATGCAGTGTCCTCACTAATACAGAAGTACAAGAAAGTGTGTGTGATTGTGTATATACCTGTATACTGCGACGGTGGGGCCATTCATCTGCTCCTCAACAAGCTGCAGTCTCAAGTTACTGCTCTATAACAACAACAAAAAAAAATGCCTTTATTACTAAATTTTTTATTACATAGAAAAACACAAGCTGCTAAATGTATAGAGCAAAGCAACATGCAAAAATACAGGTCCAGTGCGTAACATATATGTGTAAGGGACCTACCGGCAAAAATGCAATATTAAAATAATCCATGTGATGTTTTCACCAGTGTCTCGTTTTTTCAAGAACTGTTGTTTTCTTTACCCTAGAATGGACCTTAATTTTTAAAAACTTTATATTGACATCGGGGGCGGGTCCTCTCTACGAAGGCTGCCATGTTTTTTACAGTAGCCTAAACGGGACAAACTAAACCCCTTTTGAGTTTTTAGGAAACTGAAGGCTGCCACAAGTTCTCTTTCATGTTTGGAAGGGGAGGGTGAGGGGTGTTCAGCTGCAAACGCCACTTCACCAGTAGATGTCACTAGATCTTACCCACAGAACTCCGCTTGTTTTTTTTTATGTCTTTAATATTATTTTCTTCTTAGTCTTAAGAAAAAAAAGGCTGTTCGATTGCATAAAAGAAATAGACTATTCAATATCAACTAATATAATGTGAAGTAATAACAATTAACATTTCTAGAATGAAGCAAGCAAAAAAACCAAAAAGGCCTAAATCTTGTTGATGAAACTGACAGAACTGATTGGACAGGAGTCAAACTGTTTGATGTGAAATGTGTGTATCAGTACTTTTGTATCACTGACCTGGAAGATCTCTCGCACCTCGTCCACATTCAGCTCCAGTCTGGATAGGGGGAGTTTGAGAGCTGCAGCTTCCTTACATCTGTCCTCCACATCATGTAGAGACAAGGCACTGGAGCTGAAAACAGATTTAGGTAAAACATCACAAACTGAAAAATCTGCAGCAGGAAGACACGACTAAAGAGAGACAACGTGATTATGGGGGAGGAAAGGGGTTGTGTATGTGAGATTAACTAATCCCTGCAGGGCAAAATGAGTCAGAGCAGCACAGTAATAAGAAAACAGACCATCACTTGTAAATCAACCGCTTCAAGGAAAATAAACTAAACGTTATTGAAAAAAAACACAACTTACTTTTGTATCGGTCAGTTTTTCGTATAGTATTCAACTTATGTTAATAGTCTACGCAGACCCTGATATTCGGATGCATGTCGCAAAAAAATCACTGGACATGTTTTTAATACAGAAAAAAAAATCTGAAATATGAATAGCTCACCTCTTATCTTTCAGATGGTCACAGTAAAACCCAAACTCTGACGCTCCTTCTCTGCAAACCTCTGCATCAAAGACCCCCCCCAACACGCTGCCAAGGACACACGCTGCTGTCCTCCATGCTGCCTGACAAAGAGAGGGGGGTGCACAGTAAAATTGCTGTAAATTGCAAATATGTGAGCGGCAACCCGGGTGCAAACTCTACACATTTCTGAACTACTCCTTTCATAATTAAATTAATAATATAAGAATATATAAGAATATAAAGAACAATGTTCAGTGGCATGATTGTATTTTACTGCTCCAATATTGTAAGTGCACCTCATGTGTTTTTACCGGGACACGTCCAACTGAAAGTGGTGAAATACTTTATGTTAATAAATTCCACCTTAAGCAAAAAGGTGGGATTACCTGTTTTCCCTCTACTGTGTCAAACCCCAGAAGGTGTAGCTCGCAGTCTGCCTCTAGGGGTTGTCCAAGCTCCCACAGCTCTCCATTCACCTTACTCACCAGTGCCCCCTTCACCCTGCAGTGATCACATGCAACAACACTGTTATAACACAACAGCTTTAAGAAATATAACAAAATTGAACTTTTCTGCACGAGCTGTGTATTTACCGGACACTCTGAGCAACAAAGAGAGGTGTGGTCACTCCTGCCTTTCCCTTCACCGTCCGGCCGTCAGCCAAACGAATGCTAAGGGGTTTCTCTGAAGCTTCAACCCTCTTCTTGATGCCTCGTTTCTCAATGAGCGACTCGAAGACTTGCAGTCGCTCCGATACAACTGGCGACACCTGCAGCTGGAGAGAGAGAGATAAGCGTCAAAAGCTGTGGAAGGGAAGAGAGAGACACCAGGAGAAAAAGAGACAGAAGAGAAAAGCAGGTTTTATATACAGGAGGCATAATAGATGTATACATCATGAATGAAAAGTAATAACCACTATGACTAAATGCAATTGCTAAATTAATCTCGGGTTATATGCTGTATTGTTATAACAGGAAAGCATTTGTATTATTATAGTACTGGAGCAGAGTGAATTATGCGCACAAGCCTTGTTTTCCCTCATTAACTTTTACCCTTATCAATAGTTTACGTCACATATTTCTCTCACTATCACATAGTATGGATTTAATGTTAGAACAACCTTTTGGATTAATGCAAACCTATTTAAAAAACACTCTTAGGTGAGTCCTCCAACGCTTTAGTGAACTCCTCAGTAGAACCGTTTCAATCAAAACTGAATTGAACCATGATGAAGGGACGATTTACTGATTTCAGTATCAGTATCAACATTATCAATGTTAAAGCTTCATCTTTTCCTCACTTTAACAGCTGTATTGTGGCAACATCCAATCTAATGGAAGAAAAACTATATACTAAAACAAAAACAAATGAATGACATCTTTACACATCAGCTTGGTTATCCTTTGTTTTATCACTGACTCCTTGTTAACATTAAATTGTGTGTAGTCCTGACAGTTATGTCCCAAATGACCAGATTGGAGGCATTTAGCTAAAATAGAACTATTTTACATTTGACAGAAGCTGAATGTGCGGTTGGGTTTATTTATCGGATTTCGAACACAGTAGTTAACTGAATATTAAAGGTTCAGTGACGATTAATCTGCCACTTTATCAATTAAAGGATTATTTGTTTTGTCAGGATAAGGTTTGAAAGTAGATAAAGTCTATCTCAGTTTCACAGAGCTCAAGGTCACATCCTCTGCTCCATCAATGGATCTAACTAATGGACAATAAGAAAATGTTAACATCTATAATCATCCATATCATTTTCATTAAAAGATATAAAACTAAAATTTAGATATTTAATTGATCAAGTGTTTGTCAGTCTCTGCTCATAAAGAGTTGAAAAACCCCAAACTTCCCTCAGGAACAAAACAATCTATCGCTAAACCTAGAGAGCAATGTGAAAATATAGAGATAATCTAATCAACTGATATCAAATGTTAAACAAGAAAATAGATCCCACAATCCAAATAGATTTAGTCAGTTGTCATTTGACTGGTGAGTTCAGCTGAACTGTAGCTAAAGAGAATTACAGAAATCAAACTATATCGAACAACAAGAATAAGAACAATGTAAATTTAACACCAATTGTAGATAGATGGTATTTAACATGGTAGTTTGGTTGGCACGACACAAAACAACACAATCTGCACAGAGAGCATCTACACAAACACACACACAGTGCAGATGCTAACAATAGCTGTGGCTACTGTACTGCTGTCATAACAAGCACGCGCACCTGGCTGTACCTCCTGTGCACGCGGAGTGTCGCACGAGCTGCCGGTCGACAGACAAACAACTGTAACAACTGTGTCCCCGCCATCACACATGCAAACACACAAGTCTACACGCACACGTTCATTCCCAAATGTCCGACATTGCATCCACCGCAAGCGGCCATTAAACCGGAAGTCGGAAAGCAGCGGTGACGTCAGCACGGAAAACCCGTGACGCCGCCATGAAGCAGCGTGCGCGGTCCCGAGTGTGTACGGTCTAGACCAGAGCGCGCCTCCACAGAGCAGCTGCACATGTGGATAAAGCAAAACATCTGCAGCTGGTAGCGAGAAAACCGAGATGTGCACATGAAGAGTCAGAGCAGGAAATTTACACTGGATTCAATCTAATGTACTTTCACACAAACAGCGCACACACAACCACATGAACCGTGTCTGTAGTTCACTGATCCCCTAGCGTGTGACCACAGACACACAACACACACACACACACACACACACTGGACAGGAGAGACCCTGCGCTCCACGATAGAACTTCACACAACCTAAGAATTGGTGTATTGTGGGTCAATAATGGGGGTGGGGGGGGGGCGGTCAGTTCTAAACGATCCATCTACGACATCCATCTTCACCCTTCAATTAATTTACTCATTTTACGGATACTTTTACAGCAAAGTGCAAAAGTAATCAAATGTGGAATTTAATATCTAAATCTGTGCTGCTAGGGGATTTAAAATTTCAATAAAATATTTGAATAAAGTTTGTAACCGGATTTCTTCCAAATGATCTGCAATAACTCACGAGCACGCTAACAGCTCAGCGTCATGTTCTGGTGGTGCCATAGTAACAGTATGACTGTACATAATGGACACTGACCGAAGAGCTGAAGTTACTATTGAAATGCCACTTGGGGGAGCTACAGCACTGAGAAATGTTTGGTCCCTCTTCATAGGAAAGTGCATGGAATGCAAGTGAGGAGACGAGAGCCTTTTCTCAATGATAGTCTATTTAAGTCTTTAACGATAAACACCAGGTATTCAGACCTCTATCAATGAATTTTCCTCCCACCAAACCGAGACCATTTTACTGCCGTTTTGCTCAGCTTTTCATAAACCCTGTGTGAATTTTAAATCTGGGACTAGTGTGACCATGTCCACAGTAAAATGAATCTGAATGTACACACATGTACATAGACCCTATATTATAATATAAGCCAGCTACATATTTTCAAGTGAAAACAGATCTGCCTGAAAAGAAGAGCTGGTAATTTGGCCTTGTGGTGCAAATACAACAGAAGTATGTAAGCATCAGTTTGTAAATATACGATTAACACTACACAGGAATGAAGGCCACAATAAAACATGTCCATATGTCCAGTGTAGCTGACTTGATGCATTATTGCATTGAGGAGATTCATCCTTGTGTCATATTAATTCAATACTACATCTAGATGTAGCTACACAGCCACTTCTTGTTATTCTTTGAAACTGTGACTGAGGTCATGGCTGCAAAGTTAAGCTAATAAAGCCTGTGTGATAATGAGTAATGCTGAGGTTTAAAACTGACATCAGTAGTGTTGCAACAAAGTTGAATTACATGGCTTCACATCAACTGTGTGTATTGTGGAGTGCAAATGTTTAGTGGAAACCTCAAACTGACGTAGCGAGAGAAAAAAATGAGTTGAGGTATAAGCAAGAGAAAATAGTATTTGGCTCAAAAACAGCAAAATACCTCCCATGACAAATTTAGACAGAGCACTGACTGCTTACAGTCAGTAACACAAACAAAATTACAGATATATTAAATGTGTGAGGAAGACGGAAATCAACCCTTTGAAGCACTAATAAAACAAACAAAAAAAACAAGTCTCCTATATAAAACTGTCATGTGTTCTGTAGTGATGTATTCATATTTTAACAGTGTCAAAATACTGCTGCGGAATGTGTGCATCACACCAGAAAGGATTGGACACTCGAAGACCAGTGATATAGCATCATTGATGAGAACAGCAGTAAAAGCAACTTCTCAATATACACAGAGACACATCTTCAGTCATTTTCAAACAAACTTGTCTTGAGGAGAAAACATAAAGAGGTTATTTACAAGAGCCGTGCAAGTCTTCAGAAGGTGCTGAGTGAGCATAAAGATGTTTAACAGTTCATCTATTTTTCTGTGCACAAACCAATCTAATGGTGCTTGATAATTAGCGGTTGGATTGTGACTGCAGAGAAGACAGATAACAGTTTACATAGAGTAGTAACAGACTTTGTGTGACATTCAGTAAAAGATCTCAGAGGATGTGCCGACACTGTGGTGACAAATATCTTTGTTACATTTTTATAATGTATCTGATTACCAGCTTTACATGGGAACATCTGCAGATGCCCAGTGTGTGTCGATGAAGGTCAACTTGTGAATGACGAAGGAGACGCGACACACACACACTCCACGATCAGACAAACTCTGGAGATATGAGGCTTGGACAAAAACACTCAGCCTGCACCTCTCACTGTGTAGATACACCACATCAGTGCAGGGCAGAGAGCAGCATCACGGCAACAGCTCCTTTATAAGAAAGCTCCCGATGTCGTGCTGACTCGTGTTTGAATGTTTTTGGGCGAAGCCATGTGAGCACAAGGGGACTTGGGGGCGAAAGCATGAAAGTAGCAAAGAAATAAAAGAGAAGGAGGGAAATATTTAAAGAAACCATTTTCAAAACAATCCTAACTGGCTCAAATGTCTTCATGTGGGTTCTACCACAACTCTCTTGTTAAGAAAAACAAAACAAAAACACAAAAAAGCGCAAACAAAATAATAATGGAAATGGCAGCAGCTGTGTAGGTTAATGAAACGTTTCTTGGTGAACAGGTAGAAAATACAGCCCTAAAGCGCAGTTAAACTAAGACAGCGCAATTCAAGTGACTAAAAGTGACCAAATAAAATACCTCCCCCCCAGTTGAATTGAAACTCTGGATTTTATTCAAGTCAGTACATGTTGAAGCCGAGCAAGAGTGTGGTCCAACTTGAAGTCACGGAGTATCTTGATGACTCGAGTCTAACTTGAAGCGCGCACAGGAAGACATTAATGTTAGAAATAAAAAACAGAATTATCTTCACCCTCCTCTTCTGCGTGGTGGTTTTCAAAGAGGAAGAACAGAAAGGCGCGACAGATAACTGCAGAGAAATTCTTCGGGAGCTAAAAGCTTATCCAAGGCCTCAATCACAGTAAAGACGAGGTGCATGGGAGGTGGCCATTTTCCTCTAGCCAGAAACAAGAGCTTGAAGAGAAAAAGCTGCATCATCTCAGTTTCTTTTTTATATTTACAAGCTTAGAAATATACAGTGGGAGAAATAGAAAGGTGAAAAAGGTTTTAGCAGGAGAAGAATATTATTTACAGCAGGTTCTCTGGAAATATGAACAAGTGTTAACCTCAACTGCGACACAAATAGACGCACTCACACGGAAGAAAAGATACCTTTCAAACCAACATTCATCGTTTCGATCAAACATCTTAAAAGCAATAGTTTGACATTTTTGAAACTGTGATTAGTTTTTGGGGGGGATAAATCCGTCTTTCAAATATGAAGCTGGGGATAAAATTTGCTTAGGGTCGCATAAAGACTGGAAATTATGGAAATCAACAGAGGGTCAATGAAGTCACTGTGCCCAGTCATGAAATGATTCACTGTGAACCACGTCTTCTTGAAAGTTAATTTTCACGTACCAATTAAACAAATACGAGAATTTTGCTTTACAGGAGCAAGTACCTAGACATTTTTTTTAAATATTTAGACAGAGCCAGATAACATTTCCTCCCTTTTCCAGTATTTATGCGAGGCCAAGTTGGTTGTAGCCTCATTTTTAGCGAAAAGATCTTCTCAACCAACTCTCAAAAAGAAAACAAATACGCTCATTCAAATCAAACTATTGCTTCTCGTTTCTTTTCCTCTGGATCTCACGACAACCATTCCTTTTGACTCTCCGACTCGCTCTCAGGTAGTGTAACTCAAAATTCACACAGGTAGAACATTTTAAGGTATAGTTTAATTTCTGCTTCAACTATCTGTATCATTCCTATTGTTATGTCACTCTTGAACCTAATGAAACTACTTTCTATTGTGTATGGAGAAATGGTAAGAAGGGACAGATTGAGGGTTGATACACAACACTCTAGCTTGAACTCTTAGCTGTACAGTTTAAGGAGGCTGCCTACGGAGCTGAAGCATGACAATTTAATCAATTATTTACACATGACTCAAGGTAGTTTTAAGCTAATTAACAGAGTAAAGATGTCTGGGCTCATACCAGTGGGGCTAACACACACACTGCGCTGCTAGATGTGTGGCTTGCACTTCCTTCAGCTTCTTATAGATGATCACTTCAGTAGCGTGGGGGTAGGAAGGGTCTCTTCTGCCCATGATGGAAAGGACCACCTGTGAATGGAGGGCCGTGCCGCTTGCCCCCACGAAATCCCCCCATGTGGTGATCTTGGTTGTGGTGGTGAGGGGGTGTACGGCCTCGCAGCAGAGGTCTCTGAGAGATGTGACCTGAAAGGTTTGGGGGCCGAGAAGTGGGCAAGTTGAGGAGGGGGACGGGGTTCGAGGTTTGGTTGCGGGGTGGAGGACTAGCAGGGGGTTTCTGGAGGGGAGGGGCAGCGGACTGAGAAGGGAGACGACCAGGGGCAGCGTCGACTGCAGGGGAATTAGGCGTGGAGGGAGAGGTTGTGGAGGATGTGGAGGAGGGAGAGCGCGGTGGAAGAGGTAGATTTAGTGGCTCCTTCACTCTGCCCAGTAAAGGTGGAGGGACACCAGGGGTGCCTGGGCGATGAAGAGGGGGTGCATGGCGTGGGAAAAAAGGCTCTTTAACTGTGCCAGGGCGGGGCATCTTATGGGGCTCACCTAGCAATGATGTCATGAGGGGTGGAGGACCACCTTTGTTTCCTCTGCTCCCCATTCCGCCTCGCTCAATACCGTCAGGTCTGATTTGGGGTGGAAGAGATAGGGGACGGTCAAGGGGGACCAACACTCCTCCCACCATGACTGCAGAGGGCAAGGGGCTGTGCTGTGGTAAAGGGGGGGGGAGGGGGTCGGGGGATTGGTGGAGGATTGCTGAAGAAAGAGGATGGAGGAGGAAGGGCATGCTGGTGGTGGTGGTGGTGTGATGGTGGATGGTCCGTGTGGTAGGGCATTTGGAACTGAGCTTGGGGAGGGAGGTGTGGGTGAGGATGAGGATGGCCCGGAGGCGGGTGAAGATGAGGGAGGAGGAGTTGTGGGTGAGGAGGTAGCATGGAGGGGTTCCTGTCCTCTACCCCTCCCTGGCCAATGTTAAGAGGAGGTGGGCCAGTGCGGGGTGAGGGAGGCTGAGCTTCCATGTATTCTTCCTCTTCATACCACATCGCTCCTCCTGGCCGGCCGCCAGCCCCCCCTCCTCCTCCTCGCCGAGAGCCCCGGCCAATTACGCGGATGCTCTCCACCGTCTTGATGCGCTCTCCAGCAAGGGGCCGATTAGAGTAGCTCAGAGTTTGGATAGGTGCCCCTTCAGTGCAGGGGGACACTAGTGTCTCAATACGATGGTACTGCCCCTCTTTCCTATCCCTGCCTGCAGAATCTTTCCCATTGTCTTCTCTGTTTCCACTCAGACTTCCGTCATCTGAGCCAGTGCTCGTCTTACGAGAGCCTGAAGAGAGTCTCCTCTCTCCTGCTCTGTTGAGGCCCATCATCCTTAACTGGTTGTGTTGTCCATCTTTCTTACCCTTCATGTCATTACTGGGGGAGGAAGAGATTTGCCTCCTTAAATTCATCGCTTCATCCTCCTTCAATTTTGAGCTGCTCTTTTTCCCAGCTCCATATCGGGAAGAGGAGGAGCTCAGGAACTCTCCATCGCTGTTGCCTCCTGACGGGGTGATCACAGCATCCCAGGGTTCCTTGCGGTAGGCTGTGGGTGAGAGGTTATGACCTCCAGAAGACCCTAGAGATTCTGGCACACTCCCAGGCGTGTCCATGATCTCATCCTGGGTGGGGGTTCCAGCCGCCTCATCTCTCACTGGAGTCCCCTCGACCCCATCGGGACTGACATCACCTAGAGCAAGACTAAAACCTGGATTACCCTGCAAGAAACTGTTGATTTTCGATTCTAGGCTGGGGGGAGAGACAGAAGGAACTGTGGGACGAGGGGGAGGAGGTGGAGGAGGGGACAGCTGTCTCTCCTTTTCCCAGGTTTCTCTGGTTCTTCCAGATGCGTCACGTTTGAGGCTGTTCCCCAGACTGGGTTTTGTTTTGGGGGTTGTTGGGCTGAGTGGGGTTTTGACTGTTGAAGACTCGGGGGAGGTTCTGGTGGGAGGAGCGGAGGCAGTGTTTGTCACACTTTGCAGGAGAGAGGACAAACCTGTGCCAAGATAGAAACACAAGGGGACAGATTAGATAATTGTATATCATCTTCAATTTAAAATACAAGCAGCGTTTCTAAATCTTACCCTGTGTGTTTGTTTTAGACAGAGCATTGAGTATGCCCTCAGGTGTGATGTCAACACGTGACAGGATACTGGCCAGGGCAGGGCTAGGAGGGGTCACTTTGGAGGCTGCTGATTGGATAGACGGGGTGGTGGGATTCCCAGGAGACGGCCGAGGTGACGAACTAGCTGCTGATAGAAAGTCAAGGAGAAAGAGACAGAATATTTCAAGCTCTAAACTAAAATCGTATCGCTGTAACCCTAACCCTGACCTACACGATGCAGTGATAATTTTGGTGTTGGGGGGGCACAGAATCAAGCTATTTGTACCACAGAATTGCATCATTCATCTCACTTAAAGTTGTAATGTGTTGAATCTCACTGCATATCAACAGGGGTGAATCAAAGATTGGTTATTACTTTATAATATATTTAATGTATTCTATTGTTGGCATTAGGAGTCTGTTGCATCAGGAAGATGATAAAAACCATTTAATGCTACATTAAGGTAAACAATTATGTTTCAACAGAAACCTGCCATTACTTCTGCTCAAAAACAGTAACAACCTGTAACTTCCAAAGAATAAAATACATTTTTCTTACAGAAATGTCAGTGTGTGTCTGTCAGAACTTGACCCTGAATATAACTGAGTCTCACAATTACATATGATCCCAGGGGAATTGTTAAATAAATGTTAACTATTGATCATTAATTAACCATCTCGTCCCAAACCCAAACAAACCTGTATTCTTCATAGCAGACTGGAGGGAGTTGAGAATGGAGCTGATCTTTCCTAAGTCGACCTTCGCCAGGTTGACTCCCAGCGGGCTGGTGGGAGCACTCAGAGCAGAGGCAGATGTGGGAGTCATTGTAGTCGTAGTAACAGCAGCTGTGTTAGCATTTGTCTTAGCAGCCTTTGTAGGTGTAGTTGGAAGCTTTGGTGCCAAATCAGACTTTGTAGCCTTGGAAACAGCAGCAGATGCCTTTTCTTTCTTCTCATCTGTTGAGGACAATAATGCAAAAAGAGCTAATATGGTTTAAAATCTAAATCACAACCTTACAACAGGGCAGCATGGATCTGAATAGATTTTTTAAAACTGCAACCTTAGACCTAAAACACTCTGTAGCCACTAACCTGCTGTGGCAGCATCAGATTCTTCATCAGACATATCCATGTCCTCCATGTCTCTGTTATCAATATGTGTTTCTCCTTCATCCATTGCTTTGCCATCCAGCTCTGGATCCACCTGGGCTCTGGTGGCCACCTGTCCCAGGAAGGGCGAGTCAGAGCCTGTTGGGGACGGGGCATCTTCAGAGGGAGAGGGGATGGGGGAGTCGTCAGGTCCAGGTAGAGTCGACTTGAGGGAATCCAATTTCCTTTTGAGACTGGCCACACGGTTGGCAAAGGCATTGTATGCCTGAACAGAACGGCAGCAAGAAGGTAAAAGAAACAGAATTAAACGAGAAAATAACGTCTAATTGAACATTGATTGTTAAATGAATTTGTTTCTAGGATCAATTCACCAACTTTCCTTACAAAGTAATACAGGAATCATATTATTACAATAATGGTCTAGGTCAAAATTCGACCCCTCACTCACATTGGCCACAATCTTAACCTCCTTGTACTGCATCTCGTAGAAAATGTCTGCATTTCCCAAAGCTTCCAGCAGAGGAGGCCCTGTTATCAACTCTTGGTCCAGGAAGCTGACAAACTCCTGCAGCTTTAAACTGCCGTCCTCAACGTCCTTTGCGAACTTGTTCCCTCCTGCCTTGTCTGCAGAAGGAGAAATTGACAAGCAAAGGTTTAATACAAAACAAAATTATGGTTCCTTAAAGTTATTCTCCTGACATTTAAGTTCCTTAACCTCTGTACCACCCTTTTCACTAAAGTCATTTCTACTATTTCTGGATACATTGTGCCTCCCAATAAGTATATAGTAGTATAATATAGTCTAAAACCAAAATATTCACTAGCCATGTGAGTGTTCTCATGGTTTACAGCAGAATATACATTAGGTACTGAATCAACAGCATCAGCTCAAACACTTGATACTATGATAATCTGGAGGGTTAACTGTGAACTGCCACAAACAACTTTCTACTGAAGACACATTAGCAGAAATTCCACAGACTACATCTACACCTCCCCTACAAATGAGTAATGTCTTATCACATGTCATTAAAAGTCAGTTGTGTTTGGGACTTAAGACAAAGTGCAAAGGACAATGAGTGCATGTTGATGCAGAAATAAGCTCGGTGACATCTGACCTTTAAGTCTCTTGAGGGCCTCTGTGCTGCAGACATCCAGCCTGAGAGCTGCCAGCTGCTTCTCCTTGAGTTCCTCTTCGGACACTGCTCTCTTATATTGCGACAACTGTTCGACAAAGGAGTGAGGCTGTAGAAGAGGAGAAAATTCAGTTTTACAGAGAAGCGGACGACAAAATACGATATGCAAGACAAAGCTATTTAACACCACAAAAAACTTACTGTGAACTCGGCTACAATCTTGGACTTGAGCGCAGCTTTGTTGGTAGCTGGGGCTAAAAATAAAAGTAAATTTAAATGTTATAGACACTGACAGTTGCTTATGGAAATAATTCACCAACTTAAGGCAACTGCAATTTTAGATTTGATTGACATTATGACAAACTAACTATTTGTAGGTGGAGCCTCTTTTTCCTTCTCCTTCTCCTTTTCCTTCTCCTTCTCTTTTTCCTTCTCCTTTTCCTTTTGCTTCTGCTTCTCTCGGTCCTTTTCCCTTTTGGTCAAGTTGGATTTGAGCTGGGTGATGAGCTCCTCAGAATACACACTCCTCTGCTCCCAAATTGTTAGGATCCTCTCTACTGACCTTCGGATCTTTATATCCCTGACATGGAAAAATGATGACATAACATGACAACATGTACCAGATGAGCAGATTTGGAAATCAGAATATTTTTAGCCAGTAATATCCAAGAAAATTAAAAACAAAGAATTCTAACAAATGCTTAATAACACAGGTAAACACCAACCCTGACTACTTACCTAATAAGCAGAACCGCATTAGGGAGGACCTCTGCGAAGGATGAACGAAAGACAATGGCGTTCTTTCTTTTGCAGTTTTGTATCACATCATTGGCAAGGTAGAAGAGATTCAAGCGATGGGTGTTATCAGCTGAAAAAAGCAGACAAACCAAGATGGTATTAAATAAAGCCTGTACATTACTCTGGCGGTGTCCTGATACCGGAATGGTTAAGATGCATATGATGTAACTGCAAACTGGTTCTTTTGCAGCCGGGGACGTTTGTTAAAAAATGCCCCACCTCTTCCTCCGTCTCCCAATGTTTGTGTCCGAGATGTCTGCCATCAATGAAGACAGTGGACAACAGTATCATTGTGGATACGAGTATACTTTACTCGTGGATATTTGAAATGCAAGTGTCAAAAAATGTGGCGATGAATGAGAAGGAAATGTTTCTGTTTTTTTTACTTTTCATTGGGGTGGCTTGAATTGGTGTTTTCCTTAATCAGATATAAATCCCTCAAAATTTGGACAAAAACATTTTATAGCACGTGGACAGATTTTTTTTTGCTTTACCCACCACTGCTGCTGATTTACAAGAAATATTGATCTGTGATGCAAAGTTGGCAAACAAGGTGAATGTAATGCAGAAGGAAATGTCCACAGCAAGCATCACATTAGCTGAATAGTGTTTTTCAGAACTGCTGCAGAAAGCAAAGCAGAGGAATATTAGTTAATCAACCTTTGATTAAAGGTTAATCTATAATTAAATCAACACACCGAAACCTTGCATTATTGTATATTCCAATGAAAATACAAGGCTTAACTATCATCTCGTTAAAAAATCTATTGGTAATATTTAATATTGATATGACATGCCACAATAAGTCAGGTGTAACAAATCAACAGTTCAGTTCAGTCCTATAAATCTAAACTACTAGGTCAACAAAACGCTCCCACACTGCTGACTTGAATGTGCCAATGGAATCTGTTATCTCTGGGTTATTATCTGTCCTGAAATAATTAAGCTAATCAACTATTAACTTGATTGTGATTGTCCCAAAAGATTCATGTGACATATACTCAGTTGGAAGTATAATGATACAATCTTTCTGCATCATGTTACAACATAATGAACGTTATTATCAGAGTTTCAGTTTCATTACACCACAAAACAATGATAACTGTTTTTATGTCAGCTGGGTTTCATACAATAGCCTTTAAGCATTGGATTAAATTATAGAATAGAAATGATAAACAGAAGATTGACAACTGAAATAAAAACAAATCAGTAACAACAGACACTCCCAGATCTAAAAATCGGTTTCCATTGTCACCTCACTTTAGCATTAGTGACCCATGCCATCAAAAAGATATACAATGGCGTGGACTGTATCATATCTACTGATCCCTGAACATTTCACTGAGCCGCCAGATTTCACCAGAATTCAATTACAGCCAATAAGCACAAGTGTTGGATCACATTCTCGGACTTCCAGGAAGAAAATACTGCTTTTTAATTTGTTTACTATGTCACATTTTAGCAGATATTACAGCATCTGTTATTCTAAACATAACTACCTCAGTAACATCAGCAAGTAGCTTCCATTGTTTGAGACAAAAAAAGTGCCACAATTTCCAAAACCCACACATTGGGTGGTCACAGATGAGGTAAGTCATTACAATGCAGAAATAAATTAAGAAATTGAGAATCCAAAATACTACTCATCCATAGATATAAAATAATGTATGTGTCTCCACTCCTAAATATAAACATTAATGTTACCCCAAAATCAGAGGATTTTAAAATGGAATCACACTTTACACTGCCTTATACCCTTAACAAGCAGGGTCCACTTGAAACAGATTCACAATAATAATACCTCAAATGAAAGGAGAATAAGAAGGAGCTGTATCAAGGGAGGAACAACAAAACAAAACATGAACATACACAGCCAAACACACAATACTAACTGTATTACATGTCAAGTGCGATGTCTAATTCAGTCCATACAACAAAGGTTTGTGTCATTTGTGAATGATCATTACGCTTTCAGAGAATTCATTGTTGTTCATCTTCTCTCACCTAAATTACAAACTGGAAAAAGTCTAAAAATCTGACAGTGATTTTTTCTTTTTACAAATGTGAAATGCAATTACAACGCTAGTGCCTTTGAACAAAAAAGGCTTTCTTCACCAAAATTACACATGCATAGCAAATGCTGTAAATGTAACAGAATAAGTAATTTTTTGGAGCATGACTTAAAAACCAAACGTTGCAGCTGTCAAATTAAATAACAGACTTCTTCTGTAATACAAAAAGACTTATCTGTCTGATAATAGCTGCTAGAATTTCTCTTGTTCCATCATGAAAAATGATTTGCATTTGATTTAATTCAGTGAAAACAACAAAGTAAAATACATGGATTGTCGGATACTTGGTGTCTGATACATGAAATCGAGTGGTAATCTAAGTGATATAACGTTCTGATTATGTGTGTTATAGATGAACCTCAATTGCAATCAATCAGTCCAATCAACACGAACCTATGCTGTACATTAAAGGATGGACTCTATTTTTAAATATCATCTTCATAAGTTACATTACAGGAATGAAACGGAATCTTCTTTTTTGTCATTCCATGTAATTAATATTGCTGTGCCTCATTAGGTTATCTATCAATTGAGCATGTTTACGGAGCATTGACAAAGCTACGACTGTTGCACCTCTAGTTTACACAAACACACCTTATTCAAAAAAATAACCCAGATATACGTGAGGTATGAGTGCATGCTGCATAATTTACATCATTTGTGACACTCATCCACACATGAGAAGCTTTTCCATCTCTTTTCTGAGCTAATAATTAAGTCAAAATTTGCAATAAAAAATGTTAATGCAATCTGAAGCTAAAATAGCTCAGAGTAGAGCACAACCTCAACCAAGGCCAAACAACACTATGGAAGTGAAAAAATCCTCCCCTTAATCCTAATCTTGCAAATAAATAAACCAACCAACAGTCATGGGTGCAAACAAAGCCTCCTGGGTGGTGTTGTTAAACTAAATCTCCCTACAAGATCGGACAAAAGAAAACCCCTGTAGTCTTGACTGGACACTGATTGGCAAGGACTGACTACCTGGATCACCTTTATACCTTTTGGGATATTTATAGAGCATTTTCTGATACAGGACCAATATTTCATAGCCTAGAAAGACCCTGTGGCAATAAATGATGATGGTAGATCGGCTGTCGATTACTTGTCGCTGCTCTCCATCAGAAAACAATGGCTTAGCCAGTGCACAGCAGTCGGTTACATGTTGTCAGCATAAGCTTTTGTCATTCATTGTTTTGTTGTTACTGCTGGAGAGTGGGGATTTTCTTGATGGCCGTAGCCACATGATGACTTAACAGACACTGACTATTTAACCAGAAACTGCTTAATGGATATTTCAACTCTACTTATTCTAGCACAGAGGCTTGTGATCACACAGATGGTAATATGATGTGTACACATTGTTTCACACTGAAGTCCATTAACTGAAGTATCCGATTTGAGACACAGAACTTTTATTAATTATTATTCCTAAATATTGACTAGGTATTTACCAGCCAACGTTTCATCAGAATAAACATTACTCAACCAGAGTAAATTCTTTCCAAACTAATATAGGAAACTAAACTTTTTCAGCAGCCACTATGTAAATAAGAATTTTCTTTTGAAAACAGAACATCAAGGCTTACACACCAAACTTTATCAGGAGAAACATGTAGGATACCTTCAAAAAGGTTTTAAAAAGCTATCAGCTTACAATGAAATACCTTTTCGACAAATATTGTTTTTAGTTTCCCAACACTGCTAAATGCATATTTTAATACCAAGTACTGAGATGATGAATGCCTAGAAGTGTCCTGCTCATTCTGAGTAACCTGGACATTTCTATAATTCAACTATAGTGCAAAATAACCAACTTCAGAAACACTGTTTAAGCCATAAAACTAACTCACAATGTCACTGTAAAAAAAGTGAAGATATGCTGACGATATTGCAGATGATAACCGCAGGACAATTCACTAACCCTCATTACCTTCAATCCACTCAGAAGCAATAATGACGAAGAAGTCATACATTTCTACAACACACACAACAATAAAATAAATCCTGCTGCAACTTATCGTCAAAAATACAGTAAATATTGATCCCAATAAAAAGCTCCAACAAGTTATTCCAGCTAAATTAATAAATGAACATGCATATCCCCTCTTACCACCAATTGCAGTATTTTAAGTGCAGCAGTTAAGAGTCACAAAACCCAGAGCAGATAAACAATCAACAGATTTATTCAATTATTTTCAGTTGCAGCTATAGTTGCATTGTATATTCGAACAAATGCAGTTGCTACTTTTTCAGTAACTTTTAATTTGGTGCAAAATATGCTAAATTTGGATATATCAGCAATAACAAAAATATTGAACTAATAGTAGATTCAAAGGAATTATCACTCTCTACATTAGCACCACCAACTGGGATTTATTTGAATACCTGTTACAACACAGTTACTCCCAAGGGATTAAAATACCAATAATTATGAACTTTAACTACTTTCGAGAGGTAGAAGCGGTTATGAGATTCTACGTTTACAGAAAGACATATTACCATACTGTAGAACTACTCAAGTCTGACTCCTCCATTCAAACTTCTACTAATAACACAAACGTTTCAGTACCAAGAGATATTTTTAAAGAACACAACCCACTCAGAATTTTAGAATAACATGTATTACAAATTAGAATACTGTGTGTATCACTTGGATTCTTGCTGGAGGCAAAATAATTGATCAAATTGAACTTTAGTCAATATTCTGTTAAGTAGCTTATACATTTCTCCCAATGGACAATAACCTTAATAATATGATGTATCTGTTGGTTGTGTTTAATATTATCTATCTGCATAATGCAAAGTGCCTCTTGTAACCAAACAAATGTAGGGAAATAAAATGTACTATAATGTCTACTACTCTGTTGGGGGGTAAAACATGTTCTCAAAAATTATTTAATTCTTGAGAACATGTACTTGGCTATTTTCACCTGCACCATAGATTATATTATATTTAGATTGCTACTTATTGTCCAGTTTACGAGATAAAATCGAATCAAGGTTTGAGCAAACGCTTCATATTCAGGGTTTTGGTGTCAGAGCTCCTGCAAGATGCATCAGCAGATTACGATACGACATTAAACTGAGGCTGTGTTTACACAAACAAGCTTCTCTCTCGATCTTCTAACGAATTGGATTCGATTTTAAAATACTTTGGACTTCACCTTGACTTCGACTGAATGAGTTGCTTCATGACAAAATCAATCATGCACCACACACATCAACCTGCAAAGCACCGACTGAAGCTAACGCTGAACCTAACACAACATGCTGTGAACACATTTCTGTCAGAGTCAGAGCTCGTTGTTCGAGATGAGAAGTGTCGTGCATGACAATTTATCACAAAAAGTGCAGAATCGAGTTGTTGCTTTTTTTCGATGACCGTGCACCAAGCGAGGCCCTGCTGTAAACAGGGCTAGCTTTGGGGGGTGCTAGCATTAGCTTAGCTGCATTAGTGGCTAATTTCGAGTAGGGATAACGTCAGTGTTACATTTCAAAGCTGCGGTGAATTAACGTCCTAAGGAGATAAATCAACATTATTTTGTGACGCACTGACTCGCGTCACGTTGCACTAAAACACTTCCACAAGAAGCGTCACTGGAATGTCCCAAGCTGCTCAGAAACTGAACGTGAATTAGCCGAAACTGCGCACGGCTAGCGGGCTAGCTTCGGCGGCTTTGCTAGCTACTCACATTTCTTGAGCCACTTCATCCAGTGGCGAACGATAAGGTGGTGGTTCTTCTTGTTTTCAATGCACCAGTTGGAAAGTCCCTGAATGGCCTCCATGGTGTTGGATACTCCTTGAAACTTGCGGTCCAGAGACGCTTCCATAGCCGCGCTGGATCCGCGAGCTCCGTGGCCGCTCGCAGCCCCAGAACCGGCCGCCATCTTTGCAGCTCTGTGTGCCGATGGCTCGCTGACGGTGATGGATGGAGCAGATAATGTGATGAGAGAACACGCCCCCACGTCTCACTCCACCGTAAACAACTATATTTACTATCAAACAGCGTCACGGTTCATGTAGAAGTTTAATATTGGGGGGGTGTAATACTGCCAATACAAAAGCACGCACACGAGTTGGTTTCATTTAGTTGTTTATTTAAGGCTTTGACTGTAATATTACAGAGAAATATCGCTAGTGGTGAGTCAAAGACTTACTTTTTTATCCAAAAGAAAAAAAAATGCATTGTGGAGATTTTTTATTTTGTGAAATGTAGCTGTAATAACAGTCGGTCCTGAAACTGGAGCCTCCAGTGCGTCCAGGTTTACTCTACACGTGTTAGCACAGCAGCAGTCACTCACTGATATATTCAACTGATTCACTCACACAGGGATCAACATCAGCGGACATGTGGAGGATTCATCACAAAGAAAATGACGTCGTGATATAGTAGGACAGCTTCTCGTCCTCATATATAGCCTTGGATCCTGTTAATCTATAATAGATTACAAGATCTGATTGAGGTGCCTACGGGTAAAGACCGATGATGCAGGCATACACACTCTCCTACACACACACACTCATCTGTCACACATCCTCATAAAGACCTACACAGGATTATTCTTCCTGCTTTTCTATGTTCAAGTCTTCTGAATTAGGTTTGTATGCTGGGCAGATGAAAGCAGCCAGTCAGCAGTGAGGATCTCCTGACTGTGAGGCTGTAGGTCTGGGAGGGGGCGTGTGGACTGATGCTCTGTGCAGGTTTCAGTCGTCCGAGGTTTCCAGCACACTCTGGCTCAGGGCCAGGTCCCAATACTGTTCTGTGCGGTGCTTCTTGAAGTGCTCTCTGGCCATATTCTCCGTGGGACACTGCTTGAACTTTATGTCTCCAAAACTGCGCTCCTTCGCTGTTCCCTGAAGAACCAATAGGAATTACATTTCAATGAGATTACAAAAAAATTAAAACGGACATAATTAGAAAGATAAAAAGAAAATGTCAATAAAATAGAATGAAAAAAACTTGCCTCCCAAATCAACCAACACTTGTTATTTCTCCTGGCCTCCTCGTCACCATCAGGATCTAATAAAGAATAAGGAGTTTAGGATCTGTTAAATAATCATAAACACATGATAACTGGGATAAAAGGCTCCAGAGACAACTTACCATCTCTTTTACTGTTGTGTTCCTGCCATTTGATTCTGTGCATCATCAGCTTCTTGAACTTTTTCTGGGATTTGGGGCCTAAACAGAGTGAACAGAAGCACAATACATAAATGAGAAAGATTTTTCTAAAACTTAATTTTCTTCAAGGTATAACTTGAATGGAAAATTATCATTAAATGGTGACACTTTTATTTATCATTTTAACTGTTCTAGGGCATGTGCAACTAGATTAACTTTTATTCTGCCCTTCTATTATGGGTCTTGCTTGATATGTCTTTGTGTACTTTTTGTTGTTGTTGATATCTGCAGCTACTGTAGCATTTTGGCACAAGACAAAGTTCCCGATGGGACAATTAATATATGTGATATTTGACCTGAGTCCTCTTAATAACTTGTCCACTAAAAACAGACACATAAGCAGGTTCAATATATTTGAGCTAAACAGACAAAATTTTTCACCTTTTGGGGTAAATTGGGAATAAATAATGAAGTTTATAAAAAAAAACTGGTCAAACTGTTAAACACTGTAAACGTGAGAATCATTTCCCTGTGACGTGTAATGGACAGGTTTTCCTTACCTCCCTCCACTACAACAAGGTTGACATCTCTGTGCAGGACTACGGTGCCTGACAGGTACAGCTGGATGGCATTTTTCTCCACTTTAAATTTCTTAGAAGTACTTTGCAGGTAACGGATCCTGTACGGAAAGGTGCAACAATTAACACACACTTTCATGATTCAACACACAAATGCTGCATTATATATGTATTTGCAATACAGTGTTTGATCTCTCCCCACAAAAACACACCTGTACACTGCAATGTGAACACCATTAGTAAGGTCTTCTTTTAACTTCTTGACCTTCTTCTCTTTCCTCTGCCCTGCTGTGAGTTTGCGAGCGGCGTTGGCATCTTCATGAGCCCTGAAGGGAGGGGGACACAATTAGAAAAACCTTTAGGGTGGCCTTTATTCTTCTTTAATATGATACATGATTCTCCTTTGACTGCAAGATACAAGACGATCATGAAGGAGGGTTGATTGTGTTACTAACTTCTGTCTCTTGGCCATCTGTGCTCGGACGTGGGCCTCTACTTTTGTCGGGTCCTGAACTGCCTCCGTCCCCAGCACTCTCATCAGGTTGGAGATGCGCACTGTGGAAATGAAAATCAATCAACAACTGCATTCTGTTTAAACTTGCACTGCACCAAATTGTAAATGCAGGTTTGTGTAGGTACCTTTGGGTTCTGGTGGAGGCATGAGACCCAGACGGACCTTCTCTTGAACTTCTTTTTGGCCCTCCCTTCGCGTCTGTCGTCTCAATTTCTTCTGTTCTTTCTTTGTCAGGTACACACCAAGCGTTACTGCCTTATCTGTGTCAACTGTGAACCCACACACATAGAAATACTTTAATAATTCCAGCAAACTAGTATGGTAATAATCAAATAAATACCTAATTTAAGAAACCAATTTTTGCTTTACTTTATAATGATAATATGTTCACAGCTCACATTTAATCTCCTCTACACTTACCTGGGGCGTTAATTTGTGCCGGATGTTCTACAAGGTTAGTCACACCAAATAACTCCAGCTGTTCAAATTTTGTTTCCGTGCCTCTGCAAAAGATACGAAAAAAAGAGATGTCGGTAAACTAAATTAAGTACAAACAGTTTAATTATTTGTGCTTGGCACAGCTTTTTACATTCAACCTAAAATCATACTGCCTTTAAGCTGGAAATAGCTGTGGTTTCTTACAAGTCTACGTTGCTGGGCAGGATGAAAGAGTCCCACCACTCAATGTTGGGCACCTCCTTTTCTCCAATCTCCTTCCTGGGGTGCAATCAGGGCGAGCTTGGTGGACGCATGGATTCCTGTCTTCTTTGCTGCCTGGGCGATCTCCAACTGCAACCGTTCCAACTGGGCCTGGTTGAGGTACACATCAGCACAGGAGGGTCACAAGTCAAGTTGGGTGAACCATAATTGCAAAGTCCTCTCTTCATAATAGCAGACAACTGCTGACAATGAAAATATTAGAGAATTAAAAAACAAACCTTAGTTCTAATTCTCTGAGCAATCTTCTCAAAGCGCCCCTGGTCATGGAATTTGAAGCCCCTGCGAGGTCGTTGAGCTGGTGTTATTAAAACACGTTGGTCGAAGTAGGACGTGGACTCAATGTCTTCACCAGGCTTCTCCTTCAGCTGCTGACGGAACTGCTCTCTCTTCACAGCTCGAATGTTAGCTGAACATTGAGAGGGGAATTTATTTAGAAACACGCAAACAAGAAATTAAGACTGTTTGTGTCTAATTAGCTTCTGTATTCGTACCTTTTAGTGTGGGCATGCGATGTGTGAGTTCAACCTCTTTGCCACTTGCATCCACAGTTCTTCCCAAATCATCCAGGATTAGAGGGGTTGGCTTATTCACCTCCTTGACTTCCACTTTCCTATAATAAAAGGAGCCAACAGGAAAAGCTGTCCATTTTCACTCTGCCACATCAAGATAAAGTACTAAAATGTTTTCCCCCCCCTTCTCTTTAGATTCTACTTACGGTGGAGCAATTCCCATGGCGTGTAGATTAGCTAGTGCCACTAGGTTGTGAGGCCCAGTGTTTCCCAATGCTCCGAGGATACCAGGTTTCAGGGCTAATTGGGACTGGATGCGTGCCTGTAGCTCAGCAGCCTTGCGGGCCTTCTCGATAGCATCATTCATGAAGCTGGCAGCCTGGGAGGGGGCGATGGATGAGGCACCACCACCACCTGCAGAATTGCTGCTGAGAAGCCGTGATACTGTGGAGGCTTCCATTTGTGGTGTAGCAAGGGTAAACATCTAAAATCAGGGAGAAATAAGAACAGCTTAATACTTTATAAACTGTCTGAAATGCATGATACTGAGAAAAATCTTAGTTTTCATGGAGAAAATATCTTACCTGTGGAGGAGGAGCTGGAGATGAAAAATTAAGTTGTTTCTTTTTCTCTTTGATCTGTTTTGTGGCTGCTTCCATCATCTGTTTAATCTATTAGAGAAAGTTTGGGTATGGGTACAAATATTATAATGCTACAAAATAACTTATTATGCCATAAGTGCGGAGAGTGGAGTATCATACCTGCAATTTAGTGAGCATAGCAGAGCTCTCAGAAGGAGGTGCAGGGATGACCTCACGCTCTTCCACCTCCTCGAATCGAGGGACCCGTTTTCGCTTTGCCACTGTCCCATCTCCTGCGCTCTGAGGTTCTCGCTTGGCACCCGGGTCAGTTTCATCCCCAAACACATCCTGAGACAATCAAAACAGAAACAGCGATCAATTAAATTATCTGAGAAAAAAGACACGGTCCTAACACTTGGAGGACTTGCACAATTAAAAGTTTTTATTCTTCAACTATCTTCTTTCAGAAACTTATGTGTAAATATTAAACCCAGTTTCCACTTTATAGTTGAGATCAAGTATAAAAATCTCCTCTGGTGTTTGTGTACCTTCAGGTCTCGCTTGCGGTTCTTTTCTCCGGATCCTTTGCTACCGCGGGCGCTGCGACTCTCCTCCAGCGCTTCAAAAAGACGCTCCACGAATCCCCCTGCAGAGTCATCGAGGAAAGGACGCAGCTGGTCTGTGGGAGAGATAAATGTCAATAAATTCAAACAAAGCTAGTATAATTTGAACATATTTAGAGTGCCTTTATGTTGCACGGAAAAAACACAATCACTGCGATGCAATACATACAATTATTGGCTCATCACTCATGTGACCCTGACCGTATCGAAGCCAAAGCTGAAACTATAAGTTGACAAATTGGCTCGTTGATCGTCATAAAAGAAATCTGCAAAAACTGATGACATTACAATTCGTAGCATTTTATGGGGTTCATACCTATATGATGTACCGTAAAGCCATTGGAGTCTTTAGCTTTGACTGTACAGTCAAGAGGAAACTTTATTTTTTGTGTGGCTGATGTTTATCAACAGAAGAATGAAATCTGACTCGGAATGACTAATGTGTGACATTCGCAAGACTTAATGTAGATGAAAAATAGCAGGATTCAAATAGGTAGAACAGTTACCTATGGTCTTCCTTTTGTCCAGCCCCTTTCCAACACAGTGTAAAGCTGCAGTGACCACAGTGGGCTCTGAGAAGCCGAGCACTTTCTTCACAGTGCGCTCCACCCATGGTCTCAACTCCTCCACCTCTCGCTTAGGAAGAGACATCCTCTGATCCTGCAAAACAACAACAACACAGAGTTAACGACACAAACATACATGCGAATTTCCCCATGTGGTCGCCACTTAATTGCGGGGAGCCTGATGCGTCCCTTTTTGCACCTTTCAGCTATTTCATGATTGCATCTGCTTATTTTTTTTCGCTTTCTGTTTGATGTTTAAAATCAATTAATAGTTTTGACAAGATTATCTGTCCCTGTGGACTCAAGCAAAATCAATCGACTAAACAACTGCTACACAACGTACACGTTCAGATGAACTCTTTGACGCAAGCTCAGGCTGAAACTTAACACCGTCTGTTCAATGTTAGATTAGTTGACACAATTATTAACCAGTCGAAACACATCAGCTTAAATAGATTACATGCGTAACAACTCCTTGGCAGGGCGCTAACTAGCGTTAGCATGATGCTATCGGCCAGCTAACAACACCGACGGATAGCGGCTCAGAGAAAGATACAAACCTCGTTGTTTGCCTTTATCCTCGGCCAGACCGCTTTGGTGGTAAGAATCCAAAAGAAATGATCAAGCCTGTGAGTCGTAATCCAGCCCAAGCGCCAAGTTATCTGAGAAACTTTCTGCTGAAAGTGGCGCCGTCCACACGACGTTTCACAGCCTCTACCCGGAACCGGAAACAAACTCTTCCTCGGCCGAACTTCTGTTCGGCTGTTCCACACATAGGTTCCATCTAGCGGCGTCCGACGGAAGCGGTCTAATGTGTCCCTCAATGTAAAAGCTAAAAAGTATTTTACAGAGAAAATAATTTTACAGAGAGACGTTGTATTTTATCTTTGGAATTTGACGTTCACCTTTTTCTTATTTGAAGTTATGTACTTCTTCTTATATTCTTCAAAAAGAAGTTATTGAAGTCTGCTACTCGCCTGGCTGTAGCTCGTCATTGAGTTACAGCCAGGCTCATCATAGATTTACGTTCTTCTCCCTCTTCTTCTTTGTTCACTTAATTGATTGCCATCCACCAATAAACTGAAAAAAGAAGAAGAAGATGAAACAGACAATTCGGCTCCTTTACCCTCAAACTTCCCCCTGAGAAGTATATTGTGGTACAATAGTACAACAATGTACAGCAACAGCAGTTTTTAATTTTAATTGTTGTCAAACCTACAGATCAAGGTCAAGATGTAACTTTAATTTTAAGTTTAAGTTTACATAGTACCAATGATTATAATTGATTATTATATTTCTTATGCATTTTAAATCAATTTTGGTTCGAAAGACTTGCTGAAATTATGACATCAGTTTTGGCTTACATTGTTCCATAATGGACTCTCAGTGGATCAGATTACATGTATATCCACACAACACATCTACTTCTTGTATTTTCTAGGCTGATTATTTGATCTCCAAAATATTGTTTATATTGTAATTGGTTATAGTCAGAATATAATAAGCCTCAATAGATACAGAGCTAACACAAACAAAATATTTTGACTTTCTCTTGTTATTACTATCCTTTGTTGTTGTTTTTTAATTTTCAACAAATATATTCTTTGTTTAGTTTTTTTGGGGGGCTCTATCTTGAAGTTGATCAAAAATTAAAACATCCGATTATAAATCAGTAAGTGAACAGTTAAACTCTCACAAAAATTTGTTATTTTCCATTTCCAGTTGCCTCCTCTAAAGTGATGGCTTAACTCTTGGCTTAAATCACAACACTATAATCCCCTTTTTGTCACTAGAGAGAAACGTTGTCCAGCTCTTGCCTAAGTAGTCACAACGTACTGAACCCAGTCCCCTGCCGCAAACATGGGGATAATCAGGTGATCTCCATTTCCTTCCTCTGTAAGCCCCCCCACCCCGCTTTTTTTTCTCTATCGTTGCGTGATGTGGGTCAGCGCAGTTGTAGTAGTGTGAGCATGAATGCATAGTGAGCCTGAGGCTAGACCGGTCTGTCAGATCACCCGTCTCCCCCCCAACTCTCTCTACCACCGTCCACGCTTTCACTCACGCTCTTCATGTTGTGTGTAACCACCAGGATAAACAGTTTACAGTTTACCAGACAGGCTCTCCCTTCAACCGTATTTAACTAACTTATACTGAACCGCACAACCCTCATCATCAACTCCAGCCTTCATATGCTGATTCATCAAGGATCCATCAGTTACAATTTACCTTCTGGCTTTCACTCACTCACCCACTCACCCGCCACTCAGGTTGTTTACATTCAGGTTAATAAGTTCCCTACAGCCCCGTTTATCTGAAAAACCAGACGTTGCTCTCACGTGGTTTAAACACTATTTCAGTATCTGGTAACTCAAAGGAAGACTCTTATTAACACAGCAGAACAAAAGAAAAACATTTGATCAACATATATTTGCTTTTGTCAACGCTGTGAGTCTTCCACCACCACAAGCCTCTTTGTGTAGAGAAACACAACTTTGGATCCAGTTCCCTCTGTGACCCCTCTGTGACCCCTGTGTTGCAAGTGTAAAATCAAAACACAGAAACAAATCTGTCCATTATTTAGGAAAAGATTCTTTTCACAAATAATAATAATAATAATAAATGAAACATGTTGCGTTTTTCAGATGTTGGTCATTCAAGAGGAGACATTGAACCTGACGCTTTTAGTGATAGTTTTTTTTCAATTACTGATATTGTCTGGACAAAAAATCGATCCTTGAGTCAAGAAAACTGCCAAATTAATCGATAATGACATAATGGTTTTCTGTAGCTGTAGCGACATCTTAAGCTGTCGCAGCGTGATAACAGCATAGGGCAAAGAAATCGACAAAGCACATTTAAAAAGCAGAAAGCAAAAGCAAAGAAAAGATTATCAAAGTGTTTGTATTGTAGATTTTTGTTGATCAACAAATTGATTAATTGATTGTCTCAGACCCATATGAGTTATTTGTAAGGTTAATAATTAAGGAATAACAACACGATTAAATATTTGCACGACATATACGCCGATACTGCTTTAATCTGGTTGGAATCAAATGATCAGCAGGAGCAGGAAATATCACACACACGCACACACAGGTTTGGGAAGCTATCCTTTTAAGGACCTTGCATTGACTTCCAGGAGGACCAAAGCCTGGTCCCCATGAGGTCTGCTAGTCCTGAAAAAATCAGGGTTTATGCTGGATAAGGTCCTAAAGAAGCAACAAAAATGGGTGCACACACAGACAGACTCAGATTGACCCATTGGCTGCCTCCTCACTGGCGCATCACATGTGCTGCCTCCCCACACACACCCACACAGCTGCGCCGATCCCCCCTCGCCCACCGCTCTCTGGTCGACACTGTTATGTAATGACACCTCAGCACATAATATGACAATACCGCAGATATTTCTATACAACTAAACACACACACACACATAGCCCTCACTGGTAAACACACTGACTTCAACCTGCTTGTGCAGCTTAAACAATGTGTGGTGAGAATTGCATGAATTAATGTATTATATCTGTGGAATGTGAAACATTAAGTCTGCAGTAAATCTTCGTCCAGAATCTGTAAAGCACAGCTTGTTGAGCCTTCACAAATGTTTCCTGGGGTTTGCTGTACAATATTTCCTATAATATGATGTCAGCTGAGTGTATTAAGGTGCATTAATGCTTCCACATAAATATTACATAAGAACATAATTCATGACTTAAGTTGAGAGGCTCACCCGTGCTGCTTCATCCAGCTTTTTGAGTCATCAAGTGTGTGGCTATGATATATTTCATCATGCTGACCCAGTTTTATTTCATTGTATCTGATGCGGCCTGTAAATCATGTTGGAAGATACAATCTCAGGGGGACGCCTTTGTCTTTACTTCACACATGACTTCAGTGTATGTCTCAGTGAGAGTGCTAAATACTAAATCTCAAACTGTCTACTAAAGGTTTCAGCTTTTATTCTCTCATTCATAACTCAACTCTGCCTCCTTTATGCAGATGCATATTTCCCCTTGTCAGTGTATTTTATCTGGTGATTCCCTTTCACTCACTGCACTTAATAATTGAGCAAGCGTGTAAAATGGCGTCATCACGGGCAGGCTCTCTAGAACACATTTAGGCCAAAGAAACTAATGAGGATGTTATTTGCCTGTAGCTCGGGCGTGCCCCAAATATCATGCACAATGTCATGGGATCCACGTTTGTCCTTGAAAATGTAGTCCTGGTACCTCTGTATTTACCGTGTCCCCTGTTGGTCACGTCACGGTGATGGGGACCACAGATGGTGGGCAGACCGGGGGCCCGTCATCATGGGGAGCTTCTTCAAGGCAGAGATTAATTCAAACTTGCTCTGATTTCCATTGCGGGGCTGCCCACTGTGCAGTTTTAATGAGCATCGAGGCTGTTTTGGGACTGGTCGACACTAAAACCCCCTGAGGACTGGGGTGAGTAAGAGTGTGTGTGAGTTTGCGTGTGTGTGTGTGTGTTTGCTCCCACCATGTCTGACTACACAAGCGTGTGTGTGTGTGCAATTGTAAAGTCACAGTGTGGCTTCACCTCGCATGAGTTTTACTGGAGAGAACTGGGGGAGGGGATTTTTGGAATAAGTGAATAAGAGCCTCATTCACTTTATTACACACAACAAAACATACAGCAGGTTACTGGACAGACATCCTGGAATCATTGACTTGTTAAAACCAATAAAGGGAATGCGGACAATTAAAACCAAAACAACAAGGGATCAGAGGGGCAGTAAGTTCATTAGGTGCAATCCTCTTCATGCACGGACACACATGCTCAATTAATCCAACGCATGCTTTTTGGATAGTCACAAGTGAAAACAACTCAGGGCGGTGGTGATGCAAAAGCAATAAAGGGGGTTTTACTGGGCGGACTGTAGACATGTGGTAAACACAGTGATGGCTGTGGGGGTATTAAACTTCAAAAAGCAGAACACAAAGAGTAAAAACACACAAACAAGAAGATGAAATCATTGCTGAAAAAAAGTAAGTGGGAAAATCAGCATATGTCCTTCATACATCACAAAGCTGAAGTGAGGTCTCCTCCCTGTGCCCTCCACACATCCTCCTCCCGTCCTGTTCCTCTTGCCCCTCGTTTCCATCCTCCAGAGGAGAAAGAAGAAGAGAAGAAGGGGGGTTAGCCTCTCTGCTAAAAACTGCATGGATACAAGGGGGGGGCTGAGAGGGGGGCAGGCTGAGGGGAGGAGGGAAGGGGAGGGCGGTTTCTGTTGTTGTGCCACGGCAGAGTCAGTGTGTCAGAGACAGGCCCATCACAAAATCAGCCAGTCAGTGTGTCAGAGTGTGTGGTGGGGAGTGGCCCACGTGTGTGTGCAGGAGTGTTTATAACTCTGTGTGTGTGTGTGTGTGTGTCTGTGTGTGTTTGTGCATGTACCATGGCTGATTTCACCCCTGTCTGAAAGCGAGAAATTAAACCACTCCCACCTAAAATATGCCATCTCCTGTGCCCATGTGCACGCATGCGGTATCCATGGACGGGAGACTGGCGAGGAGAGAAAATGGTGAAGATTTTGACTCAGGAATTTGAGAAATTATAATTAAATCTATGAAATGAATTTAAAAGCGCACAGCACATTGTTAATTTCTTGTTTACATTTCTGTAAACTGGATATTTTTGGTGTTTGAGCTGTTGGTCTGACAAACCAAAATATTTCCAGACGTCACTGTGAAGGGCATTTTCTTATTAATTGTTTAATTCATATCAGGATTTTTTTCAACATTTCATAAAAGGATTCGTTAATATAGAAAATAATCACTGACCTCATTAAGGAAAATTACTGTTAGTTGCTGGCCCTGTGACATCTTCAGAATATGATTTATGGTTATCCCACAGTCCAGAATCAAATTTTATTTACGAGCATAAAATGAGGATACCCACATTCAAAAATGGGGAAAATATGGTCCGGTTAACTTTATTTTTCCTTTTTGTTTTTTCTTGTGCTGCAGAAATCTGAAATATGCTTTTATAATAATAATAATAATAATAATAAAAAAACATTATTATTATTATGGTATAGGTAGTTGTATTGGTAGGAGTAGTATGAACAAAATTGCTGTTCAATTTCTGTTTATTGAATTATAGATAATTTCAACTCTGACATATAACTTATTTAAGATGTATTTATTTGGCTGAATTTGTTCATACCCAGGTTCGAGGTCTTCTTTGGTTATGTTATGATGGTGAACTGCTCAGTAAAATCAGCCCTTGGCTTTTGTTTACAAACTCTGGTGACTGAACTGTATAGCTTTGTGTACGTTTTTTGCTAGTGAACTTTTACCCTTTCATTTTTCTTTCAGAAGGACTGATACGTCTATGTCGCTATGCAGAGAATCAGGTGGAAGCAGCTCATGTCTTACTGAGTTGTTGTAATTCAACACATTTACACACACACACACCAGGCTCGTCTCTACTATACACATCTACTCATTTACTCACTGTGATCTCAAAATCAACACCCAACCCAAACAGGAAAGCTACAGTAATGTTTGGGCTGAGTGTAGTATAGTAGCAGCTGGTCGGAGGATCATCTTCCACACTACTACTACCACTACTACTACTCCTGCCAGTCAGATTAACAAGGCTATAGTCTCACACCCTGCCGCCCCTCCTTCCTCCCTCCATCACCCCTCCTCGCCCACACACGCACACACACTTCAAAATGTACAGTCTCTAAATCTGCACCCCATTGAGTCACACATCTGTTTAGTGTGAGCTGCTTTCCAAAACAAGCCCCACTACATGTCATGTTTTTATAGCAGAATATCAAAGAAATACATGAAATGTGGAAAAACACGTGTGTAAATGTATGAATACAATAAGCACAAAATACCGGCAGACAGTTCAGCTGTCAAAAATGTGTCATTTATTAAAGATTTTGTGTCCTTTTTGAACATTATTGAAAAAAGATTAGCCAGAAGAATACTATCAAGTAGAAATGGGGTGAGAGAAAGACGGATTTAGCTGAGAAAAAGAGAGATACTAATGGGATTGAGGGAGACGAAGGGGGAGAGGGAAAAAGCAGACGAATGCAGCCGGGTGGGGGAGGGGAGACAAGGTTTTTTTTGGGGGGGAACTAGCGTAACATTTTGGGATGAAAGAAGGGGAGGAAGCAGAAGCAGACGAAAAGGCGGCAAAAATAAACAAGACGTATTATTTTTTGACCAGTCATCAGTAGAAAAACCCATACCTGAAAAAACCCATACATAAAAAAACAACAATGAAAAATTAAATAAGTGCAAATGGTTTGTCTTTCAAACCACAACCGTATAAAAACCGGGTGGAAGAACCCCCCCCCACCCACCCCCCACCCCCTCAGCCTTGGACAGAGAGCCAGCGTCCGACACACCGTGAGACGGGATGGGGCAGGACGGTCTGACCCTGGGGTCTGCGAATGAGGGTGTACACTCCTTCACGCCAAAACACAAATCGGCAGTAACATGGTGGCTGCCATTGGCTCTGAGTTGACATGTGGGGCTTTTTCGAGGGAGGAGGATATGGTACATGGATAATACACAATACCCCCCTTCCTCCTCCTCATCTCTCTAGTTATGTAAATAGCATAAAATGATTCACTTGTAAAATTTAAAAAATACTTTAGTCTAAATATTTACTATTTTTGCCATTATAGGTAAATCCAATCACATTATTCCCCATTATACATGAACAATAATATTGTGAGGTTTCCAAATAAAGAGAGAGAGCGCCTCCTATTAAACGTATTAATTAGAAGTGTAATTAGAATAACAATAGCAGCAGTCGAGTAGAGCAGTAGAGGGTTAAATTTATATTTGTTCTGCTTTTCAAGTTTTCAAGAGCACCATCTTGAAGTGGAGGTCGGTCGGATCCTCCGTCGATCAGAACCGATAGAAATTCCTCAAATGAAGGCTCGTAGCAGCCGCTGCTGTTTGTGTGTAGATGGTGAAGAAGTATGAAGTTTGGATTCACTTTAGATGTCAGAATAATGGATAGTTTTGGATAGTTTTTTGTGCGTGTCTGCCGACGAGAGATGAATACATGTAGGCGTTCAGGATTCGAGTGTGTACTTGTTTTGTGAAACAAGAGCAAACAATCAAAACACAATTTCCCGTAAAGCACCCAATGCTTTTTTTCTGAACACATCCTATTTGGTAAAAAAAGGCACAGTAGTCCCAATAGTCCAAGTCAAGAGATTTCACTTCCTTCAGTTAATTATTTTTCTCATTTTCATCATGATAGCAATAAACAGCATCTTCCCAATCACCTCAAAAAATCGTAGGCCAAACTGTGAGTGTGCACAGGAGGTGATACTCAGCTGCCCAATAAATAAATACAAACAATAAATAAAAACAGTGTCGGATCAACACATGAATAAATTAACTGTGGGACTCCAGAGTCATATATGTCCTTGAGTGGTCCTTATTTTGTCTTCAAGCTGGTCTTTTTTTGTCTTTAAGTCTCTCACGACCCTGATTATCGGCCAGTTTTGCAGAAACACTTGGACCCACAGCACAACATGAAAGGTCACATGACCTCTGCCCACCATGACGTCGCTCCTTTCCACGCCTCATCGCCGATCCACCAGCCAAGTGCCCAGACAGTTCTTTGATTACATTCGTGAGTTAATGACATCATTTTCCCCACTGCCTCCTTGATGACTCCTGAAGCACCACACGTGCAGTTGAATGCTGCGTTCTGTACATTGTATTTCACATCAGTCGCTGTGAGATTTTCAAATGACATTTTTCTCTCCGCAACCCAGACGCCTTGTTTTCTATCTACAAGTGAATGTAAAGTCAATGTGTCTCCTGCCATAAGACGCCACATTACTCACTCATCGCTGGAGTTACCTCATCAAACTGAACCCTGGAAGCTTTTCGCCCTGAGCCCTGAGGCCAGCTCCTTCTATTTTCTGTCTCTCAAGTCAGATACCTACTGAAACATTTCAGATTACAGTGTATTTCGTTTTCATGCTGAGGAAGAACTGCTCATCGACAAATCTTCATAATCTCTCCTATTGGTCGTTACTCAAAAACCTGTAAATAACCTTTAAGTGATTGGTTCTCTTTCTGACCCCCCTCACTCACACCACCATAGTGCACATGTCTATGATTATAATGGAATTGTTACTATCCTCTAGGTTTGATTTATTGAAATATATTACGTCTTGTTGTTTACACTAACTGTTGAAGTTGCGGTCTTGATAAGGGGTTGTGCTTCATCTATCATTTACCTACTTTTCCTTCCTCTCTTTAATGTTTCTTTAATGACAGGCCTTCAGCCTATTCCCTTCTTCCTCTCACAGCAGCTTTTAGCTCGATGCAGTTACAAAAATCGAGGCCGCCTACTCTTTGCGTGTCAAATGCATCAGGTCTTTACCGGGGTGGAGCACGCCCTGGGTAACAGAGATTGGCCTTGACCCTGACAGGCAGCGACTGTCTTACTCTCACTCTGTTGTCCGGCAACAGGCCGGCTTTGGCACGGGGTTGGCTCCTTCAGGTTGTTGCGCTGCTTGGAAGGCTTAGATGAAGAGATGGCCTTGTTTTGCCTCGCGGGGCTGCCCCTCCTACTCGGTGGGGGAATGGCACTGATGGGCTGGTTTTCGCCATTACTCGCCACCGCTGCGCCCTCATGTGAGGGGTGGGCCTTTCGCGGGGACAGGATTGGGGCGACGTGAACCCACGTCAGACTCGGCTCAGAGCTTTGACCTGCTTTGTAGTTTGATAGCTTGCCTCGGTGGTCGCTGTCATTGTCCTTTCCCTTCGTGTCCGCAGTCAGCTGTCTGTCACCGGCCACATCTGGGGAAACTGGATTTGCATCAGATGCCAATGATGGAGGAGGTGGAGGAGGGTCAGAGGGTTTGTCTCTTTCATCATGATCTCGCTTCACCCTCTTCTCGTCTGTTCTGACATCAGGGCACTTGAGAAGCAGAGGGGAAAGGCGTGGGAGTGCATGTACTTGTCCAGCTGAGTCTGCGTTTCTGGAAAAACAAGCAGTAGAGTCATTTGCATGAGAACCTGAAAACTTACAGTGGTGGTGGTGGCGTCGGCGGTGGCTTGTTTCGTGTGTTCTCACCTTGACGGGAATATGCAGCTGATCCCTGTGCTTATGTGGCGGCGTGGAGCTGGAAGAGTCTTGGAGGGAGAGGGCAGGGGATGTGGCCACGCTGGAGTTTGAGGATGCTGGCGGAGTCGAGATCTGTGGAAACCAAAGCTTTAGCATCATCTCCACCTGGAGCAGAGTGTGCAGGTACTTCTCACTAAAAATAGAAGAAAAGAGGAGACATAAAAGTTAATTGAGGGAACAGAAGGCGATGAAATTTTGCACTGCATGATAAAACATCTGGATGCTTAGAATCCTGTATATGGATCTTGGTTATACGTCCTCTAAACTGCAGTGCTGCTCTGCCATGGATGTGAATGCTGTAACTCTACCCACCCCAAGGACTGTTAAATAAAACATGGAACAGGAGATGAGGCTTGAAAGACATCTCTATAACGATCCTCCCCTCTAGTTATAACTACAATTTAATAATCATTAAGATGTTGTATCTATTTATTCACAGGCAAGGCGAAGAGGAGTCACCGATTAAACACTGAGGGTGGATGTGGGACAATGTGAAGGATATCTCACCCGCTGTTTGGTCTCTGTAGAACCCCCACAATCCTCTGGATTCGATCCATAGCAACACTCTGCTGGAAAGTACTCAAACCTGTCAATCAAAGACAAATTCCTCCAGTCAGACATTTACACCTTTAGTCGTGGAAAATCCGTGCACATGTTGAAACGCACTGCCTCACACACACACACATGCACACATCACTTTCTCTTGGGAGATCAGTAACCTCTCGTGAGCTGATGACTCAGCCACAAGACTGTCGCTTCACACACGCTGCACTTTGGACTGCATCAATAAGCAGAAAAACTCCCTATTACATGGTGGAGACTGCTCAGACCTCTCGAACCATGCACTCAGCATCTTGAGTTACCAGTCTGCACACATGCTTATCTGAAGGTGGTAACGTGCGGCGTGGATGCTTACCGCGCTCGAATCGACCCCTCTTCAGGCCACTCAGCAGCTCCAGCAGGGGCCTGACAAAACCCTGCAGCTCAGCGCACTGAGGGAGAGAAGAAAGATCCCAGACTGAGTTTGGGTTTGGACTTCCTATCTAAATCATTCTGCTGGGACTTGCTCTGTCATCTATCCTCTTTTTCCTGCACCCTGACCCATCCCTCACCTTCTGAGAAAACTGCAGGTCGCCGTGGGATTTCGCGATCTGGTTTGAAGGGCCGGTCTCGTCCGCCTTCTTGCCGCCACTCTCCAACCTGTACGACTCCTCCTCTTCCTCTTTATCTGTGAAGCTATCGCACGTCCACTGGGACCCTGGGCTTTCTGACCCCCTGTCTCCGTTGGCCGTGGCCCCTCCCGAGGAGGAGCCGTCTGTGAGGAAGACATCCGCGTCGTCCTCCACCTGATCCGAGTCGCTGAACGGGAGGCTGTCGCTGGAGCTCAGGGAATCGAAGCAGGCCTGGGTGGAGGTGCTGCCCTGGGACTGCATTGCTGTTGTGGGGCAGGAGCAGAGGGACGGGGTTATTATGACAAGTCAAACCTGATTGAATGTAAACTCAAAAGGAGACAGGTCACATGGAGACAGATGAGAAGTGGATATCATGCAAAATAACTGATTTCCTGGTGCTTTACTTCCTTCAATAATACCCTCAATTACTCAAAATGGTGGGTATACCAGTGCCCTAGTTTAACATGGTGCAGAGTGGGACTGGGGCTAGGCAGTAGGCACACACAATGGTAGTGCATGTCTGGCTCCCATTGAGGAGATTGTAGAGGAGAGTAAAGTGTGAGGGGGATGGGAGATCGTAGAGTAGTGAAATCAGAATAGGCCGTCTCCCTCTCTCTCTGCCTCCAGTGCTCTCTCTCTCGCTCTAGCCCCTCCTCTCTGTCTCAGGCTTGCTCTCCCCCCTCCCTTGATTTCACACACAAACCTCTCTCTCTCTTTCCTCTCCGGCTGTGTTTCTGAATGCGTCTCCGCTCTCCCTTCAGCTCATCCTGTTTGTTATGCACACACACACAGGCCTGGTGCTCCTCTTCCTTTCCTCTTCCACAGACCAACCCGCCTCCCTTTTCTCTTATTCACATTTTACGTTCTCCATCTCTGGCCATGTGACTTCTCTCCTCTTTTTTCCCTTTCTTTCTTTCCCTCTGTGTAATCTGCTTTCGGGGACGGATTCCACCACCACAAGAGTGGGGGGAATTAAGAAGGGGGGGATCACTGGTAGACACCCGGCCCCCCTCACACACAAACACAGCTTGTGTCACTATCACATGCCCAGTCTAAAAAAATGGTGTGTCCACATAGATGGAATAAAGAGCATGAACCACTTCAGATGTAGGAAGATATAACCAAACTTGTTTGCGCTTTTCATATTTTATATGTATCTGGTTCCTTCTACAACCAAATGTCACTAAAAGTGAAAGAAGATTCCAATTAAATTAATCTCTTCTTTTCTGATTTGGTCCACAGCCCCTTGGAACTGGGATGGGGATGGGATACAGGGTGGGATGGTGCCTGTCTGCACAGGTATGGGCATGGACCACGAGGTTGCGTCTCAGGTGCTGGCTGCCTGTCTGCGCACCAACACAGCCGCTGCACTATATCATACAAAATGTTCTGTAGGCTTGAGAAGGATCGGATCAGCGGGGGGGGGCGTCAGGAATCGAACCGGTGACACCAAACAACGAAGCCAATATCAGAGCGAGGATGGAATAAGATTTATCATTTATTTTGTTGCAGAAATGTTAAAAGTCCTAGCAATCGCATGTTATGACGAGGTGGTGAGGGATAATAATGAATGGTAATAATAGTTGGCATAAAGCTCCATGAAGAAATATAGCTGTGTTGATGAAACACAGCTATATCCGTCTCGGGATCTATCTGGGCAGGAAATTCCTTCAGGCTGCACCGTGAACTTCTGGAAACGTTGCAGACCCACATAAACACACGCACACACTCACAGACACACAATCACACATATATTTACTCACCCTCAGTCATATGCTATTAAACACCAGCAGCTGCTCCTAAACAAAGTGTCTGTGTCCGTCCTCTGGTCCGTCAGTGCTCAGTCCGAACCGGATCATCGTCGGGTCTCCCAGCATCCGCTCTGCGCCCAGCGGCTCCTCCGTGTGACACCGCTCGCTCCTTCTCTCTCCGCTTTACGAGCAACAACATGTGCGCAGATTCACGTGCCCACGTTTTACGCGCATCCCATTGGCTCCCGGCCTGGCAGCGGCGCATGCCACTGGAAGACTCTTCCAGCCAGTGATCGCATTACTTGCCGCTGATTGGACGCTGGCCCGAGCACTCACGGTGTCTGCCCAGTCATGTGTCGCCCGTGTGCACGGAGCTCTTTACTACCGGCGGTCCGGTGTAAACACATGAGAGATGCTCGATTTATCTCCTTCTCTATGCTTCCCGATGTGAAGAGGACCCCGCCCACCACACTCAAAACAAACTGCTACACGTCGTGAACGCGCCCGCATCAATAATAAACCTTACACAGCCCTTCTGCGATTACACTGACCGGGTTCAATTAAACTGATGTGATGAGAAGTAACGAGCAAGACGAAAAACATCGATGAGGATGATGCTCGGATGTGAGGAGGAGAAACTGCCTGTGTGCTCTTTCCCTGGTTCCCTGCTCATTTCTTTAGCACGTCTGTCAAGTAAAATGTGTGATCAACAGATGATCCAACAGCTTCATGAAGTGATAGACGATTCCTAACAAACATGAGAGGAGCAGGGGCAGAAATATCACATGTGAATGGCTGAGGTTATATAGGAATACCGGAAAACGACAACTTGTTATCCTAACATCATTCTTTGAACCTGCCTGTAATGGCCAGCATACATTTGGAGCTTATAACTGTTCGTCTAAATGTGTTATTGTAAAGTTTTGGCAGTTTTGTGTAAGGAGATTTGCAGTATTGTCTCCAGTTGTCTTGTGGGTGACCAATCACATGAGTAACACAAACCAGTTTATCAGCCTTAGGCACTCAAATACTTCGTCTCACAAACATCCCTAAATATCCCTTAGGTGATGAAAAATGTGTTCTCGCTGCACACATTGCAAAACCAGAAAACGAAAGGATTTCATTTTTTTTAATAGAATTTTGATTTCATAGTGCCTCTATTGATAAATTAAAGTCACTAATACTTCAAAATAGATAGAGATATGACCGTAATGAAGAAAGTTACTTTCCAGATCCACGGATTTATGGCTGTTGAGCAACAACCCCCTCCCTGGGCTTTACCTTGCTAGAGTGAACTCAATGACCCTCGCTTGAAACGTATAGAGAAGTTCACCAGCCTAAAGACCACACACACAAACACACACAAACCTACGCACACAGATCACCAGATGTATTGGTATTTTCTCTCCTCATAAGACTTTAACTGCTGGTCAGTTATAATGCTGGCTTTACTGGTATTTTTAGATGGGAAATACCAGGTTCAAGCGTGAGGAGTGAGTGGGGGGATGCCTCCTCTAAGCGCCTTGCATGATGCACAGAGGAAGGCGCTGCCTCCCATCCCCCACTATACATACAACATACATACAAACCCAATGACCCTCTCCTCAACACAGGCACACACACACAGACACACACACACATTGATAGCTATCCATAGGACTTTGTATTGACTTCTATTCATTGTGGACAGCCCAACCCTTTTCCTCACTTTGACAGTTAAAAAAATCAAGATTTACCAATGACCTTAACCAGGATCTCAGAAATGACATTTGGCCTCAGTAGGACCAGGCTTTGGTCCCAATGAGGTTTACTGGACCTGAAGAGGTCAGAGTTATGCTATTCCAAGTCCTAAAGAGGCAACACAAGTGGAAACAACAATACCTGTCTTTTAACATTGTAACCCTGCACAATCCCTTGGTAACCCTTAACACCAGGTGAGCAAACCATCCCACAGTGTCCGAACAATACAAAGGTTAACCTTAAACCAAGGTTGTTGTTTGTGTATACCAGCACCAGGTCAAAAGAAAAAAGCTTTCCAGCCTAGCATTCCAATGAACCACATGAACCCAGTGAACCTCCTCTGAGTTCATGAAGGCTGGAAACCACCCCCATCATTTCCATCACCCATCCCCCTGTGTCCCTTCCCCCCACCTGGTTTCTGTGGTGTTTTTTTCTACATTCTCTTCCCCTTCCCCATCCCTTGTGGTGACATGCTTGAGAATTCAATAGTAGTAACCATGTTAAGCTTAAGCATATGCGTATGGTGTGGGTTTGACATTGAAGTGGGTCAAGGTGCCATGCGTCAAATTAGTGTGACCAAATACACCCTTCCTCAGTTGGGTCACATGAGGCAGACATAGAGAATCACTTATGCTGCTTGGGAAGTTACAACACAGTGTAGATGATTTGTTGATCTCCTGCTGGAGCTTGTGTCCTCAGATGACAAGACCAGCGGATGATGGTCGTCCCGAGAGCTCGGTGGCGGCACTTTAAGTCATGTTGAATATCACATTCATAAGCAACCTGTAATGATGAGACGTTACTCTGTGCTCATTGTGAAGGCATGCAGGCCTTCAGGTCGTGAACCCACGCAGGAGTTTCTTTAAGGCCAAATGCACAGAGCAGGTGTGGTGAGAGCCAGACACTGAAGCAGAAATGTGATCGGCCTGAGGGAAGACCGAGGCCTAAAGAGAGACTAAACTGTCTCCCCTCTCTCTTTGCAGAGGCCGAGGCACGTTGGATCACGTTTCACCTGGAAACCGGACAGTTGGGAAACAATCGCACACTGCTGCTGTCCTTGTTGCACTGGACCTGTCTGCCTTCCTGCCTGCCTGTCTGTCTTTCCTCCTGCTTCCCCCTTCCCTCTTAAACTGACAGCTTTCAGTAAGACAGATTCGACTATAGAAAACAAGATGAAATCATGTGTGGTTGCAAACGTTTCAGCTTCAGGACATGACAGACAGGAAGAATACACCTTAAACATCCTAATAATTAATTAGTATGGTTGTTATAGAGCATGAGTATCAAAGTTTGAAGCAGCCGAGCGCAAAGTGATGACATAGCTCTGCACACTTTATGATCCATTATCTCTCTTTCGGTCATGCAAACGGATTCTGTTTTGGTATTGGTGAACAGCACTTTCACAACAGTCCCCTCTCAGATCATATTAAAGAGGTAGTTCGACCAAAATGTTAATTCACATATTATCTACTCCTATGTCGATGGATGGGGGGCTGAAGATGTTCGAGTCCACAAAACACTTCAGTAGTTTCAGGGTTAAAGAGCGTTGCAGCCTAATGTAATCAAAAATTATATAAACTGGCAACAACCTCTTAAATTTAAAAAAAAATAATAATACAAAAATATCCTCATTCTACTTCTGTGTTGTTAGTAAACCCCAACATAAAAAATGACTGGAAATTGTTTAATTTACGTCGTGTTTCTAACCCCAATGTCAGCTTTTATTCTCCTCCTAGCTGTAGGAGCAGTAACTGCAGCTTGATTTGGCTGCGGCCCTGTTTTTTGGACTCTACTTCACCCACCCCTCCGTTGGAATGGTGGTGAGTAGATAATGAGTGAGTTTTCATTTTTGGGTGAACTGTCCCTTTAAAGGATGTGACCTGTGCCTCTGCAGCTGTGGGATAATATATGTTTATACCAGTTTCCAATAAATGGCCATGACCGAGTTGTAAACACCAACATGACCATGTGATCAGACTGCACCTCCCGGCCTGCACCAGAGGTCCGCTCACATTTCAGAAGGATCTTCACATGTTGGAGAGACGGTGCGCTCGGAGATTTGTGAATGAAACCTACCGGCGCCCCCCCGAGAAGACCCAGCCAATAGCGTGGGGAGTAGGATCTAAACCCCGCCCCCCGCAGGCCACTGAAGGACCAATCGGGAGCCGGAGGTGGGGGCTGCTGTTGCATAATTTGGCTGAAAAGCTTCACGTTTGCGCGGAGCCGGAACACAGGGTGAGAAGATGGAGCATCAGAGTCACAGGAGAACAAACACATGGATGCTCACGATAGAACCGTTCACCGCCACTTAAACTAATAATCATCTACGACATGACAGAGCTGCTGTGGGAGGAGAGTGTAGTGTGTTCTGATGTTACTGATAAACAATGGCCAGACAAACTGGTGAGGTCACATGTTGAAGATTGAAATAATCCTAAACCGTCAGATTACAGCTGGGAAATGATAATCTAGGGAATAGGAACACATACAAAATCAATGTAATATGATGAATACAATGGATATTCAATAATCATATTACTGGTATCTATCTATCTATCCATCTATCCATCTATCCATCTATCTATCTACCCCCTCTCTCTCTCCATCCCTCTCTCTCTCTCTCTATTCACCCATGTATTCATCTCTCTCTCTTTCTCTCTCTATCCCTCCATCCATCTCCCTGTCACCATTCAATACTCTCTCTCTCTAGACTCTAGAGGGGGCTTGGATGGATGCCTCTAGAGTCTAGAGGCATCCATCCACCCCCCCCCCTATCTATCCACCCATTCATTAATTTAGTTGTCTCTCCCTATATCTATCCAGCCAACTATCTATCCATCCATCCATCCCGCCCTCCCTCTCGCCCTCCCTCCCTTATCTATCTATCTATCTATCTATCTATCTATCTATCTATCTATCTATCTATCTATATATCTATCTATCTATCTATCTATCTATCTATCTATCTATCTATCTATCTATCTATCTATCTATCTATCTATCTATCTATCTATCTATCTATCTATCTATCTATCTATCTGTGTGGAGCTGTGCAGTATATGATGTAACCTTTGCAGTTTTATTGTCATGTTGTAAATGTATGTCTACACATTGTGATGCAAGTACATCAAAGAACTGTGATTGTCTGTAATTTAATTAAGGCAACTCCACCCTGAAAACACAACATAGCTGGTGGTGATGCACGTTGATGTTGGGGGCCAGCCGCCACTAAACCGAACAAAGAAGAAGATACAAGTTTTAAAAGATAAATGTTTAATCTACTTAGCTCATGCGAGCAGCAGGACTTTAAAATATAGTTTCCCCCATTTTTATGGACTCACGTGGCCATATACTATTTTATTTTTAGTAGCTGGTTGTGACTGATCATTTCTTATCAAATAACCTTTATTCTGTTACTTACCGTTCTATGGTGCTGTTCCTGGATCGCAAATAGAATCTGCTGGGGGATTAAAGATACCATTATCCCCATAAGGAGGAAGACCATCGTGTCACGTGGAGAGGGCGCCCCCTTGTGTTCATAACAGAACAAGTCCATAAAGTTTGTGAACACTGTGTCCTGATTGTGTAACCATCTCTAAATAGAGTCACAGGTTACTGGGATCTAAAATAGTAAGATATAATTAAATACTTTTCTCTCAAGTGAATGATGCAGGGTTGTGTAATCTTAACACACACAGTTAAATGTGAACACTCACTGCGGCCCTTGGTTCATTGTTGGTTACAAAGAGAGTTAATGATGAAAATGACAACGGGCCTTTTTTAAAATCATTTAAGTATTCAAGTGCTGTAGTAAGACACGACAGTGAGTGTGTTTACATACATACACTAAGACCTTGGTTTAGATCTAAAGGTACATGAGACACTTGGTTATTTATATCCCTGTATCCATCAATCACTCTGACATTATCCAGGTTTCTGATCGGCTGTGTGCTCTCATGTTTTTGATTCCTCAACATCACGGCCCCTGTGTTCAGGACAAAGAAATAATTTTCAGGAACCCTGAATTTGGTGTTTGCATGCCAAAGTATCTGGGTTTCCACTGGAGGCCTCTGGGCATCAGATCCAGTTTTCTTACATGATGACACTGGTTTCAGCTCCTTAAATGTCACCTAGTTAGATCCAAAAGTCTACATTCTAGGCAAAACAATTAATTATTTTAATAAATAAAAAAAAGGAAGCTTTATTTATATTAAAAAAAAGTTCATGGTCGCACCTCTAATGCAACACTTATCAAGTCAGTCAAACTCACACATTCCGATCCCTCGTCTCTCGTGATCTCAGCACCTCTGCATCACAAGGCCTTTTCTCTCCTTCTCCTTTATTTCTCACCCTGTTTTTGGCACCCTGTTGTTTCTGTGCTGTAAGCTCCTTTTCTCTGGATAGTGTTCCTCTCACCCTCTGTTGTATCACCTTTTTTTTCTGTGGAAACTAACACTGAATTAACTCTCAAACGCTGGTCTGTCTGTCACATTGTCATTCTCCTTTTTCCTTCTCTCTCTCTCCCTCTGTTTGTCTCGTGCTGTGGTGCCAGCGTTGATTCAGCAACATCCACAATGTGGCTGTTACCAAGAGCTGTGGCAGGGATCACTGGTCCCAGTTAACCCCCCTCCCCAACTTCTCTCTCTCTCTCTCTCTCTCTCTCTCTCTCTCTCTCTCTCTCTCTCTCTCTCTCTCTCTCTCTCTCTCTCTCTCTCTCACCCTCTCTGTGTCTATCTCTCGCTCACTTGCTCCTCATCTCTCTCTGTCCTCTTTTATTCATTCCTGTGTGTGGACGAGGAGGGCTAACATGGACTCTTTTGGTCTTTTTATCTTTGTAATGCTGGTGTGTTCCCAGTGGACTGCTGCCCCTGCTGCTGGTAAGGTTTTCATTTACATAATAATCAGCATCATGCTTGGTTTGATATTAGTGTGGTAGCTTGTTTCAGTGTTTCAGTGTGAGAGTTGTCGTACAGCCGCGGAGTTGTAAGTCCAGACATAATCAGATTTGACAAATACTGTACGGCTGAGTAAACAGCTGGTTCAGGAATGTACTTGAATATTTAAGGAGTTAGGTGAAATATAAAATACTTCCGAGCTGTTGTGAACCAGAGGAATAAAAAAATTGGGTAAAAGGAGTTTTAGGAGTTTTTGTCTCTTTTATTCTTTTTCAGAGGAAATTACCTGGACCTACACTGGTGAGTACAACTCTAAGTTAATTTATAGAACAAATAAAAAGCAGCATAACATGTTGTAGATAGGTTATTATGATTATATTTTTTCTGACCTGGGGCAAACTTTTGTAATAAATAGGTGATAAGGACAGATAATTGAGAAATGTTCATGTGATACATTTTTTACTGTATGAGCAGCTGCTGAAGATGTTGTGTGACTTAATAGTATTCATAACAATCCACAGTGTTTTCACCCTGACAAGTTAAAACCATATCTCTAAAAACATAACTGTCTTAAAAGTGAGTGCAACATATATAGGATTTGTCCCCTCGTATCACCCACTCCTTCTCCTCCCCTTCCCTCCGTATTAGTTACAGCTCACCAAGCTGGCATGAGCACAGCAGTCAAACCGAGAGGATGAAGGGTTGAAGGGACACATGGAGGGAGAAGGCAGAAGGAGGGCTTAGCGAGAGGCTGCAGGGGCCGAGGGAGGCAGGTGCACGCAGGGATGAAGCAGGCGGGAGAGGAGAGCTTGAGGGGCAGAGAGAGGGAGATGGGACGGGATGAAGCAGGGGCATACCGAATCGTGGCCTGTATTGTTGCAGCGCACAAAAACCTGTGTGTTTATTGTTCGGTGGAAGCACACTGGCTGCCTTTGCCGTGGACAATGACACTGTGTGAATGAATGGGGGCACACACACACTCACACTTACACTCTGCGTGTATTCAAGAGCCCTACACCAATGTACAGTGCATACAGGACGCACAGCAAACCTCCGAGGCCGTGTCTGGAGCCCACTTGTATCTATACATCGTCTGTTTAAGCATTATTACAATAGATACAGCTGCATGTGTTCTGTGTGGTGCTGTGTCACAATGGCAGCCTGCATGTTGTGTGCTACGTTTCCTGAATTTAGATGATTTTAATTTGGCTATTGTCACTTGAATCCATGCTCACTCCATACAGTGCTTTAGAAAGTCAGAACAGTATGTGAGGCATGTTGTGTGACACATCAATCCATGATGTGGCCGTCACTGAGCTGCTAGCTGAGGTGGAAAGTCAGTTTGGTGGTGCACAACATTTTGTCACGCGACACAGCAGAATTGCAAGTAATGGCGGGAGAGTCTGTGTTATTTTCCCATCATTATGCTCTGAATGTGAGTGAATATGTGTGCGTCTTTGTTCCTGGCTGTATTTGGCACAGGGGTACCATGCTAGGGGAGCTAGGGCAGGCGCATCGGGTCAGAATTTTCGGCCTCCGGTTACCATGGAGACCTCCAGGACGACCAATAGCAGGGCTGCGGGACTCGACTTTTGAAGTCGTATCATGGTGTGGGGCTTTGCTCTGGAGAGTGGCGAGAAGAGGGGGGGGAGGGAATCCGAGAAATAATAAGTTCAAAATAGGGGTTGCAGGCACAGGGAGAGGAGAGGTTGTATGTTTTTACATCACCAACAAAGAGACCCCTCCTCGTATTGCAGCTACGATCCATTCGCTAACAAACATGGAGCCATATTCCCCATATTTGACGACATTTATATAATTTGCTTCAACATTTTGCAGACACACATTTGTTCTTAACAACTTTAACATCGGCAAAACCTGCAACCATAAAATATATCATTTGAATCTGGTTTACAAAGACGACGTTTCCTTTTGTGCCTGTTTTCTAAAGCATTCCTTCGCAATTTAAATTCACATTCTTTCACTCACGTGTCACTCACCTTTTCCTTCAAACTCGTTCTTTTTCTAACTGTCTTTTATTATGCAATTGAAGAAACCACTCTCGGTTTTTAACTCCGTGTATGCAGGCCTCAGTCACAGTGTCCTCTCTCACTTACAGTTCTTTATGTTTATCTGTTGTACGAGGATGAATTAAGTACTAATATACAATATCTGAAAGAACGTATACAAGCGTGTTCAATTAATTAATGTGGATAATTCCTATATGCATGTTTTCAGCTATCAACTTATGTTTTGTACTCGCTACTACCATCATGACTTCTACATTTCTGACATTATAATATTTATTATTTGAATACCAGTTTGGTTTAATAATTTCAAATGCGAAATTTGTGCATCAAACTCATTTTACATTTCTCCATGTGACGTTCTTTATTTGAGAATGATATAAATTGCAATTTGAAGTCAATGTTCACTTTGTGTTATGACTTAGAAAAATAATTTAATACTTTTTGTTTTGTTTTAACCTGCTTTTAAAAAGAGAATTTGTTTATTCATTCAGCGAATTTCAGTTGTAAATCCTAGAATCCTGGGTACAGTATAAATCAATTTGAAATTTAAACTTGTATTAATATGTAAATAAAAAGCTAATTCAGTGACATGAAGAAAGAGACATTTCATTGATTAATAATAGGTCTATTCATAGAGAGGACGGCTCTTATTATCAGTTCTCAGGCAAATTCACAGAAAAATAGATTATCACCTAATTTTATTGTGCTTAACCTCTGTTGATTCTGGATGTGTTGTTATGGCTGAACAGCTATTTTTTATTTAATGTTAGTCTTGGTCTATTGAGGCTTGTAGATTTTTAGGGTTTTAATAAATTGCAGTAGAAGACCTTACTCTGATAAAAGCTCATAGCCGTGTGCGTTTCTTTGTGAGTGACACACGTCACTTAGATTTAGGTTTGATTTAAATTAGTTGATCAAGGTTCTTTCGGTACAACAACAGAATTCAGCTGTGGGTGGATCAAGCAAAGATCTATCCAGTACTGCATGTTTAGTGATGCTCCTCCATGTGTGATCTTATGAAGTGTTATTATACAAAATGTAATATGTTGCTTACTTTCAATGCAATTACTATTTAGTGGGAAATCTATTAATATTGTGAAGTAACTTGCTTTTTTAAAAACACATGCTGAAGTTGCTGTTTCAGGAATAATTGTATCCTTTAAAAACATCTGAACATAGAATTCATACTTTATTCTTTTGTCAATGTTACGCTGGATAATTATGCATTATTTGTGAGTGTTTATCATTTTCATTGTACAATTCACGTCCACGATAATTAGAACCTAAAGAGAACATGGAGGGATAATTGCCCGGCACAATTAGAGTCTGATCAATGGAGCTGTTTTTTCTCTGCAGGACTTGGACGCAGCAAGCTGTGTGTAATTGGGTGACATCATTCTCTCTCTGTCTATTCTCCCCGTCAAAGGTTTGGTGGGTCAGTCCGAGTGGTCCGAGTACTTCCCGGACTGCGGTGGTACATCTCAATCCCCCGTGGATGTGGTTACCACCCAGACTAAATATGACCCCAGTTTGATCCCTCTGACCCCACTGGGCTACAGTCAGCACGGCAACATGCCCTTCACTCTGTCCAACAATGGACACACAGGTAACTATAGCAGCTGGTTTCCAGCTCACAATAGGACCCTCTGCCAGGTTTCCACCTCAAGCCGGCAGCGCACTATTTACTGCTCATTAATACGTTTAGGAGATCAGTTATAATTAAAATACAAATCTATAACCATAACCACTCTTAAGAACAATGATCTCATGCCTTCCTCGGGTTTTTTGGAGCATAGAAGAAGTCATCGGTTTTATTCCGTTCTTCTCTTCTCCAGCTGTGATTGAGCTGCCAGAGTGGATGGGACTGGGGGGGCTGCCCTGGCTCTTCACAGCCGTACAGCTGCACCTCCACTGGGGCAGCGGCGGCCCGAGCCACGGGGGCAGTGAACACACCATCAACGGACAGAGTGCAGAGGCAGAGGTACTTGTGAATGCAGCCACGTGCACAGAGTCCAACAGACGTCAGACAAACTGAGAGAAAACGTCAATCTGAGTCACAAGGAATGAAGAACAATCAAGGTCAAGTCTTTAACACAGCAAAAGTGTTTGAGCTCAGAGGAAAGACAAATGACAAATGACTGAAAAGAGAAGCAAACATTGTGGGTTCTCGATGGCTGTTCCTGATATATCACAAGAACTCAAGATCACCATGACCTTTGACCTTTAACCACCAGAATCAAATCAGTGAGCGTTTTGTACCCAATTTGAAGAAATTCTCTCAAGGCATTCTGGAGTTAACGTGTTAAACACAAAGCCTCCGGCCTCTGACTGTCGCTGGCTGCAGATGATTCATAATCATTTGTCTGTTAAAGCTCTAATGAGTCAAGAATGATTCAGATTGTTAATTAAATAACCTTTTATGGAAGGGGACAAGATGGAGAGAGTGTATGAAGGAGGGACGGTTCCCCCGTCTTCAGTTTCTGTCCACTTGTCACTGGTCAGGAACGACATCACTGTGGTTTCCTCAGGGGTGAATGGATGGAGGGAAACAGGCCTGAAAGGATGTAACAACAAATGATGAAATGATAGATACAAACAAACAAAACAATGAGTGGTCTTATTACATAACGAGACAATTAAGTGCTTTCTCGTTCACGTCAGTCTTTCCTCATCGCTCTTTATTTTTCTTCAGTCGTCCTCTCAAAAGAAAAAAACGAGTTGGCTAGCAGCCTTTTCCTCTCTCACTCTCTCCCTCTTTCCCTTCGCTTTTACTCTCTTTTTTTAACCCTCATCTGTCGGGAGGTCGAGTCTCTCTCTCTCTCACTCCCTTGTCTCCTTTTCTTCAGAGTCACTCAACTAACTGTGCTCTTCCTCTCTCCAGCTTCACGTGGTTCACTACAACTCGGAACTCTACCCCAACATGTCTGCCGCCATGACACAGAGGGATGGCCTGGCGGTTTTAGGAATTCTCATTGTGGTAATAAAAAAATACGAATAAGGAAAAAAAATTAATGATAAATTCAATCATTATTTTACTCTTCATTTTGAGTATTTTTGAGAAATTGAAGAAACATTCAAGGCTGAGTTTTATTTTTCCAGACAGGTGAGGAGACAAATGATGCGTTCAACAACATCCTCAACTACCTGAGTCGCATCAGGCACGCAGGTAATAACAGGAAATTTGAAAATGCATAAAAATGAAACATATGATTTATGAAACTATATGTTTTTATTTGGCTTAACATGTCTTTACAGTTCATTTATAATCAAGTGATTAAGTATGGATTGAATCAGCTGTAAATGGATTCTCCGGTCACAATTTATTGACCAGATAGCAACTAAATGGCTTTTAAAATAAAAAGTTTTGGTATGAGGGCTAAAACAAAGCATGTTGCAATTGAAATTGAATTTACTGATGAGACAATTAAAGAGAAATAAAAGGAACAGCGATATAATTTGTTTTCCTCCTGGACGTGATGATATTTGGCTCCAATAGCACCCAGTAGACCTGCACCAAGGCCCTATCTCGTAATGTTAAAGAACATGAAATTTCCGGATTTGTTTCTTTGTCAGAATCCAGGCCAAAAAAAGCCCACTCCCCCTTATCTACTAGATACAGATTTTTATTTGGATCCACACCAAATGGCACAAACTCATAAATATCAATTGCCCATATATTTTTTCATCAAGATCCATGAATTATGCCCTGGGGAATCTATTAAAAGCCTTGTTAAGCAATGTGATACAAAATCTGATTGTTTCGTGGAAATCCTTTCAGCAGTCTTCACGTATATAAGACGGGACAGACAGACGGGGGGGAAACAAAACCTTCTGGTTTGAGGCCAAAATATCCCACTTACTCTTCTTTGTCCTCCTTTCGTCCACTGTCAGACCAGAAAGCTTCCATCCCAGCCTTTGACGTCCAGTCCCTGCTCCCGAAGGATCTGAAACGCTACTACCGCTATAATGGCTCCCTCACGACGCCGCCCTGCTATCAGAGCGTGATCTGGTCGCTGTTTCACGAGAGGGTTCAGGTCTCTAAAGCACAGGTGAGGCTGAGACAGCTACAACAAGCACCTTTTATCAAGGCCACTGATGACATGTTCAATCCTAGTGGATCTCGTTAAAGTTAAACTGTGATGCGACACTTTCATTTGTCTAACGCAGTGCAGATATGGATTTTTGATTTATTGATTATATTATCAGAGATGAATATTAGTGAATATGGGCTATACCTATAATATTTGATTTATTGATTTATCGATAAGGCTGCAAAAGCCTGGTACCTGAAGCCATAGCAGCGGTAACACACCCCACAGCTAACCTTCCTCTTTAAATACTTTTACTTTACCGTTTTAATGCATCTGGACCATAACTGTTCTCTCCATCTCTTTTCCTCCATTCACTCCAGCTGCTGAAGATGGAGACGATACTTTATTCCAGTAAAGCCAAAGATCCCGACAGGATGCTGCTGCAGGACAACTACCGCACGACGCAGCTGCTCAACCACAGGGTCATCTTCGCCTCCTTCTCTGCAGGTCAGGCAACAGATACACAGATATTCATGACATGAGAAAAAAAAATGACACAACAACTCTTCCAAGTTGACAAGCTGCCACGAAAGATAAGCACTCTCTACATTTGGTTTTTAGACTATAAGCTGATTAGTGTACTTTATAATTAGTATATTCCTGGAGTTTATCCCTTCAAATTGCATAAATGTGGAATGCAAAAGGTCAAAGCCAATCTGCTTTGAACTCTGGTGTGTGTCGTCCCCGAAGGCATTTCCACACTGGTAGATTGTGCAGGCGGCCTGCTGCTTACAATACAATGCCAACCACAACAATTAGACGGAGGGTGGCCATGCAGAGCAAAGCTAGCAATTAGCAGAATCCACGCAGAGAGTGAAACGTGGAATGTAGAGAAGGCATGTGGGAAATAGTAAGGATTACCGGTGACTTTGTCTGAGAGAGGCTTGGGGAGGCGAGCGAGAGAGAGAGAGAGAGAGAGAGAGAGAGAGAGAGAGCGAGAGAGAGAGAGAGAGAGAGAGAGAGAGAGAGAGAGAGAGAGAGAGAGCGAGAGAGAGAGAGAGAGAGAGAGAGAGAGAGAGATAGTGGAAAAGAGGGAAGGGGTGGAAGAGTGAAGGAGGGGTTGCAGTGTTTGTTTGCCAGCTGATTAGAGAAAAAGGATTGTCGAAAACGAAAAACACTGACGGCATTGTTATAACGGGGGAGAGGAGAGAGAGACAGAGAGGTGAACGAGGGAGAGAGAGTGGCGGACAAAAAACAAAGGGCAAAGAATCTGTGTGAAGTGGACATTGTGATGAGCGACTGAAGTGGAAGGCCTGTGATGTCAGCAGGGCCGTCACAGGCAGCGAGGCCGACCACACACAACCAGACTTCAATCAGCCGAACTCACAAATCACTGTGAGAAAGACAAACATCCACTGTGATTTTAAAATGATTTGGTCTGTGTCTTCTCTGTTGTAGAATCATGGAAGGAGCTGTCCCCTGGTAAGACCACATCACGTTCTTTGGCTAAAATAAAAATGTTTCCCTGGTGTTAACAAGGACTGTGGAAAAAAAAAGTATCAATAATAATCATGATATAGTTTTTGTATCAACAGCCAGGTCCAAATTATATTGACAAAAGGCTTAGACGGAAAAAAGAAAATAGTTTTCTTCACCTTTAAAAAATGATAATAATGTGACATCTGAATAATTCTCAATATTGACCGGTAACAAAGTATTTATCTTGATGTAATTCGGCCATGTTTTCCAGCCTTATTGATTATCATGTCCCTTCTTTACTTGCTATGATTCCTTGCTGTGTTTGAAGCTCTCTTGCTTCCTTGTGTTGTCCTGCGCAGGTGAAGTCACAGCCATAGTGATAGGGGTGATGTGCGGCTGTGTGGGTCTGGCTGTTATCGTTCGCTTCATAGTGAAGACAATACGGTAAGAAACCCTGCGATCGGTGGCCCTGCTTTCATTCGAACCTCTCCTCCACCAGTGGCTGCAGCAGACACACTCTCCACTGGTCGGCTGTGGGAAATGTCCCAGTGAAAGGCTCCCGTCTCTTCTCATCCTCTCTCTCCCGTCTCTCGGCAGATTTTTTACTCTCCTCCACCATGAAACAGTCGTGGTAAACAGGTGGCCTACTTGACCTCAGTACTGACAGAAACCCTCAGCATGCACTGACTCTGCTGCTCTCTTTGTGCTTGACAGATATTCTTATGCGCAGATCTTGGATCAATGCTATAATAAACTAATAATACACATAGGCAAATTTGGAATAAGGTAAAATATCTGCAAAGAAATACTATTGTATTTTACTGTAATTCTCTACAGGGACATTTGAGACATTTTGATGAGTCCAACTGATACAAACCTGGCTGATATATTGGTACTGGTGTGTCAGTCAATAAGTAACATGAAATTGCTACAGATATTGTGTGTATGAGGTAATTAAGAAACAGTCTGGCCATAACATAGTTTGTTCACCATAGAGCACCGACAAGTACTCTTTTGTATTTAATATTTATAAACTGGGCTTCCAGTTAAATGTCATCTCATCTTTCAACCTTTCATCAAAAATGTTTTTCGTGTTGTTACATATAGATAATATGTGTAGTAAAATAAATAGGAAAAATTATAGTCACTTAAAAAAAAACAAAAATTAGTAAACAGTTAAATGCCGAACTTACCTCTGCTTCCGACCGCACTCTGCTGTCTAATAGTCCATTTAATAAATATCTGTATAGTTCTAATATTTATTTTCAATCTTAGTCTAAGCTATTGCAAGACAATGAAACATCATTTAACTTAAAGCTTAGTCTGATCTGACGGATACACACCTTTATTTTGTGATAACTCACTAAGGAAAGTTATTCACAACATCATCTCCGTACAACATTATATGGACAATCATTTGATGAATCAAAAATCTGAATAACATCACTGCCATTGGCTTTGAAACTGTGTTTGTTGGGGTCACGGAAATGTCTCAAAATGTGAAATCCTGATGTAAGGTTTCTACACAAAAGTTAAAAGATTAGCGCTAAGGATAATCTGATCTTCTTACCTTTGCTGCAATGTCATGGCTGTATCCCAATATTCTGTAACTACTTTCTCTCACAACTACTCACCACATACCAATGAAAGTCTTTGTGGTGCATTTGCCCCCGTGTCCAAACAGTAAGTTATTTAACCTTTTCCACTGCTTTGACCAAGGGTTCCCAAAGTCTTTCCTCCTGAGAACATAAATCAGATTTTAATTATTGGATATGTTGTTGTATAGAGTTGATTTATGACGGAGAGAATCAAACCTCTCATCACAACTTTGCTGTGGAGCCCTCCAGGGGCCCTTACCTCTCACTTTGGGAACCACTGGCTTTCATAATGTCAATCAGCCAAGTGCAATTACTTGAACCGTCATTTCCGATCCCTCTGTCCAATGACAATGGAGGAGGGGGAGGGACTGGAGTTTTGAAGTTGTTTGCACATTGTCACTTTGAAATTTGAACTCTGGAATTTTCTCTCTGTTTTGGTCACGTGACTCTGTCTTTTGATTTTCTGACAGCTCTACCTCTAGCTGGGACGTCCTGCCCAGTAACCGGCCTGCTCCCACGCCAAGGTCACCTTTCAGAATTATGACCTCTGACCCTAAAACCTTAACTTTGACACAGTTAGATTCCTAAACACATCTCTTAGCTTTAACCATCCATTTACAGTGTCTCATCCTCTTAGGTTAGACCCTAACAACCCTGTTAGAGAATTAGTGTCTAAAGAAATTCCACAGGCTCTGGGAAATCTCTTTAGATAAATTAACTGACTTGTTACCTCAAAGTGTCTCGTGTGTTTTTAACTTATAACCATCAACAATTGTTATTAATTCTTTTGTCCTTTTATCCTCAGTTTTTAAACCTGGTGCTTTAGAGGCTTTCGTCCACAGTCTATTGTATTGATTGATCCAGTGTGACACACACACACACATACACACTCACTGTCCACTTGATGCAGATGTGCTGTTGCCATATTAACTTCCACAAATCTTGTCAATTACACTTTTTCATGTCCCACTGTATTTATTTCATTGACCCGTTTCTTTCTGAAGCAGCTGCGTCTCTAAAGCTTTTTTTTCTGTGCCCAAAACTAACTTCAGGATGCAGATTATAAGCAGGCATAAAGTTTTGGACATCGGCCATTTTATATATATATATTATGATACATCTCAATGCAAATCAGCAGCAAACATAAAATAAAAAACTCTAAAACCTATCACTGGGATCAATAAAATATTTCTGATTCTGATCCGATTCAACATGTGTCCCTCTCAGGTTTATTCTAACCTGACTCACTATAATATTTTAACAAAATTAAAGCAACACTAAGCAATCCCTTTTTGTAACTTTAAAACAGCAACTGCAAAATTAGTATGATGTTACACTGACATGGACATGTCACTGCAGAGGGCGCTGTTGTTCAGTAAAAGTTACATAGTTGTTTTTTACCAGGTCATCATTGGTAATTTACCACAAATGTTATCTCATTCTTAAACCCTTTCTTGCTTTTAATTGTCTTACCGTGCACCAGCAGTTGATATTTTATAATGTTCTCAGCTTCTCAGTTGAATACCATAACAAACTACTCCAGCACTAACAAGTCTACTGTCGGGCCAGCTTTACATCTCATGTCATGACTCAGTAAAAATGTCTGTTTCATTTCAAATTTCAGGGCGAAGGAGCCAGAGAAAGCAAATGAGAAAAAACAAGACGTGGCTTTAAACTCGACCACTGGAGCAAGAAAGACAGAAGAGCCCTCGCCGTCTCTTCAGACTGAGCCCTAGCTGACCGCACACAGTCCACTTCAGGCCTCGATCAGAAACTCAAACACTCATCTGCCGTCTCGACGGTGAAGCCAGCGCTGATCCCAGGGGACACAAAGCAAACATGTTCTCATTCGCCACAGCACAGCAGGAAGAAACATTTTACAAACAACGAGGGAAGGATGTAAAGTGAACACAGGACAAATCACCTTCTTAAATGGTGTCAGTATTATTATTTCCACCCAGATTCAGAGATGTTGGGAGTTATGGTATCAGACATTTCTTCAGTTTGCACAAGACGCACTTAGTGTAAATATGTCAGTTTGCTGGCTCGGAGTTAAAATGCCTGTGATGCATGACGTGATTCATGTAAATACTTTGTAAAATAAATATTTGGTTTGTGTTTTTTCATGTTTGTCATCTCATATTGTTCCTTCTGCCTTGAAACACAAGCTCACCGTAATGTATGAACTGAAATAGACTCGTTTTTTGTTTAATTCATAATTAATGTAACGTTATTATGACTCTTTTGCCCCCGAGATTTGAAGATTAACAAACATTGTCTCAAAGTGTCTTGATTTGTAAATACGGGTTCTGTCCAAACATATTGACTCTGAATTCAAATCTGATTATTTTGTGAATGTGTGATGAGTTATATTTGTGTATATGCGTTTATCTGTCAGAAAGATACTTTTGGAGCCATATATCATCTTCGTCTGATTTTTGTTTGTTTTGTTGTATATAACTCGTCACATTAAAATACTTGAAAGTCAAAGTCAGTTAATATTTTTTTCATGTGCTTGACTGACATTATCTGGATCAGATCGCCCCCTCACAATGCAACTTTCCCCAAATAGGCGATTTTTTTCAACTCAACTGCAGAGGGTGATAATGTGACAATAATGATAATAATCAGATGTTGTTTTCAGCTCGTTCAACTGCCCCCAAATGACTAAAAATACCAATTAAATACAACTTTAGAGAGAGGTTGGTAACGTAATGTGTACTGTTTGTGCCACTGCCCCCTAGTGGCCAATTAGACCACGTATTGCAGCTTTAATGGAACTGATACATCATAATTGTAGTCAGTTATACCTAAGCTGTGCACAGGTCCAAAGCTGGAACTCAGTACCTTTAATACAATGGTAACATGTTGCACCATATATTTCAACACTGCATCACTTGATATTTACATGTTGAACATAAAACATAAGCATCAGTTTTATTACCGTCATCCAAATGCTACTATGGTGAACTTTTCTCAGCCCGGTTTGGTCCTGAGGCAGCAGAGTTCAGACTTAAAGCGGCTCATAAAACGTTCGAGCTTCATAATGAGATCTGCACATCAGCATGTCACAGCTGTACACTGAGCCATCTGGTGAGTGGTGTGTGAGCTAAACAGGGAAATCTGAAACGAGACAATGGGGAAGTTGAACCTATATTTTACTTCTGAAAGCACTTTGTTTTTCCCTTTTCCTCCTACACACAGATGCCTACACGTTATTTCTGTCAGCTGATCGCGGTGGTTATATCTGCCATTAAAATTAGGGTTTTGTTTGATTTGATATGATTTCTGTCTTTTTGATTCTCAGTTGTATTCATTAGATATGAACATGGGTATAAATCCTTCTCACCAAAAATCTTTTTTAGATTGATTGATTTTTATTTATGAATTAGCAAAAATTGACATTATGAAACAAGTAATTATTGCAAAGTTAAATAAAAGGCAGTGACAGCATCAAATCAAAAAAACAATATACCACTGGTGCTTCATTTACTCAGGATCTCTGTCATTTCTAAATCAAATCTAAGTTAGATTTTCTACATCCTGATGAAGACATTAAAGCATTAGATAGAATATAAGATGCCATCTTAGAAAGAAGTAGAATCATCTTTGTTTAAGGCAGCACACAGACACTGTTAATCTAAATATAGCTGACTGAACTACACTGAGTATTTATAGCTGTAACTGGATCACCTCTGACTGTGATGGCTGCTCTAAAGCACAGCCCTGTGGACAGACTTATATAATGCAGAACACATGCAGTTTAGGCCACTCCCGCTGCTGACACAACACAAGGAAGTGAAATGTTGAACCGCAACTGACAGAAGAAAACTCTCACACAAATGACACAGCTTGAGGTTTGAGGTCACTCCTGGCTCATATGATTCTCCAAGCCTGTTAACATAAGGTAGGGAAGCTGTGAGGCAGCTGATTGCTGAAGTCCTGCTGCAGACAGACAGAGAAAGACTGAGACAGAAGAACTTTGTCAACTCAGCTCTTTCACACACTCGTACATCAGAAAATCAGAAAAAGTAAGTTGACTGAGTGGTGGAGGGTAAAGTAAAGTTTCTTTGTTCATGCTGTTGTGACCTTACAGGCTGTGTTCCTCACTAGGTCTGCTGGGTAATGGCTGCTCTCAGGGTTTATCTCCCTCTCGTCATCTGCCTCCTGCTGGGGCATCAGACGTTTGCCAAAAATGACGCTCCCTGCCAGAAGTCCCAAGTGGAACAACGGCTTCAACACCTTCGTCAAGCGCCACATTCGCTCCGGGTTGCCCACCACTCTCGACCAGAACGAATGGGAGAGGTACATCAGGAATAACGGAGGCTGTGACAGACCCACACAGTCTTTCCTTCATCCTGCAGAGCTGGACAGGGTGAAGGCCGTGTGCACGAAGGCAGGCGGGAAGACGCACAAGGAGAACCTGTGCATCAGCAACGAGCCTTTCACTTTTGTTACAGTGAGGAGCCAGCAAGACACCTGTGGCATCAAGAGCATACGTGAGGAAAGTAAACATCTGATTCTGGCCTGTGAAGAGCTGGAGAATCAGTGTCTGCCTGTGCATTTTGAGGGAAACCCTGGAAATGTAAAGCCCCAGTACAACGCAGAAAGCTGCCAGGAACCTGGGAGTAGAGGCCACTCATCCAGCTTTACAATGTCATTGCTCCTCTTGTTCCTCTTATCATTTGTGACTTATTGCTTATTTTAATATGGGGAAACATGAGGGGACAACAAAGATTCTATTAAGGGACAATTGAGCAAAACTGTTACAAGTACCGAAATCAAATTTCAAGACGTTTGAGGTTTTAAAACAGTATTAAAAACTGTCTTTTTTAGTTAATTTTTTTTAAAAATTGTATTATATTTCATACTCATGCTTGTGTATCTGTAAGTTGTGCGTCATCCATCTTTTAGTGATATGTTTTCGAGGATTGATGCGCCAGTGGCGTTTCATTTAGTTTTAGGATTGCGATTTGCGATCATGACCGACTGCATGCATAGTGTGTTTTAAAAAAGGGAATCAATCACATTTCCACACCAAAGGGATTGTATTTTGTTATATGTTTGCAGTATATTTATAAAGTGAATTAAGAAGAATTTGAATCTGTCGACTATCATTTCCACCGGGATTTATTTTAAGTGTGAAACAGACCATTGTAGTAACTTCACTCGATTAACAGGCACACGACATGACAATATGAAAACATCAAAAGTTTTAGAACCCCTCAATGTTTTTCAATCATTGAGCATCAAGTCTCAGTTTACTTTGTTAAGAGGTCAAAATTATCATGTAGTGTTTATCTAATTTAAACAATATTATTAAAGAATCAAAACCCAAACTGAGAATGTACAGTCTGATGATGTTTATTTACCATCCAGAGTATGTGTCACACTGAACCTGATCAGAGATCATAGGTCCAACTGTACTCTGCTGAAATGTGGTATCTTGCCTCTGGTGGTAGAAACCAGTAGAAACCCGACGCTTCCACTCAATTCGAGAGGAAAAAAGAAAGTGTTAACTGTGTGTGCAGGCTGGACACATTTTGGAGTGTGACATTTTGAGCGATAAATTACTGACTAGCTATAAAGCAAATAGATGCTAAAGATTAAAAAAAAGAAACGCATAATTTTTTCTTATTGAACTACATGTATATAAAGTTTTGATTAATTCAGCAGCTGAAGACACCCCAGACGTCTTTCTATGATGGAGATGAAACCTGGTTTGGAAAGTTCCTCCCATCACAGCTGTAGGAGTTTCCACTAACGTGTTGCACCTGCTTCTGTGCTTTCACCTGTTGTCCAGTTCGTCCTGTTGTTGGTTCATTGCTCACCTTTCTACCGTTTAAGGTTATCTAGTGAAGTTAAAGGGATACTTCAGCAAAAAATTAAAATTCACAAATTTTCTACTCACCACCTTGCTTATGGAGGGGTGGGTGAAGGGTTGAGTCCACAGAACACTAATGGAGTTTCAGGGGTAAACAGTGTTGCAGCCAATTCTAGTACAATTGATTTAAACGGAACCGTTTCCTCAGAATTAAAAAAACAACAGAAAAAAAGCATAAATGCCTCCATGCTGCTCGTGTGGTGTCATCCAAGACTCTGCAAGCCCCGACATTCAGATTCTCCTCAAAGTCATGTTCATGTTCGCACAGGCACAACGAAAAAAACGCAAACACTCTCGGACAAGGGCACGTGTGGAGTGCACATTGGTCTGGCTACGTCCTTCAACATCTCCACTTCCACTAGTGGACTTTTAGGCTACAAACATGGTTTCAATGATGCCGTTTTGATTCGAATATGAATGTACTGGGCTTGCGGACACCTGGATGACACGACACAAGCAGTATGGAGGCATGTATTCTTGTTTCTGTTGTTTTATTACGTCTGAATAAGAGGTCGCCTTGGCTGAAACATTGTTCACCCCTGAGACTCCTACAGTGTTTTTTGGACCCAAACATTTCACCCAGCCCCTCCATTGGCTCAGTTGTGAGTAGATGATGAGTACATTTTCATTTTTCGGTGAACTATCCCTTTGAACTTTTAAATTGTTCTAAAAATTTGAAATGGTAGAGAATAGAGGGTAGTTTAGGCCACTCCCTCTGCTGATACAACACAAGGAAGTAAAATGTGGAACTCCATTTACGGACAAAAGAAAGCTCTCACACAAGGGGAGCTGTCAGGTCACTGCTACAGTCCTGCTACAGAGAGATAGAAGAACTTTGTCAAACTCAGCTCTTTGACACACTCGTACATAACTCAGAATCAGAAAAAGTAAGTTGACTGAGTGGTGGAGGGTAAAGTAAAGTTTCTTTGTTCATGCTGTTGTGACCTTACAGGCTGTGTTCCTCCCTAGGTCTGCTGGCAATGGCTGCTCTCAGTGGTTTTCTCCCTCTCGCCATCTGCTTCCTGCTGGGGCATCAGACGTTCGCCCAAAATGACGCTCCCTGCCAGAAGTCCAAGTGGAACAACGGCTTCAAAACCTTCGTCAGAGCGCCACATTCGCGCCAGGTTGCCCACCACTCGAGACAAGAACGTTTGGCAGAGGTACATCAGGAATAACGGCGGCTGTAACAGACCCACGCAGTCGTTCATTCGTCGAAAACAGCTGGAAAGTGTGAAGGCCGTGTGCACAAAGGCAGGTGGGAAGACGTACACGAGGAACCTGTGCATCAGCAAACAGCGTTTCACTTTTATTACAGTTAGGATCAAGACAGGCACCTGCACAATCAGGAGCATAAGATGGGAAAACAAACATCTGATTCTGGCCTGTGATAGGCTGGGGAATCTGTGTCTGCCTGTGCATTTTGAGGGAAACCCTGGAAATGAAAGCCCTGACTACAACGCCAAAAGCTGCCAGGCCCCTTAGAGTAAATGCCACGTACGCAGCTTTGTGATGCCAGGGCTCCAATAGTTCCTCTTTTAGTTTTGAGGAACATGAGACAACAACAGAGTTTATATTCGAGGCATTTGAGCAAAACCATAACAAGTACTGAAATAAAATTTGAAGAATTTAAGATTTTAAACAACCAATTTGTAAACCATTTTTTTACCGGACTTTTTTATAAATGTATTTGTTGCTTGTATTACAATTCATACTATAACATGCTTGTGCCGGTGTATCTGTAAGTTGTGCATGAACTGGCTTTTAGTGATATGTTTTAGAGGATTGATGCTCCAGTGGCGTTCAATTTAGTTTTAGGATTGCGATCATGACAGACTGCATGCGTAGTGTGTATTAAAAGGGAATCAATCACATTTCCACACCAATAGGATTGTATTTTAATATATATGTGTGCGGTATATTTAATAAAGTGAATTCAGAAGAATTTGTCTACAGTCATTTCCAACGTGGTTTGTTTGGTCGCCTTTGCTGAAACACTGTTTACTACTGAGACTTCTATATTCATTGTTTTGTGGATTCAAACCCATAACTCACCCACCCACCCCTCCATCGGTTTAGTGGTGAGTAGATAGAGTATATGTAAACTTTCCATTGAACTATCCCTTTAAACTTTAAATTGTTCTTAAACTTTAATGGTAGAGAATAGATTTAATTCAGGCCACTCCCGCTAGTGACACAACACGAGGAAGTGAAATGTGCAACTGCATCTGACGGACAGAAGAAAGTTATCACACAACTGGAGCTTTCAGGTCACTCGTAGCTCACATGAGCCTCCACACCGCTAAACATAAGGTAGGGAAGCTGTGAGGCAGCTGTCTGCTACAGTCCTGCTACAGACAGACAGAAGAACTTTGTCAAACTCAGCTCTTTGACACACTCGTACCTAACTCAGAATCTGAAAAAGTAAGTTGACTGAGTGGTAGAGGGTAAAGTAAAGTTTCTTTGTTCATGCTGTTGTGACCTTACAGGCTGTGTTCCTCCCTAGGTCTGCTGGGTAATGGCTGCTCTCAGGGGTTTTCTCCCTCTCGCCATCTGCCTCCTGCTGGGGCATCAGACGTTCGCCCAAAATGACGCTCCCTGCCAGAAGTCCAAGTGGAACAACGGCTTCAACATCTTCAAAGAGCGCCACATTCGCTCCGGGCTGCCCACCACTGTCGACCAGAACGAATGGGAGAGGTACATCAGGAATAACAACGACTGTAACAGACCCACGCAGTCTTTCCTTCGTCGAGAAGAGCTGGACAGGGTGAAGGCCGTGTGCACGGATGCAGGAGGGAAGACGTACATGAGGAACCTCTGCATCAGCAACCAGCGTTTCACATTTTTTCACAGTGAGGATCGAGAAAGGCACCTGCACAATCAGGAGCATAAGACAGGAAACTAAACATCTGATTCTGGCCTGTGATAGGCTGGGGAATCAGTGTCTGCCTGTGCATTTTGAGGGAAACCCTGGAAATGAAAGGCCCAATAACAATGCTAAAAGCTGCCAGGCCCCTTAGAGTAAATGCCACGTACGCAGCTTTGTGATGTCATGGCTCCAATAGTTCCTCTTTTAGTTTGAGGAACATGAGACAACAACAGAGTTTATTTTTGGGGCATTTGAGCAAAACTATAACAAGTACTTAAATTAAATTTGAAGAATTTAGGGTTTAAACCAGCAATTTGTAAACCATTTCTTTTACAGGACTTTTTTATAAATGTATTTGTTACTCATATTATATTCAATACTATAACATGCTTGTGCCTGTGTATCTGTAAGTTGTCCATGATCTATCTTTTAGTGATATGTTTTAGAGGATTAATGCTCCAGTGGCGTTTCATTTAGTTTTAGGATTGCGATCATGACCGACTGCATGCGTAGTGTGTATTAAAGGGAATCAATCACATTTCCACAACAACGGGATTGTATTTTAATATATATGTGTGCGGTATTTTTAATAAAGTGAATTCAGAAGAATTTGTCTACAGTAATTTCCAACATGGTTTGTTTGGTCGCCTTTGCTGATACACTGCTGACCCCTGATACTGCTAAATTGTTTTGTGGACTCAAACACTTCACTCCAACCCCCCTCCATCGGTTTAGTGTTGAGTAGATAGAGTTAAAAGTTCTTAAACTTTGATGGTAGAGAATAGATTTAATTTAGGCCACTCCCGCTGGTGACACAACACAAGGAAGTGAAATTTGGAACCGCAACTGAAGTACAGAAGAAAGTTCTCACACAACTGGAGCTTTCAGGTCACTCCTATCTCACATGAGCCTCCGCACCTGTTAACATAAGGTAGGGAAGCTGTGAGGCAGCTGATTGCTACAGTCCTGCTACAGACAGACAGATAGAGACAGAGGAACTTTGTCAAACTCAGCTCTTTGACACAATCGTACATCAGAAAATCAGAATAAGTAAGTTGACTGAGTGGTAGAGGGTAGAGGGGGGTTTCTTTGTTCATGCTGTTGTGACCTTACAGGCTGTGTTCCTCACTAGGTCTGCTGGGTAATGGCTGCTCTCAGGGGTTTTCTCCCTCTCGCCATCTGCCTCCTGCTGGGGCATCAGACGTTCGCCCAAAATGACGCTCCCTGCCAGAAGTCCAAGTGGAACAACGGCTTCAACACCTTCGTCAGGCGCCACATTCGCGCTGGCTGGCCCGACCCTATCAACAAGACCGAATGGGAGAAGTACATCAGGAATAACGGCGACTGTGACAGACCCACACAGTCTTTCCTTCATCCTGCAGAGCTGGACAGGGTGAAGGCCGTGTGCACGAAGGCAGGAGGGAAGATCTACGAGAAGAACCTGTGCATCAGCAACCAAAATTTCACTTTTGTCACAGCGTGGATCGAGTTAGGCACATGCGGCGTCAAGAACGTAATTCCGGAAAACAAACATCTGATTCTGGCCTGTGATAAGCTGGAGAATCAGTGTCTGCCTGTGCATTTTGAGGGAAACCCTGGAAATGTAAAGCCCCAAAACAACACAGAAAGCTGTAGAGGAAACACACCCAGCTTTAAAATGTCATGGCTCCACTTGTTCCTCCTATGTTTTGTGGCTTTTTACTTATTTTGATATGAGAAACATGAGAGGACAACAGTGATTCTATTAAGGGATATTTTGCCCTGTGGAACACATTTGAGCAAAACTATTGTAGATAGATATAGATAGATCGATGTAGAGAGCAAAGACAACAAAAGAGACAAGCACGCTAAATTGCAGTAGTTGTTTGACTAAAATAAATAAACAAGACTTTAAGATGTGCAGTAAAATGAATATGAATGTAATACACTATGTGCCATAAAACAGATAAATTATTGCAGGAGTAATCAGAGAGTTTTGGTGAGGACAGGATCTATAGGACTCATGGTTTTGAAGGTTCACCTTTCAACAGAGGTGAGAAGTTGTAAAGCGTTATCTCTGTGGGCAGGAATAACTTCTGTATCATGTCCTCACGGCAACGGAGCTGTACCAGTCTGTGGGAGAAAGTGCTCTCAGCCATTTTGAGAACTGAAATTAAATTTGAAGAAGTTGAGGTTTTTAAAAAGTATTAAAAACACAGTCAAACCACCGATGTGTAAACCACTTTTGCTTCAAACTTGTGCCTGTAAGTTGTACATCATTTTTCTTTTAGGATTGAGTGCACCAGTGAAATTTCATTTAGAGTTTTCTGATTTTAATTTCTGATCATGACCGCCTACATGCCTTGTGTGTATTTAAAAAGGGAATTAATCACATCTCCACACCAAAGGGATTGTATTTTATGATATATGTGTGCGGTTTATTTAATAAAGTGAATTCAGAAGAATTTGTCAAAAATCATTTCCAACGTGGTTTGTTTGGTCGCCTTTGATGAAACAATGTTTACTACTGAGACTTTAAAGTGTTTTGAACTATCCTGTAAAACTTTGAATTGTTCCAAAAGTTTTTTAATGGTAGTGTAACTTTGTGGGCTTGAAAATGAAAATATGAATAGATTTGAGTAGACTAACTGGCTTAACCTTTGGTTCACAATACATCTACACAGCTAATGAGATTAAAGACTCCACCAAAATCACATCTTTGTCAGAGCTTCAGGTTTTAAGAACAAACATGTAAAGTGTTGGGTGGTGAGTTTTCTAGACACACCTGTGTGTCCTCTAACATAGTATGACTGCTGTGTGCACACAAACCACAAGTAGACATTATAATCAGAATGGTTCTCAAAAGAGCGGGTACCTGATGCAACGGCCAGTTTCAACAAATTTTAGTCACCCATGTTGCAATGTTAATGAAAGTGACAAACAAAAGCAACCATAGACCTGGTCCCTGATCTGGATCCTGATCTGGATGAATGCGTCTCTTCCCATGTTTCATTTGTTTAAAACAAAACTAAAACACAACGTAATATTTGTTTCATATTTTATTTTTTGGGATTGTAATTACTTGAGCATTGCTAGACGAGAGCCTGTGACTCAAGCATTTCATTCCCAGCGACTGCTTAATGTTATTGTTGTGCATTTGATAATAAAAATCTTGAATCTTGAATCTTGAATCTTGAAACAACAATAGATCATTCAGAGGGTCAGTATAGGTGCATGTGTCCAAACAGCTCCAACAGGTGGAGCTAGAGAGTTCAAGCTGAGTGTGGCAACAAAACATTACCTGTTTGAAACCACTAGATGGGAGGAGAGTTACTTGCTTACTTATCACAGAGCATCAAGTGTTCACTCAGCAAACTGGGATCTGTCCACTAGCCCAACACCTTTCTTCATATTTGTTAGATTCTTTCTGGTGCACATCAACTATATACATGTCTGAGCTAATAGTCATGCTGACAGATGGTCCCTGAAAACCTCCTTAGCTTTTCATTCTGTCCTTGTGAATCATTTTCAGCCTTATGATTCCACTGCAGAGACATGAGTGAACAGGTGTAATTCAACTGTCTCTCATGTGTTTCTCTTGTGCTTCTGTTTTCTTACAGGTCTTTGACAAAGTCATGGGGTCAAGAGGAAATCATAGGACATATCTAAACATGCGTTTAATTTCAAGAGCCACAGGGAATGACACAGCTGCAGAGAGCTGTTCAACACAAGAAGAAACAACAAGACCTCTTGTGAAGTTTACTATGGCCATATCCATAACATCATAGGATCATACACACGTTTGTACATCAATATCAATGAGGACACTCATTGACATGATGCTTTCTCTAGCCCCTAACCTTAAATTTAACCATCGAAACAAATTGCCTCACCCTAACCCTAACTATAAAACAAACCCTCAAACAACCCATTAAAGGTTGTGTCAGAATGAGGACCAGACAAAATGTCCTCACTTTGTGAGTTGATGGCTCAAAGTGGTCCTCACAAAGATATCTGTACAAGTACACACGCACGTGTGTACTTGTACAGATATCCCTATCCCTAAGATAACCCTATCCCTAACCTTAACCTAACCATAATACACATTTTACCTATAACCTTAACCAGAAGTTATGTTTTGCCTCAGTACGACCAGGCTTGGTCCCCATGAGGTCTACTGGAAAAGGTCATAAAGAGGTAGCAAAACCACACACACACACACACACACCCACACACACACACAAGGCTGAGGAAAAAGCCAAAGTGAACAACAATCGTTGACTCGGGGTGAAGAGGAAAGGCTACAGGGGAATAAAAGAATGAGTGCAGAGTGAGAGGTAGTGTGAGGGTGGAGACGAAGGAGGATGGAAGAGAAGGGAGAGGGGGCTGCCAGAACTGCACTTTAATTGAACCTTTTTTAATTTTTTTGTTTTTACACATTGTCATCACACGTTAACGTATATCTACTTCACTTTCCTTTAAAAAAAATAATTAAACACGTTGAGCTCCCCACTCTCTTCTCAGCGAAATCCTTCCCTCCTGTTGTCCTCCACCTTCCTGTCGAGTGTAAAGCAATTTAGCGTCATTCAGGCTTCACAATGCTGTTTCACACTGCTGTTGTCACGTAGCGCCTCACAGGAGCCCGCGGCCTCATTAAACTGCAGGTGGCTTTGGACAAACTGCTAAAACAGAGAGGACGATCGGGGGAGACAAACGCAAACATGACTAAAAACAAGAGAACTTGGACAAACTTAACTTTTTATTCACAAAACACAACATCTCCCGTGCTTCTCCTTCCCAGTCCTACCTCTCTCGGGCTCTTACTCACCCTCTGTCCGGATCAGCTCATAACAAATGAGCGTGATAATTAGAACCACAAAGACTCAAGAGGGAGGCTAGAGAGATGTTAGGGGATGTTGGCGGCGGGGGGGCTGCAGGGACAAAAGGAAGTTGAGTGTGAGTAATACAGGCGTCTGGGTGCAACTGTCCAGGCATCTGGAGCTTTGGTTACATGAAGACTCGGCTCAGCCGTGTGAGTCACACCGTTAAAAGCCCTTTTAAATGTGAAATTCTGGAGAATATGATGTGGTGAGACAGCGGGGGGCGGATTATTCAGTAATCGTTTAGATTAGATCTAAGATACGACTTCATCCAAGAAAAGTAATGACTGACTGAGAGATATCCGAAGGAGCCTGTAGAAGCATGCACATGTTTGTGTAGACAAAGTGGAGTGTGTTTAGAGCATTCTCAAGAGGCTGGCCTCGTCTTGCCCTGAAACTAAGTATTTCTGCCCTATTTATTTTTTTCAGGACGTTGGCAAGCACTGGCACACACACATTCAAACAAATGTGGACACACTCCTGCGTGTGCACACCTCAGAGACATTTCACATCCGGCCTCCACTCTCCATCTTCGCTCCTCTCCTCTTGTCTTTCCCGCTGCTTGCTCGCTGCTCTCCCACACGCTGTGCCTCTCAATTCCACGGAGGTAGAGAAACGCTGCCATCTCCTCCGCTCTAATCAAACCCACATGGTCTGGCTGGACAGCACTGCACACTGTTTTGGCTGCGACTGTGCGTGCATGGCCCTGTGGCCTGTCTACCGTGCATGATGTCACACAAGAACAGGGGCTCCGAAAACGATTTGGCATGGTGACCTCCTAAAGTAAAACATCCTCTTGTGTCATGTGTTGTATACATCTATGAGCTGAGAGAGCTGTAATTTCGAGAGGCCTGAAGAGAGCTCTCGAGTAATTCACAAGAAAAGTGCGAAGGTTGGAGAGAAGGACACTATATTGTGAGGCGGAGATGTTTTTCTTCTCCTTCCTGTCCAGTTAATCTTGCCTCCGCCCGTCAGATTCATGTTACGACCCCTGAGGGGAGGCCTGGACTCGACATCGACACAGAAGAGAAAGATACAGTAAGGCCCGGCTCCTTTTCCTGCATGCACTCGCACTCCTTGTCCACTGGCTTCCTCCGGGGGGTAAAGGCCACTGATAATGACTTCCAGGAGTTGGCGATGGAGGAAAGCCAGTGTCAAGTTCACATCTGGGATTACCGGGGTTACTGGGGTGAGCGGATTTTACTGGAGGTCATCGGGATGATTAAGTGAAGAATGCCACTGAAGTGCGACTTTACCACGGGCTCATCTCACACACAGACACACACACACACACACACACACACACACACACACACACACACACAGACACACACGTTCATATGTTTAAAAAAAAATTGTAACATGAATTTGAAAAGGGACACCACAGTGCTGTACATACTGGACCAGTAGCAGTAAGTGGAACTGGGTGCATGTAGTTTCCCACTACACACCCTGATAGTAATTCTATGGGATACTGAAGAGTCTGGATGTTCCACTGATATGATTCAAATAATTTGAATGAAGGGAGGGAACAGGAAACAATAACTGGCGTATAGATAAGGTGCACAACAACTCTGTGAGGGCGCTGGTACAAGACACAGTCTGATTTGAATGAGACACGAGTCCCCAGAAACCCACAGAGAGACAGAGGGAAGATAATTATTGATTCTCTACTGAAACTGATAAAATGATTTGAGCTTTTTTGAGGAAAAAGTCCATTTGATTAATTGAAAAAAAAACATGAAGAGAAAGATGTATGGATTCATAAAAGTGAAGGCTGCCACTGATTTATCTTTTTATTAATCAATGTGACTTTTTCAATACAATGCCAGAAATTTGTGAGAAATATCAGTTGTTTTCATAGTCTAAGAAGAAGTGTTGAAATGGCTTCTTCAGACTGAAATTTAAACATATTCAGTTTCCCCTTATATAGAACAGTGAAGGGCAGCAAACCTTCAGTGTTATAGATTAACATTTAGAATTTAATGCATAAAACAAGATTTGGAGAATTAAAAACACTTATCTGAGAGTATCTCTCATGTTAGAGGGGAAAACCTCAGCATTTGTTAAAGTCCTACCTCAGTATATAGGTCTCTGAAACAAAATATCCATAGGGAGAGTAACAACAGCAAGTACAAGTTCTCTTTGCAGCTTATTTCCTTAAAAAATGTGAATTTCTTTAAATAACATATCTCAATATCTCAGAATTTGTAATTTTCAAGTTGTCCCTGATACTCCACTGTAGTTCTCATGCTCTTTCTATCAATGCTGAGTGTGTCTTTGTCCTGAACTCTAGATGGTGAGAGTCAATCATCACTGTAAACAAGTCATAATAAGTTTGCTTCTCCTACACGTGGTGCAGCCTGTTTGGCAGTTGGCAGCCGTATCGGTTACCAGCAAGGTTCTCAGTATGAGTGAGAACAGAGAGATGAAGACGACCAAACAAAAGAAGTGAACAGTATATGTGTGGAAAATAGTTGGAAGGGAGCACGAGGAAATGAAGATGAGTGAAAGTTGGCACCGGAGAAGCAAAGTAATACTTGTTCCACCTCTGAAGACAAGAGGAGTCTCTCTTTACATATCTGTGGCCTTCATTCTTTCCCTCTTTCTCAACCTCTCCATCTCCGTCACTCTCTGTTTGCGTTTGATCTCCTCTCTCGCTCTCAGTCTCTCTTTGCTGACTCACTCTCCCTATCCCTTTCTCCGAAACAATGAGATAAAAAATGACCTGCACTCCAGTCTCCAACTTTCTCACTACCCCCCAGCGCCTCCTCTCCTTTTTCTTTCTTCTCCTTCCCATCCTCTCCCCTTCTGTTTTCCCCTTCTCCCTCTCTTCAACATGCTTGAGGAATGTGTCAGAGCAGCACAAAAGAACAAAAGCTTGACGGGAGGAGGAGGAAGAAGAAAAGGAGGGGTATGGGGAGAAAGTTGATTGAGGTAAAGGAGAGACGGAAAGGTTGAGAGGAGCAGAGCTACGGTTGAATGGGTCTCAATGGCGAGCGGTGCTTTGTCATCACGTGCTGACAATCAGTATCAAGCACGTTTCAGAGCTCTTCATCAAGCGTGCACACTCTCAACGGGCACGCACACACACGATGGGTGGGGCTGTCACTGTGCTATACTGCCCGTTTGATTCAGTGGCCTTTCGTGCATTTCTGGATATGTCATGGTAATATGCAAAAGGCCTGCATGTGGTGAGGCTGAAGATGGATTTCCCAGCACCGGACAACTCTCTATTATAACCTTTGTGTGTGCATCAGTCACTTTCGGACTGGGGGCATCATCAATTCACTTGGTTCTGGACAGGCCGCGTTCGACAGACCACCATAGAAGGAGTAAATCAGACTAATGCCGTGCTTCAACTTACATAGACGGCATTAGATGTGGACTCTTCAGAAGTAAAGGGGCACACATGGAAACCGGACCTGCTTGTGTTGTCCAGTTGCCCCCGCACACATGTGCAACTTCTGACAAGTCCATGACCTGCAGCACCGAGAATCTTTTGAGACCCACTTTGCCTGGAAATTATATCTTTGTGCTTTAATCTGATTGTTTGGTTTCAGTGTCGTCAGAGCAAAACCATAGGGAGATAACAAATGCAAGTCAGCTGCAGAAAGTGAGTGACAGGAAAGGAAAGGAGAGAGGATGGGAGATTGGAGTGGAAACTGCAGCTCTGATACGGCTCACCTCAGCTGCTTGGATTAGGAGGAACTTGTGAGGGCACGCATGCTGTGATTGTGGCATGGTGTGTGGCCAAAGACGTGAGTGTGTGTGTGTGTGTGCGCGCTGACGAGGGAAACAATGAAAGCACACATCAAATAGACCCGAAGCAAGATGCTGGATTTGGATACAGCTCCGTGCGTAAAAGCCAAACGCACAAGCGTGTATCGTGTTACTGTGAGGCGGTTGTTCACCTTTGTTAGTTGGTGTGTCTTTGTAATAAGTCGGACACTTTACCGGTGTGTTAGTGTGTGGACGTATAACTCATATTATTTGCTGAAGGGAACCTTCTCCCGATGCCTCCTTCCTTCCTCCCTCTCTATCCCCCAAATCACCCGGGTTACCACGCGCTAATATCGCGGAGCAGTGTAGCGGATAGGATCATCCATCATGAGTCAATAGTTAACGCCGGCTTTGTCCCGGTGCTATCCATCATAGCGCGTGCGTGCACGTGCGTGCGCACACATACAGCGGGTGTGTGCGTGTGTCTGTGTATTCTTTAAGTGACTACCTCCGACCCCGAGGGCCCCTGACCCTGGGCTGTCTGATGACGCGCTATCCCAAATACCCCCGCGTCTCCTCCTCTCCGCTCTCTTCCGTCCGAACAGCGGGGAGGCACAAAAGCTCCGAGGAGACGCCGCAGACCTGGGCCAGTCCCTCCTCTCAATTCCATTTCCGCCTCTTTCTGTTCTTCTCCCTCTCTGGTCCTTGTCGTTTTCCTCTGACGCAGGGCCTGATTAAATGGATGGTCCACCGGTGGAGACCAGGAGCTGTATCCCATTACAACCCCTTTTATTTTTATGACACAGCGCGGTGGCGCACAGGGAGGGGGGTGAACTTGGCCTGTCTCTCCACATGCACACACACTCAAACACGCACGCACGCACACGCTCTGCCACCCATTCAGTCTGGCAGTTGACTGGTTCTTCCTTCACACCGCCCTGCCAAGACGACACGTTCTGTCAACAGACTGGCTTGGCTACATCCTCCCTGTTCTGCGCTGAAGTCATTTTCCCAAGCAAGTCATTACTGACTGTCTCACAATAGCAAAACACCTCATGCACCGAAACATTGTATATCACATCACATCCAGCCTGCAGCGGCGTCTCCAGCGCGCACAGGAACATCAGAGCGCGCGGTCACTTTGGCTAATTCAAGGTACGCGCTTGGGTGAGAGGGGCGCACGTTGCCAGCGGGGCGTGGTCAGGTGGAAGTCTGCCTGTAATCTGTTGGTCTCCGGGGCGTGTCCTCATAGAAGGAGGGCGTGTGCGTCCCCTGCGGTTGCTTTCTGTGCCATTCATTTGGAGCGCAGCCGCTCATAACGGGCACCGGCACATTGATGAGAAAAGAGCTCTCTTACAGTCCACCGCTCATCCAGAGGAGAGAGGACAGAGGTAAGTGGACAGTCATTCCACCGGGCTCGCCCACACACCCAGACCAGACCCAGACGGGACAAGTGAAGCCTATTGGACGCACAGACGCGCACCAGCATCAGCAGCCACGCACGGACCTGCAGACTTGGATCTGACAGTTCACCTTAAAAAGCAAATTACCTGCAGCAGAACATGGAGCGCAAAATCCCCGATTTCGCCGGACGCTGGGAGATGAAGAGCTCTGAGAACTTCGAGGAACTCTTGAAAGCGTTGAGTAAGTGATGCTGTTTAACGAGAAAAAAAACTATTGTTAGCAGCTTGACTCATTTATTTTTTGCGCAAGGGCGGTTTCTCATGACGCTTTTATTTCTGCTTGATGACACAGATCTGATGTGTCAGCTCAAACTGTAGTTCTCTATCTCAGCACATTCTGGGTCAAATCTTTCTGTGTGCGTGCACCAGGGGATGATCACCCTCTGTACCGCATGGGTGGTGGTGGGGGGGTGGGGGGCTCTTTGTCATTCTGCTCGACCCAAAACTCAATTCTTGGCTCCTGGCCAGCCTCACCCCTTTTTCTCTCCTCTCCCCCTTTGGCCTCCCCTGCGAAAACAATAGAGACAAACGGCGGCACATCTGTCTGTGTCAAAGCCTCGGTTTGTGTGTTTGTGTGTGTCGGGGAAGACCGTTGTGACACGATACAGTGCTGGACAGTCACATCCTTATCTGAAGTGACAGTCCAACCCGAGAACAAACACCTGCTGCTGGGACCCACTGTGCGTCCTGCGCTGTGCCCCATCACTGCACAATTGTAGTCTGCAGGCAAGCGTCTCTGTGTGCGCGCGTGGGTGTGTGTGGGGGTGTGTTTGTGTGTGTGTATGTGTGTGAACTAGAGATATAGAGAGAGCCGTCTGTCGTTAATAATCCATTTCCATTGGGTTCCTTGCCAGTGCATACCTGGAATTCATATCATCATCTGTCTCATTCCCTCAACCTCAACTTTTAATAGAAAGCTTAATTAACTTTATTCTGAGCAATAATTTTCTTTATTGACAGATGTCCCAGTTACAGTTGAATTTATCTCCATCTCCTCCGGTGTGTGTGTGCGTGTGTGTGTGGTCCAGTTATTCAGGTATTACTCATGTTGAGGGGACCTTTAAAAACACAGTCACATTATGGGACTTGTCTTCCTTATGAGGACAAAAAGCAAGTCCCCACAAACTAAATCCTTAAATTTATGTTATGTTTAGGTTGAGTTAGGGTTAGTTAAGTAGTAACTATTGTTAAGTCTTAAGATTATCAAGGTCAGTCATTGTAATGTCCTGTGAAGTCATGGACACGCGACTGAGTTTGTGTGTAAGAAAGATAAGAAAGATGACGTGCACGCTCTCGATGTGAAATCTAAGATGATGTTAAACTCCACCCACACTGTTGTACTTTAGCAAATACATTCTTTCTCTTACTACCTCGCTAAAACACACACAGACAGCCACAGACATACATCACAGCATGTGTCCTATATAACTTCCCTCAGCATCGGCCTGACTGACAGAGAGGAATGGCCCCTGGTTTCATTGGGGAACAGATCACAGCTGGACACAGCCTGTCAGCACCCAACCTCCTCCTCCTCCTCCCTACCTCCCTCCATCCTCTCCTCACTTCTTCTTTCCTCCCCTCTGCTCCCTGTCATCCCAGTGTCCCAAATGCTTCCTCTGCCCTCTGCTCTTTGACCCGTGACCCTGACCGTCCGTCTGTCAGTGGGTGCGTGTCCTCCTGTGGGCAGGACTGTGGGAATTTAGGCATTTTGGTCACAGGTTTGCAAAAGTCTGTTGAGGTAATTTTCTAACTTCTAACAACTGGTAGATACTTGAGAACCCTCAGCTCCTTCTGTTGAACCCTAAATGGTCCCCAGGCCAAACAGATGTCAGTTACCGTCTGCACCTCGCTAACCGTCTGCAGGTCAGTTTGTTGCCTGGAATAATCAATTTAGGAAGGATATTCTGCTCTGAGTTACTTTTTCACCAAAGGTCCTCGACAGCTACATGGCATATCAGTATTGTAATGTATTTAGAGATGTTTTACACACATTTCAAGATTTGCCTTTTTGAAATTATCCGAAAATCAGGAGTTGATTCCCCAAAAATATTGTAAATAGGGCTACAATCAACCCTAATTTTCATTATTTAACAATCCATAAATTTCCTAAATCATCAATACATTGTTATCCTATCATGATTGTAACGTTTCAAAAATGGTTACAACTGTATAAAATAGATAAACTAGAAATTTTGTATAAACACGAACAAGCTAATGTTTGACTTTTTACTAGGAGCTGAGTAAAAAGTGCAGTAATTAGTAAAATGTAGAGAAAAGTAGCTTTTAATTCAAGTAGTAAAAATTCTTAAAATACCTTCAACTCAACAAAAATCGACTTCATCATTCAATCATTGTGACCTTCTTGCAGTAAAACACGATTATATTTGCATAAAACTTAGATAAAACAATGAAAATGCACACACGCTTACACACAAACACACACTTACAGACGGGGATGTATATCCAGTACATGCAGTACACACAGTAGGCAGCCTGATGCATGCTGAATGACTGTGCATTTCTCAGTATGTATATATTTACCCTTGGTGACAGGTGGGAATGTGTGAGAGGTGAGAAGTGCGAAACCCAACTCGACGGCAGATACACACTGGTCGACGTACCCACACTTCCCCTCACACTTGGGCAGAAATCTTCACACACCACACACAGACCACTGCCCCTCATCTGTCTGGCTCTCCCCCTCCTCCCCCCTCCTCCTCTCTCCTCCCTCCCTCTCTCTCTCCCTCCATCAGTCCACACCGGTCTGCTCCCTGTTCCCTCCTTTTCCTACGCTGGATCATCAGTTTCCCTCCTTATCTTTTTCAGTGTGCGGACTGTGCTTTTGAAATGTTTTCTCTCAAAATATTTATTCTCATTCTCATGTGTGTGTGTAATTTTCTATTGGTAAAAGAAGTAGTTTATGGCAGGAGGCATTTATCATCAGCTGGAAACAAAAAGAGTATTTGTACAGTTTTTTTTTGCTACACTGGGGCTAATAAATGTGGATAAATTGTGCAAAAACAATGATTATTCCAAAGTTAAGCTGACTCCGCATCCTGTAAAACCTGGTTCTCTCCCTCCCTGCCTCCTGTGGGAGACGTCATACTCTATAATACACACACGCACATAGTGAGACAAATCTGTGTGTGAGTGTGTGTGTGTGTGTACACGCTAAGATAATCAAGTCAGGAGGGGAATGCAGATGTGCTGGGCTTGCTTTGTCATATGATCTCATTGTTTCCTCTGTCATTATTGGACAGAGATGTGCGATGCAAGACTGCTCCTGTTACCCTGAGTGCGCAAAACACACACAAACACAGACACACAACCTGTTCTTTTGCATAATTTGTCTGTCTCCTTAAGGAACTATTAACCAATTATTAACACAAAAACAAACTGTCCTCCTGAACCGAGTTCACCTCCCGGTGTTTAGTTTTGCATGGGACTATTCATTCCACGTAACCACAACACAACACAAGTGTTCACTTGTGTTCTTGTGAGTGTTGACCTTTGTATGAACCCCATATCTTTGCTTACAAAGTCTTACCATCATCTCCTTGTTTTACTCTGACTGTTTTTTAGATGTGAATGTGATGCTGCGTATGATCGCGGTGAAGGCAGCCTCCAAGCCACAGGTGGAGATCACACAGAATGGAGAGACTCTGTCGATCATAACCTCAACCACAGTCCGCACCACCCACATCACCTTCACCGTGGGACAGGAGTTCAACGAGTGCACGGTGGACGGACGCCCCTGCACGGTACACAACACACACACACGTATTCCTCAACCTCCTCTCAGTTCCTCTTTCTCTGCACATGCAGACGGACTCACACACACGTAGCTAAACACACACAGCAGTAATGGGTGTGTGGGGAGGGAGCTGTCCAGATTACATCAATCTGTTTCATTTGGCTTTTCATCATATTTGGACTGATAGCATATCTCTACCCCTCCCTTGGTCTCTGATGGCCTATCATGCTGCACAGCGCTCCTTCACACTCTTTACGACCCCCTTTCAACTTCCCGTCTTCACTCCATTACCCCTTCTTGCCCTTTCATGCCCCCCCCCGTCCCTCCCTAATTCTCCTCATTGCTCGGCCCGTTTTCCCATAGATGGCCTCTGTTTGGCCGTCTCCAAAGCAAACACATGCGACCAGCCAGCGCTTTGCTGTACTAACGATGAGAGCATCACAAATTATCACCTCTCAGTGATCGCCTTGCTCAACCTTAGTTGTTTTCTCTCACCATTAGCCGCTCCTTCATCATCTCCCCCTCCCAATGAATGGTATTGTATGCTTCCATTTATCAGTACATGAAATAGTTACCATAGTTGTTCATCTTCTGTCTGTCCACAGAGTTTGCCTCGCTGGGAAACAGACAGTAAGATCAGCTGTGACCAGACTCTGCTGAAAGGAGAGGGGCCTAAGACATCCTGGACCCGAGAGATCACCAATGACGGAAAACTGATCCTGGTACTTTTACACAAAATATCCACTGAGGCAGAGTTTAGATTCAGAAACCAGAAGGTTAACACTTCACTGTAGATCCCAGAGCACGAGCTAGACTGGTATCTCATAATTACACCAATCTCATCTGACCTTCCATATCTTGTACTGATGCTTTTTGCCGGTAGGTACAAGTATTTTATTACTGAGCCATTTGTAAAGCAACTTGACACTATAATTGACATGTATAATTTTTCTGTCAGAAGATAAGAGCATGTCGCAATTCGAGATTACAAAAAGCATAAAGGCATTAGAAGTCATGAAATCAGCATCTTATCAAAATCAAAAGAGAACAGGGAATAACCAATAATTATGTCGGTGATATTTACAGTTAAAAAGCTGAATAACCACAAACAGAACTATATGTAATAAGAAACCCCATGCCGCTGACAATACAGGTTATTAAGACCTGTTCAAACAAGACGTTTAACAAATAACTCATTGACTCGAGCTGGTATCAACACACACACAAACACACACACACTCAGACACACACACACACACACACCCACACTCCTCTGTGGAGCAAATTATTTTTGAATTGAACAAACTGTAAATAGAACAAGGATTTATAGGGCGATGCTGGAGGGTTGGCGCTCCAGTTCAAATCTAAGCCAAGTCTAAACCCACAACGGTTTTTTTAAGACGCCAGCAGGAGAGTTGCTGAGCAGAGCATTTTTACCCAACTCAATTTTCCATAAATTAATATTCATTTAAGTATTTGGATCGGTGATATAAACGCAGAATAGACAGGGAATGAGCTCAGTTTGGAGGTTTGGATGGCTTGCTGTAACACATAATTAACTTTTAAAACGAGTTTGCAGACAGCATCCATATTAAAACCCTCTCTCTTTTTTCCTTTCAGACCATGAGAGCTGATGATGTGATTTGCACCAGATTCTACGAGCGACCATGAACACCAGCACTTTTCAACCTTCCCTCTCTCCTGCATCACCACTTGGGTCACCCACCCCCTCGCCTTGTCTTGGTGGCGATGGGAGATCTAGTCTGTAGTTTAATTCCAGTATCTCTGTTAGCTTCACGACATTAAGTGTGGTCATTGTATCTAGCATGTCACAGATCTAGAACACTCATAGCTTCTGACTTATCCGTCTTTCCAGCTCCATCGCACGTGTTGACTGTATGCTTGATTTGATCAGTGAAAGCTCTTGTATTTGGCATCATGTATGTGTGTGTGTGTGTGTGTGTGTGTGTGTGTATCAGCAGTAGAGGTGCGAGACTATATTTGTAGAAGTGTAAACCAATCTATGAGCTCTTGCAGTTTCAGGTCAGTTTCGATGAGTCCCTCCTCTCTGCCCCTTCAGCCCTGTCCAACTGCTCTAACCTTTTTCTCATGATGACATTTTATATTTATTACTACACTAGAGTCGGATACAGTACTGCTACGGTTTTTACTTTGTGTGTCTTTTATATGAAATGTGATCATTGGAAACTTTCTTTGGGAGAACAATAAAGCACGATATTAACTCAGCGTGACGTGGTCCACTGTCTCTCCTGCGCTGAAAACGATTAACAGCACTTAACGTTTGCCTCTGTTTTATGGTTTGTGAGTGTAGCTGTGGAATATGTGCACATTAGATGGCTCCATCTTATTTTTAGGCTTTCTGACAGCTGTCTGCCACTAGAATAACTTGTCTGTCCCCTCCCTGCCAGTCTGCCTCTCGCAGTTTTGCTGTCTTCCCGTCCTTCCCTTCCTCCTCTCTCTCTCTCTCTCTCTCTCTCTCTCTCTCTCTCTGTCAGTCATCTCTGTGCCACATGCCCTCATTATGTTTCCGCTTCATTTTTCTGTCTCTGCTCACTTTCAGTACACATTTCATTTAAATCTGCTCACCCAGCAACTCTCCCTGGCATACAAAGCAACACACACACAGACAGCGGTAGGAATACCAGAATTAAACCCTTCTCTTTTTTATTTTTGTTTCTTTTGTCATTAGGTTTTGTTTGGTTCGTATTTTTCTGGTAAAAAAGAAAAGAAAACGCAGCTTGACTCGGATTGAGGGTTTCACATTTTGGGAAACTCTCCATCTGTTTCTTGTTCTGAGTTGGAGGAGAGGAAGTTTTAAGAAATACTTCCAGGTCTGTGTCGTTTCCCCTGATTCGATAGTGCTGTCATTGTTTTCAGAAAACTTCTCGGCAAGACCGACTCTGCAACATAGTTCTTGCAGGATAGATACCTTTAACTGCACCTCTTTTTTTCAACTTCTGCATAATAAAAAGTATAAACAGCTAAATCATATTTGTGAACCAATCTAATTAAGTTGTTCTGCTTTATGACACATTGCTTAGCTGAATGGTCTATATTTAGATGGTGCTTTCTTGTCTTGACTTTCACTCAAAGTGCTTCACAGTAAAGTTTTGCCTTCCACACATTCAGAAACACATTCATGTACTGTATCTATGAGCAGAACTTATGTTCAGTAAACCAAACACCCGAAGGACTCGGAAAGAGGGGGGAAGACTGGGATTGAATCACTGACTCCTTGATTAGTGGACGACCCGCTCTAACCCCTAAGCCACAGCCGCCCAAATACATGTTAGATATTACTTTGAACCTTTGTTCATTTCAAATTTACTTAACTTTGAGTTATTCCTCTTTTGAAGTGTGACCTTGCACAACACTCCATCTGTTGTTATGGTAACCAAGCAGGGTGATGAGACAAACAGAGGTCGACCCAGGAACTTTTTTGGACCAATCAGCAAATGGTCAGAGGCCGAGCATCAGGGGGCGTGTTCCCAATAGCAGGAAATACCAATTGGATTACAGGGTCGAGCTGATTGACGGCAGATGTGCTTAACAAGGAGTGGGCCGTTCAGGGACCATGGAAAAGGGGCTGGGGAGGGAAAGATGGATGGGATGACCCACAGCTCTCACACACACACACACACACACACACACACACACACACTTACAGTTATACAACAAGTAAAAACTAGATAGGGATGGATTCCTGAGCGAGGGATTTAGTGATTCTAAAACTGCTCCTTTTAAACAACGTATCTCCTCTTTACTTCTCTTCTTGCCCTGCCCTTGTGTGTAGTTACAGTGTGACCCCAATAAAGTCTCCTCCTCTGCCTCCTACCCTAATAAAAAAGGGTAAATAACTACCCCTCCCTCTCTGTTTATCACCCCCTGGGGCAGTAAAAGGCAGCTGTCTGGCCCGGTTCAAAACACCCATCCTTCACCGTACACCCCCTGTGAAAAAAAACACACACACATGTACACACCTATTCACATACCGAACTAAAAACACACATTCTGGGAACTCTTCACGTCCTTCCATCAAATCTCCCATCACACGCCCACACTGTACATGCAGCTCATAAAAACACTGATGACACTCAGCCGAAAGGTTCAGAGACAAAACTCCTCAAACATGAAGCACAAGAAGAGTCACATTCAAAACAAGAACAAACTAAACTGAGCTCTGCTGCTGACGTCCCTGCTAGGATCGCTATCCCTGCTGTTTGTTGGCTTGGCAGAAAACTTAACAAGAAACAGAAATATTCACATATTCGCATGCGTATCGACAAAATAGAAAACACCTGTATGTAAATGAATATCCCTACACACATCTCATGCTCTTCATGTGATATCCTAACAAGGCAACCACACACAATCAGCAGATATCTGAATAGACACCAAACGTTTGTGTCAGAGCACACTAGTTTAGGGGCCCCGGGGCCACGGCCGAGTCAGGGTGCAGTTTGATAGATGACTCACGTGCAGGGGTGGAGTGGAGTGTGTGTACCTCGTCTGCACACTTGAGTGTGTGTGTGTGTGTGTGTGTGTGTGTGTGTGTGTGTGTGTGTGTGTGTCACAAAAGGCACAACGGGTGATTTGTGATCTGGTTGAAGACATTTTTGCCATGCGGGTCAAGTGCATTCTGAGTTCGATTGTAAAGAAGTGGCTTGTAGTGAAGATGCCCTGCAGCGGGTGAAGCAGCAGAGCATGCTGGGAAAAAAAAGAGGCACAAGCTTCGCGTCAAGTCTGATGTTGCACATACACACGCACACATTTTGGTAGAGAGAGCATGCGTGTGACAGTGCGATGACAGATGAGCACCATTAAAAAACACGCACACATACTGTACTGTCACCCGTGAGGACATTGATTTACAACCTTACACACACACACCTGCAAGGCAACTGACACACACACAGAGACAGACAGTTATATGCACTTTACAGCGGTGAGAGTGCACCAATCTCCTGTGGCAAACGCAATTAGACCACCCAGGAACCTCTGAGGCCTCTTGTAAAAGATTGGTCAAGAATAGTAGGCATGAGGGCATACCACACACACACACACACACACACGCTCCCTTCACATGCACATAAACCCACAGCTTTAGACGCATTCACATACAGAAACTAAAATCTCACACAGGGAGCACATTCCTCCCACAGTCCCTTTATGAAACGACATTTAGATTCACTAGAACCGGATTTGTATTTGTATCTGTGCACAATTACACACACTCACTAATACCAGTCCCCTTAACTTTCGTTTTTTCCATCAAGACATATGTTTTCATTTTAATTTTTAAATATCTTGGGCCCCCCCACTAGATCCAGATCCCCACCAAAATTGACCTGTAATGCATCCTCCCAAATTCCGTGGTAAACTGTCCAGTAGTTTTTGCGTGATCCTGCAGATTATCAGACAAACGCAGACAAATCACCACAGCGGTGGAAAGAAACTGCATCTGCTGTATGATCCTAAAATTCCCTTCTTTCTAAGTCAAGAGGCTGAGTCACCGAGACACAGGAGAGACGTGAGAGAGTGGGGAAGGCATGCAGTCAAGGTCACAGGCTGAAGTCTGGAAATCAAGAGTATATGTTTGGCACCTCAGCTCTTTGAACCACACACAGGACTTTAAATCCTCCCCTCTTCTATGTCTGGGGGGAGGATCCTTCCACTTAAGAAAATAAAATCAAAAAGCGGGGGCGATGGAGAGGCTGAGTCAGAGTTGAGGAGGTGAGGTGACAACGAAAAACACTTCCTTTTAACTAAACGTCTAATTAAACACAAAAGATGATTCACTCACTGACACACAAACTGGCAACAGGTTTACACAAAGTCTGCAGATTTTATCATCAGCTCACAGACTGATATCACTGGTCTGGCATCAGCCTCCTACTCCACCATTAACTGTGGGACAATGGGTTCACAGTATATCAGAGGTGGGCTGAATGAAGCCTTTGTGGACAAGAAGAATTTAATAAGAAGAGTGATTACAGACTAACGCTGACCTCTGGATAGACACAGGGAGGGAGAGAGAGAATATGAAAGATATTTGAAGATGCAATCTTTGTAACTGAGGTCATAGTTAAAGCTGGTGTTGTACTGGACTGAATTATATTTTATTTAAGGAGGAATATGAGAAACACTTCTCAATATCATGCAGCTCAGCACAACTCTATCACATGATCTCAAAGCTGAAACATATCCAATTAATAAAAACAGTTAAGTCGCTGTCAGAAAGAAGAACATTACAGGTCAAGTAGATTGTTTTAGATGGTAAAGCTGAACATGAAGTGACAACTGAGTTTTATCACCATGCAACCCTGACTGTAGCTCTCATCCTTGTGTACTTTGCACATATAATTTGGCACATTCTGTGACAAATTGTAAATATTTCACAATATTTGTTTTACTTTTTATAGATATTTATTTTCCTGTAATTGTATTATTGCACAAACACCACTGGACGCAGTCCCCACTAAACTTGGTGGACGAATGAGACACGGGCCAAGAAAGATCTCATTCAATTCTATACATTTAAAGACGGGGTGATTTTTGACATTTTTACAAATTTCCCAGGGAATAACAAAGTGATCATGATGTAAAGAGGCATATTTAGGTAACAGATATCTGTGTAAACTTTGGTGCGGCTTGATTAAATAAAGGGCCTTGGAGGAGGTGTGCTCTTTAATTGTCCCTAGTCTAGTTCACACGTGTTTGACACAGCTCTTGAAGGTTGAAACACTGCATTCTACTTTCTCAGCACAACAGTAAAACACTTTTAAGTGATCGCTGAGCTGCTCATTCCAAAACCAACCAAATTACTTCTCTGTGCTGAAAAATAAAGACTGTATCCTACATGGATCAATGCTAGAACACATGTGGGAAATTAAAGGAAAGTTAAATCTTCCTGACCAGATTCCCAGCATATCCACCGTGGATCATTTACACACGTGTTCAACAGAATGTGCTCATGTCAAAGCGACATCATGTCACGATGTGTCACAGACAGGACCTTCTCATGGGCTGTGAACGAAGGAGGACACAGGATGAGCTTCACTGACGCTCACCTGACAGTTTCAGGTGTCGATTTGAGATAAGCTTCCTGATACACAGGAAACACAAAGTCAATGCCCAACGCTGGCAAGTGGCCAGCAGGAGTCACTAAAGTTCACAAAGTTGGAAGGGCACTTTTCAAAGTCAAAGTCAATCGTCAATCCTGCCAAATGTACAGAACATAGACAGGATTGAAATGCTGTTTCTCTCTGATCCCCAGTGTAAACATAAGTAGACAGGACATATAAGTACTCAAAACACGGTGGATCGGATGAGCGTAGTGCAAACCTGAAAAGTGCAAACATGTATTGAGAGTGCAAAAATACTTCATGGGAAGTAATGTTATGTACAACCATAGGATGTAGTAAATAGCAGTTAAAGATAGCAGCAGTTGTTGTAGTCACTCTTCTTTTATAGGATCGGCTCACTGTAAATATGAACACACACAAGCACATGACCACTAATGTGCGTTTGTTGTGGATCAGCTGATTCTTCACACAGAACAATGTGGATATGAGGGTGTGCATTACGCTGTGAGAGGAAAAGGATTAGAGCTAAGAGCTGAAGTTAGATCAGTGTTACTTCTATGAGAGCCTGCATCTGATTACTGCCTCCATGAGGTTCAGTTTGTCACCCTCTCTCCCTCTCTCTCTCTGTTCTCCTTCCTCCTCTCCCTCCCTCACCCTTTCAATCTCCTTCCTCCTCTGACCAGCTCCAGACGGCAGCGAGGCCCGGGCATACCAGCACGTCATGGCTGACAGCAGAGGTGTGCTGTGGTGCAGAGACCCCGACTGATTTATTGGTTGGGCAGAACAAAATTGGCCGATACGAGTATTTCACAGACATTTCAGTATCAGTGTTTTATATTTGACTTAAAAGAAGTGTTTATTATCTTTGATCTTTTATGTTCAGCTATTTATGGTACAGTTTATTGTTACACTATAATATATCAAGCCTCAAATTACAGAACGGTTTGACAATCATATCTTATTAATCATTGCAAATTTTTCTTAATGCACACATTTTTCGATCAAGCCATATCTCAAAATACTCACAGAGACAGAGGTGGAGGACGCACAACTGCTGCGAAAGAAAGACACACAACTGGCTTTTGTTTTTAATTGAACTATTGCACTGCTGAGATGACTGGTTTATTCTTCTCCAACACCTTGACCCTGTGTTGACTGCATATGACAAATAAAACTTGAAACTTGAAACCAATGAAATATCCACACAGTGCAGCTCTCCTGGGAGCTGATCAAAAGGCCCAGTGTGGAGTCAGGTTTTGGCACAGCTCCGGCCAAACCCGACCGGAGTGACACCTCCGGAGCACCTGGTGACAGACAGAAAACAGGCTCGTCTGCTGACACTACACTGTCACTACTGTCAACCCTGCCTGCAGAGTCAAAGCCACTGTACTACAGTAATAATATGTAGCACCGTGGTGCTGTGGGCGTCTGCTGCCCTCCGTCTGTCCATCTAGAAAACAGAGCCCTGTGTCTGACACTGATTTACTGATCATCCAGCAGACAAAATATCCCATGGACATGCCAACTAATGTAGTACGCCCAGTGGACATTCCTTCTGCTGCTCTTCCTTGGAAGGAAAACGGTGGACACACACGTATACGACATTAACATGATCACTGGAGTCTAATGCAAAAGCAGGGATTAGTATACTGCCCAATTCCATCTCTGAGGTATTCAACAAATATGCATCAGAGACAGACGAAAAGGCCGACCTATAATTAATTTACACTTAACGCTTTTACACAGAAATGTTAAGACGTCCCTTGAATGGTTAAAAAGGGCAACAAAAAAAACAACCTATTCTTGGCGCCTGTATTTAATTTTCACTCTATTGTGCTTTTGTGTTGACGTACATGGGCTCCTGCACAGCTCCCACTGGTGTGGAACAGACCCTGTGTGTGTGTGTGTGTGTGTGTGTGTGTGTGTGTGTGTGTGTGTGTGTGTGTGTTGGCTCACACTGGTTCCACCTCAGTGCAGGAATCTGCTGTTTGGTTGCGTGCAAGCTCTCACATTTGACTTTTCACATGGTTGCAAGTGAGCATGACTACGTTCCCAGTTGAGCTGCAGCAACAGGCACAAGCCCCCAAAACTGACACCGCGGGTGAATTGGAAATCATCTTAGATCGTTTACTTATCATCAGACATGTCCCACGAGATTCTCTGGTTGTGACGAAGGTGGTGCGTGAGAAAAGAAGAAGAGGAGCAAGGCAATAATGGCAAGGACACCGATGGAGACCAATGTCGACTAGGCAGTAACTGCTGAGCAGTGATGAAGAACCTGAGGTTAATTATCCAGTAATCACCATCTTCTTTCCCAAGTGGGTTCATAAATCTAAGCTAATGAAGTTCTGCCCATTTTGAGACGTGTAGTCCACTTACGAGTTTACCTTCCAAACCCATTACACCCTGAGTCCCAGTCTCCTATCAAATCCATCACAGCATGATGAGTCTGGACTGAGAGAGCTGATTTACCCAGGACAGAAAAAGACCTCCAGCAACATTACTGCAGAAGGGAAAGGATGAATTCAGAATCAGGTTTATTGGCCAAGTAAGTTTGCACAAACAGGGAATTTGACTCGGTAAAGTGGCTTTCAGTTGCTTACACAGAATACACATCACAAAACAAACAAAACAATACAAACAGTCCGAACAGTGCGACGGTCTAAGAAAAGAAGTGCAGTTGTGCGTATTACAGTTACAGTTATACAGTGAGGATGAAATAGTAAACATAATTAAATATAATTATAATATATATTATATATAATATAATATAATGTCGGGAATAACTGTACAGTGGTTATTATATAATAATAACAAATTATAAAGGTCCAGAGTTATTGCACAGTGCCACAGTGGGTTGGCTGTTCAGAAGTGAGACTGCAAGGGGAAAGAAACTGTTTTTGTGTCTGGAGGTTTTTGTGAACAGAGATCTGTAGCGCCTACCAGAGGGGAGGAGTTTGAAAAAGTTGTGTCCAGGGAATTCAGCATAATATGAATCTGACATCAGCTGATCAATCGTGAGCCACAAAGAGTCCTGCACAGATCTTTTCAATTAGTTATTTAAAAAGGACAAATGTTCTAACTGTTGATGACGCTGTTCAGGCTCAGACAGACTGGGGAGTAAGTTGAAACATAGCGCCACCAAGCGGCGGCATGTGATCACTGCTCTAAACAACTGCCACATTTTTCTGCTGTTTTGAAATAAAATCACATGTTTTGAAATTGCAAGTTAAACAAAAAGCTCAACAAAATAACCAACGATTAAATTAATATAACACAACTTTGCAGATTACTGTAAAAGTTGTTGATATGCCAGTAATACTATTTCATATGTTTTCATAGTAATTTCAAAGGTTTTGAATTTGTGCAGTTTCATGTTCTGTTGGGTGGATTCAGTGCTGATAGTAAGAGCAGGGTGCAGTCCAGACAGTGATGTGATCCACTCAGCTTTCATATTCATCTGTAATGACTGATATGTTGTATTCTTGGTGATACGTTCTCTTAGTTTTGTTTGTGTGCTTTTAGTTTTTTTTTGTTTTAGTTTTGTTTATTTCATTCATAAACACAAAATCTTGAACGAAAAGGATCAGACAAAAGAATAATCTAATATAATGGTGCCAATCCTTCACAAGACATTAATTGTCAAAGCAAATAATTCAATACAATAAAAAAAAAGCTGCAGGCATTCTATGCTGCAAAGCTTCAGAGAAAATATTTTCTACTTTTCTACATATATTTGACAGCCGTCCTTAAAAGTTACTTTTATATTTTTGTATTTTAGATACTGGATGATTTAACATGCTTTAAAAACCTATTGTTAGAGAATAACCCAGTAGTTGCCAGCCTTGTCTTCTGACGCCTTTCAATAATCACAGCCTGCTGCTGCTTGTTTCCATGTGATGTCCTGAGGCTGCCCCCTGCTGGCTGCTGGGTTCCTCTGCACTCCAGCTGTTGTCCTGAATGAGCTTTGCCAATGAAAGAATACTGCATAGTCACATGCAGTCTGCGTTGAGAGCACAGCATCCTGGTTTAAATGTTACTAACACCACATCTCCTTTGGTACTCTGTGTGCAACAAGGATACTGTGTCAGGGTGAACAATTAATTAATTCCACTGCATACAGTACAAGCGACAAAAAGTTTTGTACTAACAGGAGAAAACTTCCTTCAAAGTCATACAAATACCAATTTGAAATCTCGCCTAGAGCACTAACACTGCCAGGGCCGGCCCTGGGAAAAAGGACTGTGTCTTTTAAATCCACACAATTCTTGACTGGAGGATATGGACACCGTGACCGTTTAGCAACATTATATTAGCTAATGTGGCTCCAAATCTGGAATACAAAATGATTCAAAAAACACTTAGAAAAATAGAAGAAATTATAAAAATCCAATATAAAGAGGTATGCTCTAATTATCCAGTGTATGGAGAGCACTCTCTAATGTGTCAGTCGGACAGTCCTAAATCTCCCGTAGTTGAGATGAGAACATATGAATCACAACTTTATTTCTCATCAGACGATTCAGTACCACCTCATGGCCTGTAGATGGTAGCATTGTCATTTTGGAAGCGCAAACTCCCATCAGTATGGAGAGGTTTCATCAAAGTGGTGACTCAAAAGTAACTGTGAAATAACGACATTATTGAGAAGATGCTTGAATATTTCCTAAAATAAAGTACAATTTTGCTCAAATACTTGTTTTAACACACAAAAGACACAAGGTTGTACTTGTTTGTTGACATAAACTTGGGAGCAAGGTGATGAGCGTGTGCTAGCTGCACAAACAACTCACACATTTTTTCTTTCCTTATAAATCTGAATTAGTTTTTCAAACCTGAATCTTGATAGATTTGCATTACAACATTAATATCTTTATCATTACTGATATGTATCTTTATTTTCACATCAGAAATTAAAAATGTTCAAAGCAGAGAAAAACACAGGTGGTAGAAAAACCATGAACAATTCTTCTTTCCTGGCAACTATTGTGATGTCATGATATTATTAGTTACACTTGCTTCCCATGTTGGTGGATGTCATCCAGGAACCAGACAGAGGTCGTCCACAGTTACCTGAGCTGCTGTAGGCGTCAAACATTCAAGCAACAGGTGGTAAATCTGGTTTGGGAATAATTTAACTTTCTGTCACAAAGAATAAAGACTAGAACCTTTCTTGATATATCGGTTTGGCTGAAATATTGACTGACGAATTTTCCATTTCCTTACATTGTCCCCCTTTATAAGTGGGACTAATAAACATTATCTAATCTGATCATATCTTATCTTTTTCAGTAAAATGTTTAAGTCGCCAGGTTATAGTTAACCCTCCTCCAGACTTATACCTACTCTGTTGCTCTGTTCAACACTTCACTCAGAGAAAACTTTAGCAGGACAATGAAATATAATCAGATTTCAGGAGGAAATGCTAAAGATTTGGCTGGCGAAAGTTTCATTGTGGGTTATAATGAAGTGAAAAATAGGGAAACGGACCTGGCAACCTTCAATTTAACTTGTTAACAGTATACGTATTAATTAACTATCAATAAATCAAAGAGGTCAATCATATTCCTCAAAGCTGTTAAAGAAAGAAAGAAAGACGTGTGCCATCTGACAGGTTTAGCGAGAGAGAGAGAGAGAGAGAGAGAGGCTGTGTGTTTGTGTGTCAGTGTGAAGCAGCAGCTCAGAGAGGAGTCAGTCTGCCGCTGGATGGAGGAGGTCTGCTGGGGGGAGGGCAGCGCTCAGGATAAATGCGCTCTTTCATTTCAAAGGGAGAGAATTCCGTTACACAGGAGCCGCATATTGACATCGACAGAGACGCAGAGGAGGACCAAACCAAGAGAGGGTTTTCTTTTTGTGTCACTTTAGGAGAAGATGACATGAGCGTGGATGCGAAGTTATCAGAGGAACCTCAGACTTTGCGCTTGATGAACGGAGCCCGTGTCCACAGGAGAGTCTGAGCTCCAGGGACGCGCTCGGGAGTCCGGAGGGAGAAAGGCGCGCGGCTGATGGACTGTTTGTGAAGGTGTTCCACATTAGTGATGCTCTAATGACCCTGAACTGCGGCCTCTTGTTGGATGGGACAGGTGCACCGATTTCCACGCTCCAAATCACGGGTCACTGAAGAGTCAATTAGGATTTCGCCTTTGATCCTCATCCACACAGACCACGTTCCCTCCGTGGTGTCACTCATTCACTCCTCCGGGGACTTGAACGAGAGCAAAAACAAGATTCCTCCTGTTGACTGGGATTATTTAATCTTAATTTATACCAACGAGCTTCTCTGGTTAGCCCTGAAGGGAGCTTTACGCACGTACACGCGCAGCAGGCATGCCACTGCAGCACCGTTTGACTGGATTTTACGCATCTCTGGGGGGAAGAGAGAGTTGAAAAAGTGTGCGTGTGGGTGAATGCGTGTGTGTGGCTGTGAGTGTGTGTAAGTGTGTGTGTGCAGGTAGAGGGTACTGCATCTCTAGCTCGGGGGAAACCACATTGTGATCAGAGTAAAAAGAGAAAAGTAAAAGAGAGAGACTTGTCTTAAAACCTGCTTCATAAATGGAGCTGCGTAAATACCTGATGTGCCTGGAGTTCATCCTCTTCCTTGAAGGTAAGAATACTTCTAATTCCACTCTTTCTTAAGTATTTATTTGAGATAAGTTTTTTTGTCTCTGCGGGATGTCTAATACTCCATTCACCTTTCTGATGCTCCTTGTGTAAACTCATCTATCCATGATTGATGCCTCTTCTCTGCCCATGTGCTCTCCCGTCCTCCAGCACTGTCTAACTGGGCGACAGGGTCATTAACTTCCTCAACCTTTCTCCCCTTAACAGACAACATGTGTGAAACATGGAATCTCACCCTGTGTCCCAAAGAGCTTTATTCTGTGTGGCAGCAAACGACTAACCGTGGAGACATTCCTAACATGATTGTGTTCATGTGAGTGGAGAAGCAGGCGTATTAAAACATATGGCCACACTCGACTTGCCAAAGACATCAAAGATATAGGAAGTTGTGCACTGGTCCAACAGAGTGATGGTTCCTGGTTCGAAGTCTGATCCTTCAGTAAATCTTCCAGCACTGAGGAGGTCTTTACTTCTCGTTGGGAGCCTTCAGCAGCCAGAAGATGTTTGGAGACATCAGAGATATTTGCATGTGTCCTCTACCCAAAAGGTTACTGGTTCATCTCCACTTACAGCTGACACCCTCTGAACCCTGGCAGCTGTGTAATACGACCTCCAGTATCAGCCATTTCCATCTCTTAGACTTGATGTCTAAAGTTCCCCCTAATAAGGCGTCTGTGCCACCAGTGTTTTCTTCATGAAGCAAAGAACATCGGCTTCCATGCGCTGGTCCTATCGCTGTGGCAGAGCCGCCTCCCACACTTCATGGAGCCATTCCTGCTCCCCAGGAAGAAACAGAAGAAAAAGACCATTGTTGTCGACCAAAACATAAGTGTTTCTGCAGCTGATAAGCAGCGGTTTAACTGCTGCATCCTAGCATGCAGCCATTAGGCCAACATGAGTTCAATAGGCTGAGAAATTAAGTTGTGCAAGGCATGTTGAGCTCATATCTGCTGTGAATCAGAGTCTGGAGTTGATCTATGGAAGTAGAACCCTAACCCATTTAACATTTAGACTAAAGCGTCAGTTTTTATGCTATGTGCAAAAAAAGCTGAAGCACCTTCAGAAGCTGAGGATTAAACAAGGAGAATGCACACAGCATTGAGGTTATTCAAACTACACACATACACATCCACACCTATTCACAGATGGCAGCAGCCAAATGGTGCCTGTGGTCAAGTTTGACACATCTCCCTCTATTATCTGTTTAAATCAAGCATGTTCTGGGTAATTTTCCATCATTTGTTTCACCAACAAACCCATTCGGTTTAATTTGTGTTTTAGCCAATGTGATTTTAGTGTTTGTGTGTGTGTGTGTGTGTGTGTGTGTGTGTGTGTGTGTGTGTGTGTGTGTGTGTGTGTCTGTGTGTGTGTGTGTGTGTGGGATGTTTCATGTACAGGAGCATGTAGGTGAGTGAGTGTGTGTGTGACGTTAATGGTTTCAGCAGGGCTCCCCTGATGCAGGCAGCAGGCACCTCATGTCTGTTACACTCTGTTATGCTTTACTGAGATGTCAAACACAGGTGTATGTTTGTGTGTGTGTGTGTGTGTGTGTGTGTGTGTGTGTGTGTGTGTGTGTGTGTGTGTGCGTGCGTGTGTGTGTGTGTGTGTGTGTGTGTGTGTATGTGTGTGCGTGTGTGTGTTTCACCGGTAATTCATAAATTCTTGCTATATTATTCTCAGCTATCTTCTTTTTTTTTATACTCTCCTATCATTTGCTCACTTTCATTCCTGTACTCCTCCTCTTCTTCCACCCCCGCTCCCCCATGAGAGGGTGACAGCCATGAGAACAAAACCTGATCGAGATAATGGAGAGAAAATCTGTGAATGATGGAGAGATGAGCTGGGGGGGTGTTTGGGAAAAATCATGAGTCAGTTCAGTGGAGATGATAGAAACAGATACTGTAGTCTGGCAAACATCTCATGCAGGACATTTCACAGAGGTGCCAAGTCAGAGATGTGAATAAGAGAAAGTGAGGGCAGGACCAGGAGGGGGGGTGTTTAAATATGTTAATCCAATTGAAACAAGCAATCGACGTGTTTACATGGACACAAATACTCTGATATTAACCCGTTAGAGACAAACTTCTGTGTAACCAGCATTTTCTGATCACCTCAATCCGGATAAGTTTATACTTGACATGAGCACCAATCAACCTACTTCTTTACAGAGACCTTTTATTATTTTTATGCTGTTGTTTTTGACTGTTTTGTGTAATACTGGATGCCTTAATTTCCTTCGTGATCAAGAAAGTATCTATCTATCTATCTATCTATCTATCTATCTATCTATCTATCTATCTATCTATCTATCTATCTATCTATCTATCTATTTAGGGATTAGGGTTATCGATCTATAAAAGTTTATCATCATTGGAGACATCGACAGTTACCACCTGCCAGACAACACATGCACTGGGTTCAAGCAATATGGGGAAATAAAGAGGGGTGGAATTGTTTTTGGGCGAATAAGAAAGGACACGGTCAAAAAAGCACGAAAAAACAATTTCAGGTTGGGGCTTTTCAAATTTTTCTGGAAATGTAAGACATTTGACCTAGTGGACGTAATGTTGCTTTGTAACATGCGGTCTTGTTCATAGTAATGATCAGTAGTCACATTACTGGTGTCCTTGTAAACGTATCAATCTCTTTGCTACAAGTGTCTTCATAGAATAGAAAACATTGTAGTGTCAAGTTCAGTTTCTCTTCCTCTACATGTGCAGTACATTCAAATATGCACACACCATTCTACACCTACACTTTGAGCACCAGGAGCGGCCCCGGGGCCAAACGTGTGGTTGAGAGAATCTGGACTCAGTTTGGCTTGACAGATGTTTGTCGCCAGTTGTCATGGCGATGGGTGGTGAGACGGCCTGCGGTACAGTGTCATATATATAAACCCCCGATGAGAATGGAACCAGAGGAGGGAAAAGCAGAGGGATGATGGTGTTGTTTTGTGGAGGTCTGAGGGGCCTTGTGGTAGGGGTACAGACGAGTGTATGTTTCTGTATATTAAAGGAGAGAGGGTAACAAAAAAGGATGAAGGAGAGAATCTTTAGTGGGGAGGGAGGGGGTTGTTATCAGAAGCCTGGTTTGTTGTGGAAAGCAAATTTGGAATTGGAGCGGGTGAAGACAATAAAGACAGAAAACATTTTACTACATCGGTTGTAAGGCTTGTTTGTGCATGTTGGGACAAAATGATTTTTATTCCTTCTGTCCGGGAATATTGAAGATTTAGTGTTAAGAACCTATTCTGTCCTTGCCTACGCATGTTCCCACCAGTGAAGTGTATTAAACATCTGTGTAGAATCAGAAAGATGGCTGGATATCAATGGAGGCTTGGACATCGAAATGTTAAGAGCTTATACAGATATACAAGAAAGTGGAGAACACGGCCACGCTCACGGCTCTGTGAGACTGCTGCTGTGGCTGAATTTCTGTTCTTCTAAACTCACTTATATTTTGAGCATCGCACTGAACTGTAAATAATCAGATGGGTGAAAATGTTTGAAAAGCTTCTCACCTTCAGTGGTCGCTGTTGACTCCCAGTTTGTTTGGCTGCTTTTAAATGTGTCGCTTCTTGTAGATGGCGTTGATACCAATATTGATCTCTGTGGATCCTTGAGGTTTCAAATAGTCAGAAAAACTTAACGTTGGATGATCCAATCCATTAATTCTAGTCAATAACACAAAAACAGCTCTCTATCCCATTACACACCTCATGGCTCATAGTCCAAAACCATGTAACTCACTCTCTGTCAATTATTGTGGCCACTGAAATATAATTGACATCTTGGTTATGTAAAGGAACCAATGACTTTTCAAATGTGTGCAACTGGAGACAGAGGAATCCGCTCTCATCATCTCTGCTGTTAGTTGCTTAATTCCCATGTTCCATGTGTTAGATATACATTTTTAAGAGTAGTAAATAAAGCAGACAGCAGGAATTTGGGTGGTGACAGTTGTGGTGACAGTTGTGGTCACATGATGCGATTGTCATTTCCAGCGAGTGCACAACAGCCACGTTTGATCCGGGACAACAAGAGATGACGGAACGTGATCCTCGGTACAAAATTGCATGACAGTTGTTTTTGAGATGGTTCACCAAAGATTTGGATTGACTCACCGGCCCGAGAGCCGTGCTGCTAGTATCACCAACAACCCCACAGCTTTTGCACAAAAGGAAGCCGAAACTTGCGACTGAAACTGTATGAAAAACATCTGTGAGAAGTGGACAAGTCAGTAGTTTCAGGTTGTTAAAACTACAGTAAGCGAATGCAGAATCAGAGATGCAAGAGAGAAACAGTGAGCGTATCCAGTTTCCCTCTCAAAAGCGAGTGGAATCCCCCTCTGATTGGCCTGACCGAGGTAACCGTCTGTGTGTGCGTTTTGTGGGGAAGTATCTGTACACAAAGTGTGTTAGAGTAACTAGTGTAGAATAACAGCAGCAGTGCCCTGGCCCCGTCCTGGACTAGTGCAATCACAGAGTAACGTACAGTATGAGAGTTACTGTAGCTTCACATGCTGCTAAATGACACGTCAGGTCAAATCTATTCCAAGAGGTCCTCTAAGAAAACCCATCCAGCACGCCCTTCTCTTCAGGGCCTCAAATGACATCCAGTAGATACACAAGTGATTTGTGTTACATACCAACTGTCAGGAGCTGCAACCAGTCTCTGAGACGGATTTATGTGAAGGAATCGAACATTTATAGCAAATTGTTTTACCATCAGTTCTGGTAAAAAAAAAGGGCTCAGCTCTCCCAGGAAGCTTTGACGTTATCTGGGAAGCAATGAGGATTCTGCTTGAAGATCGAATTCCCACGGATCTTACATGAAGAATAAATCTTTGTAAAATGCACATCAACATTGACGTGAGATGATCAGAAGGAAGTGAGAGTTCATTCACTCACTTTGACACTGACTATACAAACAGGAACAGTAAATCTTGTACCTGCTCCTTTATGTCACATGGTCCGGTTTGGGTAAACAGTATTTACAGGTTTCCTGCAGCCTCTGAGAAAATAAGCATTTTGTCTGTTTTCGTGCTTCAGTTTCCAGAGTGTTCACAGAGAACTGTCTGACAACCACTGCTCTCTCTGTCCTCCTCACCTCTCTCTCTCTCCCTGTATGTATGAAGGGCAGACTTGTGTGTCATAACAGGGGTCTTACTATACTCCATTTATTTTTCGAACCCACACCCTTCTCTGCCTTGCCTCTTCTCTCGCTCTCCCCTCTCTTTTCCCTCTCTCCCCTCGGACTGAACTGCCTTTTTCCTGCCCAGGTTGTCTTTGGTCACTCTGTTTATCCATATTCTCGAAGCCCCTCCTTCTTTTCTCTCGCCCCAGTCCACTCTCCAAGGCGATGAGAGGAAATACTATTCTAACTACAGTAAAGTGTACAGTTCCCATGTTTTAAAGCTAGGGTTGGTGTGCTTATATACTTTTTCCTCCAAAGAGACAGACGAGGAGAATACTCCCATTCCTATTTGCACACTCAATTATATTCTAAGTTATTAAAAAGATAATCTAACAAATGAAACCCTGAAAACTGTCATTTAACGCCCCTGATTTTGTACATTTCAAACAAATTTGATATAAAGCTTTAATCTGTGGTGTGTTTAAGGTCCTTGTCGGAAGTTTTTAGTTTCTTTAGACACAGACAATGAAGCTGTTTCCATGTTTACAGTATTTCTGTTAAGAGCAAAGTTCAGCAGCTGTTGACTGTATATCTTATATTTAATTTACAGAAATCAAAGTTTAACTCACGTAAATTTTCCAATATGTCCGTTTTGTTTTTACTTCCAGTTTTACCCATTTACTCACACTGAGGTGAATTTATTCTGAAATTTAATTCTACATTCGGCCAGTAGCACATCTCTATTCAGTTTCAGCTTCTTCCAACTTTTCCTTGATGTTTACTCTGACTGAAAGATTCAATGTGTTCTGTGGAAGCAGTATTTCATCAACACGGTTAACCCTTATGAATCATTGTATATTCTTTTATATATTTCTGTCCTAACATGTTTGAATCTTTTTAGATCTTCACTATACTTTAAAATCAATAAAGTAAATCCAGAGTGAACAAAGTTTGGCTGCACAATAAGAGTTTTGATGGAGAGTTGATAATGTTTTTTTGTCTTTCAGAGTTTTGTCAGTGTTTCAACATAGATGTAAAGAATCCGCGCATCTTCACCGGCCCAGAGGACGCTCTGTTCGGCTTCTCTGTTTTACAGCACGAGTCGAATGGAGAGAAATCGTAAGTGTGGGAGAGTGTGAGTGGCAGCGAAAGATACACAAAGAGAAATGAATAATTTATTTGTCACAGTTTGTACACAAAGAAGAAGCACAGTGATGCGTTACTGTCAACATAATAACTGTGTTATTATGTTGAAGAATGCTGGTTGGCGCTCCCTGGGACGGGCCGCCCAACAACAGGAAAGGAGACGTGTATAAATGCATCGTGGGGGACGAGAGGAACTCAAACTGCAGCAAAGTGAATCTAGGTGAGGAATGAATCAGCTGAAATCCTCATCAGGTTTAAATCCATAATGTTGCCTGATCATAAACCCTGGTCTGTCCATGTACCTCAGGGGAGATTGCTCTCCAGAACGTCTCTAAAAACCTGAGGAACTCTCACCTAGGAATGACCCTCACTCCGGACTCACCTGACGGCTTCCTGGTACGTGGTCTGAACACTGGGAGATGAGGCTTTTTTTTGTGTTTTTGCTACGTGGGCATTGGGGTCATTTGTTGGAGCCTGAAGGGATGTGGTGAGACCAGGTTGTGTTTGTCTGACAGAATTTGAGTGAATCATTTCCTGTAGTGTATTTTTTGATCAGACTCAAGACACCACTGTAAGCAGTTCACTGATTCCCCCCACACCTCCAAAAATTAAATAAATAAACATCCAAGATTATTATAATTAAGTTTATTTATCTTGTGTGAACAAGTTATTATCTTATGTGCACGAGATTAAAACAATATCTCCTGACACTGAACTTTACAGACTCCGGAATAACGAGTTAGCAGTTTTAAAACTTATTCGAACTTGTGTCTGAGTCCCACATCTCAAGTCTGTGTGTGTGATTGGCAAGCGTGCTTTGTGATTTGGTGACTGCCAGTGTTTTTGTGCACAGTTCATGCTATCCAACATAGCCCACTGTGTGTGGGAGTGTGTGTGCATACATGCATGTGTGTGTGTGTGTGCGTATCCTAACCCCAGTGGTCAGGTCTATAACAGGCTCGGAATGCGTCTCCGGCCCTTTGTTAATGACAGACCTACCAAAAGCCATAGCACCTCTCTCCCTCTCCTCCGTCTCCCTCCTCCTTACTTTTCTCTCGTCCCTCTCTCCATCCCTTCTTCCTTCCTCCCTGCCTGTCTCTGTGCCTGAGGAGAAACGCGTCCATAATAACAGGGCAAGCGATCCCAGGATGTTTCTCTTTCTCTCATTCTACCCCGTTTCACCCCACATTCGGTCGACCTCTTTTGTCTCCCGGGCTGTTTGCATGCTTTTCTCTTTTATCTCCCCCCCTTGCCACACTATCCCTCGTTTTCTCGCTCTGCGTATGAAAGCCAAATGAACGGCACGCTTTGAAGACAGAAATATCTGAAATGTGAAACCCCCCACCCCACGCTCACCCCCTACATTTAACACAATCAGATTTAAATTGCCTTGCTGGTCTGGTGTTCCAGCTCTGTTAAACCGCTCATGACAACAGTGACTGCCAACATGTCAACAATAGTCTCTCTTTCTCTCTGCCTCTCCCTCATTTTATATCCCCCAAACCACACAATTGTAGTTTTTCCATGACTTACCCCCTCGTATAACTTGTTTTCTTTTTGTTCCCCTTCTGCCCTCATTTAGTGTTTATTCTCGGGACACACGGCCACATTTGTCTACGTGTTTAAACCCTTGTCAACCAAAAAACACCTACGCATTTCAAGAGCGGAACACAAATAATTGGGAAATATAAACTGCTCAAATCGACTGCGAAATGCTCCTGTAATTGCTTCACCTGTAAAACAGATGCTGTCCCTGTTTGTGTGTGTGTGTGTGTGTGTGTGTGTGTGTTTGGCAGGCATGTGCGCCACTGTGGTCGCAGGAGTGTGGTACGTCTATGTTCAGCACTGGCATCTGTGCCTCGGTCAGCGATGACCTAGAACCAAGAAAGACCATCGCTCCAACAGCACAAAGTAACCACATGCACGCACACACACACACACTGAGGCCGAGAAACATGCTGCACTGGCCTGTGTTAACCAAACAGAATATTTTATCTCCCACATCTGGCAGGGTGCTCCACATACATGGACATTGTGATCGTGCTGGACGGCTCCAACAGTATCTATCCCTGGTACGAGGTCCAGAACTTCCTCAGCAACATCCTCAGCAAATTCCACATCAGCTCAGACCAGATGCAGGTAAAAGTTCAAATCATGTGCATGTTTTCACTGCCTATAAATATTGTTTACATCAGTAATGGAAACTTGTGGTTTTTGAATTTGAGTTTGTCTCCCGCTTAAATCTCTGGAAAAGCCTGAGCTGCTGCCCAGAGCAGCCAGACAGGCCGAGTCCCTGGAGTGAAAACATGCATCGAATGACACATGTAAAGAACCGGTTTGGCAAATTTGGCCAGAATGAATTGCGGTAGTAATGTAAAGGGACGGGAGCCGAGCTAACTTGAGGTTGAGGAGGAATGGAAGCTGGCAAGTGTGGGATCTGGGGACATTATTCTGAGCTAAACAACAAGAGGAGTGCGAAGTGAGAGGGGGTTCGGGTTGTGAAAAGGGAGGGTGGGGGTAAGGAGTAGCAGGCAACGTGAGGTGAAGAGGAAATACCTCTGGTTTTTCAATGAATTCAAAAATTCCCCGGGTGCACTGTTTGCTTTAAGAACAGGCTCGGTACTTAAAGAGATAGTTCCTCCCAGAAACACAAGATGTTTCAGATGTTGCTCCCCACAAATATGTGCCAGCACAACCAGGAACATGTGTCATTGTTGAAATGCTTCTGTGTGTTTGTGTCTGTGTCTGTGTGTGTGTGCATGCTCACATTCAGGTCGGTGTACTGCAGTATGGCGAGGTAGCAGTCCACGAGTGGTCTCTGAAGGACTACCAGACCACACATAAGGTGGTGGAGGCTGCCAAGAACATCAGCCGACAGGAGGGACGAGAGACGCGCACGGCATACGCCATCCACATGGCCTGGTAGGCCTGTCAATCACTGTAGCCTCGCTCCTACTGGGCGATCCCTCTCGTGTTAAAAAACATACCGTAGATCTGGCGTGCTCTCTGGAAAATGTCTGGCTGTTTAGATTTTGGTGGTTGATTTTTGGTGTTTGGCATTCTTAGGGGGGTTTTCTCCAAATATATCACTCGCTATATAATTTGTAATTATAATGACAACCAGGTCTTTTTTCTTCCAGTCTGTTCTTCTGTCTTATGATACGCTCCAGTAAGGTCCCACCAGGCTGCTTTAGATTTATGGCCTAGCAAGTTATCTGAAGGATTAGACTAAACATCACCGGGGTACTTAAAGCTGCTCCTATCAATATTTTTTCACGGTTTATAAAATTACTGTGTGTAATATGAAAGGTGTCGCTTGTAGTGCCAAACTTATATTATGATAAATCCTCACACTGTTTCCAGCTATGGAGCAGTTAATGGTTTGTATTTATATAGCAGCTTCTATATGACCACTCAAAGTGTTTTACAGTATATAACCATTCACACATTAATACAGTACATATATGTGCAACTCCACATCAGTCACATACTAGTGGCAGAGCCATTCAGTATCTTGCCCGAGAATACTTCAGCACTCAGAAGATTCGAACCTCTGGTTAGTGGACAACCCGCTCTTATTGAGCCATGAGGAGCTGTTGACATATTCACCACAGTTTGCCTGCATAGAACCAAACACTGGACACACACAGGCAGAAGCGATCTGAACATAGTGGAGCATTAAGCAGCTAATGCAGGAATTGGTGGAGACCAAAGTAGAGCTAAAAGGAAAGTGAATATTTTGCCATATGAACATAAACACAGATTTAAGTGAATGATAATGTTTCTCCTAGTCAATTTTATTTTTAAATAAACAAATGTTTGCTCACATTTGCCAAAACAAATTGATGAAGGGTTTATATGTCAGGTAATTTTCCTTGAGTAAATAAAAAAACTATTAGTTTTTAATAGATTTCTATTTACTCTGAGCTTTACTCAAGTAGAAAATCTTAATATTTCTTACACAGTTTAAATTCACTCCTCTTCATTACTCCAGTACTGGTGCCAGTCTTTCTTCATGGCTTTTCTTCACAGAAATGCAGTGTGTTGAAGGTGTTTTAGTTTGTAATTCAAGTCTAAGGAAACAGTTTTGTAGGTTGAGGGTCGGCAACAACCTCTAAGTCTTGAAATATTTTCAAATGTTTCTTTTCAAAATAAAATTCTTGCCTTATTAAAGTCATACCCACATAGAGCCCTACGTCCATTTTGGGATGTGTGTGCTGGAGAGGTGTTCTACTCCCGCAGGCACACACACACACTCACATATACACACACACACACTCACACACACACACGTACACACTCACAGGTAATTGGAGAGTTCCTGTTTTCTGGTGCATTTAAAGGTACCAGTTGGAGGGGTTTAGGAAAAACATTTAAAAGGTAGTTGAAAAGCAGTGACTGGAAATGGAGCCGGTAAAATTGTGTAACTGTGGCCTTTAAACACCAGTGACGGGAAAATCAGACGACAACCACACACTGTCCACTCTCTGTCTCTCACATACCACAAGGTCATTGACAGATGGTGAAAACACTACATTAGCTGTGCACATGAGTCTATGTGTGAGTGCCAGGGTTAAGAAAACAATCCCAGGTTGCAATTGTTGAAATAATTTAAGATTGATTTGATATCAGTTCATTTAAAAATATACCAATTTATGTCAAAACTTATGTAAACATATGCATCACCTCTTTCGCTCTCTCTCTCTCTTACACACACACACACACACACACACACACTGATTGACAGATAACAGGGTTTGCAGTGGGCAGGAAAGTGACGGGGTAGAAAAACAGTAAGATTAGCTGAGCTGGTTGGGCTGACTGCTGGCTCAGCACGGCTGCAGGTGTAGCACGGCCTGACCCAGCCTGGCCAGCCAAGTCGTGCTCCTACAGCTGTAAAAATACACACACACACATGTACAGTACACACACCAATGGACAAACCCCTACACGCAGCATACACTTCACACGCATATAGTTTCAATTTCTACATCCACAGAGCCATCGACAGCATTCGTTCCCTGGCCCCTTAACCTTAACCTTAACAGCATGCTTGACTTTTAACCCTTACCCCTAACCTTGTCCTTATTATAAACTTAGACCTCAACCTGAGCTCTTGGCTAAAGTAGGTCTTAAAAGAACAGAGAACATGCAAACTGCTCTCCTCTCACCTCTCTCTCTGGAGGTGTTAAGATTTATCGGCAAATTCTCAAAGAGTTATTTACAAGATTTGCCAAAGCACAGGCAGATATTTTGGTTGATGGTGGCCAGGTTTTTTTTGGACCAATCTTGCCCTCTGTAACAATATAAATGTAAACAAATTGATCCCATGCTGTGAACTTTGACAGATTAAAAAGAATGAATATCAAAAGTGCAGGTCGTGACCCTACCCTCAACTAAATAGCTGAGTGTAATCGATGAATTTAAAGAGACACAGAGAGAAAAGATCAGGGTGCCTGCGAGGTCTTAAAAAGTCTATGAACAAACTCATATCTGAATTTAACGCCTTAAAAAGTCTTAAATATGTTAAAAATATTATGTCCTTCATATAAAATATGTTTGGTAAGTCTTAATTTTGTCAGTTTTAATTTAATGCTATTTCCATGGATTTGTGTTGTTGTTGTTGTGTGTAGTATCTCTTGAGAGATTAAGATAAAATGGTTTTTTTTTAAATTACAAATAGGATCAACATGGGACTAATAACCTACTATTTGTAGCTGTAAACTTAGCTTGGCTGTGGAGAAGACAGGGGTAGCTATGGTCTTTGTCTATAGTTTGTAAACCGGCATTTCAAGGGTTATGTCTTCTCTGCTATTTTACCTCATCTACAATTATTCACATCTGCCGTACATTTCATAGGTCTAAAATTTCATTCATTGTGGTTGTGGTTAAATTGAACTTGTTGAAACCTGCAGACAGACAGACGTAACCAATTACGGTAAACCCAGCCATAGTACACGTGTAAAAGGTAAATATTCAAGCCTCAAGTTCTTATTTGGTAAAGCCGCACTAAAGATAAATGATTCAACATTGTGAGAAATAGCTTTACTTCTCTGTTGGAGAGTTATATGCTATTTCATAAGGTAAATATGAGGCTACAGCCAGTTCCCAGTTCGCTTGGTTTATCTTCCATGGTGCAAACTGGAAGCATGAGGAAACAGCGAGTCATGGTCTGTCCACAGTCATGGTCTGTCCACAGTAAACAGCATCTGCCCACCATCACCTCTAAAGCTCACTAATTATCATGTTGTTATTTGGTTGTTAAACATTCCTGAAGTCTCGTCATATCTTGAGATTGTCTGCCAACTAGTTAAGAATTCAAGGAGCTGCTTTTTACGGCCAAGAACAAGTCTGGCTCATATAATCCCCAGCGGGTTGTTTTTCAAGTTCAGCTTAGAACAAATTACACAAATATAACATGAGATGTGAAACAGTGAGGTTTCAATGTGCTGGTGGAAGGATTTCATATAGCTGTGTCCTGTCTTCATGCTAAGCTAAGCTAAACGTCTCCTGGTTGTAGCTTGTTAGACCTGAGACCGGGCCCGGCCACACATACAGGAATAAAACGCTTCCTGTGGCGAAGCAAATCGCAGAGTGGCATCACATGGAGTTTATGTTTGGTGAACTTTGACCGGTAATGTTCGCTTCGCATTCGCCGAGGTGTGACTGTGCCCTTACTCTTCACAAGAAAGTAAATTGTGTATATTCCAAATTGTTAAACTATTCCTTTAATTTTCGGCCTTTGCTTTGAAAGAACTTCCTCTCGGCTTGAAAAGGACAAACCACATTCAAGTCACTTGGATTTTAATATAGAACTTTAGACTTGAGTGAACCTGTCGTTTTACAGAACACCAAAAACACCACATGTAATTTTAGAATCCGTACGTTGAACCATACATTTACCAAAAATAGCATGTATGTTGTGACCCTCGTCTTTCTGTTCACCAGGGCACAATGTAATGTGGACTTGTTAACGACAATAATGGACTGTGGACTGTGGATTGTCGATGACAGAATGATACACAAACATCAAATAGCCGTTTACAATTGAATTAAACACCGATTTATATATTGCTCCACCCGTCTGAGACACTCTCAGTCAGCCGCACACATACACATAAAAGTACACACACGCAGAACCGCTGCACGGAGTCATTACCGTACAACTGTGACTCCATAAAATGGCTCGTAAATACGACCAGGCTTCCCAATTAGCTCTGCTCACTTTCTCTCCTCTTTCATCTCTACTCTCCCATTATTTTGTATTTTTAATCCAAATTTTTCAGTTTTCCTCCGTTTCAATTCGTCCTCCTTTTTTCGTAATCTCTTTCCGTCTGTCCTGTCTTGTCTTGTTGTTCATCCCTCTCTTTCCTCCCTGTTCCCTTCGTTTGTGTCTTTCTCATACCAAATTAATTTAATTGGAAAATTACACAATCTTAATACCACATCAGAGCAGGATTTGTACTTTTAGTTTTAACGTTTGGTTTCGTTTTACTGTCTTTTATGATTCTTTTTGGTCTTTAAAGTAGGTTCCCAAGAACTAGATTTTACTTCTTTTCTTTCTTTCTTTCTTCTTCCTTTTATCTCCCACTTCTCTAACTATCTCACTACTTTGTTCCAGGTTTATAGTTTCTTTCATCATGTTTCCCAATGTTTCACTCATCTTTATCTGTCTTGACCTCTCCTTTTCTACCACTTATTTCTTATTTTTTCTCCTCTCCTCTCCTTCTCTGCACCCTATGTAATTTGCAGACTGCATAGGGGAAACAGTTGTTTTTAACTCTGAGTTTCTTGCGGCTGACCACAATGTTATATTTAGGCCAGGGCTAGAGTTAGGCCTGAAAATGACTGAGTTCACTAGCAGTGATGACTCTCCAGAGTTCAGTGTGTGTGTGAGTGTGTGTGTGTGTGTGTGTGTGTGTGTGTTTTTTGTGTGTGTGTGTGTGTGTGACTGTGTGGGTTGGTTTGAGGCTCACCAACCCTATTCAACACTTGGACCAGGTCCTGCTGAGAACAGGTTTCCTGCAGACAAACAGGGTGCGGCCTGGGTCTGTCCGTGTGTGTTTGTCATTTTAGGCTTCCTCTCTGTAACATGGCACAACCGGATGGGAATGCACAGATGCGGTCGCTGTGTGCAGTGACACATGATCGCTGCGTGCAATGACCAATTTGAGTCAACTGGCAGTAAATATATATGTGTGTCAACTATGACTAATATAGCTGTGGACCATTTATATCATATTTGGTGAGAAGAGACTTAAAGCCAATGTCTCACTCCTTCACTAGTTATTAATTTTCTCGGTGAAGCACTTTGAATTGTATGTTATCATATAAAGTTTATTTGACAAACAAAGTAAGTGGATACTCCCTGGTGTCCTATCTCTCCCTCTGGCCCCTTCACTCCTTTAACTTTTAAACTTTATTCTTCTCTTCCATTTCAACTTTTTTTCTCTCCAATCGAATTAACATCAGCAAGATTTGCATGATTAGAACCTGACACTTTTAAGACAGTTTCCCTCATATCTGTTTCTGTTTTTGTAGCACAGAGGCGTTCAGTTTGGAGCGTGGTTCGAGGGATGGAGCCACCAAGGTGATGATCGTAGTGACGGACGGAGAGTCGCATGACGGAGAGGAGCTACCAGAAGCTCTGGAGGAGTGCGAGAAGAGAAACATCACAAGATACGCCATCGCTGTGAGTACAACTCGTCTGTGTGTGATGGGATCTTGAATCTTGGAGCTGCTCTCCTAACATAATCCCAATCTAGAATCGCATGATGCTCAAAATGTTGATTCATGAGTTTCCCTTTTCCCTCACTGGTAAATCTACCACATCTAACCAACATTATCAATGGGGTGTGTGTTGCATCTCTGACATTCCACACACATTGCGTGAAAGTCGTACACTGACCACAAGCTGTGCACCCTCGGGCAACCACACAATGCCGCCACTCCCCCAGAAATAACATTACCAAATGAACCCCTTGAGTCTACGAAAATAGACGAGTGGGAACAAAAACTCTTCCTTTCCAGCCCCACCCGACCCCCTCAACACACAGAAGCACACTGAGCGGTGGTTTGGTTTTAGCGTCTGAGGACCGGACAGAGTCTAGCGGCAGCACTGGTTACAGACCCCTCCCTGTCCCACAAGAGACGCTGGGGAACCTTCAGACTCCGCGAGAACCACAGAGGAGAACATGAGCCAGCACTGAGGAGGAGTGGCAAGGTGCCACCATAGAAATATGTGTAGATGGAGATCAGATATATCTATTGATATATGGGTGGAGAGGCTCGGTTAAAGGTCTGTGTTGAGTCCTGTGCAGACGTATCATTAAGTCTGATCAGACTGAGCTCCCGTTTAAAAACCTACTCTGTCTTTCTGAATTTGCATCTCAAACTGCCACATTAAAGGACGACATCTTGGGATAGAAGTAGGTTCTGTTCCTGCCTTGGATCATCCAAGAGAAAACATGTACTTATTTTTCGTGGTATCCAGCCATGCAGATAGTTCTGGGTTTTATTTGCCCAGATCTGGAGATATCCCTCACGGGTAATTCTTCGACAATACAGCAAGGATGAAAAAAGGTGTGAAATCAAAGGAAAAACATATATTTAAACAAGACCATGATCCAGAAATTAGGTAAAAATTTCCCGGATACAAATGCTGCCATCTTGCACCTTTGGAGCCAGAGTCGGCTCAGTAGCGATCAGGAGATTGAACAGCGGTAGCCAGGTTCCATCGCTAGACTTGCTTGACCAATCATGAGTCAGCCTCAGCTGTCAATCATGATGTTTCACCCTTGATTTATAGCATCAAATAACGAAATAAATTAAACTTACCTGGAAATATAGCACATGACCATGAATTAAAAATATATAAGTGTGATAGGATCTAGTTAGAGTGACAGAAACCATCTTTGAGAAAAAATATTAGATGTGTACTCTAACGTTTTAGTTTGATCCGTGTCCGATCTAATAAAATGGACGATCTGGGTCTTATCACCTATACTGCAGCCAGCCACCAGGTGGCGATCACAATGCTTTGGTTTCACTTTTGGGGAGCTGTCATGTCATCCATCTTTATTTAAAGTCGATGGGTTTTACTTCATCACAGCAATGCTTTGAGCTCAATGTTAATATGCTCTTAATGACATTCTGTTAATAGAGGAGTAATGTTTAAAATCTTTAGTGTGTTAGCCTGCTAATATTTGCGACTTACTGTGTGACATTGCCAAAACCATAGCTACAAATTAAGCAGCCACTAATACTGTCCTTGTTACTCTACAGACCTCACAGAGGAGAGGGAGAACATGTTTTTTCATATTTGGGGTCAACTAAACCTTTAAAATAAACCGAGGTCCTGTTCCCCTGAGGTCTGAATCTCGACCATCCAGCACAAACATGGAGAGGAGAGAAAGTCTTGCCGTGTTAAAACATGCTGTAATGGTTTTATCGCTGTGGTCTGGTTGGAGTCCGACTACCTGAACACAACCTTAATTCTATAGGTCACCAGCAGCTTGGTATGAGAAAACAGAAAGCAGACAGAAACTGGTTCAATGAAAATGACACAAGCAGCTTTGAACGAAGAGAGAAACAAACAAAAGTGAAAGATGACAACCAGAGAGAATGAGGTGCTTTTTATGGGTCAACTATTTGCCCCGAAAAGTCAAAGTGATGACAGGTAAGGGCTATGTGTAACTGCAGCCAAGCTTTGATGTTGCTGCCGCCCCTGTGTGTGTAGGTTGCTTGTGTGTGTCTGTGCGCAGTGAAAATGGCTCACCGGGGAGGGCTGAGCTTTCCAAACATGAGCGTGGGCAATGCAGACTGTGTTTTATACATCAGTGCAGGTCAGGGGCTGTGAATTGTGTGTTTGTGGGGGAGCAGCTCGTGCAGAACCATGTGAAGTGAGCAAGGGCACTTTCATTCATATACTTGAATACAAACGTGTTGGCAATAACCTCGAAACCTGGAAATGTGCTTTACATTTAAATAAGGCCGTCACTTCTTTCTTCTTCTTCTCTGTTCATGACTTTATAAAAACCAGAAGCCGTTGGCTGCCTGCGTGGAATTTCTCGGCCTATATAAGATGTTAATGTACATATTTATGTGTCGACTCTCTTCACGTTACACAGTGCAGCTCCTTCCCGTGCCCTTTGAAAACAGAGGATTTCCTTAGTTTGCTTGGCAGCTGGATCCACGGGGGGAGATTCTTGGGTTTGGTTTCTCTTATGGAATTTTTCTCATTTAGACTTCATGCATTAATCCACAAGCTGCTGCTGCTACAATATATCTTGTGCATCCGTCATCTCTTCACCCCCTGAACCGGGCCTGCGCACTTCATTTACAAATCTCTGGTGACTGCCATTTCCTCTTGTCTTGTGTTTTCCAGTCAGTGTGTTGCCTTTAGCTATTGCTTAATTACGGGTAAATTACACGGGCAGGGAAACAGCTATGAGCTGTGTTTATTTTTCAGGTTAGAGAGCTGGATCCTGCAGGTCCAGGTTACTTGCTCTGGGAATGGTGTCGTCCCTCCCCTCTTCCCGTTAATACTATGTCTGTCTCCAAAACAATCAATCATCGCTTCTCATGGTTTCAGTTCCTCTCAAACCGTGAATAATAATATATCTGATAAATGCCCAGTTATTAGTTTAGGCTCTGTTTTGCTCACTTTCACTGCCTTTGTCTGTTTCCAGCTTAATCCCGCCATGTTTTATTGAACTTGTGTTTTCTGCTTATTCATCTCTTGTGTTTCTCTTACAATCTTTCTCTCCCTTCTTCTCCCACGCTGGTCTCCAGGTTTTGGGTCATTATATCCGCCGGCAGCAAGACCCTGAGACATTCATTAACGAGATCAAGTACATCGCCAGCGACCCTGACGACAAATTCTTCTTCAACGTGACAGATGAAGCTGCGCTCAATGACATTGTGGACGCTCTGGGAGACCGAATCTTCACCCTTGAAGGTGTGTGATGCAGGGCCAGAGGCAGGAGTACTCAATGATGCACTGTTTAAAACAAGAAAGTAGTAATGTCACAGTTTTTCAATTGACTCATGATTAGCACCTAAGATCATAAAACCACCTGATCCTCTTTGAGGAAGTTTTACATATGTACAGTATATATATATATATATATATATATATATAGATGTGTCACATCAAGGAACTGATAGACGACTGGTTAGGTTTGACATGAGACAATTTACAGCATATCAGTCTCCTACTCTACTCTTCACTGCACCTGTAGTAAAGCTGTAAAAACTGAAATCAGAAAAGCATAGAAATACAAATGTTATTGTATATCTTTTGGATTTTACAGTCCAACAGTTAAGCTGAAGGACAGTAACAGGAAATGAAGAAATCCAAATGCTGATTCAACTTCGACCACAGATTATCTGCATTAAAATACAGATTTATTTACATCATCATCCAGTGAATAAACTTTACAGCTTCAGCTTGTTATGTTGTGGCATCTATAGAATATTGGTGAATGATAGTGAGTGTATGTGCAGAAGTTATTAAGTTAGCTTCATTTAAGATAAGATAAAACAAGATGAGAAGAAGATAAGAAAAGATTTAGGATAAGATTTATGTTCTCAGGGTATAAAATATATTTTAACCCATAATTTACCCAGTTGCAATACTGTTTTCATCAGATTGGATTTTGTCAACTTAGAGGAAAGAAACACTGGGACCAAAGTGGTAAAAGTCTGTCTGAGAAGTGAGGGTTACAAGTAGAAGTATGTGAGTCAGAAGTGGAGAGTTATCACTGTAGAAAGAAAAAAATAAACAGCAGTTCTGCAGCAAAAGCAAAAAAGGGAAAAGAAGGTGGTGGGAGTGGACAGCTATCACAATAGCTGAGGGAGGAGGAGAGGAAAGGTGATGCCACCTTCAAATGTTTAAGGAAACCAAAGAGGAAAGGAGGTGAGGAAAGGGCGGGGCTCCTGTGGTCTTCAGGGTGGGTGAGAGTGTTGAGGATGCAGAGAGATCATATGCCGGGGGGGTGAGGAAGGAAGGGAGGAGATGTGTAAAGAAACGTGATGATGGTTGTCTCTGTCCACCTGCAGGGACACTGGGCTACAATGAGAGCTCCTTCCACATGGAGATGTCTCAGATCGGCTTCTCCACACACACACTGGATGTAAGTTCAACCTGACCTCTCTCACCCGAGTGTGAAGTAAAGTCAAGATGTCTTTATATGGCAAATTAAACATAAAAGGAATTGAGCCAAAGTGCCCTAAAGTCAGGGCAAAGGGGATTCAAGACAAGAAGTACAATGATAGAAATACAATTTGTAGAAAAGACAAAGTAAAATGATGATAGCCATTAACTGATCTCTAAAACAGAATCAAGCTGAATTTAAAGCAATATTGAAAAGGCACAGCACTTTAAATTAGATTAAAAACTAATTGTGTTTTATTTGTTTCTCATCCATGCACTGCTCTTGGTTCTTTAGGATGGCATTTTGTTTGGGATGGTCGGCGCCTATGATTGGGACGGTGGCGTGCTGAAGGAGGGGATCAACGGACCCATCGTGCCGCCCAGAGAGGCCTTCGAGAGCGAGTTTCCACTGGAGCTGAAGAATCATGCTGCTTATTTAGGTACCAACATAACAGACCATAGAGCACTCATGTGTTAGTGTGTTACTATCACACTGTTATTGTGTTATTGTGTAAAGGGACTTAAAGAATAAAGCATTCATGTGTTGTTAGGAAGCTCCCACAACTTGTTTTTGGGACAGCTTTTTAGAAACACAACATGTACAGACAGGTATAATGGAGATAGATAGAAGGGAGCTAAATTAGGGAGAATAAATATATAAGAATAAATATAGAATGAATCACGAAGTTAATGATAATAAACATTTTTTTAAATAGTGGTTAAATAGCAAAAAATGTAAGATGTAGGTGGGGAATCTGGCACCAGAGCTTTCCAGGGCAAAACTGAGCCAATTGCCCCAATTCAGACACTGCTCTCTCCCCTTTACCCTTATTTAGTTTTGGTATAATGTGATTGAATGTAATTAAATAAACCTGATATTACAAGATGTAAAACAAAATTTGGGCCAAATTTGTTCCACAGTTCCAGTTAAGTAAATTACCACTAAATAATGCCAAACAGTGGTCCTGGGGTTTTCTGGGGCTCCTGCGCGTCTGGTGCTCCAGTGAACCAGCTTCAACTCTGTGGGGAACAGAAACTTCTTTCTTCCCAATAAACTCCAAAATCCACATAATCCTTTTCAAAACCTCCGAGTTTGATCGTTGTTTGTCTTTCAACGTTTCTGAAAACATAACTTCTGAATGCGCTTCTGTTCTCCAGCCCACTCTCGAATCACAAATGTCTGAGCTTTCCACGTGCCCATAAACACACCACTGCAGTTGACTGCATTAACACAGAGCATGATACAAACACGGACAGAAAAATAAAAGGAAAATTATGTGAAACATTACTTATCTGAAGCAAGTGGTTTTATGCAATGCCAGCGGTGAAATGTGCACCTGAGTTGTAGCACATGTGGTAAATGAAGCATAAATATCCTATATTAGTCTGTAATCTCTGACTGAAGGTGGTGGATTGAGCAGCAGTGTGTGATGATGTGTGTGATGATGTGTTTTCAGGTTACACGGTGTCATCTGTGATAGTTGGAGACTGGAAGAGGCTGTATGTAGCTGGAGCTCCTCGCTTCAAACACAAAGGCAAAGTCATCCTGTTTGAGCTCAGTGACGACGGGGACGTCAACATCGTGCAGGCTCTCAATGGAGAACAGGTAGAACCATCTACTGGGGCCTCTTCATTCCTGTCAGTCTCTTTACACGACAGAGCAGCAGTAACCTCAATATTCAGAGATTAAAGCAAGGACTCCCCCTATTGGCCGTAAACTGAAGTGCCATGTTTCTGTGTGTAGATTGGGTCTTACTATGGCAGTGAGGTGTGTGGGATGGATATCGACCAGGACGGCATCACTGACGTCCTCCTGGTTGCTGCTCCGATGTACCTGGGCTCAGGGAACAAGGAGGCTGGGAGGGTCTACATCTACAGCCTCAGTGGGGTGAGACACTGACTCTTCTCTATAAGGATGATTCATCATGAGGATACACAACATATACCAAATCTCACCATTATAATTGACAATGAAAACATTAAGTTTTTATCCCCTGTTATGTCTCCACCTTCTTGTCTCTCAGGAGGAGGTGTTTGTATATAACGGGACTCTGAACTCAGAGGAGAAGTCCCAGGACGCCAGGTTTGGTTATGCACTGGCGTCCGCCCCCGACCTCAACCACGACGGCTTCACTGACCTGCTGGTGGGAGCCCCGCTGGAGGACGAGCACCGGGGGGCCATCTATGTCTACCATGGAGATGGCATTTACATCAACCACAATTATAAACAGGTACCTACCCTTTACTTACAGTTACAAGCTTTCTGGAACCTGTCTGAAATCAATCAAACTAATTTCCTTCCCTGGCTCCCGTCCCCACAGCGTATCGCAGGGTCATCGCTCTCCTCCTCCATGCAGTACTTTGGCCGCAGTGTGAGCGCTCGGATGGACTTGGATGGAGATGAGCTAATAGACTTGGCAGTGGGAGCACTGGGCAGTGCTGTGCTGCTCAGGTGGGTACACACAGAGAAGAACAGGCAAAGGGGACAGAGAGATTATTGCCAGGACATATTTTATTTTAACGGCTGTAGTGGGAGATAATAAATCCTCTATAAATGTATCGACTTCCGCTAGATTCCACATTTAAAATCAAACAATACAAAATAAACATATGCGTGTAAGATTCACATCATCTAAATCTAAAGGTATAATCATTTTTTCCCTCAGCTCTCGCAGCATAGTCCAGATCAACGTGAGTCTGTCCTTCCAGCCGCACTCCATCAACGTCATTCAGAAGACCTGCCAGAGAGGAGGCAGAGAGTCGGCCTGTCTGGATGCGACGGCCTGCTTCACAGCCGTCTCCCGCTCCCCTGGACCACAGGGCAACAGCTTTGGTACAACCCTTTGTATTTTCATCAATCCCAAAAAACAGGCCTGCCATATCTGATTCATGCAACAAACTAGAAAAGCACTCAGTATAGCACATACGTCCGCCAAGGCCCAACAGTTAAGCTGCACCAAATAGCACACACTAATAGATATCCATCTTCTTAAATATGGCTGATTTTTATCACAAAGATCCATGAGTTATTCCATGGTGAAAAACATGAAAACTAAAAAAAGATTAAAGAAGAAATTTCAACTGTCCCTTTCTCAAAAACTGTCCCAAAGTTCAAAGTGTACTTTCCAGGCCCATATCCCATCCTTCCACTACGTTTTTCCTGAAAATCCTTTTGATAGTTTTTGCCAACAAGCAAACATCCTCTCCTTGGTGGAAGTCAAAATAAGAGTTGTCAAATGGCCAGGGACTCATTTTCCAGCGCTCACCATCTGTCCTAATTACCGTCTCCCTCCTCAGACCTGTGGGTGTCGGCGATGTTGGATGACAGGAAGTTGTCTGCCCGGGCCCTGTTTGACGACAGCTCCCACAGACAGACCCAGCTGGCCGTCCGAGTCCAAACGGGACAAACTCTCTGCTACAACCTTCCCTTTCATGTTTATGTGAGTGTCTGAACAAACACACACAGACACACACACACACACACAGAGCGAGAGACAAGGTGACACTTGTGTTTTCAACTTTGACATTTGTGTTTGTCTTTGGTGTATAGGACACAGCAGATTACATCCGTCCAATCAGCTTCTCGCTGCGGTTTAAGATCAACGACACGGAGAGTGGTCCGGTGTTGGATGAGGGTTGGCCAACTACTGTCAAGAAATTTGTGAGTTGCAAAATGTTGACTCATGACCTGATTTAGGGGCAGCATGGTGATGCGTTGGTTGGCACCGTTGCCTCACAGGGATAAGGTTCCTGGTTTGAAATCCGGTTCGACTGGGAACATTCTGTGTGGGGTTTGCATGTTCTCCCAATGTTTGCATGGTTTTCTCCGGGTACACTTTATTTTTCCTGCACCCGTAATGTCACCTGGGATTGGCTCTAGCTCCCCCTGACACTCAAAGGGATGAGCGGTATAGATCATGGATGGATTGATAGATTTCTTGATAGGTCACATTTCCCTTCTCCTTCCTCCGTTAAACACTTTTGACCTGTTCCTCTCCAGATCGCGTTCTTCAAAGACTGCGGTGAGGATGACGTGTGTACCACAGACCTGGTGCTGCAGGCTCGTATGGACATCTCTGGGACGAGGTACAGATATGAGACATTCCTCAGTTCACCTTCTCGGTTTGTTCGTTTTCTGTGAGTTTTCATCACCTTTTTCTCCACAGACAGAAGCCTTATGTGATCCGCAGCCCTCGTAGGCGTCTGGCGGTGGAGGTGCAGCTCCAGAACAGACTGGAAAACGCCTACAACACCAGCCTGACGCTGCACTACTCACGCAACCTGCACTTCTCCAGCCTCAGCATTCGGGTATAGACAACGTTCACGCAGCACCACTTCTAACTAATCACACACATTTAGGCTCCCTTACACAGCCTCTCTCTTTCTTCATCTCTCTCTTGTCGTAGGAGGACGCCCACTTTAAGATCGAGTGCACGGCGCTCGGTGCCAACAGCCACTCGTGTAACGTCAGCTATCCGGTGTTTCGCTCCCAGTCAAAGGTGCGTTAGTGCAGGAGAAACGGCTCCATCACACTTGACTAAGCCCACTCATATACTTGACTCACTGCAGGTGAAACCCGTCTCTTCACCAGCCCCTTCTCTTCTGTGTTTGCAGGTGAACTTCATGCTGGAGTTTGAGTTCAGTTGCACATCTCTGCACAGTCGAGTCCAGATGAAGCTCCATGCTGCCAGGTAGCTCACTGAAGCAGCTCTGGATTCTCTGTGCAAACGGTTTAGAGGGATCCCATCTATTTTGGTCAAGGATGGATAGATAATATTTACATTACATTACATGTCATTTAGCTGACGCTTTTATCCAAAGCGACTTACATTTTTTTAGAACACTCAGCATTTATGAGGGGCCATTTTAGGGGTTCAGTATCTTGCCAGGACACTTAGGCATGCAGATGGGATAGAGTGGGATTCGAACCGGCAACCTTCTTGTTGCAGAGCACCCGCTCTATCCCCTAGGCCACGCTATTTGTCTCCTCTGAAATGCAATGAGGTTTATCTGATCTGTTTCTTTCACAGTGACAGTGTGGAAAGGGAGGAAACACTGGAGGACAACAGTGTTCAGCTGCAGAGTTTTGTTCAGTATGAACCGGACCTGTTCGTCAGCAGGTGCATGTGCATGGCATGAATATATTTTAGCTTCTCTTTTTTGACGTGTAGGAGTATTTATATGATGTTACTTTTTCCTGTGGTTTTGTGCAGTGACTCTAATTTGAACCGATACGAGGTTCACCCCACGCGGACGGTGTCAGAGGCGATTGGACCAGAGTTCTATACACACCTCCGGGTATGTCTCATGTGCTCATCGTGCAAATTTAAAGTCACTCTGGACTTTTAGATTAAAGCGTTGTTGTTTGTTTTTGTCCCTATAGCTGCAGAACCTCGGCTGCTACTCTGTGAGTAATCTGGTGTTGAGGCTGCATCTGCCCTCTGTGGCTGCAGGAGACAGAGTGTTCATGACTGTCACTGAGGTCTTCTCCTACAACGTGAGTAACGTTTCCCTTTGAGTGTCTGTATCTCCCTTTTTAATCTGACAAATTTAAATTGCCACCCCCAGGCTACAGGAGTGAACTGCAGTGTGCTGAGTGATCTGGACCAGCTCAAAGCCAAACACAGAGATGTGCGCCCCCTACATCCAGAAGACATGATGCACAACGACATACTGGTGAGGCCTCTGGCAGCACAGCGGCTACTGAACTCTGTGCAGCGTCAGCACATGTTAAAATGCGTGTTTGTGTATTTGTGTGTGTGTGTGTGTAGAACTGCAGCAGGTCGTGGTGCACGGAGGTTGTGTGTGAAGTGCAGCAGCTCCTGAGAGGGCAGGCTGCACTCATTCGTGTCAGCCGCAGAGTCCACGATGACTTCTTCAGAAAAGTAAGACGAACATAGACACACATTCATTTCAGCCCAAATCTTGTTCCCTGTGACACTAATTGGGCAACGCAACTGCGTCTCCTTCTGTAGGCCAAATATAAGTCAGTGAGGATAATGGGTGCCTATCGCCTGGCAGCTCAGGAGACTAACCTCATCACCCTGGACACAGGGACAGACTGGAGGGAGGTAAGAAGACCACAGCAGGATTTAAAGTGGCAGAATGAGAATTAGTAATAACTTTCTGTTTCCACTCCACTTCTATGTTTTCCTCTAGACTGTACTGGAGGTGCTGAAGGGCCGAGCTATTCCAATCTCACTCTGGATTCTGATCGGCAGCATCATCGGAGGGTTGTTGCTACTGGCCCTCATCATTTTCGTATTGTGGAAGGTATAAGGTTACAAATTACTTCAAATTTTGGTGATAAAGGTTCAGATCATAGCAATTTACACTCTCACTATTTGGTGTATATGGGTGAACTAGTCCTACCTCTAAAATATGTAAATTTTATTTTGAAAATATATCATTACTCTCCACAAACCCAGAAATGATCTCGCAACCCCCAGGTTGAGAATCACTGATATAAAGTATTTATATGTATTTTTACATTGCAAATACAAGAATGTGCTGTATTTAGAGTTTCAATCTTTATGTCCCTCCTCATCAGCTGGGGTTCTTCACACGCAAACAGAGAGCAGAGGATGAGAACCATGAGGACTGAGCCCAACGTCTGCTGCCATGACAACGGTCATTTGCCATGACAACTACCACATGAGCCGAGTCCACAGATTGGACTGGATTGGCGACAAAGATGCAACTGGGACCTTCAGGACCAAAGAGAGCATCACGGGGGTCAAACAGAAATGCACTACCCACTATTTCCAGCATCGGGAGCACTTGTGTAAATAATCTTTTTTTATTGTATGGAATGCCAGTGTGTATTAAACCACAATACTTCTATTTAATATACAGAAATCTTCATGGTTTTACAGTCACTTTGTCGTTTGTTTGTCCTTCAAGTTTTGTGTTTGTTCTTTAATGAAATAAAAAGTGTTGAAAAGTCTCCGTTTATTCATTTAATAATGCAGGCAGTAAAAAATAAGAACAAGTGAAAAACTATTTATATTTTATTCCACTTCAAACTGAAACATTCCAGATATAAACTATAAAAAGGTCGTAGTTGAAATCATTCATATACAATAAGTAATAGTACTAGTATATAAGTACTATGAGTTATTATGTAGATGAGGCTGTGCCCGTGATGTACGACTCTAGAAGAAACATGGTTTCATCCACTTGGTTCTCTGCTGAATCTAACCTGAAAGACAGATGATAAGAAGAGTTACACCTCCACATCACAGAAGTGACCTTCATCTGTATAAAATGGATTTGTACTTTTGTGTCCTTACTTGTTGATATGAAGCTTCAGTGAATCCAGCTGCTGCTTTTCAGGAGCAGTGATCATCTCCTCCACCTCTTGCAGCTGCTCAGGCTCGGCCCCACTGGCCTGCAAAGAGGCGAGGATGGCCTCGATTCGCTGGGATTTCTCCAGCAGACGCCTGTCAATGGAACATGAAGCCAATCAGAATCCTCTGGCTTGAAAACATGAGGACAAGGAATCATTGATCTGAAACTCACTTGCTCTCTTTGGTCTCAAACAGGCGTCTCTCTATGAGATTGGCGACTGTCTGCAGAGAAAATAAATGTGCAAAATCAGAAAGCTGCATCATGGACAGATGAGAATAACTTGTGCTCACTGTTTTACCTTATGGCAGTTCTGCAGCAGCATTCTTGCTGTTGGGAGTTGATTGACGGTGTATAGATAGAAAGTACGAGAGGGAGCGTAGTCAGGAGTCTTTGGGATTTCCTAAAGATCAAAATTATAAGAGTTTTCATCAAGGATGTTTAGGTAGAGACAAAAAATAGGTACTTCTCCATTTAATCTGGATGTCAGTGAAATGTCCCCGATAGTCACTTTTATCAGATTCTCCACAGTGATAACCTGTCATAAAAGATCATGCTGAAGTGTTTTAAAAGTGTGGTTTTAAAAAAAAACTCATTCACTTGGTGCATCTTAAAAATGTGTGCCAAATAATTTCCAGAGTAGGTTTTTGGATCGGATGTGTTTTGGATTAGTCGCTCATGTTCATACACTGAGAGAATTGGCTTGAAGAGAGTTGGAACTCGCCTCGTACACCTAAAGACATTTCAGTCATCAGTCTGTCCTCTTAACTTTGTCACAGTTACAAATTGTGTGGGGTAGCAGCTGAGATGGAGGACAGCTTTGGTTTGCTGTTTTCAAGTGATTGTGGGAATGAAGAGAAAAAGCCCAGTCACTCCAAAACCTACTCAGGGAGTCTACAGCCATAAACCAGTCCAACATAAAAGCTTTTTGAGCATCACTTGAAATTAGATTTAAGACCAAACTTATGACGGAAACACACACCAAGAGTGAAAATATGATTGTTCCAAATAAACACATTTAGGTCTGTTAGACTCGATCCCCATTGTTCTTAGTTTGAAAGTCTTTAGACAAACTGCGCAGTTTCCCTCTCTACACTTCCTGGTTTTAAGCACCCCGCCTTCTCGTCATTCTCAAGCCACTTATCGTTAAACTTACATTTCCCAAGTTTCATAAACAAGCTGGTAGGCTGACTAGAAAGGTATTAGATTAACGCATAAACCAGAGACAGTGCATTCTGGAACTAATATTTCTTCTTCTGTCTGGTAGAGTGGAGACATTTTTGTCCCTAAATGACCCATTCAATTTTGATTCTACGCATAGTAAACAAAACTTATCTTCCCTCTCTTGTGTCAAACTGCTAAATCAGAGTTGGGTAAAAGCTTGGAACTTACAATTAAAGTGAATAGAGAGGAAACATGAAAGCATCATCACATACCTGGAGCTGGACCAGGTTCTCCGACAGTAATGTATAGAGCATGTCTTTAGCCTCCTTGGCTGGAATCATGGCAAAATCCTCCACTTGCTTCTGCTCCAGGTGACGTTTCCTTAGCAACAGGCGGAAAATGCGTGCTGACCGGGAGCCGAACCTGACAACAGATTAACAGTGAATAAAGGAATGAGTTTTTGATGGTAGCATAATCGCATTTAACCACAATGAAACACTCACACACTTACCTCTCCTGAACTACAGACTCCAGTGTGGCCCGTGCTAGATTGGCCAGCGCTCTGTGTAGATCTGACAGATGAGTTAAAAAATATAAAAGCATCTGCATCTTGTGCTTCACAAATGAAAATATACAAACCAGTGTGAAGACTCTTGCTTTAATAAAAAAGGATACTAACAACATACATCCCTCCTCCACTTTCACCAGCCTTTCCCACAAACTCCATCTGGTAAATAAAAAAAAAGACAAGCTGCTCTTAAAAACAATCCCGGATATGAATGAAGATTTGAAAATGTAACGTTCCTTGCGGAGGTCATACCGGGTCGTCCACCAGCAGAGTGAGGTACTGGTCTAAGATGGGTCTGGCAATGTTGTAGCTGCTTGGGAGCGACCGGAAGATCTCATTGGATGAGAGGGGCTTTGTGCAGGTGGCTGTGGGCGAGGTGGTCACCTCACTCATCCTCAGCATTGTCCTGACTATCTCACTGCTGGTCTAAGATGTAAAAGTTTCAATATTTTCTTAAAACATGATAAAGCACAATTACAAATCAGAATACTAATTTAACTTTGCATATAAAACAGGCAAAGCTTGGTATTAAGATACGACTATTTTGACTTGCTATCATTTCAAAACTAAAATGATAACTATATCTTTCCAGAGTATTTATATCCTCAAAAATAAATGATCTTGTAATGTAAACGAAAACAGTTAGATGTGGCTTTAATGCAGGTCATACATTTATCGAGCAATCTTATGTAAACCTGACCTGGTCCAGTTTGTTGGCTACAGCACTGATGATGGCCTGGTCTCTGAAGTGAAGATGGAACCTCTCATAATTCACCTGCCAGTAAATCCCCTCATCACCGTGTGTCTGCACAGCCGAGGGTCAGGGCCACAGAGAAAAGGTTTTCCATGGTATTAAAGAAGGGAAATTAAATAAAGACATTAAACACAGACAGCAAATGTGCTCACACTCACCGCTGTATCTAGTCTAGGTTTCTTTGCATTCCTTTGGTCCTCTCCCTCCTCGGTCGAGAGCTGGCGTTTGCCTCGTCCACTCAGTGTCATATGTGGCACCTTGTAGCAGTCAGGGAAGCTCTCTGCTGTTTGCGGGGTTGTCTTAGCAGGGGCAGCGGGAGTAGCAGGGTTGTCAGTAGGCGCTGCGGTCGTCTTGTCTTTTCCTCCTGCTCCAGGTTGTGGAGGGCAGCGCTGAAGAAAATGAGTCTCCACTAAGTTGGAGAAGGCAGACGACACTTCACTGTATTCCATGCTGCGTCCCTCTGTAATAAGAAACACAAATATCGTTAACAGTGACTGTCTATAATTACATTCAACACAAATCAAATGTAACAATGAAGTCATTGTAATTAACACCACACGTAAGTGGTGCTCTAAAGTCCAATTTGAAAGAAGTTGTGGAAATAAATGACCAACTTTTGTTCCAGTTTTAAGATATTCAAATTTGTATACCTAAAATTCCTTCTAATATAGGTCTAAGTGTTGATTTGGTGGACCATGGAGAACTTGTTTAGTTTCCTGATCTACATAGAAAACCTCAGGTGACCACCAGGTTTTTTCCCCCGGTCCTTAGCTGTTACAGACACTGAGATACTGACCCTCCATGTTCTGCGTGAGGCGGTCAGCAACTGTCTTGACGGTGCTGCTCATTGTCATGTGACCTCTCTGCAGTAGCTCCTCTATGATCAGCTCCCCGGTGTCGCCATACAGGGTTTTTGCGGTGTAGATGTAACGTGGGTAACGCAGAATTCTCAGAATCCGATTACAGCTGGTCAGATACTCGGTGGGACTCCCGGGTCCTTTACGACCTGAGCTGAACACACAGGCCCCATGCTGCACGAGCACACACAGACACTTCTTTACCTAAGATTCAGCCAGAAAAGAAAGTGGTGTGTTAGCTTCAAGAGTATGTTTGCATTTGCAAGCACTAAGAAAACATAGATAGTATCAGTCTAGACATGGTAAGAGTAGGACTGGTACCAGATCCCGTGGGAGTCCAGTCTCATTGATGATGGTTCTTAGATTCAGTGCTCCACTTCTGAGCAGGTGTTTCCCCACTTTCTCCACCACCTCTCCAAAGTGCTCTCGCAGCAGGAGACCACACAGACGCACCTCCTGGAGAGTCATCTGCACAGACACACATACACACACAGCAACACACAAATGATTAAAGGGCTCACGTTTACTTTCAAAGACCAAAGTCTAGTATCAACACAATAATAAATAGAAACCCTGTATTTTAACAAAGCATTTTCAAAATAAGACTGAGATGCATAAAGACACTGAGTAGTGATTGTGGGAGCTTGGAACAGCTATGACTGCTTTAAAAAGATAAATGTGTGAAATGTCTTATTTATATGATGTTGGAGGAGGGCTACTGTTGCTACGTGAAAGAAACTGGTTGCTATGTTCATGTGTGAAAATGTGAGATCATCTTGGCCCCTGCAGTTTTGATTTTGACCTTCTCCTTCTGTTATGTCAGACTCACCCAATTTTATGGAAACACAAATCTAAATCAATGGAGTTCTCCTTCAACCAAGGTTAGGAGACTTGTTTGGGTTAAGATACTTAAGAAAACTGCTACAGACTGGAAATACCTAGTACCCAGCAAGATGTACAGCAATGTGCAAGATGTACTTTAGATGTTTAGATTTGTATCAATTCAATATCATCAAGCAGGTGTCAGATCAGTCACAGATTCAACCTATGATTTCCAAACAAAATCCAAAACGCATCCAGACTGAAAAAGACAATAATCTCCAGAGACAAGAGGAAGATGGAGTCCTGCAACAAACACTGTGGTTCCTACAGAATATCTCAACATCATGGAGTCTGTGTCTGGGATGTTGTGAGGACACAGTCGGAACTAAATCTACAGAGGAAGTGTGGCAGGATAACAAAGATCCTTGGAGCAAACTACGGCTGGGCGATATGGCCAAAAATTATATATATATATCAGTCTAAATCTATAATTATCACAATGAATGTCACAGTATTTATTTTCAAATTTAACATTTCACAAATCTAAGGAAAATACATTGACTAAAATTTGAGCTTTTTATTAGCAAAACCCTTTCATCTGTTGTCAACACTTTGAATTAAACTTTTATTTAATCTGTAACTTGAAATTATCATTACTTTTACTGCACTTTTAATGGCTAACACTTCCATGTCCAAATATAAGAAGAGAAGTCCCGGTTCCACTCTACCTGTTTCTAACTACAGGCATGTGTCTTCTTAGTTGTGCAGGTATGTAAAAACATTGTCATACAATAATCCATACTCCAGCTAATTGAATTAATAAACAGCCAGTTGGTCACATTTCACTGACGCTTGTCTACAGATGAACCTACTTGTGCAGAGCAGATCAGCCTGACTAGCTACCTGCTAGCTAGTGGCTAATAAAGCTGAACATAACATACACAGACTGTTTTCTTTTATACGAACCTTTCTGTTCAGAGGGAATCGTAGTTTTTAAGCATTTCCTGCACACACGCTGCTTCTTCTTCTCGTTGTCAACACACATACACACGCGAACTCTCACTTCCGCTCCACGGCCGCTGGTCTGCCTCCGCTCGGGTTTCCCCCGGCTCCGGCGCGGTGCATGCCGGGCTGGAGGCGGACAGCTGTCGTCGGTTTTGTGGAGGACCGACGTCAGTGTTTGTGCTGCTCTGGGGAAGATGGCGGAGGCTGCGGCTGTTTCCCCGCATCGATTTTTCTGCCACTGTTGTAAAGGAGAGGTCAATCCCAAACTGCCGGTAAGACGCACGCCTTCCTCCCCGCACCCCTCGCGCTCTCTCGGACAGTTCGTGCGGTTGACAAGTCGGCCGCGGTCCGGAATCCCGTTTGTTTCGCTCGGCTGCTACAGCTAACCCCCTAGCTAGCCTGTTAGCATGTAGCAGCGTTTGTTGTTGTTAACTCGCTAAATAAACTCCTGACACTCGCTGGAATCTTGTTCAAAAAGCAGACACGTAGAGCGAATGTCGACACGTTTCATTAGATCGCGTGTGTAAGTCATTATTTGTCATTGTGGACACTCGACAGTTGACATTAGCTCAGTGTTGTTTGTGTTGTCCTCGAAACAACACAAACAGCTGAGAGACAAGAGCTGTGTGTTGCTACTTTGTCATTTAAATTGATGTTAGGCTGTGTTGTAGCACCGGGTTGCTTTCGTTTTCAGAGTTTGTTTCTTGGAAAACACTCCTGGGAGGAGAGTTGGGGACTTTTCTGGATCACGATCACGTTTAGTTTCAATTTTAAAATTAAAAGAGAAGGCAGACTGACGAGATCTATGTCTGGTCGGACTTCTATTAACCTTCAGCTGCTTTGAAATGCCTCTCTACCGCCTGTACAGTGAAGATTTCGCATTTAAACAAAAATATGTCTGAATAAAGGTTTAAGGAAAGGTTCAGATTACAATACCAGAAAGGAAATGGCTTAATTAATTAAAAGCAAGATAATAAAAATAAGTGTTGAGCAGTTTTTCAAACGAGTCGACAGAAGACAAATTAATAATTCAAATTAATCCATTCAAACACAACATATCTGCAGGATATTTGAGCTACAATTTTAATATGTTCAGGTTTTATTAAAACTAGCTTTAAGACGTGTTGATTCAACTTGTGTTTATTCTGGAGGCTGTAATGCATTTTACAGTTGATTGTCAGAAAATAAATCTGAACCATTACTGCTAAAGCTTTTTTCCATTTCCTTTATCTCTCCTTGTGTTTTCATATGATGTATTAAAATTGTCAGTTGTTCACCTGATTTGCTAGTTGTCATCATCTTACATGTACACGTTTAGTATCTTTGGGATCTGAAGACGTTGACTTTTTCTTAAGGAGATTGTGATAAACACTTCTATTTGTTTAATTACTGTATTGACCAAATCATTTATCAGATCAACCAAAACTGAAAATGCTGAAGCGACTAAAACCTTTTTAATGTGTTGCGGCTGAGGGTAATTCCTGCCTGCTTTGTCACTGACTCTCTCAATCCTATTGCATGTCTTCACTGAGCCAACACAGTTTATAACCCCACAACAACCTCAGTATATACCAAGGATCATCTGTCAATCATTTGTTCATTTATACAACAGAGAGGATAACATCTGAGTGAAGATACACAATTAACATGATTATTCATCTACTTGTTGAACATAATAATGATAAAACTTAAGTATTTGTCTAATCTGTCACAGCCCTGTCTGTATATCAAAGGAACTCAGGTTGAGGAACTCTTGCTTGCATTGAGTGAACAACACGTGATCTGGCTGACCCAGCGGACAGGAGTCTTTTCCTCATTCTGTTAGAGTGGTTTGTAAAACACTGCATACGTGAGGTGTGGTTGGCCAACAAGCTCTTGCTACTGGGTTACTTTCATAAAACACAGGCCATCGTACAAATATGACTGATATTATCCTCTGACACGGTGTTATGTCATTGTCAAAGCCAGTCAGCCAAAAGTCTTAACAGTGATTTATGATTCACTCCAAGGGCAGGGTGAATATTTCCAGTTACCAGCTTGTCACTACTGTGTTTTCAAGTATAGTATAAAGAGACATTTCTAAAGCAAACGCTATGTTTTGGTTCCTGATTCTCTAGGTTGAAAACTTGCAGCTCTTTACTATTTGATACCATTGTCTACTGTTATTGGAAAGTTAGTTAAGGAAATAAGACATTGGAACGTGTCACCTTTTTCTATTTGTCTGTTTTTCCTTACCTCTGTGACTCAGTCTTTGTTGCGTCTCTTTGCAGGAATACATCTGTCCAAGATGTGATTCAGGGTTCATAGAGGAAGTAACAGAAGACTCCAGGTAAGACATGTCTATTATTATAGTTATCTACTCTACACCAAGTCCATGGAAAATAAGACCTGTTAAGTCCTGTTAGTGTTAGTCTACAAGATGAAGTTTTGAGGCTCATTCTGCAGTTTAGACGCAGGTTAAAACAAAACTGTCTTCTGTCCCCTTTTTCTCAGTCTCCTAGAGAGTGGTGCAAACGGGATAGATGACACAGCCACACAGTTTGCAGAGGTACAAGCTGACACATGTGTTTGGAGAATGCGGCGGGGAAGTGTGCAAAGGGATGGATTGCCATCATTTCATGTGTTTTAATAACTTTTTTATTCCCTCTGCCTTTCCCCCCTTTCTTCATCCCCTTTTCATCATTTTACTATTGTTTCCTCTAATTTCCGTCTTTCTGTCTGAAACCCCATCTTTCTTCAAACCTTTATCTGTTTTCCTTCCCCGTCGTATCCTGATATTCTCGTAGCTATGGCACCTGTTGTTACTGGAGCGGCCGTTTACAACAGACAATGACACCCCTGACTCAGAACCCCGGCTCCCTGGAGGACGGCTGGGAGGTCTCAGTGACCTGGGGGGGTTGGGAGGGGGACCAATCGGGGGGTCAGTCCCAGCAGGCCTTGGGGGACCCATGGGGAGTCTACTAGGAGCCGGGGATCACTGGGGACCGGGACGCCCCCCTCGCCTGCACAGCCAGAGAAGATACCGGTCTAGAGGCAGCAGCAGGCCTGACCGCTCGCCCGCTGTGGAAGGGTGAGACTGTCTTCTGGCTTCCTCAGCACCTTCTCTGCATTTTTCTCCGCCTCACATACGCTCACTTATTATAATGACAGTGCTTTTTAACCCTCTACAATCCTGACTCTTCTTATTTTCGGCAATCACATTAACGTATCTGTATTCTCTCTTTTCTCTGTGTGCTAGGATTGTGCAACAGTTTCTTGCTGGCCTATTTGCGAACTCTGGAGTCTCCAGCTCACCTCCACTCTCATGGTAAGATGGCATTACAGTAGCATCACAGTGTCTGCCAGGGTGGTCATGGCAGTGCAGTTTTTGATCAGCCTGACTCATCTGTATCTTTTTCAGGACAGGGATGCTGCACTCGAACCCTGGGGACTACGCCTGGGGACAGGGAGGGTTAGACGCTGTGATCACACAAGTAAACCAAACTTATAAGAACATCTGAATTTGTATATGTGTCGCTGTTTAAATTGTCGTCAGTTTACATGGGTGTGTTTTTCTGTAGCTACTAGGTCAGCTGGAAAACACAGGGCCTCCTCCAGCAGAGAAAGAGAAGATCTCTTCTCTCCCAACTGTCAATATATCTCAGGAACAAGCAGGTAAGAAAGCAGCGTTGTTTGTTGTGCTTCCTTAACTACAAATTTAAATATTTCTTGCTGGACATGTATAAAGTTGTACACTTTCAATAAAAACAATGGCTAGGAACACATTTGTCATTATGTAAATAGAAGTCTGTGCCGCATTTCAGACACAGCATGAACAGGCAGTTGTGTTTATATTCTGTTGCCGCCTGCCAAGAGAAGCCTCTGAAACTGTTAGTGTTTGAGGAGAAATGCCCATTAACCTTGAGAGTATCAACCGTTTGTTCCATAAATTATTTCAAGATGACATCCTGTCTTTCTGGGCTGCGCCTCGTGTGAATGCGGTGTGTCCTATTTTACCACTGAGCTGTAACATTGTGGTTGATTGTGCAGCCTAGCTGTTGATAGCTGATCTGTTGGGATTAATGACGCTCTATGTGATTATTCAGGATTTTTGTCTGTGTTTTTATTCATTAGTCATCCTCAGCAGCCTCGTATCACCTCAAGTCCTTCTTGAAAACACAGGAATACTAATACAAAGGGAAGGATTAAACATGTGTATGGTTTCTCCTTTCAGACTGCTGTATGGAATGTCCAGTGTGCAAAGAGGACTTCACAGTTGGAGAGCCAGTCAGACAGTTACCCTGTAACCACTTCTTTCATTCAGACTGTATAGTGCCATGGCTGGAAATGGTGAGTCACAACAAAGAAGATATACTTCTCTTCCTCACATGTAGTGGTGCACACAGTGTATGTGATATTAACAACACTCAAGGATATTACTGTCCTTAAACTTAGAATCACTTTCAGTAAAAGAAGGTCTAATAGATCAAATTTGTGCAGACGTGTTGAATACATTGTTTGATGCCAAATTAAAGAGAAGCTGAATTTCGACTTGGCTAAGGTATGTTTTGAGTGACCAGACAGGCACAAACAAATGCAATCAAATCAAAATGGACTACATCTGCACTGGCAAAGGTCCATCAGTTTAGATTCAAACACCAAATCACACACACTTATAGATATCAGACAGATTGTTCCATGGAGAATCAGTGTCAAAAAATCTCTTAATTCCAACAAGATAATCAAATACAATATAAAAGTAATATCCAACCCTTTCACTGGGTCTTAATAAAACTGGTTCAGTTATCTTTGTTTAATCCTTCTGACAAACAAATAAACCAACAAACAGCCATGAAAACACAATTTCACTGTCAGAGTTAAAAACAGGAGTAAAATAAGAAAGTCCTCTAGTTAAAACTCTTTTGAGAAAACTGCCTAAAGCTAATGTTGTGTTATGTGCATTCTGTTCCGTGGCCATGCAGCATGACACATGTCCAGTGTGTAGGAAGAGTTTGAACGGTGAAGACAGCAGCAGCCAGCCCCCATCAGAGTCCCCCTCCCTCTCCATGGACCCTCGCACACAGGAGAGATGGTCCTTCTGAGACACCCACCCGTTTCATCCCTCCGTTCTCCCTGCCTACGTTCACCAACACACCGGGAAGACAAAAGCGCTCCTCTACTTCCCTCTCTTCATCTCTTTTGCAGTTGTAATCATCTCAGTCTATTGTTTCTTTTGTATTTTTATTTTCTGTTTCAATGCCTTTTCTCCTCAACCATGTACACAGATACCTGAACAGACGTCTTAACGCTCAGTTGAGGTCTGCTCGATCTCTGCCTCATAACAAACCAGCCTAGATTGATAATGATGATCAAGCCCAAGTCTACTACTTCTCCTTTTCCATTTTTCTTGAAATGCACTGCTGCAATACACTCTTGTGAGGAAACTTTATATCATGTACCATTCCCTCTCTAGTCACTTGACGATTCGCTGAAACCTGCAACTGAGCCCTGTACGGCATATTGGAATACAGTAGGGTTTGGCATTTACAGAGCCTGGGCCGAACAACATGAACACCTGCACCCCTGCAATAAAATGTAGTTTATTTAGGGTAGAATGTTTTTTGTTGAGATAGTTTCAGGAGGATGATAGGACGGTGGTTATTTAATCTGTAGTTTTTTGGGATTGCATTGTCAGGGTGTTGATGTTATTGTAACCATCCTCTGTAGTGTTGCTATTGGATAAACAACACAAGCGAGTACTCTAGTACCGCTGTCGAAACTATCTAGGACATCAAATGGAAGCAAAGGATTCCTCACACCTTTTGGACTCTTCTACATTTGAAAAAAACAAAAACATTAAGGGAATGAAATTAAAAATATCTATGGATCTCAACCCATGATCTTACATCTCCATAATATTCCTCCTTGTGTATATATTCTAAACAGATGGCATCCCTCTGTCATTTGATTCCTATTGTTTATGACTTGTCTTTTGTTTCACATTTTTATCACTTTTTTTGATGTAAATAATTTTAGTCCAACTACTTACGGTTTGCAAAGGAAAAAAACATTGAGAATGGAGAAACAAATGTGAAATACCTGGTTATTGAAACTGTATATTATATATATGGGAAAAAAATGTCTATGAGGTATTAATAAATGACAAATTTAAAAGGTTTCCTTTTCATTTCTCCCAATCTAGTGATTTATTATTTATTCTCTCTGCTCCTTAGGATACTTACAAACATTAGAAGTGACATGGAATGCTTTAAAACAAGATGTGCTTTATTCAAAACAGCAACAAGCGTAGTCATTTACAAACTCTGTACATTATTTATATCATTTATTCAGTGCTCCGACATGATGAGGACACTTAAAGCATCTTATTACCTGGAAATTAAGGCATCAGTTACACAGCAGCACAGGTCGTTCTGCTGAGGTGTTGCATTCAGTAGTTTAAGGTACCATCCCTGATAGGAAGTGGTGCATTACAAAGTGCAATGAGCTGAGGTTAATTTAATTAAGTGACCAACAAAATCACAAAACCTGCAGAAAGGCACGGTAGATGAAACAAAAAATTGCAGCAGTTAATTTAAAAGAAGTGCATTTAAGTGGCTGAAGACGTACTCAAAGTAATGAGGAGTTCAATCCTTACAAGCTTATCTCGTGCATGTTGTAATCACTTCTTTACTTCCCAACTTTTCCATCTTTCTTTAAATGCACCGCTGCAATACACTCCTGTGGAGAAATGCTCGACTTGATATCGTATACCATGACCTCTTTACCCCCCCATGATGACTCCCTGAACTTAAACATCTATGATTTTGATCTTGTTGAAACAAATCCCCTGTAAATATGATGCTGGGTCATGATCAGTGAGTGTTCCAAGCCAGTGTGAGGAGGGAATGAGCCGGAGCGGTGGAGGGGATGTAGCCCACAGCCGGATCCCAAACTTCAAACTGGATCATGGACGATGACCTACAACACACAGTGTCCAGTACAACCCATTATCATTTACACACATTAAAACCATCTGTATATAAAGATGGACGACATGACCGCTCCCCAAAAGTGAAGCCAAACTGTTTCAGTTCCCCTCCCCCTGGTGGCCGGCTGCAGTAGAGGTCATGAAGCCGGCCACCTCCCAAGTTTTTGATATGAACAATCTATGATTCAGATCCTGTACCTGTTGAGTATGATGAGCACCACTGAGCCGTCTGGTCTGATGAAGGCGGAGAATTCCAGGTGTGTTTCATGACTGGCAGACACACCCACTCTCTGAGACCCCTCCCACAGGAACTTACTGTGTAAAACAGGAGATTTGTGATTCTCAAACTGCTGCCCACGGAGGATGGAACAGGAGAAACGGGACATACAGTGTGAAGAAGGATCATGTTCTACCTGAAATGGGCGATGCTGTAGAAAGTCGGCTGCTTGTAGAAGACATCACGCCGTGCATCTACGATTACAGGGCTGTCCACAAAGTTTTTGACCCAGTTTGGCCCACCAGACTGGTCCAACGCCAGGTTCCAGTCAGTCCAGCCCACGACATAGTGATTCAAGTCCTGCCAAGGACAAAACACCCACATATTAAAATCCATCCGGTGTTATTTTGTTGTAAGATTTGTTATTTTGTGTTAATGAATCAACTGGACTGGAGCCTGGTGTTTAGATTAAATGTCACAGGGTTAACATATCTACATAAACAAATTCCTCCTGAGTCTGGAGCCGTCTGGAGGCCGGGTACACCCATGCAAAATGGACAGAATGGAAGGCGTCCAATTTCCTTTGACGGAGTGAAGACAGACGAAAGAAAACACCAGTTCCAACTCGCTCTGATGGCCTGCAGGCAGTGTGTGGAGAGTGTGCAGCAGAGTGCGACTTGTACACCTGCACTGCAGTATCAGAGGAGGTGACTCACCTTTCCGGTTCAACTCACGGCTTGTCAGGACTCACATCTGCTACTGTGGATGTGACTGAACAAGCACAACCCTCCACAAGTAAGATAAAGAGGGTCTCACCTCTAGAATGTCATGTGCGTACTGCTCAGCCCGGTCCCAGCTCCCCAGCTTCACCCCTCTGTCCAGCGGGCTCCACCCGGCGCAGGCCTCCGTGCCAAACAGGTAATACTCTGGGTACAGGTGATGGGTGACTCCCAGGCTCAACTCAGCGGGAACGAAGGAGTCCATGTACCAGTGGACTGCCACACCGTGAATGTACCGTCCTGCATGAACATCGGTTAGGACCTGCAGGGACGAGGGAAGTGAGGGAGAACTGAGTTTCCACACAGAATGAAGGCAACACAGAGCACCAGTTTGGAAAGGCACTGAATTTACTGGGGCTATCTACAGCAGCTTAGAAGCTTATAAAGTCCTAATTTTAGCATAAGTTTTAAGTTATCTTGTATTTATTAATTATTTAAAAACAATGAACCATACATTAGTTTTAGCAACTTATCTCGGTCCAGAGGTGCAGTAAGGGCTCTGCTGACTGTTCCTGGGTCCAGGCTCTAGACTAAAGGTGGCACAGCTTTGCAGTGAAGCTCCTCAGCTCCCTGACGCTTCTTAACACAATATTTGATTACCTTTATGTCTTGACTATATTCTATTATTGTATTAATGATTTACTTTAATGTTAAAGTTCTGTATTATTTTAATCCCTGATCTTATTTGCATTAGTCCTGAAATTTCTTAATCCTATTTCCACCAATTAAATCCCTTTGTAACTCCATCTGTCCATCTTTTGTCTGCTGATTAAATCCATGCCAAGGAGGGTATTCCAGACATTCCTCTCCCAGCTACGCTTTTTCCAGCTCCACCTGGGGATTCCAAGGTGTTCCTAGGCCAGATGGTATATGTAGTCCCTACAGCGAGTTCTGGGTCTACCCCTGGGTCTCCTGCCGATTGGGTGTACCCGATAAATCTCCTATCTCTGTACGCACCCTGAAGGCCCCCTGATTAGAATTGTTACTTTTTTTTTAAAGTGTAGTATAAATAAAGTTCATAATTACTATTGTATTATTAATATTATATTTTAGTATTATCTAATCTGTTTTCTGTTGTTGGAGTTTACTTATTATTCATTAATGTGGCTGGAGAGTTCTACTTAAGTTTCTGCAAAACCAATAAATACTCAAGTTTAATTAAGTTACCATGGCTTTTTCCACAGTACATCTGTCCTTGAACTCACCACTTTTGCCCAGTGAGGCAGCAGCAGACGGTTGTCGTCCAGTATGAGGACGTGTGTGTGAGGGAATGATGAGGCATGCAGTGCAGGGCCCAGGTCCAGAGCCACCCAGTCCCGCTGCTCCTCAGGCATGAAGCCCAGAGCCTGGAAACTGCAGCGAGACAAAGCTTCTTCTCAGTCTTATGTGAATGTTTAGAGGCCATGAGGATGGTTAATAATGTTTCATAGTGTATCCTTCACCTGTAGTTTGTCATCTGTCCGGCAGAGGGCTCATTCCCTGTGGTCAAGGCCCAGAAGGTCAAGTTATATTTAGCGTATTCCTCAAGGAACCTGAGAGGTGAGAGTGAAGCTACCATCAGAACTCATTTTCCATCTCCTCCTGCATCACACTGAGGCGAACCCACACGTCACCTGATATAGTACTGAGCCCAGGTTTTATGCTCCTTGCCACCAGGCTGGCCTTTCAGGGAGCCTTTTCCTATGAGTGCACCGCTAGTCTTCATCCAGGCGGGGGCGCTCCAGGCACTGGCCAGAAGAGACAGGGGGTGAGGAGACATGGCCTGAGCTCGCTGCAGAAGAGGTATCTGAGGAGAGGAAGAGGAGGAGGGATGAGAGGGACTGATGGATGTGTGTGTGTCTGTGTGTGTGCGAGACAAAGACAGAGAGACTGACCTTCAGGTTGACGTCCTCGGGGGCCAGAGAGAAGTTGTCCAGGTTGTAGTCTCCAGCCGAGTCAGCGTAGGTGTACAGACGGGTGGAGAAATCACAGCTTGCCATCGGGACACGCACAACGGTGTAGCCGATACCTGCCAGAGACACAGCACCGGTTACAACAGAGGCTGAATAATCACTCAACATTCTGACTAATCAAAGCCCAGTGGACCGACCAACTTTCTGCAATTATTCACTCCTGGAGCTACAGTAACAATGGCAACTGAAGAATTGTTTTAAAAGTTTGATTAAACTTTGTTTTATGTCTTTTGTTTCCTTACTTTATAACAATAAATAATAACTATGAAATATGTTTTCATTGATGTTATGAATACACTAAAATGACCTTATTTATATATAGATATATCTGCCCACAACTACATTATTGTGTGATATATCATTTTTTAAATCTTTATATAATGCTTATGCTAAGTTATGGGACAGATAAAATATAGTCATACCCAGACTTTATTTTAAGCTCAGCCTTAGTAACAACTGGTACGGGACTTCTTATGATAAGCTTGTACATACAGACACCTCTTATAGACTGTATGAAATATTATTTTTATTGTGTTGGAGCAGTCGCTTTGTGCAAAACTCTAGTTGCTTTATGTTCATGTGTGAAAAATTAACAAGCAAATTATAATAAGTAATACATTTGTATCTACTATGAATATTCCTGGAATGAACATTAACATCATACATTTTTGATGCAGCACTGTGGTATCACAAAGCACCTGTGAGACGAGGAGGTGAGCCCATGTAGTTTACCTTCACTGGAGAAATACTGTCGCAGCAGCTGCTCCTGTGCTCCAACAGAGAGCGACAGGATGTTTATTCCTGCTGCGTCTGTCATCGCTCCACCAAACCCCCGGATCTTCTGGTACTTCTGATAGGCAGCGATGGTCAACCTGAGGCCTGACAGAGACACATACACACGAGAGATGCTCTGCACTTGTGTAAACGCCAATGGCATCCACAACAAAAGTCCACACCACTCACCTGCCCCGGTGCTGTTCACCTGGACCCGACCCCGGCCCGGCTCCAGCCTGCTGCCTGCCACGCTGCTCAGGTAGGAGGAGAACTGTCCCAGCGGGGGCAGGGTCACCGACCCGACACCGTCACAGTACGTGGAGTTACACTCACACACCACGGAGCCATGGCCAAAGCTCCTGGCAACACATGTGTTGCTTTCTGTTGAGAGAAGAAGACACAGGAGTGAGAAGTTTAAACGACTGTGGAACAAAGAAGATGAACGACTTTTAAACAACTGCAGCAGATTAAAAGTAACAGAGGTAACAATACAGGCAGGTCATATAAAAGGTTTAAACAGACAAGTGGCCAATCTAGTGCATGGATATACGTAAATGAAATGTGCTTTTTTAAGTTTGCAACATTTCAGATATTTTATGTAGAGTTGTTTTTGTTTTGTTATTTTATCCTCCATAGGAACAACCCATGTTATGTTTTCATTTGTTAGTTTTTGGGTTTATTGATCAATACAATGGAACCAGGACTGGAAAGCAAAACATTTGCATAAAATTACAAGAAAAACAGATATTCTGTGGTTTCTATATTGGAAAAAGTATAAATATTTACATTGAATTTGTCTTGTTGACAAAGGGAGTAATGTCAAGGAGTTGAGTGGGGATCTGGTTCTCAGCTTAACTACACAACTTGTCTTAAGAGTTGTGTTTAGTTGTGTTGTGTTACCTGTGGAGATGATCAGTTGTGCTGTGAGGAAGACAAGAGCCACAAGTCCAGCAGCTGGCAGTGACACAGCCATTTCATCTGCAAACAAAGTAGATCCAGCTGCATATGCATGAAACACTGGTTAATTCAGTAAAACAACAACAACACATCACAGCAGATGATCTCACCTGAAAGGGTCAAGACAGAAACTCTGACATGTCCTGGGAATTAATAGAAATAGTATTTTCTCTCTACCATCCACTTTCACGTGTCTTTTGTACCAAACCAACACTTCCTGAAACGGCGGTGTTGACAGTCATGTGACTTTGTCATGTGAACACTAGTGCAATAACCTGTACCAGACACCAGGAGGCACTGCACCTTCAAATAAATGATAAAATAGGTAAATAAATGTGGTTAAATTGACATCTTATACTGTTCTGATCATATTCAAGATCATGTTTTATGCTTTTAGACTTTTGCAGCATGTATGATTCAAATACATATTTCAGTCACATTATCGTAGAAAATCTTTGCTCAATCTCTACATCACTTTTTATCTGTTTCTTAATTTGTATGTGAAATATATACAACAGTGGCATCTATCTATCTATCTATTTATCCATCTATTCCTCCATCTATCCATGTTACTTGCAATTAAAGATTGTATGAAGATGTTCATGAACAGAACCACTCTCAAGCAGGAGAGAAAAATGTGTGATGTTCTTACAGGGGATTTAAAAATGATCAAGAGAGAAATGACTATCACACAAGAACTTGGTTCAACTTTTTATTATCAAAGCAACATACATGCATCATAATTTACAAATGACAGAAATGGACATTGGTAAGTTTGTATATTCCCAGGACACTGATATCTCTGATGTTGTGTTTCTCTGTGACTTCATAGGGAGGAGCAAATTCTTTCCATCATGGTTGGATTTCGGTTGGTCATAAAGACGAGTTCTTTCTTCCCTTCCTCTGTCAGACCTGATGGCGGAAAAAAGTTAGTTGAACAGCACCACTTAATAACGTCATAGAGAAAGCTTCAACGTCAGTATCACTTACTCTGTGGATGCTGCAGCCAGTTACGATCCATATAGTAAAGATAACAGCTCTCAAACTCCTTCTCGCTGTAGTTGGTCACCGACACCGGGATGAACGGGTCCATTTTGTCGAAACCCGTCTGGTGAGCGGCACAGAGACAGGAAGTCAAAATACAGAACCAGTCGTCTTCATGCAGATAAACACATCGTTGGTTCAACAGCATATTGAGAAATGTATTAAGATAACAAATTCAACACAAACCCTGTTATAATATTCAAAAAAATACAGATTTCAGGGTTTATATATCTCAGACGCACAGAGGGAGGAAATCAGTAACACAGGTTTTTAGATGTTTAAACATGGTGGCTGGTCATGAATAGAGGTAGAAATGATTTAACACTATGCGATCAAAGCATCAAACATTTTTATTTAGTAAAATGTTATTTGACCCTTCCTTCAGTTTTATAGTTCAGTCCTCGTCCTCCATAAATGGAAGAGGTGGTTGACAGGGATGGATTTATTGGTCCATTAGTAAATTGATCTAGTTAGATGCAGCCGACAGCAGATAAATATGAAGGTAATAAATAATCCTGTAAAAGCCCATTGCGACAACACAACAGCACAGTACGACACTCCCAGCTTTCAGGCTTTCTAACTGGGCAGACAAGATGAGGACACATTCAAAATCCTGTCATGTTGAAGTTTCTGTACTAAGCAGAATATTCTCATTCTCTATAATCTTTAACAAGCTATCAGTACCAGATTAAAGAATAATGGTGCATCAGTCTACAGGATATCGTTAAGATTGTTGCTCCAGAGGCAGCGACGCACACTCAGGTCTCATGTGACCTCATGGAGACATAAACACAATGGAGTGGCGTGCAGCTGAAAACTGGCTCTAATGTTAATAAACAAAAGCAGAAGGTTGAACGAGTCTGGATGATGGGTTGAATTAATGTTTTCTGTTAATATTACTTGATATAATAGCGGCCTTGTTGCTCATAGAAAACAAAAGGTTTGTTTTGCAAATCAATAACAAAACATTATGTCCTGAGTGTTACACTAAAAGTCATCTTTCAAAGTCAGATGCCTGATAATCGGACCGGCGCAGCCATGAGGTCGGAATTGCAATTTCCTGATTAATAACCAGAGTAAGTAACGAGAATGAAAGATGAATCTGCGGTCAGATCATGATGAGAAGTTCGAGAGATAAACATGATAAAATGACCTCTGACCTCTCCCAGCAGCTCTTGAGGCAAGTAGGCAGATTTCGAAATGAAGAGGGAGCCTGTCTGACACACAGTGGAGATGATGGCGCCTCCAGTCTGAGACAAGAGAGTGCTTGTTAATGAAGAAATCCTTTTTATATATATATATATATAACATTTTCTCATGTAACTGTGTTCAATGCCTTTAGTGTGTTCTTCTCACCCAGTCATTGTTCATCAGCTTCCTCAGGTTATAAACCAAAGTCAGCTCCTCTGGCTCCACCTGAAGATGGCGAGAAACAGAGACACATAAACATCCTGTCTGTTGACACTGAGACACATGAAGACGCTGATGAAACATGACAGGATTGCAAATATGTTTTCTCACAGCGCTCCTATCCTCCTTCTTGATGGTGGATCTTCCCCACAGGGCGTTGACACCGTCCACAGCCACGGCAAGACGAAAGTTGGACTCCGGCTGGCCGCTTTGTAGCCTCAGTTCCTTCATCACTGCCCCGACAACATCACTGCTGCTCTTCACACGAGATATTCCCTGTGAGGAAAGGACACACAATCATAACCTGAAAACACTGTATGGTGAAGGGACATCAAACTGAAATAGTGACAATACGTAACTCTCTAGCAGGAGAAAATCTGTGAAACTGAGTTAGGAAAAGTAATTAAGAGTTTAAGGTACGTAAGGTAAAAATCTCGGACACCGGAACCATCTGAGCAGGTAGTCTGTGCCATTGGTCTCAGGTAAGAGACTTAGCACCAGACTGACCCCACAGCTTGTGGACCAAAACCAGTAGAAAAGCTGCCTGCTAAGACTGAGTAGACCCGAGGCCTGTACTACGAAGCAGGATTTGCCGTTATCGGGGTAACTTCCGGTCCTACGAATCTCGTGTCAGGGTAAATCACCATGGTAACTAATACTGAACAGCTAACCTGCTCCGGAGTAGATTAAGTTAGAGATAAAAAAATCAACCAGTATAGAAACTCCACCCACAACATCACATAAGGGTTCTGAGAGAAAATTAAATAAATAAAAAGATCCCATGGAGCTCAGTGCGTTGATTGTTAGAATTTGTCTTAGAGACCAACAAAATCCTTTAACCTAAACTTATCAGTATCTTAATGAAAGATTTAGATTCTCATCAGAGGGAATGATAAACCTCTGTCAGTTGCTGGAACATAACCAACCTGACACAACCTGAGCTCACAGTACCACAGACTGTCTGTATTGATCTGTGCTTCTTTACTTGTGGCAGTTGATTAATGGGTAATAAGTGGTTAATGAGCTTTGATTATTGCAAGGGAAATAAATTCCATTTTCGTGCCTAGTAAACAGTCATCTATCGCAAAATTTGTTTAATTTTAAGCCTCTGAAGACCAAACTGTTTAATACAGTTGCTAAAACAGAGGATGTGAAACAAAGTCAGTGAGAAATAAGATACCACAACTGTCAGTCTAACCTGCTTTGTCTCATATTGTGCCGTCAGATGGCTGATGATATGAGATCTAACCACATTAAAAGCCCATAATCAGCTCACAGTAACAGCGTCACCTAAAAATAAACCCACTGACGATCCAGACAGAGGCCGGCAGCGCTGCTGTCCCAAAGTTTCCTTTAAATCAGAAGCTTAACAAGAGCAGAGAAAAAGGAGAAATTCACGGGCTGCGCATTAATTCACTGCTCTTTCTGCCGTTGACAGTATGTAGTAGAAAAACATTGTGCTGATCCATCACCCTGCTCAGTTCATCGGCTATCGATCAGCACTAAGCACAGGCGAGGGGAAAGATGAAACTTTAATGACCCCTTTGGGGCAACTGCTAAGGCAGAGAGAAAGATCAGCGAACAGATAGAATTAAATCGTGGAGGGTGAGATAAACTGCACCTCCTGCTGCACAAAAATAGTTACTCAGAAGAATAAAGAGAGCACTCACCTGATCCACCAACTGTCCCAGTAAGCTCCCCTCCTCGGTGAACTCCCTCTTTGTCCACACATAACGCTGCTTGGTCTTTATCTGGGAGGGAGAGGGCACAATTTCACTCACTTTATTTATACATACAAGGTTCTCATTTAAGTTTCCAGTGTTTCTTTCACCAGACATTCAAAATGGAAAGTAAGGCTTGTGTTATTAATCTTACAATAATCATTCTCATAAATGTCTCAAGCCTTTCCTAACTGCACAATGGTATGTTTCTATTGGCATTAACTGCATGTGTCAATAAGTTTAAGACGGTGATTACGTAATTAAATCAATAGTGCCAAAGTAAACACTTTGCTATATAAAGTCCTGAGTAAGTAAGTAAGTTAAATTCCTAAATTATCCAGAAACATAATCTGAACAGTCTGTAATGTGGCTGTTTACTTCATTACACACAAGAGAGTATTGTTTCTTAGAGTGATTTACAGGTTATTATATTTATACTTTAAACTCCATATATGTTCTTTTTTACACATACAGATTTTTGTGCTGAATATATCAAACTGTTACTTTTCCTTCAAACAATAAACCTTAAATAATCAAGCTGTTCTCTTGCTACTAAAAAACTGTATTTAAAACTAGAATAGATTCAGGTTCGTTCATCCAGCATTTTAATTGCTATATGTTTATGAGCATGTGACCTCCACTGCTGTGAAAACACAGTTAAGGCACATGTAAGGAATATTAATGCCTGTGAGCTTGTTGATAATGTGAAAAATAATTTTCAGTAATTTGACTATATATATTTTAACTAACTTTGTAAGTAAATATATAGAAATATTATTTGATGAGTGATGTTGATCCACCAGGGTTTCCATAAGATTCTACGATTACTGACACTTCCCCATAATTGAAGATAAAGTGAAGTAGCCGAGGAGACAATAACCATTAAACACCACGTTATCTCTCAAACTACAGGCAGACACAGTAGGTATCCTTAAACTTTACCAGAGCCAAGCTCACTGTAATGAGATAAATTCTGAATACATGAGTTATCAGTCCCAAATTGGTCTTGTTTGTTGTTTTATTACAGCATGCTTATATGGGGCGGCTGTGGCTGAGCGGTAGAGTGGTCGTCCTCCAACCTGAAGGTCGCCGGTTTGATTCCCAGTCTGAACCATCTGCATGCCGAAGTGTCCTTGGGCAAGATGCTGAACCCCGAATGGCCCCCCCTTAGAATAACAAAGTGCTGGGATAGATGCACTGTATGAATGTGTGTGTGAATGGGTTAATGTGAAACTGTAATGTAAAGCGCTTTGAGTGGTCATCAAGACTAGAAAAGCGCTATATAAATGCAAATCCATTTACCATTTATATCTGGATCGTTGAGAAAGAACTCAAACATACAGATATGTTACAAACTATGCATGCCACAAGGGAATTTCTCCAAACATTATTAAAATCAATTAAATTAAAACTAAATATATTTAATACCTAGTGCTTAATATTTCACCATATTTAACTCTAAACTTTTGATTATAGAAAATACAGACTGTGAAAGACTCTGCAGTCACCCTGATAATTGTTACCTTTGAAAGGAACTGCTCATTGGTTATCTTGAAATGGCGCAGCCACTCCGCAGCTTGTAACGGTTGGTCGAAGCGAGAGGTGTTAAAGGACGAGGGCAGCAGCTCTTTGCAGTTCTTCACCCACAGGAAGGCTGTATAGAAAAAAAAGAACACATAGACGATGAGGAAGGGAAACTCCTGAAACTCTCCGTTTACCAGTCAGCAGCCATGAATCATGTGTGACTGTGTCCGTCTCACCGTCAGGAACGTGCAGCACCAGCCACCCCTGTGTGTGGCAGAAGTGGACAGTGTGGCAGAGAGACATCGTCTTCCCACTGCCCCTCAACCCGTCTGAACAGCTCTGATGTAAGGTCGACAACAGTCAACGATTCACAGAGGTTGTTTACTTTTCTGTCTGCATGAGTGTTTGCTTTGAAGGATACAGAATAAATATCTGAGCGCGGGTTTGCTGTAGTCGGCTTTCTTCAGGTACGATATGACCTCCAGAGCGGGCTGCCTCACCATCATGCAGGCTTCATTGAATGTCTTCACCTGTAAATCCAGGCATTCAATCATGTTGTACTTGTATTTTACTATTAAAACTTGTGTTTATGCAATGATACAAACAAGATCCCACCTGTTGTTGATAGCGCCAGGGGAGTCCATGAGGGAACGCGGTGCTGATGTGTGCAGAGGGCAGAGTGTAATACTGTCCCAAATGTTTCTCACACTGAAATTCCTGGAAAGGCACAAAGAGTGAAGAAATATAAAAGTAAGTGTTGCTACAAACACATATCTGATGCAGCCGGGATGTTTAACGAAGTGTTCACTGGCTCTGAGCAAAACATGGTGATGATACATTCACCGTCTGATTACTCACTGGATTATTTTCCTGGGTCCTGAAAACTGAGAAAGGTTCAGGATCTGACTCAACGGCCACAGACTCCAGCTGCTGCCCACATCCAGTGGTGTGAAGGCTCCTTACATGAGTCACCTGGGAAAATTCAAAAGGGGGAATATTTAATACACACAGGCACATGTTCAGGAATGTAAACAGCTTTAATGCAAATATGTACAGTGATCTAAATTTATTTGTTATTTCGAACACACTTGACAGGCATTTTGATAAGAACTCAACTCAAATATTATTTTTAATTCAAATCACACTTTTGAAAATAAAAAAACCAAATCGTTGGCAATTGTTTTTCTCTCGACCACCTATTTGATAAATCAGCTCAGCAATGATTGACTTATACTTAATTTCCATATGATCATTTCAATAGTTACCAAACAGACATTTCCAGAAAAAGAAACACATACTGTAAAACTTTGAAAAACAACTACACAAGTTACATGATATGTAGTAATGATATTTATATGATTGATGGATGATTCTTTAATTTCAATAGAAGAATTGACGAGTTGGTTTATTGACAGACATGAGCTGGTGTCCAATGATGAGCTGCTACATTTTTGTCTTTAGCTGATAACTGAGCAGCAAGTTACACAGATCTACACGTTCCTTTTGTTATTGAAGCACAGATCAGGTTATGTGACAGTGCACAGCTTCCTCTCGTGAGCTGTGACCTCACCGTTTGCCGGAGTCTGAAGGACAGTCTGTGCAGCGCCATGATCTGAAACCCAGAGGAGGACACGAGTTCAGATCCCGTCCACAGACACAGAGACAACTTCAGCTGATGATGTGTGTGGGCAGACTGACAGCTCTCACCTTGGGTAACGCACGCTTAGCTAACAGCTAACATCAACAGCGCGGAGGCAGCGTGAGATCGTGCACACGTTCACTTCCGCAAATCTTCACCGAGGAGGATTTCGGGTAATGTCAGGGAGACAAACACCTCCTGTGTTCAGGGTTGAAGCTGAAAGTAAAGACCTCACAGCGGCCGGAGAAGTGAATATGAGTCAACGAGCCGGAGCCGACATGGGCATCGCCATCATGCAGCCCACAGCAGGAAGTGACGAAATGCTATCAGGATTCTGTTCAACCAATCAGGTGCCAGGCGACGACAACAGAGGAAAATGGAGTTTGACATTTTTCACCTGTACTTTCAATAATAATAATAACAGTAAATATTGTTTACATTAAAAACGGGCCTATGACGATTTAGAAAGATGCTAGTTCAAAGTTAGACAGAAGAATCAGCTGCTCACAATCCAATGATATGTTTTGTAGATTTTTTTAACTTAACATAATTATCTGATTATTTTATTCCTCTTTTGCATGTTAATTGTCAGATTTTAATGTAAAAATATAAACACTGGTATATTAATTAATGGTAATGAGAAAAGATGGGGGCTAAGACGAGTGCCCTGGGGTACTCCTGTGCAGTAACTCAAAATGCATAGATAGATAGATAGATAGATAGATAGATAGATAGATAGATAGATAGATAGATAGATAGATAGATAGATAGATAGATAGATAGAAGGTGGGAGGGACAGATTGATACTTAAATTGTCTTTGTATGTAAAAACACAAACAAATTGTAATAGAAACCAGGGATTTGTTGCTGTTGTAGATTTGTGCAGTAGTCTGGGCATGAAGTGGAAGTCAACCTGAGAAGCTAAACTTAAACGAGGACATCCAGAGGGGGACAGAGAGACAGCTCACCTTCAAAGTAAAAGTTCAGGAGGCCGGAGGTTTGATTTGATTAATAAGTAATGAGTGACCCTTACTCCTTGTGCTAGTTGATGGGAACAATATGTAATTTTTTTGATCACCGAAATAAACTAGAATGTTTTGCGTGAATTTTCTGAATTATGTTACATTTTTACACAATCTTTTTCACTTCAGACTGTGCTGTGTGCGAATCTGTGATACAGATGAAATCTTTCAGATAATCAACTCAATCAATTTCAAAACCAAGAGCCTTTTTTATTTCTAAAGTTTTAATTTGATTAGAGCCACAGGCCAATGACGGCTAATAGGGTTTGTACTTGAGCAAATTACATACTAAGGTCTTGCAAGATCTGTCTTGCAGAAGAACCCTGAATCAATATCCAGCTTTAATACTTGTATATTCAGCATGCCCTAATTATTATCCATGTTCTTAAATAATTATGTATTTCATTAAAATGTTTTGTATCTATGGACACAGTGAGCCTGTAGGTAGTTGTTTATTGGGTGACATTCATGTGTGTGCATTCAATAGGGAATTTGGAGGTTACAGAGCACATATGATGCACAGAGCACAGGAGGAATATGGGGCAAGTAGAGACCTACAAGCATTAGTCTTTGTCCTGTGACCCCATAGGGAGTTATTCTGGTCCTGTGCATAGACATAAAAAACTACACAGCAGTAACAGAGCTGTTAGTAGAATCAGAACAATTTATTAGAGACCACACAACCAAGGTGGTGGGATTACTTTTCATTTATGCAGAGTCTTGGAAAGTACTGCTATAAGTACTCATTAACACTATTATAACAACAATATATAAATGTTTTGCATTACATAGATTTTTGTATTTCAACTGAATGAAAAAGTATTTTCTGTTAAACTGACACACATGAACTTTTGTGTGTCAGTCCTGAGCTGCCCTTCTGCTGTGAAGCTCCTGTTACATTACACCATGCAACTTTTCAGCTGCTCTCTCACAATCCTACCAGCCAACCTATTTTAGCCAAGTCGTCGCCATTTTATTAAGCGTCTAAATAGCCCTCCCCGTTCGCCTGTTAGGAACCGCAACGAGATCCTGCGCCGTGTTCCCCGTTTAATCTCGTCCTCTTCCTGACCACATGAAAATGGCCACGCAGTTGCATTCTCGCACATCCAGGCAACCTCTCTCTCTGCTCTGGTAACCACACAGACACACACACACACATATACACGCACACGTAAACGCACACACACATGCACACGCGCACAGCAGAAGCGCGTCGTCCTGACACGTTAACAGCCTGTGCGCAAATACGCAAGCGGCACAATCTGAGCCATTACTATCGCGGGAGGGAGCGACGTAACTTTCCCCGAGAGAAAAAGGAGAAGAAGAAGAAGTGGTGGCAGGACAAAAAAATAATAAAAACCACAAGCGGCGCCAGTGTAACCAGTCCGCCACCTAGCTGCGGAGACGCGCCGACCATCGACTGTACGATTATGAAAACACCCGCGCCAATGTTGTTGCACAGCGGGCTCCGCGCTCGGATGGCACCGAAACTCGGCGTTAGGAGGTGTTTGAACCTCCGCTGGCCTCACTTGTGCAATCAAAGCAACGTCTAATGTACCAGGAGCTGTCGGCGCGAAGAACAAGAAGAAGAAGAAGAAGAAGAAGAGGAGGAAGAGGAGGAGAGGAGAGCAGGACAGCAACACCTTCACCTCCTCCTGCCTAAACGCAGTTGGCTCCGGGACGCGCTCTCGGGTAAGTAGCCTACGTAGCCTTATTACGGATTGTCATGGCAGTGCCCGTGAGTGTGTGCAGGCCTGACATCAACACAACCAAACCACTGGAGGTTACGGGGATATTTTTTTGGTGTGTGTGTGTGCATCCGCTTTGCGCTAATTTTATCCCTTGTTGCTGAGTGTATGTGTACCCCCCCCCACCCCCCATTCCCCGTGCACGGTGATATTTCTTATTTCAATGTTGCTGACACCAGCAGAAGAGCCAGCGGAGGACAGGCGGATAGAAGAGAAGGGGAGAAAAAAGCAGAGGTGTCTCGGGACTAATCCACAACACAAACCCTGCAAGAGCAAGCACATTTTCATGCTACGTACACCGCCCCCCCTCCCCTCTTAATCCACTTCCATGTTGAGTTTCAACGTGCAACTATGAGTGTGTGTGTGTGTGTGTGTGTGTGTGTGTGCGTGTGTGTGTGTGTGTGTGTGTGTGTGTGTGTGTGTGTGTGTGTGTGTTTGTTTTATAGGGGATCGGATGTGCGAAGTATTTCGTTATAGGAGGTATAGGAGCGACGACAACAACAACACGTGCATGTGTGTATCATTTGTAAGTGCGACAGCAGAGAGATTTTCAGCGGGTGCGCAAAGTCATCATGGAGAAGGGAGCTCCTGTTGACGTGCTCGGTAAACCAGCGAGAGGCTGCTCCGGCGCGGTGAACACCCCACTGCTGCCCGTACTGTATCTACAGTAGCAACATCAGTCAGCCTACGCAGCTGCGACCTGGGTACACAATGTACGACCAACACACTTTTAATACACCCCAACTAATGTGTGTGTGCGCGCGCGCGTGTATGTGTGTGCGTCCGTGTGTGGGTGTGCGTGTGGTACAGGTATTACTCCTGCTCTGGGGACCTCTATCTGTTTACCCAGTAGCAATATGGGGACTTGTCTTCCTTATGGGGACAAAAATAAAAGTCCACATAACGCAAATCCATAAATTGAAAAGTGAAGACATGATTTAAGGCTAAGTTTAGGTGTAGTTTAGGGTCAGGGTAAAGGTAAGTGTTTAGAGTAAGGCAAGTAGTAACTATGGTTAAGACTATTTTAGTGTTCGGGTTGGTTTAGGGGACCATGCATTCGAACACCTGCAGGTGTTGAGAAGGCACAGGCACAGATTTATATATTTGTCCATCTGTTACGTGAAAACCGGCAAAGGTTAGGGGACACAGTTAGTGTTAGAGGACCGGGCAAGGTGTTAAGGTTATGGTGAGGAGGCAGGGCAGCGTGTAAAGGTCAGTGTTAGGGAATGGGGCAGGGGGTTAAGGTTAGGTTTAGGGACAGGGCAGGGGTTAGGACATGGAAATAACAAAAACAGTAAGGAGGTAAGTGAGTTAAGAGGTTTGTATGCAGACCAAGTTAGTTGGGATTTGAGTAAGGGTTAGGATTAGGTATGCATTTTGGGTTAGGATTAGGGAGAGGCAAACGGTAGCCTAATTACAGTTAAGGTTAGAGTCAGTCTCCAGCAAATGACTTGAGACTGGTCTTCCTTATGGGGACAAAAATCAAGTACCCATAACGTAAATCATTACATTTCAAGGTGAGGTGTGTGAGGTGTGTATGTGTGTGTGAGGAGGAGGGAGACTGAAGTGAAAACATCCCTGAACATATGGAGCATCACCCTCTGTGTGAGGCTTCATGGTTCATCTGTGAGATGCCAACACAGCGAACCGGATTTCCAGGGGGCAGCGCGGCCATGCTCCTGCTGTTGTCAGGCAGATGACAATGGTGCTGTAGTTATTGATGATAACACCGTCATGGGGTGCTGATGATGGCTGGAAATATGGTGGGCCGTTATCATGATTTAATCGGGTCCTCGGCGCTGCCAAGGAGCCAACACGGACTACAGTGTCAAGTCCACCCATCATCCTGTCACTGGGAAAAGCTTCTGGTTTAGTGTTAGATTAATTCTGAGTTATGTTTAAGAGGTATAGCTGTGGAGGGTATAAAAAGCTATTAGTATGCACTTTGACTCACGTTGAATGGACTTGCCCTTTTAGGTTTTCATACCTGCCACTCTACTCCTGTGTTTAGAGTCCCTTTGCACAATTTGATCATATCTCTCGTTTGACTCCAGATTTCTCCTCATGCCCTGATTCCTCCTCAGTTTGCACCTCTTCATTCAGGTCAGGCTTCTGGAGTAGAGGTCATGATGAAAAGTGGCTGCTGTGATTTAAGACTACCGCTGTCCATCTCTGTGCTCATTTTCATTTCCCTGTGAGGAGGAGGTTGGGCCTTGGAAATGCTTTCCAACACGGTTGCATAACAGCAAGTTATTGGAACAGATGTTGATTTGAGCTCAGCGTGATTCGAGGAAAAGAGGTTTGGGTGTGGGGGGGGGACCAGGAGGCGCGAGAGATAGCCCACTGAGCTCTTGAATGAAAATATTATCCGAGATGCAGTTGTAAGTTTCAGGGGGCAGTTCGACGTGTTGGGAGATGGATGAGCTATTTCGTAAGAGGCTCTCAGGAGCAATTTGCAGGAATGCTTGGCAGGGTGTGTTTGATTAGAAAACTTAGAGAGGGAATAATGAAGATGCTGCTTCCATATCCCCGACACGTTGGGTCGAAAAACGGACTGAACATGGTGCGAGGGAGAGTGAAAGTTTTCCTCGTGAGGAGAATGTTATTTTAGGGTGTGTTGCTCTGCTGTAATGTCACATTAAAAGTCCATTTACAATGGGGTCAATGAAAAGCTTACTTGACTTAGAGGAAGCAATGGGAGGAGGAGGAATTTGCACTCCTTTCCAAAAATAAGTTTTACCCTTTCCTACGGATTTGTGTTACCACTACTGAAAAAGGGGGAGGAGGGGAACGGTCAGACCGTGAATAGAGGGATTTAGGCAGGAGAGGAGAAAAAGAACGAAGCGGAGGAGGAAATATGGTTCTGATTAACATGGATACAGCACATGAGTTGACCATTTTACTGTGTGGTCTACAGGGAGAAAGCGAGGGGAGAGTGGATGGGACTAATAGAGAATGCATGCAAACGCTTTCTGCCAAACATGAAGAGGGGAGTTTCGGAGAGAAAAGACAGTACAGCAGAGGGAAGGGTGGGAGGAGAAGTGCTGGTGGGAGTAGCTGAGAACAGAAGGCGCAAAGACAGCGGGGAGAGGAGGGGAGGAGACTGGATCAAGTGTTTGAATTAGTCAGGAGCTGATTGATTGATATATTGATTTGAGAAAGAGGACGCAGGGTGTAAAGGTTGGAACATAAGTAAAAGCGCGGAGGTTTAACGAGCGCTTGCTGTCGTTCAGAGTTGCCGTTGTCTGTGGATTATTGGAGAAAACTATCTGACGGTGATTTTGAAAGAATGTGAGTAGGTCTTTCTTTCCTGTTAGTGCCGACGTTCTGGGAAACGGCAGCGTTGATTGGTCCCCACGGGTTTTCTGTATGATGAGATCATCTCTGTGGACACACACTTCACCACCTCTCTACAGCTGCCTGCAGGAAGGGGACTTTCCCCTCGATTCCCGTACTTCTGCTATTCTGCATCTGAGCTCACTGAAATGACTAATCACTGCCCTCTCTATCTTTCTGTTTCTGTCTGTCCATTCGCTCTCTCTCTCTCTTTCTCTCTCTCTCTCTCTCTCTCTCTCTCTCTCTCTCTCTCTCTCTGTCTCTCTATTCTCTTCTCTTCTCTTCTCTTCTCTTCTCTTCTCTTCTCTTCTCTTCTCTTCTCTTCTCTTCTCTTCTCTTCTCTCTCTATCTCTCTGCCTCAACCTTACTCCCTCTCAGTTGGAGCCGAAAAGAGAAGAGAGAGAGACCTTGGCTGGACGAGGACACCCAACTGCGCCTGCTGTTTTAGGACATCCTTTTGGAAATCTCCTTATCTAGACCTGCATTTAGCCCATTGACCCTCGACCCCATCAACACCAACACGTACATTTGAGTGTTATACTGGGCACCCCACTGCATCCTGCCTCTCCCCCCTGACTTCTCTGATGGACCAGAGAGTGAAGGGGGGAACCCCTCCATCCACAAACTCCAATCTGGACCCCACCTCTGCTCCTGAGGACTCTGAACAGGACCGTGTGGCAGAGAAAAAGAGAGGAAGAGGTGATGGGGAGAATGGAGATGTGGGGAAAAAGGAGGAGGAGAAAAAAGGAGCAGGAAGGAAGAGAGAAGGGGACAAGGGGGCAGTGCTGGAGTTGCTCATCGAGGGGCGCTGTGGAAGTACAGGGCAGCAGCAGCTTCAGATCTCTGGCAGAGAGAACAGCTGCCCAGAGGGGAATGTTCGACTCCGGATCGGGGTCCAGGCCAAACGCACCAAGAAACCACCCAAGATCTTGGAGAGCTACGTCTGCAAGCCCACCATCAGGACCTATCAGAGACAAAGCAGGGGGGGGCTGCCGAGGGTGGATGGTGAAGGGGTTGTGGGGCAACAGAGCAAAACCAGCTCTACCCCAGATGAGACAACCAGAGAGCAGCGCTCAAGCTTGGATGCTGTCCAGACCACATCCAAACAAACTGCATCTGCTGCTTCACCACAACTGGCCTCATCATTATCCTCGTCGTCGTCATCATCATCATCTTCGTCATCGCAGCCACTGTCATTATCATCAACATTTGCTGCAGCTACCACCCCAGCCTCAGTCCCTGCCACTGCCAGCCAGGGGACAAAGTCTGCCAAACAGGTGAGTTAAGGACAAAGGCAATTCTCCTCACACACACACATATTCCTTCATGTCAGCCTCCGATATCAAACCTGTTTTTGGCTGAATTTAACTGGAGAATTTTGAAAAATTAAAAGATACAGGAAGTTTAGGCATTTAGATGTTATAGAACATCTGTGCTTTGATAGTTTTTTACTATATGCTCAGTAGTAATAAGGTCAAATGAGCCATTGTCTCAGTGCAGTACATTTAAATAAACACACCTATAAATAGGACAACAGCACAGCAACCACTTGGAGCTATTACAGACATTGGTCCATCAGTCCTTATGACAATCACCCGAGGGGAAGCTTATTGCTTTAGCTGCACAAACACCACTCAGACTGCAGCATACCAAAATTACAGGACAAGTATGAAATGTCAAGCCTTCTCATCTGTATTAGTGGCAATTTATATCTACCAATAGCACAGCTTTCTCTCTCTCTTTCCATCTCTGCCAGGCTCTCTATATCTGTCCCTCTCTTCTATTTTTACATCCCCTCTTTTCTCTACCTGCTCTCATTTATCTTTCACTCCCCCCTCTGTCCCTGTCCCACTCCCTTCCTCGCTGTTTCTCTGCCTTTGTATTTCTCCTTTCTGTGTCAGCCCCATTCCTGTTTCCATCACCTCACTCTCTCCTTCTCCAGAGTTTGCCCTCTTTTCTCTGCCTGATTGAGTCATTTTGTTCTCACTCTCTTTTAATGGTCAGACAAAAACAAAAGCATTTCAGTTATTGTCTCTTCCCCATTGTCCTTCACTGTTGTCAACAGCAAACTAATGGATGTCACAGCCTTTGCTGTCTATGACAGAGATTGCATGTTTGCATTCCCCAGGTTCCTACCAAACTGGCCAATAAGACAGAGGTGAATTCAAATGGCTCATCTGAGAAAGTGAAGAAAGAGAAGCTTCCTACTGTCAATGGACAGCCTTTTCCTGCAGGACAGAAACCCTGCTCACCCACAACAGACCAGACAGTTTCAACTTATCCTTCCACCACATGCATCCAGACACCTTCTGCATCGGAGACCAGAAATGAAGGAAATGCCTCAAAGAAACATAATGGTTTGGTACAGACAGCGAGACAGAAGGGACTATCAAATGGGAAATGCTGTGCCGATGTTCTTGGCACTTCCTTGTCATCAAGAATTAAAGTTGGAAAATACAGCAGTTCTTCCTCTGTTTCTTCCATGGACTCTACGACAAGACCTCCAGTTTCCACCAGCTCACATAAAGAACTTAGCCTTTCTAACAAGAGTAGGCCAGACTCTCCCTCAGTCACCTCGAAACCACAGTCCTCCCCCGCTGCGGAGCTCTCCTCTACCCAATCCCAAGATCAGAATGTGTCTCTACAGACATCACTAGAGAAAAAGAGAGAGAAAGAGAAGAGATCAAGGAAAGACAAACGGAAAGACAAAAAATCCAAGCGCGATAGGTTGGTGGCTGAAAGAGCGAAGACTGAGAGCAGAAAGGAGGAGGGCAAGAAGAAGAAAAAGGAGAAAGGGAAAGAGGGAAAATCCAGACATGGTAAAGAAAAAGTTGAAAGACATAGGAGTGATGATATGTGGAGAGATGAACTAAAGACTGAAAGACCAAGGGGTGAGAAAAGGAGTGATAAGCTTAGCCCAGAAAGACAAAGAGCAGAAGACAATAATCCAAATTGTGGTGTAACAGTTGATAAAGTAGTGAATCCAAGCAGAGCAGAAGAGAAAGACAATACAGATGACAGTTGTAAGTCAGTTAAACAAGCTGAGCCCTTAACAACAACAGGTGATGCAAGTAAATCAAAAGAACAAGAAAGACATTCAGTAATGCCTCCAAGCCACCCCTCTTCTTCGGCTCCTCCCTCTCTGCCCACCCCCTCTACCCGTGCCCCCATTTCTCCCCCTTCTTTCCCCCAAGAGCAGGACAGCCGACCACTCAAGAAACGTAAGGCTAGACGGCCCAGCTGGACCAAGCTGGTGCACCGAGCTCAGAGGGCAGAAAATTATGAAGCCGCCTCAGATTCCCAACATAATCCTTCACTAAATTTTCCCCAGAACCCCAAGACATCCCTTCCTGCCAAGGCCACTTTCCTCCCGACCGATGACTCGCACCCAACGTCTATCTCCTTAAGCAGCAGCTCCTCCCCTCTCTCTTCTGCAACCAAACCTCCATCCCCAAAGCACCCAATTTTAGATCCTAGCCCCCCTGCGTCCAGACACCCCATAACTCCTGCCCGAAAAAGGGGCCGCCCTAAATCCCACAGCTGTAGTTTAGATGAGCATCCCCCTAGACTTTCCATGAAAGCTTTCCCAACAGAGGAGCCTCTTCCGGGGTGTAACGGAGTTCAGAAAGCCCCTCTACTGGAGCCAAGTCCAATACTGCAGTGTGCCGCTCAGTCTCAATCCAGCCCCAAGAAGCGTGGCCGTCCTCCCAAACGACCCCTCCCCGAGGAACAGAATGGAGATGCACTGAATCCCACTGATGATACAGACAGGAGTAAAGATTTTCATGCTGATAAGGGGAACAGAAAGCTAAAGATCAGGAGGCTCATTAATGAGATGAAGAAAAGAAAGAAGAGGAGACTTCACAAGGTAATGCTGTCTGGGTACGTTGGAAAGGAGGGAAGGGAAGTAGGGGCAGCAGATGGCGAGGCCTCTGTGAGAACGTGTAAATCAATAGATGCTACAACAGTACACACGTTCTCAGCCCTGTCCTCCTCCTTTGGGAGCAAGCTTGGCCCTCAGATCAATGTGAGCAAGAGAGGGACCATCTACATGGGCAAGAGACGAGGACGCAAGCCCAAAGTCCAAACAGCTAACCTGAATTCCAACTCCCAGAGCTCCACTCAATCGAGTCTGTTTAGCAATCCTCCTGAAACATCTCTCTTCTCGTCTAACCAGCCCCAGCCTCCTGCTTCTCACCCCTTTCCCTCCCCATCTCTCACCCACTCTAGTGGGGCCCAGAGTCCCTACAGTGAGGGCAGCCTGGCAGAACCAACGTCTTCCCTACTATTTTCTCACCCGTTCTCCCTCCCATCCCCATCATCCTCCTGTACCTCCCCGCGTCCTCCCTCCTCCTCTTCCCTCTCTCCCTTTGTAAAGAAGAGTTGTCCATGTCAGGGAAGGCTTCACTTCCCCTTTCACCAGTCTACATGTAAGCTCTCCTGTCCCATCCCGCCACTGCATCACACACCTGGCTCCCCTGGCCACCTCAAAGACGCCACCCCCCTCCCCCAGGAGTGAGTCACACAGCGAAGAGACACTGCCTAGCGACAGCGGAATCGGAATGGATAACAACAGTGTTTCCGAGCGAGGGGAGGTGAGGGGAGCTCGAGGCATTCTCAGGTTGGGGTCAGGAATGATGCTTGGGGGTCAAAGACACCCCTCCTCTCTTGGGGACCGTCCCTCTCCTGTCTCCTCACCCCCCTCTCATATCCCCAGACACACAAACTCAATCAGCAACTCAAGTAATGTAGAGCGGCACAGAGACAGACACCGGCACAGGCTGAGAGATTATGACTGTTCCACTTCCTGTACGTGCTTGTGCCCCTGCCCAGGACACAATAAGTTTAGTCATTCAGACTATTATCCTTGCCTTGGGCACAATGCACTGAAGAGACAGAAAAGTAAACACAAAAAGAAGCACCAGCAGCTGCACATGCAGGATCCAGAGTTCCTGGCCGAACTCGAAGACCTGATCAGTCAATTCAGTGAGGTCCACATCGGTAGGCGAAGTTGGGTGAGGACAGGTCTGGGACAGGGCTTTGATGGGAGTGGGACTTCTGCAGGAGGAAGGCGCCATCACCCCTCCTCCCATCCACTCCGCTCAAACATCTTCAGGATAAATCTGAATGGTTTCTACTCTCCTCACCCTTCGTCTTACGCTTCTAATCCCTCCTTCTCCCCCCAGCCTTTCTACCCCTGCCAGCAAGTGCATTGTAACAGGAAGCCCGATCGCAGACAGTGTGGCTGCCCCTCAAAGTTCCAGGAGACCATTGAAAACCTGGGCTATTACGGCGGCTATCCCCCAGCCACAACACTTTACCACCACCTCCCTAGCTCCTACCCGCTTCCCTCTCCTCACCAGTATGCCACCCATCAGCCCCACCATGCCCACTTCCTCCTCAACCCCGCCAGATTCCACAGGCGCAGGGGCAGGTTGCTGAGAGAAGGAGCGTTAGGAGGAGAGGTTGAGGGAGATATAGGAGGAGGAGGCAGTGGAGGAAGCCCACATCTCAGCTCAGGCTTCGCACCCAGCCTCTCCTGTGGCTGTGGGAGGAGTGATCACAAACACAAACATAAACATCGTCACCGGCACTGCGAGCGAGACATGGATGATGAGGAGGAGTTACACAGGGACGAGGAGGAAGACAGCATGGAACGAGAGGCATTGGCCAGTTCCAAGTCCAGGTCTGGATTCACTTTGGGGCAAGGAGACGTGGGAAGGAGAGGGACAAGAGGAATGGGGAGCATGCTTTCCAAAGAATCACCTTGGTTGTGTGAGAATGGAAATGATTCCTTCTCCTCTGCTGCTGGCGCCACATCATCATCATCGTCTTCCTCAGCTGAGAGGTACAAACACATGTCTCTCACCTCACTGGGGCTGGGTTCCTCTCACCTGTCTTCATTCGGGGGAGGCTGGGGCGGCCTGGGTCAGAGCTGGATGAAATTCGGCAGCCTGGGCGGGCCAGGATTTGGAAACTCAAAGCCCAGCTGGAGGGGCTTCACTGCAGAGCAACGCACAGGCAGACTGATCGCATCGGACGGAGAGGACGACGATGGCGAGGACTTTCAAGAGTCACACCTGTACAGGACGCCCCCGTCCCCACCGCACACCAACCTGTTCACATCTGCCACCATGGCAACAGGAGGCAGGGGCCCGAGGAGTGGATTGGCCAGCAGGAATTCAGGAAGTGAAGAGAGGTCATGGAGGAGAGACGAGCCAGCTTGGAGGGAGAGGAGAGAATCAGGTGAGGATGCATGAATGACTTAATCTATACAAATGTGAATGAATAGATCAATGACATATTTGTGTATCTGCTTGTTCGCTCAAAATTAGGTTGTTTTAGCCGTAGTGCTAAAGTTGTTGCTTACACTGCGATGTATTAGCACTGTTTTGAGCTTCAGTAGATGGAAACTGTGATAAATGCTTCATCAGTTGCACAGTTGTATTCACAGATTTTTTTCACCTCCAGAAAAATGAATATTGAATATTCAGAAAACTCATTTAGATGATGTGGGGGATCTAACATCAACTGTGCCTTCCATTGAAATACAACAATAGCAACCAAACTGTGACAGATAGTTGAGTAAATAAGTTTTATGCCAAGAGTCTTTTTACAGCGGCTCAGCACGACAGATTTTTATATTTGCACTGAAACGAGTTTGTGGCACCAGGAGTTTACCCAATAAAGTGACAGCATGGATTTTTCTCAGGTGTTGTGGACCTCAAAGCCTTGGAGGGTGTCTGAGGAAATCAGACTTTTTTAGAGTCAATTTCAGATTCCCTCTGCTGTGCAGGGGACGTGACTGACACACGCACACAGACACACACAAAGGAAACCACTCAGCAACTACTCCCTGCTGGAATTTTGATAAAGTGTCAGAGCAGGAGGGAGCAGCATCTCGATGGGAATCTGCCAGAAAATCTTTGAAATCTTCCCCCGGTCTGCAGCGAACCGCACACTGTTGCAGCCCCGGGCTACCCAGTGAACACAGTCATTAGTTAACCACCAAATTGGCTATTTAAAGACTGGCCTATCCCTCACTGCCGGCCAACAGCAGCCCATTTGACTTGGAAAAATCCAATAAGGCTCGATTGGTCAGTCTTGTCAGGGACTGTGGAAAATTGAAGAAAAAGATGAATGACCTCAGGAGTGATTGATGAAGGGGCGTCAGAGCTGGGGCAAAGAGAGCTTGTGAGGGAAGTGTGTTGTTTTTGTGGAATTCATGTGACATCAGTTCATCATCTAACCAAACACACATGTTTTCAAGTACAGCGTGCGAGCATGGGCACATTCACACACACTTTTTCAATCTCTCTCTCTGTCTGCTCAGCCTTTGAGAATGTTTTGCCACATTAACTGAATCGGCAAAAACTATTTGTGTGCAAGAGTGCATAGTACGTGTGCATACCCACAGTGAACAGTATACATGCAGCAAAGGGATGGGGTCCATGCTTCTTTGTGTGTGTGTTTGTGTGTGTGTGTGTGTGCAGATAAATCACTTCTTAATGCATTTCCCAGAAGTGATCTGGTCAGAGGAAATGTTGTGACTCACCTAATCTGCAGCCCGTCCACATGACTCAGCGTAGACTGGCCTCACCTCACACCTCCTGCCGCCTCAATCACTGATCCACATCTGTCTCATTTCCTCTCCGCCACCTACACCCCACCCTCCCCTCCCACCTCACCCCCTCCCTCCCTCGTTCTGTTCATTTCAATGACGGCAGGTTTACAAGGTGACTCGAGAAGCCGGGGGCAGCAGAAAAGTGTGCCAACGCCAGACAGTGTGGCGGTGAAAAACAAAAGAAGGCCAGGACGGCCCAGGAAGCACCCACTGCCCTTCACTGCGCACTCCCCCGCACACCACTCCGCAGCTCCCTCCGTGTCATCACTCGACCTCTTGCCAGGACACAACCACAACAGAGATGGACAAGGAGTTGGAGGGAGGAAAGAGGAGCGGGTGCCAGAGAGAGATCGAGGAGGCGACACGGTGCAGCAGGTGACAGAGTCCGAGCTGCAGGCTCGGAGGAAGAGAGGGCGGAAGAGAAAACACGGTGACTCTCCCTGTCATCAGAGGTAAACGCTCACAACTGCAACAAAAGGGAACCTGAGCTGGTTGATTAGAAAATTCAATACAACCACTCACTATCACTATATTAACCTATTGTTTTCAGCACTGTGTGCTAAACCAGTGCCTTTTCTTTCTTTCTCTTTTTCCTCTCTATCATTCTATCTCTCTCTCTTCATGCTTTCCTTTTAGTGTCACTGTGGATAGTCCCGAGTGTGACGCCCTCCCTGAATGTTTCGAGCAAGCGGATGTGGACCAGGCTCCGTCCCCGCCAGTAGCCATCCAAAGAGAGGAGAGAGCTGATAGTCCTCCCAGGAAAAGGTTTCTGAGGGCGGGTCTTTACTCAGATGATTATAAAACTACAGAGTGAGTAGTAGCAGATTTCATAAAAAAGCTTTTCTAATGATTTTACCGTTGTCAGGTTTTCTGTTTATTAATTGTTTTGGTGTGGCTCTCACAGCCCCCCCTCTCAAGCCCAGCAGATTTGCAGAGAGAGTTTGGAGTACACACCTGGGGAGAAGGAGTACACACTTTTACCTGCTCCCATGCATGTCGGTAAGTAGAGAGGAAAATGCAAACACTGCTGTACTTTGTCGCAGCTGTGATCGTCCATCTAAACTCCCTCTGCGTCCTCAAGGGAAGTACCTGAGGATGAAGCGGATTCATTTCCAGCTACCCTACGATGTTATGTGGCTGTGGCAGAACAACCAGGTATACAGCACCACATCGCACAGAGGACAGAGTGGAAAGTAGATTTCTGGAGCGTGATAAGTACACAGGGATTTAATTCTCATCTTATTTGGTTACAGCTTCACAGCCAGCCAGCTGTCCCACTGAAGAGGAAGCGGCGTTACTGTGAGTCCTGATTATTACCTCGGCCTCTTTTGTGCAGATACAAATATGAATATGCTTCTAGTGGTTTCAAAAGTGGAGGGACATTTTAGTTTGATGTGTTATCGTCAGGTTTAGTTGATGGGTCTGATCAATTCTCTCATATCCTTTCTTTCTCTCTTTCTGTCTCCCTCAGGCCGACTGAAGGAGAGATCTCTATCCTCTCACCTGACTGCGGTAAGTTCACGAGGAGAAATGTCCAAGAGTGAAACTTAAATAGTTTGTTCTATAAATCTCACACGCATCCCGCCATTTGCTTTTTCTTGTACAGGATGAGAGCTCCAGTGACATTACCAGCCTGTTCCCTCACCTCAACATGGAGCCTATGACCAGCACTGACAGGTATGGAGAGAACGCAGCGACTCACATTTCAGGATAAAACTACTTGATGTCAGCGTTGACGGCTAATTTCTCTCCCTGTCCGTCTGGCCAGGAGCTTTGTGGTGAAGCACCACGTGTTCCTTGTGAGGAACTGGGAGCTCGTGAGAGAGAGACAGACCCGACTGAGGATAGAGAGGGAGAGGGAGAGAGATGCAGAGGGGGAGGAGAGGGACTCTCGGCATCTGTCCTGCGACGGAGCCAGTGGGGACGACAGCCACATCAAGTCAGGTCCATGAAGCAAGTGTGTGTGTTAGTTTTCGTTTCTGTAGGTGTTTGTGTAGGCATACGCGGTTCCTCTTACATTTTCATACTTTTCATGTGTATGGACTCCCTTTTGTGTCCTGTGCTCGTGTCTTTAACTTTGTGTGTGTGTGTTTGTGTGTGTGCGTGTGTGATCTGCTCACAGCTCGTCATCCTCATGTTTGGCTTGTCTCTCCATATCACAGTCAGCAGCTCAAACTAAGCAGTTTTCCAACCACAGAATTTCAGCCTGCAGAAATGTTTCCCCATTTCTGTCATCCCCTCCTGGTATTCAAAAACCCAGCAGGCATCAACTTTCCCCATTAGCAGTGAAACCACTCAGTTTCCACCAAAGCCGCCCTGACTGGTTGTGGATAAGAATCGAGGGGAAATAAGTACATTAACATAATTACAGATCAGTTTAAAAAAAAAGATGATGTGCACTTTTCTCTCCTGACTCCACTAACATACAGTCCGCTGTTTGACCTCTGACCCTCAGATCAGCCAGTGGGGGTGGAGGTGACGGATACCAGCAGTGACCCGCATCAGAGTGAGGACACCTCCAGCTCGCTCACTGCCTGCCCCTTTGTGAGTCAACACTGCTATCCACGGAAAAAAATACGTAGTTCCTTTTTGTGAATGCAAATCTCCAAGACGATAAAAATCTGTTTTTGCTCACCACAGCCCCACAAAACCCAGAACAGACCAGAGGATGAGGAGGGACGGAAGGAGAGTCTAGGGGAGGAAGAGGTCTGCAGCAGAGAACAGAGGAGGAGACGGCTCAACGATTTACTTTTGACCCTGCAGCATTCATAAGCTAACGGAGGCCGGTGAGCAGAGCAACACAATCAGGAAGAGGACTCTGAGATGTTTATGCATTGTTTTGTTGACAGTTTCTTGCCTGTTATGCAGGTGGGACCACTCTGCAAGGGGGACCAGGCCCACCAGCGGACAGACAGACACCAAACTGATGTCACAGCACTCCTATCAACAGTGGTAGTGCCGCAGAGGAAAAGCAAGAAAGGAAGAAGAGAGCCGGAGAATCACAGAGGCTGAAAAATGCAAGAAAAGACAAATCGCACACGAACAGATGAGTGTGTTGAACCCAGCGCTCTGAAGGGCATCACACCAAGGATGGAACCATGGCAACGCATCTTTTGTCCAAGCGGCGAGGGATGAGAGAAGCGGAGAGAGACTGTCCCGGATGGAGAGAGAGAGAGAAACAGACCAGCTGAGATGAATTTGCACTAGTGCTGGATGAACAAGCACACTAAAGATTGTATGTACGCTGAGTGGACACACTATAAATGCACACACACATACATTTTGACTGCTCTTACTTCAGCACCTTAAGCAAACTGGGAGAGAGACATTTGCTCACTGATTGAAAGTGGACGTATGTAAAGTGCTCCGAAATTGCGGCGAGACAAGGAGCTCAGAAACTGCCCCGGGGGGGAAACTCAAATGTAGCCTGGGCACCTAAGTAGGTCAAAATTGAACCCTCGTTTTTGCTTGTTAGGCTTTCAAAGTCACATTGCACCTTTGGGGAAACGACACGAGGAGAAAGCGAGCCAGTTAAAAATCTGTTGAGGCAGTGTTAAGGTTTTTTTTTCTTCACTTTACCGAGACAGTGTCTGCTATGTACCAGTGAATAGGCAGGGGAGGGGGGCGGGCTTAGCGATAGGAATTTTGGCATCGCCGCTAGAGAATTTCTAATGAGGTTTTAAGAAAGAAGTTATTTTTGAAAAAGAAAAAAAAACAGAGAGAGAAGGCAGCTTGAGAACTGTCAGCAGCAGAAATGGACAAAATATATTCATGATAGGAATGTTTATTGTTATTGACTATTTTCAGTATTGCTTCCTGGGTGAGGGAGGGAGGGAGGGAGGGAGAGGGGTGACAAAAGAGTAACAAAAAAAAGTGTGTCTGTTTACTTCAGACTGCCTTTGAGAATGTTTCGCTCTTTGCTCCAGAGCATTGACAATCAGAATGTGCTCGGAGGGTGAGGAAGAGAAAGACGAGAGAGGAAAGGGAATAAAAAACAGATTCGCCCCCAAAATGCTCTGTAGAAGTGCCATGTTGTCTTGTGTATGTACCTAAGTGAACTCATGCAGTCTTTAAAAGCAATATCTCTTCTGATAAGAACTATGTAAGGACTTCCTTTGTTATGTTTCTTTTTTTCTTTTTTAAGTTGTGAATATTTGAGGTGGACTTTTCTGTACAGATGCGCCGTAGATTGTGCTCATCTTAGAAGCGTCGGGCCGAGTAACCATAAGAGTTTAGTTTCATGTGAATGTACATAGAGAGGGAACTGCTTTCCTTCTATCTGCAGTAGCGTGTAAAATTAGTAATATACCTGACAATACTATCTGGATTATACATAAAGATTATAATCAAATCTATCATTTACTAAGATGTTTTTAAAGCCGATATACAGCTGACCAATATATCAGACATTTCTCCTTAAAATTGACTATGATTGTATATGATTTTTTTTGTAGAACTACATCATTTCTTCTTCTTTAGCCGAGCATACTCCTTTTTTAATTGGTCAGACAATCAGTGACAGTGAATTCGTTTTTCCAGTGTTACAATTGTCGCTCTCTTTTCTGTAGTGCGGCTTCTAGTTACAAGCCAAGAAAGTGCAATTTCTTTGACTGTTTACATACCGTATGTATATTTTTCCTCTTTCCTTTTTTTAACTAAGAGCACTACGTTATTGCCAGTGGATGATTAACTTTATAGCAAAGGTACACACATACAGAGTTATTTATCTAGTTTGCATGACATGTAACCTTTGCCTGTTGCCTCCGATAACATGCATCTGAAAACAAAACATCAACAACAGTTATAACTCAACGCCATAGAATGTCAGCTCAGATGTTTCGCCTCTATATCCATAATAATAAAAGCATTTTATGTCGACTAGTACTAAACCCTGCAGAGTCTGCGTGTGTTAGTTTTCAAAACCTCCTTCCTGTTGTGTGTGTGTGTGTCTGTGTGTTTGTGGTTGTGCTGCAGTGATGTTAATCAGCTTGAGCTAACAGTGCTATCTAGTGGTGTCAGATTGTATATCTCACCCCGTGTTGTCCTCCATAATGACCCACAATGGAGGACACTGTCAAAAGAACCCTGTTATAAGATGGGGGAGGGCTGCAGCTCGCCCTGGGAGATTTATTCAACTCGTTCTGCCCTTCACAACGGCCGAGGACGTCCTGGGACGTTGTATCCAGGCAGAGACGTGACGGGGAATCTCTTGAAGTTAAAGCGTAAACAGGACGTAGGGTTTATTTAGGTATTAACAGTGAGAGCTCCATTGTGACTCTTCATTTCCTTTGCAGTGCGACGACAGCAGGTAGCTTCCTGTCACATCTCAGTCAACAACATATATAGGATGTGTGATTTCCTCTACATTTCTTAACACATAAACTACCGATTAATACAACTTTTAAGGTGCAAAAACACGACTCAAACTGCTGAACATGTTCGGTTTATACTGATCATTTTATTTGGTGTATTTACAAACAAGCACATGCAGGAGGTGGACAGTGACTGACACTAGGGGGGCACTCAACTAAATGCAATAGTAGGATACTTGGGGGATGTCTACAGGCTACATGACACCAGTGAGAGAAAGAGAGGAGAGGAGGGAGAGGGGGGAACAGTACACTTAAACAGACAGACGCACACACACAAGTGAAAGTGCAGGATGTGCAGACACTCATCCTTGCTTTCACTGCCTCACACTCACATACACACACATACACACACACATAACCCAGATAGATAGAGAGACACTAGATGGGTCAGATGGAGAGTTATCCCTTTCAAACGAACCTCAAGATCAATAAGTAGCACATCCAATAAATTAACGATTTTCAAAATAAATGCCTTTAGAATATAATCTCACTTTTGGAACAAATATCCACCATACAAAAAATTGATTAACACAACGTCATTTGTCAATGTGTGAAATGATGTTTTATATATATCTATCTGGACATTTTTTCTTGTAAACATCTATGAAATATCCATTTGATGGCATCTGATTATGATGATTAGTTACAAGGTATGAGCACTGGTTTAATTTAATGCTACTGGACTGTTGCCGTAGTGACAGTAATCTCATGCTACATGGCAGTGGCACAATAAGATGAGGAAACTTTGAAGGACTGAATTTTTCCCTGATTAATTGCATTGAAACTTGCTGCTCAATTAAACTTAGGTCCTTTATTTTTTGTATTTTTTAGAGCAGTCTTATTTGAACTTTTACTTCAGAATTTAAATGCATGAGAGCATTAAATAATAATCTTGTCTTTGTAAAAAAAACAACATAAAAAGTGTTTTTGTTGTACATTTAACCCTATGCATAGTCATAAATACAGAATCTAGAGAATAACCAATAAATATATGACACAAAGCAACATATTTCAACGTCAGAATCAACAAAGCACTTCCACCACTTCTACTACCACTATCATTAATATCAATGATCATGATCAGCAAACATGGAAGGAATTACGTCAAATACAAAGAGCTGAGGTATGAGGTGAAGTCCAGCCACCGAACCCGCAGACTTTACAGTAGCAGGTATGAGTTATAATTGAATGGATTCCCTCATAAGTTTGAAGTTAAGATAGTGTTGAACGAGAGCTGAGCACAGTTTTGTGAGAGGCTTTCCCTTTGACCCACGTCGGCCCGGTGAGGTTTGGGACGAGTGGAGAGAAAAGCTACAGATTGCTGTTGTCAGATATTCGTCTATGGCTGAGTGGGACATGTGGGTATTTTCTGGCATTAATTCAAAGCATTAATGGCACAATACAATGCATACAGGTATGAATAATACTATATGTCTAATTATTTGATAAATATGACAACAAGACTATGGAAGTACACAAGAGGGAAGATGTTGGATTTCATACCTAATACACACACACACACACCTTTCCTTTTGCATGTATGACAACCACCTGATGTTTGTGAGAAGATGTAGATGTAAAGACAAAGAAATAATCCTTCCATTATTACTCATCCACTTCCTCTCAAGCTGTTGCTCGTCTTTCACCGCCTGCTTCCTCCTCTTCTTCTATCTTTCTATCTATCTTGGTAATAATCTCAATATATATACCTATATATATATTTATATTTATATATTTTATGTATATTTTACAGTCAAATATAGAAGCAGAAACATGTCAAACACACATGAACCAGGCGATAAAGGTGAGAGGTCAATAGGGGTGAAAGGTCAATAGAGCACAGATGTACACAGCTACAATTCACAACATTACTACGCAGTATGCAACGGGGGCTACGGCCCAGTACTCTGACATGCTTCCTCCACTCGACAACCCGCGGACCACCACTCTCTGCTGCTGACGGATAGAGATATTTACGTGGCCGCCATCGGGCTGTCGACCTCCGCCTCCTCACAACGAGCAGCCGCTGATCTGAAAACGTGTGAATCTGCCATTGGTCGATTGCGCAGATTCGTGATCGTTTTCAAACCAGTGGCTAAATGCAAGGAATGCAGACACTGAGGAATAAAAGGGCATTTAAAGGGATACTTCACTCCGACGTCAACGATCTTCCTGTGTGAAAGGGTCTAAATTTGACTTGAGTCATTATTTCACACCATCTGCTGCAGTCCTGCTGCTAAGATCCATTAGTTGCTACCAAACTGGATGGATTGTGATGGCACTCCCTTATGTTCATGAAGGGAGAGAGCTGCAGCCTGCTCGTGATGAACGCAAAGCAGAGCAGATGGTGTTATGCACTCAACTCAAACTCTAAACCGAGCAAAAGTGTAAAATATCCCTTTCAGAGTAGAGGAGCCTCACCACAACCTCTCAATACTCGCCTAAAATATGTACTTTTTTGTTTAGTTTTTTTTCATTATTGATTGAGTGCAGCAGTTACGGCGCCAAAGTCACATGATGAGGGACGTGTAGCCAATAGGTACGAGCCCCTCTTTGTCTCCCTGACGACAGCGAATCCAGTCTTGGTCGACGCCTCCCAACACCACGAGTTCCTCGCCTTTGCAGAAGGTGAGTTCTGAACCGGCTCCGGCGTGGTCACACAGCGTTCGGATGGACCTGACGACAGATGGCAGAGAAAAACGCTGAGGCAAAACGGACAAAACCGCAAACAAGTACGTCATGTCTGGCTCATGATGTAGCCCGATCGCGGATGAGTCACAGTACAAGATCACTCAAAGTCAAACAGGTGAGTCACCAATAAGACACAAGGGATAACAGGGGCATAATGGATTGAAGGACAGACAGAGCCTGATCTGTCTGATCACTTCCCACCCAAAGTCATTCTGTCTCAGACATGGACTGTTTACAAAGATGGACAACGCGTCCCCTCTTCCTCCCACCATCCAAAAAGGAAGGTGAAATATCCCACATTCGAACCATTGATCAACAGAGTCTGTGCACTAGCGACTCTGGGATGTAGCAAAGCAAAATTCCATCTCTCATGTTAAAAATGTCCGTCCCTGATGTACCTGAGTGGCCGGGGTTTGTCTGTCATCTCCAGTGGCTCAGCCTCTTTCTCTGGCTCCTTTTCTCCCTGAGGCTCCATGGCCCCCTTCATAGGAGCGGGATTGTTACTCATGATCCGAGTCAGTGCCGAGACACCGGGGGCCAGCCACTGAGAGGGACGCCTGCAGAGAGACAGAGTATTAGAAAACAGAAATTGCGCACAGACTTGGATCATAGACCGACATCTCATGTAGTTTATTCGTGAGGTGCGATCAATTTAATTCATTCATGACATCTTTAATGGCTCACCTGGTTGGTGGTGTGGGACCCGTCGGGCTGCTGGGGCCTTTAGAGGCTCCAAACAGCCGACCCAGACTCCAGGGAACCTGAGAGCCACTGCTGACCGGAGTGTAGTCACTGCCTGTCGGGCTCTGGAGGTCCGGTAAATCAGTCCTCACTTCTTCCCTCTTCTGACTCAGCTCAGTCAAATTCTGCTGCAGTCGGCCTCCCCAGCGAATCACAGCACCCCATCCCTGCTGGATCACCTGTGGTTTAAGAAATAGAACATCAGCCCTGAAGGAATCGCACAATGGTGACTGATCAAAGACATTAAACTCAGGAGAGGTTACCTGTCCTGCTTGCTGAGTGAGGCTGTCCTCGTCCACATCAAGAGGTAACGCTCCAATTTCCTTCTCCTGCACCCACTGAAGCTGAGGACTTGTGTGGATGAGAGAGGCCGGAGCTTTCATGGGTTCAGCACTGACAGGAGATCCTTCGTTCTTTGGATTGGGAGCCTGCTGTGAAAGTTTATCTCTAGCTGCCTGATGTTCTGAGTTTCCAAAGTCCACTTCTGAGAGGCTTTCAATATACCTGCTGCCTGTGCTTTTGGACTGGGATCCCTTTGTTGACAGCTGGAACCTTGCGTCCTGACAGGGCGGACTAGGGATCTCTGGGCTGTGACTGTCTGGCTCTAAGTGGTGGTGCTGGAAGAGCAGGTCGAGGTTGAAAGTGAGCAGGCTGAGGGGCTGCAGCACCAGGAGCAGCTCCTCGAACAGAGGCTGGCAGGTGGTGCGGGACAGACGCATGAAGGAGGTGGGACAGTAGAATATCTCCAACACATCTGAGAAAAGAAAAATATCACTTTATGGTACTTGCACGACAAGTCTGTATCTTTCGTCCGAAATTGTTCTAGGTTTTAAAAAATAAATTGGGTTAGGGTTAGTCAATTCATGTAGGACCTGCCCTAACCCTTCAATACGATAAAATAAAAGTTGTACGAGGACCATTATCCGTGTGCAAGCAGTAAACAGTGAAGTACGGGAAACTTACCACTGCACGACTGAAGGTGAGAGAGCCAGAAATCAAGAAACTTGATACTGGAGGAAAAAATACAAAGTTGAATAAAATGAGAATTCATGTTCAGGGAAATAAACACAGAGTACAAAACATGAATTATTATATGATATAATATAATATATTCATGCAACCAGTGGAGGCAGAGAGGCATACTTACTTCAGTAGGCCGAGGAGGAATGCATTGAACCTGTGTTTGCTCTTTCTGAGCTGCGGCAACTCCCCGACTCGAACTTGTAAGTTAAACAATGCTTGTGTTTTATGACCTGAAAGAGTGGGTTGAGTGGATGAGAAGAAATCACACATAAAGAGAGAGAGGGAGAGGGGGGAGAGAGAGAGAGAGAGAGAGAGAGAGAGAGAGAGAGAGAGAGAGAGAGAGAGAGAGAGAGAGCGAGAGAGAGAGAGAGAGAGAGAGGGAGAGAGAGAGAGAGAGAGGTCAATGAAAAATTGCTGTGAAGCTTGGCACTTGCTGACCAATCGATATCTGCATCCTACTCTTCACTTTATTCAGCATTTTAGACTTATAATCAACAAGTATTGGCTTATGCGTGGGGAAATAAGAGGGTGATAAACTCCAGAGCTTAATATTATGTCCAAGGAAATAAACCCAACAGATAGAACAGCCCGATATTCAAATCCTAAAGCCTCTTTGATGAGCCTTGTTGTATTACCTGGCTTGGTTGAGGCCTGGACGAGGCCCCATGCAGAGTTTGGCCTCCTGCCGGCTATCAGGTCACTCTGATGGGGTTTCAAGCCATCGGTCAGCAAGTTGTGCAGGGCGTGGCAGAGGCACTGCAGCACCAGACGGCCCAGAGATGGATTTATAGAGCTGTCTCCTGATAAGGCCTGAGAGGAGGAGGAGAGGAGAGAGGGATGAGGAGAATGGGATGAACACATAGTGGTGGTAAAAAGGGGATAGGATGACGAAGATGATGTGCAGTGATAGGGAGAGCCAAAGGGAGAGATCAGAAAGGATGACTCAATGCAGGGAGGGAAGGAGGAGGATGGAGAGACATGGGGTGACAGAGTCCGGATGATGGAATCAGAGGTGGTTTGGGGTGGGAGTTAGTTGACAAAGAAATTATTACAACAATGAGTCTGGGTTATCTAGAAATATTCTAGTACCTTGTTAACTGAGAGAGACTGAGGAGAGACGGAAGCAAATAGGTAGAGTGAGAACGAGAAAGAGAGGGAGGGAAATCATTTTCAGACAAACAACTCTTTTATCACAATATGACATTTTTGTTTCTAGTCTCATCACAAGATTGATAATTCGCAATGTGAGTGATATTCATTTGGAGAAAGAATGGCAAAGAGTGGAGAATATAAAGTCAGACGAATTACGAAAAAAAGGCATAATTTCTTTATGAGAATGAAGTTGAAATTTTACTAGATTAAAGGAGGATAATAAGAAATAAGAAATATTGTGCCAATAATTTGTAATACTGCGTAAAAATTCTGAGAATTCTGAATTTTGTGATAGGAAAGTCATAACTTAACAAATATATATTTTTTATTTCATAAAAATAAAGTTCTAATATTATGAGGATACAGTCAATACTATCATAATGAAGTCATTATTTGAGGCCACATGCCATTTTAGAAGTGAAATATCATAAGTTTAAAAGATCAGTCTGTCACATGTGCCAAAATAGGGATTATGGAGCATCTTGTTAAGTTACACTTCAATCAAGGTTTCTCAATAAACAAAATACTTAATAATTTGGCAGATCAGCACCACACAGAATCGTCCTCTTTTGCAGAGAAGGAAATGTTAGATAGTGACCGACAGTGAGTTTATCATTGTTTACATCTACGTGGTTTTCAAGGGGATTTAGTTTTTCATGAATCAATGAAATGAATTATGCCTTTATTCTCGAAGTCCCAGAATTGTTTTCCTTCGATTTGGCCCTAATACTAAATCCTAACAAAGATGTCCTCACGTGAAACAAGATACAACCAAGTTCAGTCATTCTAACTGAAAAAAAACAAAAAACAGCAGTGACTTTGGCAGTGACTGACCTTCTGAACCACAGTCCGAGAGGAACTGAACTGGGCCAAAATGGCTTCCACTGCCACGCTGACCGCACTGACCAGAGCTGGAAGAAGAACAATGGTTTACAGTTAAACATAGAAAGTCATTGCTGGGTCAAAGAAAACCGATGCACAGCTGAGCAGAGGACAAACCACACCTTTCTTCTCCTGCAGGCACAGAGAGGACAGGCCAAGACCTCTCATCGGAAACTGCACATCTTCGCCCATCCAGGACGTTTCTGCCCTCTGCACGGAGCCGGCGAACGAGACACTGCGAACAGCTGACAGGGAAAGAAAAATTACTTATGACGCGACCATGAGCAAAAACTCCAAAATCAACAGAACCAAAATGAATCACCACAGACAAAAAAGCGTAAATGAAATTTCAGTGTTGTTAGTAAAAGCAATTAAGCAGTGGAGAAGCAATTGGATAAAGGCCGATAGAAGCAGATGGTCGCACTGACGACAAATAGTGTGTGAGCGCATTCTGTCAATAATGCTTCACTGTGGCGAGCATTCAACATCTGGAGCCGTGAAAACAACTTCTCGTCTGCATCCTGGATAAACACAATCGTGTGCTTTACCTCCACTCACACATACACAAAAACACACACCTTATAAAAGCACACACAGGAGAAACTGCTGCGGTGGAAGGGAAACAACTGCGTGACCTACTACCAGAGTCATGTAAGATCAAATAAAGGACGAGTGTTGTCTACATGTTTATATAAATGGAATTATATAAACCAGTTACGTAATGCACACATTCACATAATGAACAGGATGCTGTGCTTAGATGGTTTACTGCCACACGCAAAGATAAAAAGGTATGTGTTCGATTAAAATCATTTACATGACAGCATCACCCTCCAGCTACTTGGTTTGTTTGCATGAAATGTGTGTGTCCATTTCAACACAACGTGCAAAGACACACAGGACAACACCAACACAGAGATAGAGAGATGGGGGGGGGAGAGAGAGAGAGAGAGAGAGAGAAAGCTGTTTTTCTTCTGGATGATGTTTGCAGATTTGAAAAGGACAGTGGAGATAAGAAGTATCAGAACAGGCTTGTGATACAGAAAACAGCTTGAGTTACCCAGTTCTTTCAAATCTGCAAAATCCCCATGGGGGTTAAAAAGGTGGCAAAGGTGTGAGGGCCACCATATCCAGAGCCGAGAATACTGACAGAGACAGACAGGCAAGAGAGAGAGAGAGAGAGAGAGAGAGAGAGAGAGAGACAGACAGACAGACAGACAGACAGACAGACAGACAGACAGACAGACAGACAGACAGACAGACAGACAGACAGACATGCAAGCAAGATGTCAGACAAAAGAGAGAGAGTGTGTAAAATGTAGGGGGAGAGCAGAGAGAGAGAGAAATCTTACTCGCCACACGTGACTGCGGAGGTGCCTGGAAGAGTTTTGGGGGTAGGGGGGGCGCCTTGGGGGATATAGGAGGGTAGAGGTTGGGATAGTAGAGGGGAGCAGCGAGGGCGGGCAAGGTGTGCGAGCGGGGGAAAAGCGGGGAGCTGAGGGAAGAGCCTGCTGTGCCTGGGGGGGGCGCTCCGGGGCGCTGCGGAGGGGACAGGGCTCCGATAGGGGAGAGGCGGGGAGGGGCCCCCCTGTGCAGGGGGCAGTTCTTGGGGTGGTACAGGTAATAGGTGGGGAGAGGAGGGAGCTCTCTGGACGTCCTGGCCCTGTCGCTGCCCTGGTGTGCGTTTGAGCGCTTTGCTGAATACAGCGAAGAATCCACAGCACTGAGGCCGCTTGAATACGTCATCATGACATCTATGTTCTTATAGGGAGTGGTGCAGCCTGAGAACTCAGTACTGCCACTAACAGGGGATTTAGTGTGTGTGTATTTCCTCTGTTCTGAGTCACTACTGTACAGTGAGTCAAAATTACAAATAGAATCAAACTCCCTGTCATTAGTTTTAGAGTCGCTGATGGACTGATGCACAGAGTGTGTGTTTTTCTTATAGATATTCCCATAATCTCGAGGAGAGTCTCCAGCTACATCAGCCAGGGAGTCGTAGTTAAACACAGAGCTCGTATCAGTGCTGGAATCGTCTCTGTAGGCACAAGCTGCGCTGGCAGCCGGGCTCCACTGTGGGCCGCAGCGTTCGTCTGAGGACTCCCTGCCTGCGTGGTGGTGGGGCCGGGGATCTGAAGTGGGCTGGGAGTTACAGAAGCCTGGGCGGTAGGAAGGGAGGGCGGTGTGCAGGAAGTAGGGTTGGGAGGCCTGGGCTAGGGAGAGTGGGGGGGAGGAAACTTCTCATGAGGTAAAAAGGCCACAAAATTTGAGGGTGCAGCGGTGCAGAGGGAGAGGGAGAGGGCGGGCGCACAAGTGGAGCGGTATGAGGGAGCGAAGCGGGACAGTGGACAAACAATGGAAACAACAGAATGGGGATGGACAGGTGAGAAAAATAAGGAAGAGGAGAGTAAGACCAAAAGATGCGGAAAAAGAGGTGGGAAGGAGAGAGAGATGCAGAAAATGTTAGTGTCAGTTGAGAGAAAAATGCACATTGATGAATGTCTATAGAAATCGTCATCATGTCACATCACAGAGTATCTAGTGGACGGACAAATCGAGTGGAGTTGATTTTTGAACTTCACTGAGAACCGGCTGCCGTAAAAGAGCGGCAGCGCAATAAAGAGGAAACAGTCGATCAGCAGCTCGTTGGCTGGAGTTAAAACATCACCATCAATCACAGAGGTTTAGATTTTATTAGAGGTGAACGCTCCCAGTTTTATATGAAGGCAGCTGCTCTCTCTTTCTCTTCCATACTTTCATTTAGATGAGGACACAGTGAGGGCCAGATGTTTAGTGCTTTACTGCAGTGCTCGCCCTCATCACCTCTGGATCACCTTCTCTCTCTCTTTCCCTCTCTCTTCCTGTCCTCTGCTTTTGCTTCCAACCTCTCAATCTATCCCTCGCTCTCTCTCGCCCTCTCCCTCCCTCTCTCTTTCCCTCTCCCTTCCTGTCTTCCGCTTTCTACCTCTGCCTAACTTGCTCCCTTCCTCCCTCTATACCTCTCTCTTCCTGTCCTCTGCTTTTGCTTTCTACCTCTCCCTCACTGTCTCTCCCTCTACCTTTCCTCTGCTTTTGTTTTATACCTCTCCCTCTTTCTCACTCCTTCTCCTCCGCTTTACCTTTTTCCCTCTCTCACTCTCCTCTACTTTTGCTTTCTACCTCTCCCTCTCTTTCTCTTCCTGTCCACTGCTTTGTTTTCTACCTCTCCCTCTCTCTCACTCCTTCTCCTCCGCTTTAGCTTTCTACCTCTCTCACTCTCCTCTACTTTTGGTTTCTATCTCTCCCTCTCTATCTCTTCCTGTCCTCTGCATTTGCTTCCTACCTCTCCCTCGCTCCCTCACTCTTACTATCCTGCTTTTGTTTTCTACCTCTCCCTCTCTCACTCCTCCTCCTCTGCTTTTGCTTTCTACCTCTATCACTCTCCTCTACTTTGCTTTCTATCTCTCCCCTCTCCCTCTCTGCTCTTGCTTTCTATCTCTCTCTCCCTCCGTCCCGCTTCTCTCCCGTCTCCACCAGTACACAGTGTAATGCTGAGTCAGTCGACAGACAGGCACACTTCTTCTGTCCACTGCTGCTCCATCACTGTGTCCCAGTCCCTCCCAGTGCCTGACACACAGTTTCTCTCACATCCCAGTTGACCTGCGAGCGGCTGCTTAGCAACGCGCAGGAGAACGAGTAGGAAAACAGTCCTACCTGTTTCACACTGGTCTGTTCCTGAGCTGTCACCAACACATGATACTTCCTGTTTGTCCTACACTGCCTCTCAGCCATTGGTCCGTGTATCTAGATCCGCCCCCAGGTCTCTTAAAGGTGTACACACCTTTTCTTGCCATTGGCCACTTCACCTTGTCACGTTGGTGCAAAGCTTTTTGTTTACTTTATTCTGAGAACGTGTTATATTTCTAGTCTGTTTCCAATAAAACATTTAAAAAGTATTTAAAAAGTATTAATATCCTGTAACAACAAGAAGGCAATACAAACAGTAAATATATCATATAAAGGGTTTCTTTCATAAACTTTTTACTAACTTACAAATTTATTTATTTATTTGACTACCTAAGACATGAAGTTATGTTTTTATTGGTATTTGTTTGTTCGTCTACTGATTACCAGCATTAGAAAAGAAACTCTGGAACGGATAACAACAAAACTTGGTGGAAGGATGTGGTGTGGGTCAGGAAAAAAACGGTTAAATTTAAATTAACCCATAAATTGTTGCGGATCCAGATCAGGGGGGCAGATCCAGGATTTGTTTTCCCCCTTTTCGTTCTTTACAATCGTGAGATATGATGTTTTTTCTACATTCACATCAATTTCCTAGAGAATATTCATGGTTCAAAAAATCTGATATCTATGTTTGTGATACTCGGTGCAGGTTGATTGAATTTAGGGCCCTGGTGGAGCTAGTTGCTCTTTTGAGGTTGATTCTAGTTTATTTATCTTTCCTCCCCTGCAGTTGTCCCCCTGGCTGCTTGTTAGTTTTATTGTATTTTATTGAAATAAAAAACAACAACTCACAATTGCAATGATGTTGTTGAAACTATTACAATACATAACTCACATATTAATTAGATTTTTATTACTCGGAAACAAATAATGCCAAAGCAATGATAAAACTGGCACAGAAAACATTTCTCTCAGAGAATAAAAAGCAGATTGGGGCTAAAAGAAGTTGAACAGTTTTATAATGAACCTCCAGCCCACTGCATCCTGACTCTGACAATGTAATCCTACGTGTCTGTGCAGCCCACTGCAGCACTGTGTGAGATGAGTAACTTGATCTGAGCTATCTGTGCCACTCCAGGGAGCATGGGTGGGGGTGAGGAGACGGCATCCACAGTAAGAGAGCAGCATATAAACAACCCAAGCTGAAGGGATTTTTAAAAAGAGAAAGGGAAGGCGTTTAACATTTTACAGATAGAAAGATATAAAAAGGACCTGGAGGGAGAAAGGAGGAAGATAGAGAACTCACTGGGCCCCCAAATCACCCTACTCTCCTCCCTCTATAAAGTGGATGAATAATTGAGTAAGACAGTGATGACAATACTTTTAAGATAAACATTGGAGGAAATACGTTGGAAAGTTTCCAGCCACCTTTTTATCCTCACATTACCTCCGACCCACTCCCTCTCTTTGTCCCTCCAGCTCTCCTAGTTGCTCATGTTGCCTCTCCAGCTTCTTCTGTCTCGTTTTCCTCCCCCATCAGAACTCACCCACTGTTCATCCCCTCGTCATCACTTATCCATCACATCACGCATCATCCTATTCCGTGACTCATGCTCGTCCTCCATCACTATGTGTCTTGTTCCATTTACACTGTCTCAAAAAATTAGTTTATATTTTCATCCCTTTTGGAAGAGATTATTTCTTTCTATTCTTTCCAATGATAATATTTGTGCAACAAATAACAGTTTGTGTGTTTTTCTCCATCTGTCTCTCTCCATCATCTCGTTATGTCATCCAATTTACACTGAGATAATCTGATGAGCCTATTTTATCCCATAAACACAAAAAATTCAACCACTTAGTCATCAAATTAATCTGGATTTCTTTTGAATGATCATTATTTAAACGATCATTAAGCTCATACTCACCTGTAGTTCTAGATTTCAAGGTTCTTCCTCCATCAGCTTGTCCTCTCACCTCCACCTCCACCTCTTTTTCTTTCTCCTTCCCTTCCTGTTCCTCCCTCTGAACTTCCTCGCCCTCCCACTCTCTGCCCATGGTCCACAGGCTGTCTTCACTGACCGAGCAGCCGATCTTCTGTAACGGGCACAGCTCTGGTTGTCTGCCCCGCTCGTCCGCCCTCTGGAGCATCTCCTTCAGAGCAGCCATTGAGGTGAGAGCTGGTGGTGGCTGCATGAACAGGGCCTGAGCCTGAGAGGTGTACTCCCACGGGATGCCATCATTGCCCTCCTTCTCTCTCCTCCACCTCAGGTTGTAGAGTATGTCTGGATCCGGCGTGATGACTGTGGGGTCAGGCTCCGGTTCCATGATCACCCTCGTTGGAGGGGAGCCGTTCTTGTTGCGGAAACGCAGCTCTTTGAATGTGGTGACGACCGGAGCCGAACCTGGAGATGACACTGAAGGGAGCAAGTTTCTTTTGGATTTCCTTTTGAGATTTCCTCATTGCCAGGGGCGGAGGTTGCAGCAGGGCGTCACATTCAGGTGTGAATGCTATGAGCCAATCAAATCGCTCAGGCTGAGCAGAGTTGGCAGGGAGAGTGCTGACTTTGAGAGACGCCACAGAAGGGGGGATTGGGGGTAAGGGGCGAGGGGGAGGAGGAGGGGGAGGAGAACTGGGTAATTCAGCATAATGGAAAGTCTCAAAGCTCATGTTCTTTTCTTTAGTTTCATGTGTATTGCTAAGACCGGTGGTGTAGTAATGATCAGACGTCAGACCGCTGTTCCTCTTTTTTCTTTTTGCCATCTCTGTAAATGATGTGGTTCTTTGTGCGTCCTCTATCTTCTCACCATCTCTAGCTACATCTACTCTTCGATTTCCATCCAACTTGCCTCCGTTGCTGCCTCCATCTCTATACATGAAACCAGTGTAATGGTCCTTCTCCTCCTCCCTGTCCTTTAGTCTGAACTCATATGGCTCCACAGACCTGGACGGAGGAAGGGTGTCTTCCTCATCCTCTAACCCTCCGACACAGACACCAAGCTCTGGGCTGAGTTTGAGGAGTTCAGCTTGGGTCAATCCTGCAAGCATCAGCAGCTTACGAATCTCTACATCCAGTGCGTGGAAGGAGGGAGGAGGAGGCAGGATAGGTGGAGGAGGTATGGCAGGGGGAGATGAGGAGGAGACTGAGATAACAGGTGGAGGAGGAAGAGGCGGGGGCCGCGAAGTGGGAGGTGGAAGGGACAGGGGGGTCTTTTCCTGTTGTTCGACTTTAAGAGCCGCGAGCCGCTGTGCCTCCTTCCTGGCAAGGTGGCGTCTCCGAGGGGGAGGGATGGGAGGAGTTGGGGTGGGGAGAGATCTAGGGGGTGACGGAGTGGTATAGAGGGTGAGATAAGGGACAGGTTTAGAGGGAGCAGAGGCAGGGAGAGGAGGAACACATGGTGGCGATGGAGGTAGGGGTTTCTCACACCTAAAGGTGGTGAATGTCGGGGACGATGAGTTAGGGGTGAAAGTGGACAATGTAGGAGAGGTGGAGACAGCCATGGAGGTGGTCTCCCTGCTGATATTGATGTAGGTGTGGAGGTAGGAGCTCACACTGGCATGACGGGCAGGAGGTTTGGGGGGGCCTGGGCGGTGGCTCGACAGGGGAAGGGGTGAGGGAATCCGGGACGAGAGGTTCGTCGCAGTCTGATGGAGCAGTGAGGTCGACCCCAGCATCAGAGAACTGCTGAGAGACCGACGACTTCATCATCTCCCCACGACTCTTATACAACTTCCAGGAAATGTCTATGTTGCCCATTTCATCCATGACATCCGAGAGATCCTGCTCTTCCAGGTCTCCGAGATCGAATCCCTTCTCATGGAGTCTGGCGATGTAGGCCAGCTTTACCTCCCTGTTAACTTTCTCCAAGCGATCAAGGTGATCTAACCGATCCCTCAGAACATCCCACTGCTGTTCCCCCTCCAGATCCCAGCGGGCCACTTGGATCACCTGGCTGAAGCGCTCCATCTTCCCAAACTCCCCTACTGATTCTAGAAAGTCAAGCAAACCTAGTTTAGCGATCTCAGTATCACCTTTGACTCCTAGATAATCAGGGGAGGGAGAGTCCAGGGCAGAGGGGTAGCCTTCATCTGGGGAGCACGGGGACATCGGGGAACGTGACCTCACGGTGAAAGGATTGCGGCCAAGAGGAAGCGATGGAGGTGGGCGTGCGGGAGGCTTAGATTCAAGGCCCAGTGGAAGAGAGTGGTCTTTGGGGGACAAAGCGAAAGAAAGATCTTCTTGGTCGTGGGAAGAGCAGATGGACGCAGATTGATCAGCACAGTCAGACTCCAGATCAGAGCAGGAGCTGATGGAAGTGGAGGATGAGGAGGTAGAGGAGGAGAGTGAGAACTCCAGGAGGGAAGGCGGACAGTCACAGCACGAGGGGACCAGAGTGTCATCATCATCATCGTCGTCATCATTGTCAGCATCATCTTCATCATCATCAATATCAATATCCCCACTATTCTCTTCCTCGTCATCTTCTTCCTCTACCTTTACATTTTTCTTGTTGTCCAGATCAGCGCTTTCATCGCCATCCTTGTCTTGGTTCTCCAGACTCGCAGCAGGGCGGGAAGCCGACTCCAGCTGGGCCTGTGCCTGTGATGGAGGTTGAGGTTTCTCCTTGGCACCTTTCCCATCCTGCCTCTGAAGCACAGGGGCAGGAGGAGGAGGAAGCTGTAGCTGCTGCCTCATAGAGATGGTGTTGTTGTTGTTGTGGTTGTGGTTGAACATGCTGTTGTTGTCCTGCGGGGAGCGACCATCGCAGCACAGACACGGGAGGCTCGGCTCGTTGCAATTTGGGTCAAGAGGGAGAACAGCTGGAATCGCAGGAGGAGGAGGAGCAGCCTTAGGTGCAATCTTGGTTGCTGCAGACGCTCGAGTGCTCTTGGGTTTGGGTTTGGGTTTAATCGATTTGGGGATGGTGGGAACCTGTTTTTGAGCCCCAAACCTGGAGGGGTTCACTGGAGCTCGAGGCTGCACTCCCACCCTGGTCCTGGTGGGTGCAGCGGGGGTCCTAGTAACCCGGCGTGGGGAGGACGCAGAGATTGTGTTCATGTTTTTATCCTCCCTCTGAAAACCAGGGACTTGAGACTTTGGTCCAGCTAAGTTAGTTGTCCGTCTGCTGGCGTCAAAACGCCGCGGCTTTGCAGGCTGAGAGGACTGCATTTTGGGAATGGGACTTTTTCGGATACTCTGCTCTTTCTGTTGCTATAGAAACGAGTGTTGGAAAGGCTCGGGAGATCCAAACAATGTCGCTCCGTGACGGTCACATCTTGGCTTCACTCCCAAGATCCTGTAACATCAAAGGAGACACACAGTGAATAAGACCACAAGCGAAATCTGCTCTTCAAACACCATTTTCTTTTGCACGTTTACATTTGGGCCAAATCTTTGAAGTTACACCGCTCATCTGGACCGTTCGTTTAGACCCGATCGCTTTGGGCTTCTTGTTTAATAATGATCAAAGTCCAGGTCCTGTGGGGACACAGCAGGGACATGAACACTCACACTGTCTCAAACACATTTTCAAGTATCACTACAAATAATGAGACGTGACATGATCAGTCGACTTACAGAAAAGGAAATATCAATTGTTTTGATGATAAAATCAAATGGAAAAAGTACCAAATATTGGATTATAAAATTAAGATATGGTGTGACAAAAAAATTATATTTCTCTTAAACTGAAATATGTTTACATTAATCTTTTCATTTTAGAGAAGTGTCACTTTATTTATCATGTGTGATATTTATTCTATTAATTCTCTTTTTGTCAGCTTGTATTCTGACTAGGCAGCCCAAACAATAAATAAACGAGCCAAATGAAAAATTGAATATTGGCATGTTCCAGCTCCTCCAACGGGAATTCTAGTCAGTCTTTCATGCTTGTAAATTGAATTTCTTTGGGCTTTTGACTGTTGATCAGATAAAACAATCCATTCCATGATGTCACCTTGGACTCTGGGAAGATCAATGAATAATGAAAACAAGCTGTAGCCCTTGAATAACGTTCTGTTGCAGGACACTAGCACAATTACTGTCATGCAGTAAGAAGCGGCCTACAACACATTGCATGTGTTCTAGCATTCAGAATTTAAAATGTTTAAATGCTTGGTATTCAGGTGTTATCGCTCTATTCAAAAGCCTCCCACACACAGAGGCCTATCACATGAAATGTCCCCCCGTCGATAATATGACAACTGTCAGCCAATTTTTCCGCCAAACTTGTCACTCAACGTCTTCATCTGTTCTGCCCGGCTCCACTGAGCTCTGATATTCATGAGTTTACAGCAGTCAAGCTGTCTCCATCTGTGCTTGTCCATCTTTACAAGCAGGACAACCATGGCTGTGAGATCTACATCAGCCAGAAATACCACCGTGTACCTACAATGTTTAACTGGGGCATGAAATAATCAGGCAGCAGCACTGAACAATACAGAGTCTGCCTTGTATTCACAGACCATCCACCGAAGGCTATACTGCTCACATATTCCTCCCTCCACAGTGCCCTTCACATCACTGAGGAACATGAATCACCCAAGTGCTCCTCTTACACCAGGCCTTTCCTCGGAAAGACCATTATAGAAGAGAAAGCCTTGAATCGAAAGGGAAAAAAGCAGCAAGGCGTCATGTAATCGAACCGGTCCTGACGTTACCTCTGCACATATTGATCCCACAGAGCTGATGGAGACAGGGAGGATGGGAGGAGGAGGAGGGAGGAGGAGGGAGGAGGGGGTACCACCAACCGCATCGCCCTGATATACAGGCCCATCCACCCGTATTCAGCCAGAACTCAGATATTACACATGAAACTCATATTCACGTTAAGATTGATGATACATGTGACGTTTCAGCTAAACAACTGTTATGAACCATTATTTGTGTTAGGAGCGGAATTGCATGTATCTGGATCGACGCAGCCTGTGTGTGTCTATCTGCTCGTGTGTGCTGGTGTGTGTGTGTGAGTGCGAGTATGAACGGGTGGATTTTTGCTCAGTCGTACAGGTTCATTTGAAAACGTGACTAAATAAATTGTACAGGGATGATGATAAAATGGCTGTGGACTCACCATCGGATGCGGGTAAAGACGGATGCTGGTCTCCATCTCGTTGCTCTCTCACATCCCGGACAGTGCGCGAGCCCCTCCGACGTTCACAGCCTCAGCATCCGCGATCTCGCGAGCATCCCACAGCCTCCCTCTCCCCCCTCGCCCCCCCTCCTCCTCCCTCACCCTCCAGACCAAACCACACCCCTCCCTCTCCGTATCGTCACATCCAATTTGTACCGAGTGATTTTCAGCCCAAGTGTTAAGAGCAGTGAGAGTCTAATTTCCTGTCATTTCACTTTAGTCACCATATCTGCTGTTCAATCACGTGTCCATGCGTCTGCAAGGAAATTAAATAATATGCAAACCTCACCTCAAGTCACCCCTGATTGATATGTTTTCGAATGCAATAGATTTATTGTAAAGTCTATTACACTGTGAAAAAAAGACAAAATGCCAATTGCAACAAACCTCAGCCTGTGATAGTGACTTCATATTATATTGACTGAAATGTGTGACTAGAAGACAGTTAATTTACTCTTAGAGATTATAAACTTAATGTCTAGCATTTTTTCTGCAGTTTCTGTGAACATATTTCTAACTACTTTTCCAGATTCATATAAGATCACCTTGACCTTTGACGATCGAAATCGAATCAGTTAATCATGGAGTTCAATTAAACATGATGGCCAAATTTGAAAGAATTCTCTCGAGGCATTCCTGAGATATCATCAGGTCGTCCATACGTCCAAGTGAATATTTGAGACAGATGTAATTTAATTACCTTTGGGAATTCCTGATATATCACGTTCAAAACAATGCAAGTCCAAGTGAACTTGACCTGCAATCACCAAAATCAGTTCATATTTGAGCCTTTGACCATCAACGTTTAAGGAGTTGATCCTTGAGTCCAAGATAATGTTTGGTCCAAATTGGAAGAAACCGCCTACAGGCGTTCTTGAGATATCATGTTCACGAGAATAGGACGGATGGACGGACGCCACTGGCTGTCGCCAGCATCGAGGCATTAAAAAGATGGCTGAAATTATTACACAAATAATTGTGTAAACATCTATTTTGAATACAAAATATTTGAAGATATTAAACTCTTCCAATGAGGTTGTTAATGCTCCTGTGCGTTTGTTTCTAATTTTGTAAGCAAGATTACGCAAAAACTACCGGATGGAAAACCACAAAACAGTTCAGTAGGGTTCAGGGAAGAACATTCAATTTGAATGTGGAACCAGGAAGTTGTAAACTTTTTTCACATTGTGAAATTGTTCATTTATTTAAATTTTCACTGACTACTCAGGGAATAATACATGGATGAGTGTTTTGTTGCAGCTTAATTGATTTGAAGGGGGTTGTTGGGCCTAGTCGGAGGTCTGAGCTCCACAGGGTTCCATTATTTTGTTTAACCAACTCAATAAATATCAGTTCTTCAGACAGAGCACACACACAGACACATACACACACACACACACACACACACAAAGGATAAAAAAGTGAGAAACATACTGTTTGTATACGTTATATTTATTAAAAATATATGGAATTAACAGCATGGCCCGCTGTCCTCAGTAGTCAGGATAATAATGTCATACACATACATTATCAATGACTACACTACATTATGCACTAGGTTCAATAAATAGAACAGGAAAAAATTACTGTTTGATGACATTTACATCCAAATATCTACAAATGTCTTAAAAGCTCATGAAAGTGCAAGACTTCTAAAATATAACGTGGTAGATTAGGTCATGTTGTACGAGTTGGAGGTCTGTCCCTGGTAAAACCTCTATAGAGGGAGAGGAGATAAAACACCTCAGAAGATCTTTGTTCCTCCTCACTTGTCCCTCTTGTAGATTTTGTCGGCAAAGTTGAGGAAGATGGGGTGGGGGAGGTTCTGAGCGTGACGAGCGATGAGCTTCTGAAGCCGCTGGTAGCTCTCAGTTTCGTATTTGTGGTACAGTGTTGGCATTTGCAGGGTGTTGTACAGCACTTTGACCTTCTCGACGCTGGCTTCGTCGTGCCGTGCGTAACATGTCTGAGGAGGGGATGAAGATGACATCAAGTATTGTTAAACAAACTAGTTTGTTTCTCTCCCAGAGGTTTGTGACCACAAACACGGAGGAGTTCAGAGATAAACACACAAGAAGCTGGGACAGTTTGATTCTTCTCAGACATAAATAATTACAATTAATAACAAACCAGATTTGAGTGGATTTCTTTTGGTATTGTTTGAATAGCTGGGAAAGTGACTGAATACTAACATATCTCTGTCCTCTTCTACACTGCAAACAAACTGTATAAACCACATTTCTTCCATTTAATCTGATTGTAGTTGAGTCACACAATTTTCTACATGTTTAAACAGACGAGATTGTTATGTCTCACCTCCAGCTCTGCTCTCTGTTCAGCTGTCATGATTTCCAGGGCCGTCACAACCAGCCAGCTGCACTTATTATCCTGAATGTCTGTACCAATCTTTCCTGTAACAGCAGGGTCACCAAAACAGTCCAGGTAGTCATCCTGCAAATGACGCACAATGGGTGGTTATTAACTTTGCATTCTGTGCAGCATGTTTTTCCAATACATGACGCGAAAGCAGGATGATGTGTAAAAGTCATTACCTGTATTTGGAAAAATTCTCCCATCTCAAGTAAGATGTATTTGGCATTATTGTGTTCCTCATCGCTGGTGATTCCTGCCTACAAAATGTATAATTAAACAGTAATGAGAAGGAGTATAACATTACTCTGTTATTTTTTCTACATATATTGTGTCAGCTTTCAATGTCATTCCCATCACAGGGTTGATTATGTGATATTAACCCACTCACCATGTACATTGCAGCTGCCACTGGGAGGTAAAAAGAGTAGAAAGCAGTCTTGTATTTTACAATAGCTTTGTACCTGAAAAGACAACGAGATAAATCTTATTTTCAACTGCTTTGGTAAAACAACATTCTCCTTTGCAAATGTTTTTTTCAGATTTCCTCCATTACCTCTCCATGGTGAATCTGTTGAAGTCTATCTGACCAGGGGGGGCTGTAATGAGGTCCAATGTCTGGCCAAGCTCCGTCTGAAAAGATGTCTGAAATACAAAGAGATGCTATGAGTGTCCTGTGCTAGTGTGTGTCTGTGTACTCAGTCGGGACGTGTAATACCTCAGTAAATAGCTCCAGCAGATGGACATAGTACGACTGATCCCTGCAGTGTCTGCGAAGCAGCCTGTAGATCAATCCTTCCATGAGAAACGCATCGTTGATGGCATCCAAACCTATTCCATCCTAAATAACAAGCGAGCAGAATTAACATTAGAAACTGGGCAGTAACAATGACAAATAGTTGACAATCTCATTACAAAAAAGAGCCATTTTAGTCTCACCTTCTTGTACCAGCAGGGTTGCCCTCTCCTGGTCACAGATGAATCCATGATATCATCTGACATGAGGAAAAATGCCTGAAGCTGCAAACATCAGAGGCACAGCTGTAACACTTCATCACTCACCAAGTCTTAAGCACCGAAACTGAAGCAAAATATCAACCAACGGGGTTCAAGACTAAACAATATTGTATTACAGGTAGACAAATACAAATAATTATTTGATAATTGTTTGTATTGTCTTCAGCAGGATGAAGCATGTGGAACGTGCATGTATGGCGACAGTGAACTTCTACTTACCAACTCAATGCACCAGCCAACCACCAGAGCCCTCTGCACAATGTCCTGGGTGAGCTTAGAGGCCGGGAGAAGCTCCCTGAGCGAGCCAATCACAGACAAGCCGCGGTTCCTCTTGCCTCCAGGGGCATTGTACACCAAAACCTACAAACAAGAAAAGTGGCACACAGAATATAAATGAAGCACTTGCTTATAATATTATAAATTGCAAAAACAACAACAGAAATGATTCCAGAGGACCCACAAAAGGTGATGAACCTGGCTGTAGCTTAGTGCTTTGCGATGTTATTAATGTCAGTGGTGATTTAACTTCACAAAGCATTTAACTACAGCCAGGTTTTTTCATGTGTTGTGACTTTTTAGCAGCGCAAGTGTAGTCAAATTACAACGTTTTTTCGTATTTGCATGCGTTTTCTTAATTTGGGGTGCGTTGAGCTCCTTCGGCCACCGTACTCGCAACCACCCAGGGGATTTAGGAACTACTGATCCAATGCATTCTGACTCCATAAGGTTTCTCCAACACGTCTCCGGTTCCCTGACAGTGACCCGCACATACCTCTCGCATCCTGCGCAGAGCATCCGCCAGCACCGGGTCGGTGAGGTCCCTCTCCGTCACCTCCGTCAGCAGCTCATCGAACTGCGCCTCGAACAGCTGCGGGTCCGACAGCAGCGGCTTCTTGCTGTGGGTCCCGTTCATGGTCCCGTTCATGGTCCCGTTGCAGGTGCTGTCCGCCTGCAGGGACGAGGAGCACAGCACAAGAGGACACGTGTTTTTAAACATCAGCGGAGGCACCGTCCGCCACTTCCCGGGAAGTTTCACGAGCAGGCCGAGCAGACGTCTCATCCCTGACCACGTCGCTTCCGGTCAGATGTCTGCCGTCGCTGACAGAGCTTTATGAATCATGTCAGACACTGGCTGATCCGCAGTAGGACACCTGCCAGGCTAATGTTGTTAGCTCCATGCTCAACAAACCCTGCTAGCATCAGGTGCACTTTTCCTTCTTCTTCTGGGTTTAAAGGCCAGCTTACGAATCACTGCCTCCCCCTATTGGACTGGAGTGTGTATTACAGGACTGGCAGGAAAATAAAATGAAAGAAAACTCCTCAAATTCTCTCTATTGTACCAATTTCCTATGAAAACGTTATTATTTGGAAACATGTTGTTCAAATAAACACACACACAAAAAATTATTATTCTTTTGTTTCTATGGTGGTTGGCAATCCACGTTTTGATGCATCACCGTCCCCTACAGGACTGGAGTTGGACTCAAGATTGGCCGATTGGCAGTAAACTCCTTAAATTCAATTTTCTCTTGCAACGTCATAATATTGCTTTTAAAGCCTCATGCCCAGAGTTCAGTTCAAGTATCAAGTATTAATCTCTATTCCAGTGTCAATGCTTAGAAATGATTGTCTTTCCTGTTGATATTGAAGACAATTAAATCATAATGTGTTCTGTAGTTTCCTATTACAGTTCTCACATATACCTGCTGCATGTTCATTTTTAATTCATAGCCATTACTTTAAGTGTACTGTAAAAACCTGTGTCCAAATCTCATCCTTGAAACAAACTATTTTTTTGTTTATTTTTTATCTATTAGTTTCTCTCAATTCTCCTACTTTATTTTGGATTCTATCATACTGTCTACATTTAGTTTCCATGTGCAATCCCTCCTGCCATTTCTTAATAAGTCTGCTTATGATAATATTGTCTTTTCCTGATGATACTGAAGATAATAAATCCTCACATGTATTTGTTTCTTGTATGTTACAGCACTCACACATACCTGTTGCAGGTTTATCCATTAAAGTAGCTGTGCTGTTAAAACCTGTTTCTCCAGGTTTCAAAATACAAATAAAAACCACAAAATACAAATCTGCACAAGTATCAGAATAAAGAAAACATAACAACGTAAATATTGAGTCAGAAAAAAATAAGCATAGATTTTAATTTAATTCTCCAAAATACTCTGACGTCACTCCAATATTCCCCTGCATCCACTTAGCTGAGCTAGGTGTCGCACAACGGATCAAGATATTATTTATGAGTAAACACGACTTCTCTCACCATAACGACCTGGTCCTTGTGTCCGGGCATTTCAGTGAAACAGCTTCTCTGATTTTTCGCCTGAATGTTTCACCGGAGTCTGTGATCGGATCTTATATCCAGGATGTGGAGGTTGTAGTTTGCGCTCTACCTGCGGTTCGCTTTAATACCAAGCAGCAGGACTAAGTTTCCCGAAAGCCCTTGCAAGTGGCGCATGTGGGCGTGGACATGAAAGGCTCCATTTGACATTGAGCGTATTCATTGGCTTGTGGCATCGAACCAGGATGGGCTCTCATGATGACCGACCAATAGGATTTGACTAGAGGCGGGGATGGTGTGGAGTGGTTGGCCTCGATCCTGGTAATCAAAACTTTGACTGGTGCAGAGGAGAAAAGAAAAAAAAGGAAAAAGACAGAAAGAGAAATAACTCACCTTACAATATAGTCTGTGACATCAACATGGGTATTTTTATTTGATGTCTATTATTTATTTCATATGCTGAAATACATAACTTGCATTGAAAGTTTTCTCATTTAAAATCTGGAATACTTAGATACATTTATAATTCAGGTTTCAAGGCTATACCCCGTCAAGCCTGCCATACATATTATACATTTCTTCAAATAAATATATATTTTTTAAATGCAAGACAGGAGGTAGAAACACAGCTCGGTGCTTTAATAAGAGAGGGGCATGAGTGTGTCTGTGTATGCGTGTAATTTTTACAAAATTTGTTACGTACATGTGAGTGCCTCAAAAATGTGCCTTTACTGATATGGAGTCAATTTCATCACTTAGTGAATAAACCACAATAGACTTTCTGACCAATCTGACACACATATACGGATGCACTTCAAAAATCCATTATCCAGAGTGTCCTGACTCATTTTGCGTTTACAGTCACTGGTGTGTCTGCGGCCCAAGGCCTTTTCTTTTCAAAGCCAACTCAAAACCCTTTTTGCAAGTCCAAAGGGAACCATGACGACACGTAGCGTGAAGCCCCACCTCATAACAAATAATGTCTTTACATTTATTGCAAGAGACTCATCATTTCATCAGAGCCACAGTGCAGTTTACACCTCTTCATCTCCCGGGATCAGGCTGTTGGAGCCCGTTTCATAGATATGCCTGTGCAACTGACACCTTTTCAACCCCAATCAAAATCAAATTAGGATGCAGCGGCATGTTTGGAGCACATCTTCGAAGCTTTCCCTTCAGCTATCTATTAACACAAACACATTTCAAATGGCTAATATCACAGGGGTCGGGTGCAAAGAGGAGGAAAAAAAAAGGAATTAAAGATTTTCGAAACATGCAGATAAAGACATTCTGAGGACTTGTTACGTAGTTACACAGACGGTCAGGATCGAATGCACAAGGTTCCTGCTGTATTCTGGAGGCTGGAGCAGAACATGCACATATGCAAAACAAACCAACGTGTCCAGGGGCTACCCACAGAAAAAATACATGTCAAAGGCCGAAGTGTGTCTGTGGAGTGCAGAACTGTCATTGTTAGAAATGCTGGTCACCTTTTGTTTGAAGGCCAGTGTGGAGCTGTGAACGTGTGGAAAAGATGGGGAAAAAAAGTCTTTATGTGAGAGCATCTGTCCTCATCCGATTAGCTTACTTTCTACTTTACTAACTCTATGCTTATTGAGATGCATTTTTTTATCAATGGAAGTCAATGGAAGACCAAATAAGTTTTTCATGACCACGTCACCTGAGCGATCCTGTGAATATACAGCAATGTACAAAAGCGCTAGACGCATGTCGCATATTGACACAGTTATAGACTGAATGTACATGTGAGCGAGTGGTTGCAGTAGCATTAATGTTGAATTTGATCTCCAGTGTTGAGGAAAATATATTTCCAGATGATTATTGAGAGGGAGGAAGTGAAGATGCTCCTTGTTGGTTGGTCTCAGCCATTAATGGGTTTGCTCTGACCACAGTAGCTAAAAACAAGCATCAAATAACAGTTTCACTGATGTTAAACAGTGAAGAACGTGTCAGCTCTGGTTTGCTGCTCTGAGGGATTGAAGAGCACCACTAAATAAGGCCATTTGAACAGATGACGTCAGGAATCGGAAGTGCCAGTGAGAAAAAGGAGGGAGGACTTCTTCAATTTGCCGTCTTTCCTTACAACCTTTTCTACGCCTCCAGTTTTCCTCCCCGATCCCTCCTTGACCTTTCTCCCATCCTCACAGCGCAGACTCAGAGTAGAGAGCTCCCGATGACCCGTGCGGCGGATAAGGCGTCAGCAATCGATGTAGTGACGCTGAGGACGAGGAGCTCAAATCTCCACAGCTGCGCAGGTGGATCCCCTCCGGCACCCGGCCACTGTAGTGCCGGTTGTGTCGACTGTCACTGTGGGAATGGTGGTGTCCGCGGTGTTGAGGGGGGTGGTGAGCCTGAAGGTTGGGTTGTCCTCGGCTGGTGCTCCAAGGGGTCCGCAGTATCTGAAGAGGATTTTATCAAGCAAAGTTTTAGACACATGTTGGATAGCTTGATTATGATATTTTAAGATGTTCAAAGCTCATTGTAAGAAGGAGTAATATAAATTGCTATACTTGTTCTAGGGATAGATGGTTGTTGGCCACTCCCTCGGCTCCACCCCGCCTCTTGGGCCCCTGCCCTGCGCTCCCAGCATGCTCAGAGGAGGGTGCTAGGTTGCGTTTGGAGCGTTGCAGGAAACGAGCCACAAGAACTCGTGTCACCTGAAGGAAAAGAAAGAAGATCAGTGGTGGGGAAGCTTGAATTAGACAAACTATAATCTAGCTTTTGCTAAGACGTATGTTGGAACAGTCAAATTCCGTTAACCCCTATCCTTAAAGACTTGCCTTAAGGTCTCCGAGGGAACGGTGACAGTCTTTAGGTAAACGCAGTGGGGATGTGGGTGGAGGTTTTGCGGGGACCTGCCCCCCAGTGGTTGCAGATTTTACGCTGCTTTTCAAGGGCAAAGCTGCAGCAGGAGGAAAAGAAGTGGGCGGCAGCAGACACGCCTCCGAGGACGGACCTGTGGAGTCAGAAGAAACAGGACAGAGAGAAAGATTTCTGCTCTAAAGTTATGTGATATAGAACATATGGGTATTCCTTTAAAAGGCTCATGCCGGCCATTATAACAGACCAAACAACATATTGGTCGGGTTTTAGCAATTCACCTAATAGCAATTACTAAGAATAAGAGCGTTATCGTGTTTTTAAATGTTATAATGTAACAATCATTGCTACACAAGGTACAAAAATGTTAGCTACTAAATATAGGCCACTCAAAACAGATGTAGATGTAGAAGATTTATTATTTTACTCTGTTTAGTAAATACTTCCTGTCAAATGCTGTATAAAGGCTTTGCTGTATAATGCTTCCTTTTGGTAAGACAAGTGACGACAAACATGAATAAATCAGAGCGTATCATATGAAAATAATGTTAGAATCTAATTTATCAATCTCTAATCAAATCAATGTTAATTTAGATGCGGAGGAGGAGTTTCATAAATCACAGATTTAAACGTCTGGTCTAATAGTGTTTGATAAATGACGGTCTTTAGCTGCTGAGATATAGATCATCAGATCAGCTCAGACGTTTTTTCTTTTGGGCTTTTCCCTCTTTAATGCTATTTTAAATGTGGAGAGGACATAAAAGAGGCATTTGAATGTACAAATATTCAGATTAAAAACTCAGATTTTATGGATTTTTGACAAATAAGACCCCTGAACATCAGATGCTGAAGCTCTTACCCGTATCTATAGAGACTTTACTTCCTCCAGTGCCAAAGTCAACTAGAAAGGAGGAGATAAAAGAACAGGTTATGGAAAATGTAAAACCAAAGAAACAGATGTTCCCATGCTTGTGCCTGACTCACCTGTGTCAGTGGAGGAGCCGAGCCCGGGCTCACTGTGTGACCTCACCAGGTGCGGCAGCCGTTCACTATCCCTTCCCACACTCTCTCCATCCTTCTCACTCTTCCCCGCCCTTCGCCGAAGGTACAACGGTTGACGTGGGAGGGGCTGCCCCTGCCCCTGACCTCCGCCCTGCTCGCTGGCGGCTGAGGAGGATGAAGTTAGGGGAAGAGAGGAGGTGGCAGCGGCTCCCTGTGGCAGCTGAAGTCGAATCTCTGGGACGGAGGATTGCTGTTGAGAGGCAGAGCCCCCTATTGCTTCCAGTTGGGAACAGCTGCTGGCTAGCATGGCCTGGCGACGCAAAACTGGAGACCTGGAGGACGACACGAGACAATTCAAAACATGTCCGGTTGATTTTGGATTTGGGCTTTTAGATCTTATCCCAATAAGGTTTTACAATAATGAGTAAACACATTAGTTCCTTTACACCATGTCTTCACCTGTATGTGGGGGAGGCTGTGCTGGGAGAGGAGCAAGAGTTGGACCTCTCTCCCCGGAGGAAGCGTCTCGCTCTCGGTCCTCCTGCCAGAGGACTCTCAGGTGTTTGAGATGGAGGACCACGGAAGCTGATATACTCCCCTGCGTCTCCCCCGTCTCCCACCTCACCACCAGCGGACCTGTTTCCTCTCTCCCCCTGGGCCCTTGGCCCAACATCCATCAGGTATGAGTCCTCTGATGGAGACGAATCATCAGGGATGTCCACAATCTCCGACATCAGAAGAGATCCACTGTCCATGGACACTAATAAAAATAAGGTTGTTTTTTTTAAATAAAAGTTGTTATTATCAAGGCCAGAACCTATGCAGACGCATGTTATCTAAAATGAAGACCAGTGTTTGATGGGTAAAGTCCCTGTTCATGCAGAGTTTTCATTATTTATTTAACTTAACTTTACAAACCCCATTAAAATAAGCAACTCACTCTAATCAAGCGATACAGTTATATTTGCTGGACTGTTTACTATCTTAAAGTCCCAACAGGCAAAACCACTGGTAGGAATTCAAATTCACCTTCTCCACTGAAGGCAGTAGAAGTTCCTCTCTCTCCAGACAGCTCAGTGCCCTGAGGGTCGAACATTGTTGCCTGAACAGTCACAACAGAGAAGGGTCAGCCCGGTCATCACACACATGTATACACACAAATCACAGATTCACATATGCTCACCTGGCTGGCGGCTCTCTGTCCCATCACAGCTTCATATGGAGGGGGGCAATCAGTGGGGTACAGGGGTACAGGGCTCTCCATGGAGCCATTATAGGTGATGCTAGAGGTTCATTAAAAAATTATAGATATTACCAACTTTGGTTATCCAGCATATTGATGTCAACCACCGAAAGAGCCTGTTCTGCTTTTGTTACCTCTGAGCGTCTGTCTCTGAGCTGCAGGTGTACTCAGGAGGATAGTAGGGAGGCGGAGGGATGGGTGGGACAAACTCCTCAAAGTCCATGATGTTGGTCAGGAAGGCGTCCTGAGGAGTGGTGCATTCTGGGTTGACTGAACGAGAGCGATGAGGAGCCAGCTGGGCGGGCAGAGTGGGAAACACAGCACAACACAACAGATGGATTAATTATAGGCTGTAACATTTGTTAAAGGTGCAACATTAAGACTTAGGAGAACAGTATAGATGAATTGCAGAGTGCTGGTCATTGTTAAACAAAAGCCAGCGTGCTGAACGTAGAATGTGCTGTGTTTGTTCTCACCAGGTGCACGAGGTCCAGGGAGAATATGTGAATACTGCACGTCACAGTGGACAAGGTGCAGATGATGGTGGAGAGAATGCTGAGACCGCAAGCACTGAACAAGAGGTCCTGTGGACAGATGTACATCAGAGGGAACCACAGACTATATCTTATTCAATGTTTCACTTATGCAATACAATCATTTGGGTTCACAAGCACATCCTACCCACCTTCAGGCGATGGCGGACTGAGTGGCAGTCAGCGTTCAGGTACAGCACCAGGGTCTCCTCCTCTGTGATGGAGCAGGACTGAGTGGGCGCACAACACACACACAGACCATTCTCCACCTACACACATTCACACACACACAAACAGAGGGTTGATGTGAGGTACCGAACTGCACACTACACTATTCCTGGCACGTTCCCTGTGCATCTGGTTTGAAGGGTATTTTCAACGGTTGTATAATGTTGTGTACCTGGCAGGTGAGCATCGACTTGACCATCTGTGCGTTCTGACAGGAGAGCATGGAGCCGGCCAGGCTGAGGATCACGCACACTGCAGACAGCAGCATGAACAGTGACACCTGGGGAGGAGCACAGAGCGAAGATTTTCGGATGTTAAATGTGTCACACACAGCTCCAGGTGGAAAAAGAGTGTGAATCTGCTGCTTTTCCCCTTAATGGCTTCATTAACCAGCTAAGAGGCCTACCCCCACATGTAATGTAGGTTATGTACATCCAAACTTGATCAATTCTAGCTGAGAAAACCAGAGGATGAGAATTGTCCGAACACTAGCTGATGCTCCAAAACTTTTTTGTTTTATCTCCCAGGTACAGATAAAGATTTAGCCACGTGTGTGGAGAAAGGCTTGTGCCCAAAATGTTACCTACAAGTCAAGTTTGCGGGAGCATCAACTTATGTGTGGACATTTGCTACATTTTTTACATTCAACAAGAAATATACACTTTCTGTTTCTAAGCTCATATGAACTTTGAACCACAGCTTTTAAGCAGAGGTGGATGAAAAGTTATGTTTTCCAGACATTTGAGAAAACTCCATCTGCTGGTGAAGATTGTTGACTTATTGGAACTATTAAATTCCATTTCCTATTGAGCTGTAATGATGGATAAACTTTAATAAACTGTCAAATACAGTTAGTCAAGTCACCACAACCTGGTTGGAACGGAGTGAAACTGGACCCTGGGGGTTTGGGCCTCCCTGGGACTCTTGGCTCTATGGGACTTGAATGCTCATGTTATCAGATAGAGAGGTACATACCACCAGGGTCAACGGTCTCCTCCATGAGATTATTCCAACTATTCCTGAGGCCACCACCTGGAAACAGACAGCACATGTAAGATAACACAGTTATGAATCTATTGTTTCATTGTTAATGCTGCATGTTGTTGTCAGATTGACACTTACAAAGAAACCAGCCCAAAACGGACAGGACTGTCTCACTCGGGCTGAGGAGGTGAAGGCCATGCTGGTGAAGGAGAAGGCCAGGACCATGGCCCCTAGGCCCAGGTGGCACAGGCCCAGGTAGAGGAGCAGCCGTGCACCACCGGGCCCCCGACCCGACATGCCCCTACGGCTATCCGACCACCCCCGAGACCCCGAGGCCGAGGCCACGCTGCTGGAGTCTGATGGCGAAGGCATGATCGGCTCATCCGTGGGTGGAGGAGGACGAGAGAGGGTTACACGCGTCACTGTGGTTTCGTAAGACAAAGTTCAGTAGAGTAGAGGGAGAGACCTAAATGCTGGCTTCAGGGCTCCACTCTGTCACGATTATGCACCAAGCTCTCCACTGGCAGGTGCCATAGGTGCTGCGCAATGCCCCATGGTGTGTGCACTACAGTCCAGTCACTGAGTCCAAGAACTCTGTCAGCAGAAAGTTGAGAAAGGAGCAGCCGCTACACACTCGCAGCCACCTTACTCTCCTCATTTGACGTTTCAGCCGTGTTGCTAAGGTTGCTCGAGTCAGTACAGTGTCTCTTTCACCTCATGCAGCTCACAGGCCGTTAGAGCCCACAGCATATATCCATTGTACACAAGTTATCTACCTCCTACTCAGTCTCTCTGATTATATCACAATCACATACAACTTCTTCCCTCTTTTTTTTTGCACTCTTCACATTATTGTTTCACTCATTTGCTTTTTTGCTGCTCCCTCCGCTCTCCATCTTCTGCCTTCTTCCACCTCTCCCCTCCTCTCGCCAGTGGCATTGCGGTAACTGGAGACCCGAGCAGGCCGCAAATTCTGAAGCGTCCCACAGAAAAACAGCTGATCGCTCGCTGTTTTCACCCCCCAGTGGCGATGACAGGAGCCGGGCCACTCCGTGTGTCCACTCAGGATGAAAAGAAAAAAAAATCCGATCATGTGCTCTCCCACCCTCCTGCAATCCTTGTGCTAGGACCTCATCCTGTCACCGACGAGAAGACACGGCGTGGAGAAGCAAAGCTCCAGGATCACATCCGAGAGAGATCACCTCGACATGAACAGGAAATAAATAGCCTCCATCGATTTTCAAACTGCACCAAAAATAGCTGCCTCTCCGGGATGAATCGTTCCCCCGCAGGCTTCGATCTCTTGACAACTCCACCTCGGGTGTTTTTTTGCGGTGCTCCACACGCACCTAGACCCCCACCACCCCCACCATCACCATCACTTCCCTCTTCATACTCCGCCTCGTTCCTCCCTGCAGTCACGCGGGCATCCCGTGTGTCAGTGTGTGCGGACGTTTACCTCACTGCCTCCCACCAGACGTCACAGGAACATAACAACATAGCCTGTTTCCACCCTACGGCCCGGCTCTCATGTTTAAATTGAAATCCTTCCAGCTTTATTTTCCTCCCCTCCTCTCGCCTCTCCTCGGCTCCTCGCCTCTGACACTGCGAGAGGAAATGAATCGTGTTTGCAAACCTGCCCGATGCGTGATGACAAGGCACGCAGAGAACGTGCAGGCCGCTCGGAGATGCGGCAGAGCGCGCGCACACACCGTCTTTGGTGCTGATGCTGCGAGGGAGGGGCGGTTGCCTAGCGACGCACTCCTGCTCGGGATCCCGCTGCTGCAGCAACGAGAGGAAAAGAGTTTCAGTGCAGCTCCAGGCCGCTGCACCGGGAGGATAGTGGTTAAAGAGAAGGTAACGTGGGGTCCTGAAGTGGGAACGAGTGTCCCTGAGGGTGCCTGAAATCCCTTAATATCAACACCATGGACTGCCTGGGTCAACGCACATATTACATAGAACCACTGTTCACTAAGGCGTTATTGGCTTCAGTGCTGTAACTATTTGGCTCTATTATAGCTCAATACATAATTTAACAGCAGGTTTGAACCCTTAAGGAGAACACGTTTTAGAAAGCCAGGTTTTGAAAAAATCCTCTTCAAGGAAGAGATTTTTGGGCCATGGTCTTTAATTAGTTAGAGAGACTCTCCTCCAAGGGACTGCTGAGCAATGTATCTTTCGAATTTAACTCCTGCCACCTTCATAAATTCATTTTTCCTTAAAACGAATGATGAAAACAGATTCAAAGTGAGAAAGTAATGCACCAGAGTGTTTGAACAGCCAGATAACAATTACCGTTATCATCAATCAATCAATCAAGTTTTATGTGTAAAGCTCATGTTCATAAATCATAATTTGTCTCATGGGCTCAACACTGAAACTGGGATAGGACTGCAGAGGGGAGGAGCTTGATAGCTGAAGGCTCTGGCTCCTATTCTACTTTTAGACACTTTGGGGACCACAAGTACGCCTGAACTGTGGGAGCGCAGTGCTCTAGTGGGGTGACATGGTATTTAGGTGTGAGGGTGTAACAAAGACAATAATGATGAGCTAAATGTTTGGTCTGAAAGCAAAGCTGACTTCATCCTTGTACAAAATATATGTGCATGGCTCCATCCTTCATTTTTTCTACATATATGTTTGCACGTATTCCAGTTGTTCAGATTGATTTTCCATATTTTAAATGTTCTTTTGTAACTTATGTCGACTCAGACTAACACCCCACAAGCCCTTTGAGGTACATTTGTGACTTTATGTTATGGGAATAAAGTTTTCTTCACTTGACCCCATAAAATAAAAACGTGAGGTTGCCCTGGTAATCCACAGATCATATTATTGTGCGAACATACAGACTCAAAATACAACGGACTCATACGTTTACAGTTTCAAAGTTTTATTCAGCAAGTGGAACATCTGTAAACCTCGTACAGAGTTTTGTGGCGGAACTAAAAAGAAACAAAATGTGACAGAAACTTGTAACAGGAAACTTAGTGTGTCTGTGCAGGATAAAAAGAGACTGTCAGGATCAGATGAGCTGCAGCCATCACACTTGCTGCTCTGAAAGCCGCCTGAGCAGACAGACACATCACGTCAGATGGAGCTAATGTGTGGTTGCGTTTGGTCAGAGATTTACCAGGCACTTCAAGTAAAAGGCAAGATCCACTAAATCAATTGAAAATGAGGGACACGGGAGCGCTGCTGCTTCCCAGGCTCTTACATCCTGTCCATCCACTTGCTTTATCCATCATTCTTTTATCTCACGCATCCTCTCATATTGCACTTATCACTGTTCCCATCTACCACATACTCGATCCATGCATCCGTTAAAATTAAGCCAGTTTACCAGCAGTGTTTGTTTCCGTTTCAACAAACAGCCAACATCAACTTGTTCATTTCATTAATACAAAGATCATCTTCTTAATTTGTCATACAGGATATAACAAGAAGATTTCCACGTTATGGAGTCATCTTGTTCTTCTTGTGCTGTAGATTCTGTGGAATTCATTATACTGATGTGAACTATTGAACCCAATCAACACTTCACATAAAGATACACATAAAATAAGGAAATGTAAATATAAATCATATTTGGTTAAGGACATCTCTGGAGTGTTTTTTTGTGCCGCTAAAAATGTAGAGAAACTTAATGTGTGTCTCTCATGTGGCACTGCAGGAAAGGGAAGTCTACGTGTGGTTGCTGTTGTAATATTGACCAAATCAATGAATGGGAAGCAGTGAACAGACAAAAATGAATGTGCATTGCTAACCAAAGGCCTTTTATGACTTATTGTTCAATCGTCTTATCCATCTTATTTCCATCCAACAGAATCACTGACATGCTCGTCACTTCTTGAAATCGGCATTTTCAAAAGGTTAACAGAAATTATGTTTCTGGTAAAAGGTTTTCAACCAGCGGCCTTTTGTCTGCACTTTATGGATGTAAATCAAAACGAGCTACCAAGTCCAGAAAATATTTTTTTAAAACAGAGCTGAAATTCATTCAAGACATAAGAAACTGCTGCTGCTGATAAGCCGGAGTAATACAAAGTGGAAATGAAAATGTAGAGCGGTATTAAAGGTGGTTTTTGAGTTTCTACCAGGGTCATCCAAGACTCCACCAGCTCTTCATGACATCAAGGCTATCACAGTAGATTTACCATTAGAGAATATATCCAATATAAAACACAGGCACTTTCTCAGAAGAGGAAACCCATAAATAATTTTTGCTGTAAAATTCACCTGCGTGTATTTTGACATTAAACCCACCAGATGGAGACAAAAACCACGTTGTACTGTTGTTCCTCATGAATACTGATGTGTTCTTAAATTTGTATTGTGTGTTTCTTATGTGTGCTCGCCAGTGTCATGTCTAGAGAAGAGCACAATTGGAGGATTTCTTCGCTGCGCTGCTGGTGATTTTCACCTCTCGACCTGTGGGGCCCTGCAACACAGAGAATAGAGACAACAGACATGTGCATTACAACATCTGTCTGTAGTCCCGTGTTCATGGAGAAACACATGCTTCAGTGTTATTTGTTATAACGAGTCTCCTCTTTCTTACTGGTTTCTTGCTGGATTTCTGTAGTATGTCGCTTGCGAAAGCCAGGAAAGACTAAAGGAAACACAGAGAGATAACAAGAGTGAGAGTTGAGGTTAAGTTCAGTTCTGCAGCATTGATCACAATAAAAAAACTGCTAAAAGGTTAAAGTTCACTGAGGTGTGTGAGGACACTGTGTGTTTTGTTCCGGCTCACCTCATCAACATTAATGCTGGACTTTGCACTGGTCTCAAAGAACCTGATGCCGTGATCTTTAGCCAGCTGTTGAGGAAACAAAGCTTCATAGTTACGGTGGGTCAGGATGTGGGCAATAATCCCTTCCTGCTTCTTATCTAGAGTACTCATTAAATTCGTATATATCACACTTAGCCCCCTCTTCAAATAACTACTCCTTGTTACAGTTAGAAGACACTCTTTCTTTCTTTTACTTCTCTCTACATGATTTTCATTTTCATGATGCATTTAAGTTTTGCTTGATAGGACACGACTCTTATTTATTCATCTATCCACTACTCCCTGAGGGACGATTTAACACTGACTCCAAATGACACTTCTCCAAATTCGAAAAAATATAACACATGAGCTTCAATTAAATTCCTCTCAGGGTCATCTCACCTTCTCTCCCGTCTCCTTGGTAACCTTCCGCTTTGCCTCAATGTCGCACTTATTACCTAGCAACATCCGACTGACCCCGGCTGATGCGTTCTGGGAAACAGGGAATGCAATTAATTGATTGGGGCACAAAGAGTTTGGGTCGACGGAGGTTGGCAGACACAGATAAAGAGATTAAAGAATTGGAACATGAGGTGAGTGAAGAACCAGAAAGATCCGCACTCCAGAGGCCTTAACAGCAGCTGTCAGATAAAATGTTCCATTAGATAAGCATGAAGGTGGAGAATCTTTCATAAGGGCACTGACTGTGGGTCTGAGTTCCTTCTAATCAGCAATGGTTGATTGTAAAGGTACTTGACAAAGCAGTGAGTAAACAAAAGCATGTAATACTAGATAGGTTACATAAAATATTCGAAAAACCATATTTAAAAAGAGTAGGTAAACCCTCTAACGTAAAAATCTATGGAGATTTATTGCATTAAATGAAGGGAATAAAAGGATAAAAGGTTGAACTCTTCCTTTAAGGTCACCAGTTGTGCGACGGCCAAGCTGCCACTGGTGACTCAAGGCCTGTACTGGTGACTAACACGAACCAAACTGACTGCGCACTATTTTTAAGTCCAAGGGGGAAGCAGGCTCACCTGCGTGATGCTCTTCATCCAGTTCTGAATGTTCTCGAAGGACTTCTCGTCCGTGATGTCGTACACCAGGATGATGCCCTGACACAGAGGGGAGAGTCAGTCAAAAGGTACAGAGCAAGAACAAAGGGCCAGTGATGTCAGCCCCGATTTTCCAGTCTGCTTGTGCAGCAGGCGTCTCACCATGGCTCCTCTGTAGTAGGCTGTCGTAATGGTCTTGAACCTCTCCTGCCCTGCTGTGTCCCTATAAAGCAAATACACACACACACACACACTTTATATAAACAGTGAGACACATAGTTGTAGCTGAATGCAGAGTGGTGCATTTACTGTGTATTTTCCACTGAATACATGTGGCTGTACCACCGCACACACGCACATGCCATGCAGTGAGGGTGTGATGGACAATAAACCACTGTCACAAAGTGCTGATTTGGAGAACGAGGGAGGTTCCTCTTTCATCTCCGGGAAAATTATGTTAGAGTCAGAACAGAGGAACACAACTCAGCGTGTCAGCTCTTACCAGACTTGTAGTTTCACTTTCTTCCCGTCCACTTCGATGGTTTTCACTTTGAAGTCAATGCCTGGGAGATAACAAGAGGATGGGAGAGGGTGGAGACAGGAGGAGAGGGCAGAGAATGAGTTAAATACCTCAGATATGAACTCAAAACACACACACCCAGACACACACACACACAAACACACACATTGCATAATATAGGTCACCCTCACTCGGGTGGGGAGGGATTCGTGGTTGATTTTGACCCCCTGGGTGCACATAAAGGAAAGATGTTGCTCACAGGCCTGCAGGACACACTGTGAGTCCTGCTTTCTTCTGCCTGCTGGACAGATAGACAGCGAGGGGGCAAAGGAGAGAGGGAGGGGGGGGTGTCCCGTGCATGCCAGAGAGCCAGCTATTCTTCAGGGAGCATAAAGATGGCAAAAAGAGATAGGAATGAGGGTGGGTGGACCTTCTGAGAGCAGAGAGGAATGAGATCTGAGATCAGGGGAAGAGGGGGAGAGGGGTCAGGGAACACACATTCAACAGGGAGGAGAAGAAAACAAAAACAGATGAGGGACAAAACAGAAAAGAAATGACGGAGAGCTCAGACTAGTTGAGACATGACAACTGTGAGAAAACCAGTTTGATCAGGAGCTCGAACCAGAGAAAGAAGAATGAAACCTCAGCAAGCACCGTCTCGACTGTTGGAGTTCGAGGCGAAGCGTCAGCTGGTGATGTCACACAGGTTAATCACACAGGTCAACGGGCAGGGATCACACGTACCGATGGTGGAGATGTACGTGGAGTTGAAATTGTCCTCAGCAAAGCGGATGATCAGACATGTTTTCCCCACTCCGCTGTCCCCGATGAGCAACAATTTGTAGAGGAAATCGTACTTTTTCGCCATGACTCAGTTTGTTAGGAGATCCTCTCAGAAGTTTAAATATCCACTTGTTTTCCTTTGAGTTGTTGTTTTCAAATGTTGCCGTAGAGAGCAGATCCTCTTCTCCTTTTTTTTTCTCTCACTCCCAGATTTGTCACCGGTAAATTCCGACCCCCCCTCTCTGCGTCTGTCTGCCGGAGAACGAAACAAACTCCATCCAAAGTTGAGCAATCCACCGCAGATCAGGGCCTCATCGTCCTCGGATCAGCTCCAGATTCGTTTCACGGCGACCACACACTCACTTTGTCTCCATTTGTGAAAACACACCGGGGTGGCGACGTGTGTTTTTTTCAGCCTCCAACTTTTTCTCTCGGCCCCAGATCCCGGATCCGCACGGAGGCTACGTAGTGAGGGAGTGCTTCGTGGGAGTTTTAATGGCCCAGCCCCTCCGCTTCAACACTAGGTGGCGCTGTTTGATCGGAGAAATAACGGTTATAATAAACATCAGAGGGAAGAGAAACCACTGAAGCAGCTTTTCTGGTGTAAAAGTTGATGATTGCCACAGAAACAAAAGGTTAAAGCTGCTGTCCTTACTGGAAACTTTAATTACAAATTCATAAACCATTAGAGGGCCGTCAGGAGCTACTCTGCAGGACTACCAGTATGAGTTGTGAGGTGACTTTTCGTTATTAAAATATATAATAACACATAATCATAATAAATAATAAGTATTTCCACCACGAGGGCCCGCTATGTCCATGGTTGCAGGCTCTGCTAATAGAAAATGATCTTAGCATGAACATCATGAATATCCATAAATAAATGGATCTTAATCTTTAATCTTAATGAACATGAATGTGAAAATAAACCAAGTAAATTTTGCTTGATGCTATCAGACTTTACAACACCAAACCGAAATGAAAAATACTCAACTGGTCATGTCACTCATATAAAAATGTTTGTTCGACTTGCTGGTGCAATCATCCTGTGCCACAGCACTTTACTTTCTAACATTTCTATACAAACCACTCCCTTGAAAACTGTATATAATGTTCATACTTAATTTATTTTTTTAATTGTAATGGTTTGTTTTTAGTCCGTCGTCTACCTCATTCTGACCTGCCTGTATGGATCCATACATTTTTGTCTTATCTTATCTGTGGTGAATAGGATAGAATGAACTCTTACTAAGAGACCTACAACACACACAAGAGTTTATTGTTTATTGTTCATTGTACTTTCACAAAAGATATCAAATTAAAGTAAGCACAAAATATAATTTGCATCATTTTAAATTACAGGGGAGGCTGGATGATCAACCAGATGACCCCAGAAGTAATCACTGCATACATGTTTTATATCACTCGTGTAGTAATATGTAGTGTTTCATATATATTACAGACGTTCTATATTTGTAAATAAAAAACTATGGACATTTCACTCAGTAGTAGATTTCCTGCAAACAATTGAAACACAAACGTCCGGCTTCGAAACACAGGAAACAGGAAGTAAAGAAAAGTCATCGGTAAATATAAATAAATATAATAATAAACTGTCAAAATACCAAGTTGATACATGACAATAATGAAAAGTACAAGTTGCAATAATAATAATTACAAATAAAAAAAATATATATATTTTATCTTCTTTCTCCCGGGGTTTCAGTCCTCCAACAGTTTCCGCTTCGTCACTGAGAAGTTCTTTCTGTACTTCCGGTGAGTGTCCACATCGCAGCAGTCATGCCTGTGAGTATCCCCACGTGTCTCTATGTCGTTTTCAGACCGTATTAGGTGTTTTTGACGGAGATAAGTTATTGTGAAAGTAAAGTGTGTAATTTTGTGTTGATGTAGTGCTGATGGAAGTGTATAAATGTAAAGATGTGAAGACTTACAGACTAAATATGGCGAAGCACGTGCAGAGCCCACGAGGCTCCCCGGGTGCTCGCTCAGCCCCGGACTTAAAACCGAGCAAAGGGATTTTAATAGCGATGTTAATAATGTTCTAACTGAAACCTGCCTTTCTGTTTAAGTTAGCAACGAACATCTGGTCCAATTATTTTGTTTGAGCGATTGTTTCCGCGTTTCTCCTCCTCCACATTAGCCATTTTGTTTTTTGACGTTAAACTCAACTCTCTAAAATCTCAAATTTTATCCTTTTGATCTCTGTGATTGCACTCCAATATATTGGCCTTCTAATAGTACCATTCGCTTTCTTTTGATCTTGCTTTGGGTCTCTTACTTTGACTTTAAATCTTAATTATAATTAATTATATGAAGTTATTTTGTGCTCCTGAATGAGGGTTGCGCCTTTTAGATTCTTCTTTGAGCTGAGAATAAACAAAACATGTTGCGAATCAACTATTACAAAAGCATAACATCGATTTATAATATAATTTCGTTATTTCTATCGACAAGAGTTATACTGTGAGGATTCTGTGATAACCAACCGATGCCATGTCTGATTTCCTTTCAGCTCGCAGAAGATCTATTGAACCCCAGCCCCGAGTTGGAAAAGAGGAGACACAAGAAGAAGCGTCTTGTGCAGAGTCCTAATTCATATTTTATGGATGTCAAATGTCCAGGTCAGTTTGGTTCCAAGTCTCAATAGTCGTACAACAATGTCCCTAAACTAAAGAAAAAATAATGCCCTAGAATTAGAGTTGCAGGGAGTCAGACCATGTGGTCCTCAGTGATTATTGATCATCTTATCTTAGTATATAATAACACATTTACCTCAGACATCAGGTCGTCCTCAAGTCTTTTTAAAGTAGAGCAAGATCTTCCTCCCCTGTCCTGATGACATCACAAAGGCCTCTGCTGCCAGGGCCAGACATAGTTTCTCATTCACTATGTTCACATGGACACAATAATCTAACTCTTGACCCTATTCTGAAGGAGACATAACTCTCACTATGGTTAATAGAGAAATTAGTTGAAAATTCCCTTCGTATTCCTGTTAACATGTTACAGAGCAACCTGAAATGGTTTAATCCACGATTTTCTCTAAAATTGCCAAAGTCTCACCTCGTCATTATTTACACTCAAAACCCAGGACGTGTATCGTCAAGGATTTTGCCAAAGCTTTGTCAAAATCAAAATAAACTCAAGACGAAGGCGAGTATGTTCTGAATGATCCACGTGTTTTAATTTAATTATTGCTTATTCAGAGTATTCACTTTTTTGGGCCAGAGAGTGACCTTGAACACATCACTGGATTGTGTTTGTAGAAACACTTCACCGCCGAAGCTAAATGAAGTGTCGTTGAGTTTTTAAATCATGTTTGAATACACTTCAGGTCACATGGTCTAGATTATATAAAGGTTTAAATAAATCTGCAGTCTTATAAAGAGGTTGAATAATTGCAGATGACAAACTCAAGAATACGTCAATAATTTCATAGATTTGCTGCAAAGTTCAACTGAAAGACCTCATTTAAATCTAGTTTAAACATATAAATCATTATTGTCCTTGGTGCGTTGCCTTTATGTGTTGCCCTTTCATTGTTCCCGTAGTGATCGGGGTGTCAAACAAGGCATACAGTGACACTTGTGGCTGTATGTGAAATGAGTTTCCAGTGACTCCTTTAAACAAACAGCTGCAAGGACACTGAGTACATTCAGTTTGTTTCATTATGTAACAGCTCTGAAGTGTTAGGCTGCTTTTCTTTCTTCTATAGAAGCTTCAGGGCCTCAGTTAATGATTTGTGTGTTAATGTGCTGTTTGCAGGTTGCTACAAGATCACCACAGTGTTCAGCCACGCTCAGACTGTGGTGCTGTGCGTCGGCTGTTCCACGGTCCTCTGCCAGCCCACGGGAGGGAAAGCTCGTCTGACAGAAGGTACGGGGACACTGCTCAATTGCATGCATCTTAAATGTACATGTGACAATGATAAACAGTTCAGGGCTTTAACTTTTCACTCCAATGTTCATTGGAACGTGGCAGGGAAAGTTAATATTCAACCTGTGATGGCCTGTTGATTAAAAATATAATCTTCAGACGCAGTTTGCCTTGTAATCCAGCAGAGGGCGCTCACTGTCTGCTTGACCTAGCGCATGCCCGCTTGACCTATCAGTGAAGAGAGCTTTTGAAAATGGAGGACACTGAGTGGACAGTCAGGACACAAATGCATTTGAGAAGCATTCTGTAGACATAGTTTGCTTTCTATACTTATACCTTGCAACTAACTAAGTCTTCACTATTGCCAAAACACATTTTGTCTGTAGAATATCAGAACTTCAAACCTCGAACACACACACACCTGTATCTCCGCCTTTGTATTGCCCTCTCATTGTGCTATCATGAACAGGGTTACTAAAAAGGCGTACAGCAACTCTTGTGGTTGTGACAGAAATTCATCATCCCTGATCTATTTCTACACGATCGGCCACAAGCACAAATAAAACACAAACTCTCGTCGTCCGACTTCTCGGATCCAGAGTGTCGGGTGATAGTTTCAGGCGAAAAGAATATCTGCTTCTTCTGATAAAACCTCTAGTAAAATATGGTGACAACTACCTCACCAGTACCACCCACTCTGTCCTCCGCTCTGCTGCCGTGGTAACCAAGGGCTTGTGGGTGTGCTCTGCTCGATGTGACTATGGGTGCAGCTGTAACCCTTGGCACTGACGCTGCACTTGTTTGGAGGTGAATCAGTCTTTGAAAAGGCGGAAAGCTCCATGAGTTTTATCAGCCTTATCTGCTAGATCCAGTTTAAAAAGCCTCCCTGCTTATCTGACTGCATGTGAACTGTTAATCACTACCATGTCTCCTGAAATACACCTGAAAACACGTACTCTGAATTACCACTTTATTAGGGACACGTCTACCAACTAAATCAGCAACATCTATCTGTTTGTCTTTATGTAGAACAAAAATCTCACTAATGAAAAAAGTCGAAGTCTTGACGTCCATTTATGGTGGCTGTGCACTTTGTTTATGGTGTTAAACTGTGTATAAAGCAAATTATCGGCAACTAAAAGTTTTAAGTCAGTTATATAAAGTAATGCCACCATTTTCTGCTCAAAACAACATTTGAGCCTTGTGAAATTCTATTGAGCGTTTTCAACATTTTCAAACTTTTATGATTAATCAGCGTCTTGGTTCTTCCCCTCAGGCTGCTCATTCAGGAGGAAACAGCACTAGTCGGACACCATTGAGGAGGAGTATGATGAAAACTTGCTGGACTTCAAGTATCACTGCCACGGAGCTGATGCAGCAATCAGGGAATGGAGAGCGGGAATACAAATCATTTCTATTGACAGAAATGTCTGGTCTTGTTTTGACCGCATTACTACCCCACATCCATTAAATCTTACCGCTTAATAAATTTAGGGTTGGTGGTTTTTTTGGAGAAAAAATAATCCTGCACGTTTGTCATCAATTTTTTTTGTATTTATCTCTTGATGGCTCTTAAATTGTCTGGTGGAGATCAGGCCTCAAAGCTTCACTCTGCACAGCTGAATATCTGTGTGTTGGAGCTGGTAACAGATCCAGACACTCACACATTCATATACCAGGTTATGCCACAGTGAAGTGAGCATTTCAGATAAAGAATGTTTTTTATCAGTGCCTGCTTCAAAGCCAGTGGTGAGGGTTCAGTGCAGGGCGTCCGGCTCTCGGTCTGATCGAGGGTTGATTCAGGGAAATCAGCGCTGGCACTTCCTGTTTTTCCTGCTGCTGGTAAAACAGTGATGTGACACATGACATCACAATGAACATCCTTCATGGTGTGAATTTACATGTGCTTGTGAGCTTCCTGTGAAAATGATAATGCAGAATAAATTCTGGTGGAGTTGGGGGGGGAGAAGTGGGAGTGGGAACATGTAGAGGAATCACACTAGTTTAAAGATTTGTGACCCACAGTTTTTACCTTCAACTTTTGTGTGAGGTTTTGAGAGTGTTCGCTCTCTGATAGCAATGAGTTGTACACTGAATAAAGATGAATCAGAAGAGGGAATGATTCAATGACAACTTTCTTGTTGCTATAGTGATATTTTTCTGTGTGTTGCGTACATATTTGACACAGCTTGCAAATAAAATAATGGGAAACTGATTCATTTCTAAATTTCCTCCTGGTAACTGAGTGATGCATACATGATAATGATTTATAGGAATACAAGTTTGAGTAATTTCCTAGTGTCACCACCTTGTACATGATATAAAATCTTATTTACACAGCACATAGTGAATATTTTCTTTATCCGTACAATAATCACAACATACAGTAATGATACAACACCATTTAAGATCATACATGGACTACATACATAAATGCATATACGTTCAGCTTGTACTGACACAAAAATAATATAGTTTCTTACTAATTATATTCATGTAAAACCAGCACAAAGAGCTTTACAGTACAAGCCGCACACACTCATACAGCGCAGCAGCTTTGGGGTTTGCACAAAGTCTTACACAGATATAAGTTTGACTTCTAAAGACACTTTGGTATCAAACAGAGTTGTCAGAAAGTTGATAAATTAGTGTGACACATATGTACATGCATGAACATAGAATCCCACACACACTTATACACTGCACACACCCCTCAGTGAGTGAGGGTCACTTTGATGGATGCTACTCCTGAATGGCCGTGAGCGTTTAAAGCCTGGTGAACAATCAGTCATGTCACTTCTTCACAGCTTGAAATAAATCATCGCTGGCTCTATGATCATGTCCTGAATTAATGATTCTGACCATGTGGTTTAAATAGACGTGCTGTGATTGTGTGTGTGTGTGTCGGCACCATGGGAGAAAGAACACTTACAAAGGAAAGACAGGAGTCACTGTGAAGAATTAGAGGCAGTTAAACTGCACCTCCTGTTGATCAAACTCTCTTAACTGCAGCTGTACACCCCCGACTGCATGACACAGAATTCGATGAGGAGCACAGTTTAGTGCAGTATCTCCATAAACCCAAGTATTTCTCTTATAAAAACACATCTAAATTCTCTAGATCCATATCTGTATTTGGATCCGAAGAAAATTGCAAATGGCAAAATATCAGTCCTCTAAAAATGGCAGACAAGTTTCCTGGTAATCCATGTTGTGGTTTTCATGTAATACTGCTGAATGAAACAACTATAACCTCCTGGGTGGAGGTAATGAGTGGGTAACTCTTACTGAATCATTTTCTGACGCAGTTGTTCTTCGTGGGAAACTCATCAAAATGCCAAAATATTTGTTCAGCTACTTTAGGAAGGCAGTGAACAACGTGATTGGAGGAAATGAGCTGAGAGGAGAAAACAGTGTGGCAGAGACGATGTAAACACCGGCTGCTGGAGGCGCAGAGCGAGGTTGAGCACACAGCTTTGGGTTGGCTAATTGAAGACTAGCTCCTAATGGAGGAGACGGATAATGTGTTAGGACTCCTCTCAGTAGTTTGCTCAGAGGAAGAGCCTGAGAATGTGTAAATATATCACCATTAGCCAGATGCCACTCAGTTATTTTGGAAAGTGGTTTCTGTGTGTGTTTACACGCAGGTGGTAAATGGATGATTCTCACTGTCAGAAAATGTCTGCAGTAAGAAAATTGCATTTGATGAGTTTGCAGATCGGAAGTCTGTGTTTTATCAATATGTGAAGGGTCTGTTTTGAAAGAACGAGGCACAACACTGGCAATAACTGCAAACATGTGCTGTTCAAGGTTACTTTACCTCCATCCATTCACTCATCCGTCCATTATATTTGCTCTTCATTGTCTGTACACAAAAAAACACCCAAACCCACACACACAATACAAAATAATTAATCCGTTTTTTCCACGTCAGATTTTTCAACGAGGAACTCAAACACTTTTACATATTTGCACGTTGCTACTCTCTGTGTAATTACGCTTCCTTATTTATTAATCGTATTAAGGACAATCATTGGCATAATGCATGATCCCTAACCTTAACATCCCAACTAATGGCCTGACTCAGCGAGCCCGTGCCCCATAGCACTCATTCAGAGAGCTTCCTTACAAGCCCAATCTAACCTAACCCTAACATAAACTTAATTCTGACCCTAAAAGAAATTCTTAAGTTGCAAACAGCTTCTTTGAAAAAGTCAGGACTGACCAATGTGTCCTCACTTGAGCCAAATGTCCTCACTCTGCAAGGCCTATGGTCAAAATGGTCCTCACAAAGATATCTGTACAAGTAAACACACACAACAGGCAATTTACAGGCTCCAGTCCACCTGACCTACATTCCTCTGGCAAGTGAGAGAGCACCAGAGCCGCACACACAGACAGACCTCAAAATATCAGGGAGCATAGACAAGCAAATACCATTGTTATATGGGTAACACAATAAGTGTTGCATCACAGCATGCAATGGTGACCAAACGTCATTGTTAGCTGTCTAATGAGACACTAATGATGGACACCATGCACTTAATGCACGTTTGAAATCAACCTAAAGAATAATCAACACAGTGATCAGTGCAGTAAACCACATCTAAATTAAATGAACACCTCAACCCCCTTCACTGGGACCACTGGTGGCTCAGTGCAGTGTAGAATAACCACATATGAAGTCTGAAGACAATTTGACACTGATTTCTTTCGTATTACATCATGTGGCACAAAATCAATTTGACTTGAATTTTCCAATTTGATGCAAAACCAGTCTATTCCTGTTGGAATCACCCAATCATCAGCTTTCTCTAAGCTCATTAAAAGTAAACAGCCAGTGTGAAGGACACGCTGATTGCTAATCAACACTGTCACAAGAGTGCGAGTGTGTGTCTGTGTGTGTGTGTGTGTGTGTGTGTGTGTGTGAGATTCCCCATGCTTGGAATCCTTTCTAGCCCATGTAAGGAAACTCCCCTCTTATACAGACACAGATGGTTGCTAAGGAAACCAACATCAGTTTTAAGGTTAGCAAGAGGTAGAGGGACGGGGGGGTGTTAAAAGCACATAGTTCAAAAGAATATGAAATTCTAAAGAATATGAAATTCCACTCACAGACAGACGTCTCAGCGTCTGTCTGTGAGTGGATACGTGTGATAAGAGAAGGAAGGTGCAGCGCTGGCAGCAGGGAGTCAAGATAGAAGAGAGCAGAAGAAATTAAAGTGAATGATGAGATGTGCTGTGCTGGTGAGGTACTGGGACTGAGGGCAGGGTTGAGACTATAGGTTGAGACCAGATGGAGGAGGAGGAGGAGGAGGATGAAGAGGAGGGATAGACACAATGATGCTACGGCCAATTTCAGCCTCTTCTCCTTGATTCCTGATGGTTTGGGGCCAGAATTATAAGACAATCACCAGCTACTGGACATACACAGATGCATCATTTTGATAAAATTATGTCAAGGTACGACTGTGGAGAAGGATTACGATGATAAAAAATAACTTATTTGTCTTGAACCACATACTCGACTTCCACCTGGATGCTGGAACGAGTTAACACTGCTGACCTCTCCAGAGCCCGAACTGGCTCTCCACCTTTAAATCTTTCCATAGTCTCCTCCATGAGCCAGAGGACACATCTTGGGACCTGCCTCATACACAATGAAATGTGACCAAACGCGTGGATTCACCGTGTGTTTAAAAAACTGTATGAAGTGGGAATTAAAGGTATTGGTGTCCTGACTGTGAGCGTCACATGCACAGTAGGTACGGGTAGCCGAGTTATGTCAGAGTAAGACGTGTCAGGAGAGGAATCAAATCACAACTCCCGCGATGCGTCATTAAGAATCCCAGCGTCTCTCTCTCCATCCCAATTCAACCCCCCTGAAAAATAGGTTAATTAACCACCTCCGCTCTCTTACTCGACTGTCTCACACACACTCACACGCACACACACACACACACACACACACACACACACACACACACACACACACACACACACACACACACACACTTGTTGTAATATCAGCTCTTTCTACGTTGTAAATCTACACCCAGTCCACTTTTCTGCATAACTTTCTGTTTGGAAAAGCGGGTTGTCCACTAGTCAGCTTGAAGATGCCGAGCCTCAAATTTCCCCTGATGATTGTGAGTGATGTGTGATGGAGAAAGTGCTGCCAATAGATGTATGGATGTGTGTGAATGGGTGAATGGCAAAACTGTGCTGTAAATCATTTGAGTGGTCATCTAGACGAGCAAAGCACTAAAGAAATACAGATAATGATAATACTATTAATAACAATAATAAATGACTGCAGGAAAGTCGGGGTGTGCCATGGATCTTAATGCCCAGGAAGCTGACTGCACACTAAAGCTAGAAAGGATCAGGTGGACATTTAAGAACCTGTAATCTGATCCGTTTTACCAACACACACATTAAATGCATTGCTTCCATGGCTGTGTATGTGTTATAGAGCCCAGTAATCCAATAAAGTCTCTAATGGACTTAACATAAGAAAACATTAATACGAACGGAGAAGCCTGAAAGCATTTAGCTATAAACTCTGAGTGTTTGTGTGTGTGTGTGTGTGTGTGTGTGTGTGTGTGTGTGTGTGTGTGCAGCCCCTATATGTGAGGATACACATGAAATGAAAATGTCTACAGAGGAAGGAGGAGTTGGCAGAAAGTAAGTGAAGGATGATGATGTGCTTTCACATTTCTTTGACTTAATGTAAAATGCAATGTAAGTGCTGAGGTAAAGAGAAAGTGCTGCAGTGAAGATTTGGAGACTCTGGGCAGACCGACACTGACTCAGCCCAATTTAGTTTTTTAAAGTTGGGGCATCACCAGCGTTAGATGCTGAATTCCACTTATATCTGTCTGACATCGTATCTGACATTAAAGGTTCAGTGTGTAGAATCTAGTGACAACTAGAGGTGAAGTTGCATGTTCAGCTGAACAGCCCTCACCTCATCCTCCCCTTCCAAACATGACAGAGAACCTGTGGTAGACTTCAGTTGTAACAAGTCTGAGGCCAGTTGGAAAATGACACAATCAATAAAGAAATGCAGTGACCAAAAGTTATTTCATGTATTTACACAGTATATCTGTGTGTGTGTGTGTGTGTGTGTGTGTGTGTGTGTGTGTGTGTGTGTGTGTGTGTGTGTGTGTGTGTGTTCAGTCTGCTCCTCTGGTAATGTGTTAAGTGTATTCACTGTGTGAATCTCAGTTCTTTCTCCTTTAATCATCACCACGGCAACTCCACCCTCACTATCTGACCAGCACACTCTGCTGCTTCCCCACTTCTGTATGCACACACCAATTCCAAAACACAAACAAGTGCACAACACATGCAGCCGCTGTGAATTAAGGGGTGCCTCTAATCTGTCACATACAAATAGGTATGCATGCATGGTCACGTGCACATACATACATGTAAAGACCTGTTTGTGTTGGTGCACCTGTCACTCTGGTTGCCATTGGAACACCAGGACACAGGCATAAGAATTAGGAATTCTTAGATTTTCCCGGTGAACTTTGATTGGTGGGGGTCTGAAGGTCTTTACTGTCATGAAAAGGGAGTAAGACCGACCAACAGAGTGTGATTGTATACATGTATCACATGAGGAAGCTTCCAGCTCACAACACAGCTCCGGTCAGACGTTAGTGGAGACGTGGTCGCGATGGGAACAGTCTCCCGCCGACAGAACCAGGTGAAATTTCTGACGGTTGTCATGATGATGTGATTACAGTTGGCAGGTCATAACACACGATGGCGGAGCAGCAGGTGATTACGATGGCTGACCTACCCCCCCCCCGATGGCTTTACTTTAAATTTTCAAAAAAATTTACTTTAATTTTCAAAAAAATTTACTTTAATTTTCAAAAAAATTTACTTTGAATTTTACTTTATTTTTCAAAAAATTTACTTTAAATTTTCAAAATAAATTCTATATTTTAAAAAAAAATGTACTTTATTTTTTAAAAAAATTTACTTTATTTTTCAACAAAATTTACTTTATTTTTTGGAAAAATTTACAATACTATATATTTTTCAAACAATTTAATTTAAATTGAAAAATAAATAATATTTTTTTTGAAAAATATATACATTTTTTTTGAAAAATATAATTTTATATTATTTTTTTTTGAAAAATATAATTTTTTTTTGAAAAATATATATATTTTTTTTTGAAAAATATAATTTTATATTATTTTTTTTTGAAAAATATTATTTTTTTTTTGAAAAATATAATTTTTTTTTGAAAAATATAATTTTATAAATTTTTTTTTGAAAAATATAATTTTATATATTTTTTTTTGAAAAATATAATTTTATATATTTTTTTTTGAAAATATATATTTTTTTTTGAAAAATATATTTTTTTTTGAAAAATATAATTTTTTTTTGAAAAATATAATTTTTTTTTGAAAAATATTATTTTATATTATTTATTTTTTTGAAAAATATATTATTTTTTTGAAAAATATATTATTTTTTTGAAAAATATAATTTTTTTTTGAAAAATATTCCCATCGCAAATATATTATTTTTATTATTTTTTTGAAAAATATATATTATTTTTTTTGAAAAATATAATTTTTTTTTGAAAAATATAATTTTATATATTTTTTTTTGAAAATATAATTTTTTTCTTTGAAAAATATAAATTTTTTTTTGAAAAATATAATTTTATATTATTTTTTTTTGAAAATATAATTTTATATATTTTTTTTTGAAAATTATATTTTTTTTTGAAAATATATATTTTTTTTTGAAAAATATAATTTTTTTTTGAAAAATATAATTTTTTTTTGAAAAATATAATTTTTTTTTGAAAAATATAATTTTTTTTGAAATATATATTTTTTTTTGAAAATATAATTTTATATATTTTTTTTTGAAAATATAATTTTTTTTTGAAAAATATAATTTTTTTTTGAAAAATATATATTTTTTTTTGAAAAATATAATTTTTTTTTGAAAAATATAATTTTTTTTTGAAAAATATAATTTTTTTTTGAAAAATATAATTTTTTTTTGAAAAATATAATTTTATATATTTTTTTTGAAAAATATAATTTTATATTATTTTTTTTTGAAAAATATATTTTTTTTTGAAAAATATAATTTTTTTTGAAAAATATAATTTTTTTTTGAAAAATATAATTTATTATTTTTTTTTGAAAAATAATTTATATATTTTTTTTTTGAAAAATATATATTTTTTTTTGAAAAATATATATTTTTTTTTGAAAAATATAATTTTTTTTTGAAAAATATAACTTTTTTTTGAAAAATATAATTTTATATATTTTTTTTTGAAAAATATAATTTTATATTATTTTTTTTTGAAAATATTTTTTTTTGAAAAATATAATTTTTTTTGAAAAATATAATTTTTTTATTTGAAAAATATAATTTTTTTTTGAAAAATATATATATTTTTTTGAAAAATATAATTTTTTTTTGAAAAATATAATTTTATATATTTTTTTTTGAAAATATATTTTTTTTTGAAAAATATAATTTTTTTTTGAAAAATATAATTTTTTTTTGAAAAATATAATTTTTTTTTGAAAAATATATTTTATATATTTTTTTTTGAAAAATATATTATTTTTTTGAAAAATATAATTTTTATATTATTTTTTTTTGAAAAATATATTTTTTTTTTGAAAAATATAATTTTATATATTTTTTTTTGAAAAATATAATTTTTTTTTGAAAAATATAATTTTTTTTTGAAAAATATAATTTTTTTTTGAAAAATATAATTTTTTTTTGAAAAATATAATTTTTTTTTGAAAAATATATATATATTTTTTTTTGAAAAAATATATTATTTTTTTGAAAAATATAATTTTTTTTTGAAAATATAATTTTTTTTTGAAAATATATAATTTTTTTTTGAAAAATATAATTTTATATATATTTTTTGTTTTGAAAAATATATTTTTTTTTGAAAAATATATAATTTTTTTTTGAAAAAATATAATTTTTTTTTGAAAAATTATATATTATTTTTTTGAAAAATATATATTATTTTTTTGAAAAATTATATATTATTTTTTTGAAAAATATATATTATTTTTTTGAAAAATATATTATTTCTTTGAAAAATTTAAAGTAAATTTTTTGGAAAAATAAAGTAAATTTTTTGGAAAAATAAAGTACAAATTTAGGAGAATTTTTCCGAAAAATTTATGAGAATTTTTCCGAAAAATTTAGGAGAATTTTTTGAAAAATTTAATATTTGTTTTTGAATAATTTAATATTTGTTTTTGAATAATTTAATATTTGTTTTTGAAAAATATATAATATTTTTTTGAAAAATATATAATATTTTTTTGAAAAATATATAATATTTTTTTGAAAAATATATAATATTTTTTTTGAAAAATATATAATTTTTTTTGAAAAATATATATTATTTAAAGTAAATTTTTTGGAAAAATAAAGTACATTTTCCGAAAAATTTAGGAGAATTTTTCCGAAAAATTTAGGAAAATGAAAAGGAAATGAAGCAGGGCAAAAATAAATGTGCAAATATATTTAAGACATTTATTTAGACATTAGTCGGTAGAGCCCAGGGGCCCGGGTTCGAATCCCACTCCTTACCATCCTCAAGCTGGGAAGCTGGCTTCTGCGCAGGATGTGCGCAATGGGCTTCTGCGCAGGAAGTGCGCAGTGGACTTCTGCGCAGAATGTGCGCAGTGGGTTTCTGCGCAGGATGTGCGCGCGCAGTTTTTTTATTTTTTCATTTTTTTTTATTAAATTTAATTAAATTAAATTAAATTTTTTGATATTAAATTTGTTTATATTAAATTTGTCATCGTCATCATCATTTCTCCGCGCTGGTGATGGATGTCTTTCATTCTCACTTTCCACCTTAAAACTATGAAATGAACTGAACTATGAACTAGTTCAGAATTTAAATGGTGAACTATGAACGTGAACTTGTTCATGAGAGGTGTGAACTTGCACAACACTGGTGAGGAGCATGAAAAGGGAGGAAAAAAATATATTTCCAAACAGGTAAAGAGAGCGACTACAACTGTATGATGCTCCTGTTCAAAGCGAGCTGCGATCTAACAAATGGATGGCATTTATGTGCAGCCTCCTCCAATTCATTCATCGACACACACCTATGGCAAACAAGCTAGGACACAATTCAAAGCACTAATCAAAGTGTAATTATCAGCAAGATCTGGAGTTCAATGTCTTAATCAGCATGTGGACAGGAGCCCCGGATTGATCTGCCGACCTTGTGGTAAGTGGATAACTCCCTCCACCCCCTGAGCCACAGATACACACTTCACTTCACTTTGGAAAGCGATCGGCTGAGATGAAAGATTATATGTTTTATAACAAATTGGATTAAAGCCTAGAAAAATGTAGGATTTGTTTGTTCCGCACCCCATTTGCATTTATTAATGTGTAAATAAATGATGTCTGCTGTTTCACGTCTGGCTGTTTCTGCCTTTTACTTTTAGTGTAATTAAATTTGTCGGGGATGGGAGGAGGAAAAAATAATCCATAATCTAATCTCCTCTGCAGTACGAGTTCAGCTGTCTGTGGGTCGTTTGCTATCCTCAGCACAAACAGCACATCTGAAATGACTAAATGGTTGTCCTGGAAAATGGAAAGAGGCTGGGGAGCAGAGAGGGAGAGGAGCAGAATGTTAAAACCAGGCTATACAGACATTACCTTGGCCTCAAAATTCTACAACACAATAATCATCTGTGAGGGGGATGATGAAAGCCCCGAGGCAGTGGAGCCTGCCGGTAAATAACACTGATAACAAGCTCATCACATCGGGCTCGGTGCTGTGCCCTTGGCAGAGCGCTGCCTCAGGCTGCCTAGCTTTCACGCCTCTGTTTCTATGTTTTATTTTTCACACTGGGCTCAACACACACACACACACACACACACACACACACACACACACACACACACACACACACACACAAAACTCAACAACCCAGGCCTGTGACGCTGGTTTCATGAAGAGGAAAACAAAAGTAAAAATAAAAATCAATTTCCTCCATTAAGGAGATCGTGTGCATCATGCTCAAGTAAATTGACTCAGACCTGATAAGCCCTGGGATGATTGGTGTGTCGTCGCCTCTGGAATGAGCAGGGGTGTGAACTAATGGGGAGGTGTTTCATTTAAATAGCTTTGACCCGACCACCGGCAGGACCGGAACACATGGAAGTAGTTTCCCTCAAAAGCACATAGAAGTTCTTTTGAGGGAAACTACTGTTATAAAGAATTGAGGTCCAGAAACTCAAAGTGGTTTATAAAATGTCAAAAAACATCATGGATACAGACAAATCTACACACACACTGCAGAAGTGTAGCAAAAATCATGTGTAAAACGACTGCAAGACCCCCTAGTGTGCAAATGATGACGTGTCTGTATTTCCAGCTCTTGAAGCAAGACTATTAGCCACTTGTACAAATCTCAATATATACAGATACTTTTGACACATTTACAAATCTGACTACACACTCACGGATTCAGAATACACATTCGTATTACAATTACCATCTGATAGCATGCACATGGATTGAGATAAAGTTACACAACTCTCCACAAACACAAAAATGATATGGTTCAAACTTTGGCCACTTAAGTTTGCATGTTCCCCCTGTAGGTTTTTTCTCTGGGTCTGTACCTGTCCAGGGTGTGCGCCCCAATGTCTCGCCCTATGTCAGCTGGTATAGGCTCAAGTCCCCCCCCCACACACGACCCTTAAAGGACGACAGGGACAGATAATGAATGGATGGACTGTGACTCATCATTTCACACTGCACTATCATTAAAAGAAAATCTTAGTTTGAGACATTTTGACGAGCCATAAATAATGTGATTCATCAAATAAATATCCCCTTTCAGATGCCACTGGTAATCATCCAGTACTGGGACAAATCCACTCTCTGTTTAAATTACAAAGACCCAGCAAGTGAAGAATTATTGACGTAAACAGAACAAAGAGTCAAGAGAAAATTGAAAACTAACAGCACACAGTGTTCCTGGCTGCTAATAAAGAACACTAATTTGTGCTAAAACTAAAACTCTCCGAAGCCACTGTACTGCTGCGGTAGGATTATAAACCCAACAAAGGATTTACACCCAGCTCAGGCTGAAGATGTCTGACAAACAATATGCAAATCCTGAAACAAACAATCTGGGGTTGTCAAATGGCGAGAAAACACATCCGACCATTTGAATTACAGGAAAATGGAAAACGGGACAAACACAACTGACTGAGTGACCTGAAAGTCTGTCACTGCAGCCGTGGTAGTCGAGCAAGAACATGCAACCTGAAAATCTCTTCTGCAGCCGTTGTAAGTGCCCCTCCCAACCGTTTGTGTGTTTTTATTGTTGAGTGAAATGTCGGGTAAAGGTTGTGGGTTTACTGTGAGGTGCAAACCTAATAATAACCACAAGATGCTCGATACAACCAGCCAGTTTCCTTAAATCCATAACCCTAATTGTCAGGTTTTTAGGAAGCAGGTGGACCCAGAAATGCAGAAGCAAAAAGTACAAGACAACGTGTCCTTTAATTAAGACAAGGTTGACAAAAGATCCACAAACAGAAAAAAGCACTGAAAAACTAGAAAAGGACTCAGAAAGGCTAACCTGTAGAAAACACTGTAGTGAGATAGAATGAACTCCCGAGTGAACGAGAGAGGGGGATGACGTGAGGCGGCCACGAAGACGATGACGGTGGGGGGGGGGTTCCTCATGTGTTTCACAGGTGAAACACATGAGGAACAGGTTCATGTGATCACAAGGGCGCGAAACAGCACAGAAACAGGAAACAAGGTGGAAACACCCAAGGAGCCAAAACTACAAAATAAAACAGGAAATGCAGAACTCAGGGACAACACAAATCCAACACAAACCTAAACATGATGAAAACAGGGTAAGTACTAAAATACTCTTCATTTAAGACACCAAGTTAACATCTAGAGTCCAGAGTCATGACAATATCTTATTTAAGACACAAGTCATTTGAGTGTCTGTTGAATAGAAATGTAGTCAAAACATGGAACTGAATTCAAATCTAACATTGATCCTCAAATCTGACATGATAAAAGATAAATCAAGACTTAGACATACACATGTCAAACATGTCTCCACTCATGCTCATATGATGACCACGTGCACACACACTCACACACATATTTAGTCATTTATTAAGTTTTAGCAAACATTTTTTTTAACCTGATTATTGTATTATTTACATCGACAACAAATTCCATTTCCTTGTGATTCTAGCTTTTCCCTCAGCTGCAGTTGTGAAGTTAATTTTGCAACTATTTCCACGGGCAGGAAATCAACATCAACCTTTTTATTCTGTACCTAATTTTATAGTTAAAATATTTCAATCACATTTCGATCTAAGCCTGAGTAAACAAATCAACGTAGCCAACTCAAATTCCAACATCTGACAATTTCACACAACATAAAAATGAATTCACTCACTCCTTAACATTTTTAGACTTCAATATATTAGCTACATCTAAGTGATCAGCCTTCATCCAGTCGCTGTCTGTGGTACTTCCGGTAACAATGGAATCCATAGCAACCCTGATAGCAACCAAGCAACCTGTAATTCACACCACAGAAAACGTAATGCTGTTTTGCGCATCGTACAGAAATTCGCAGTTTTAGTACATGGAAGTGAGTTCGCCACAGTCACATATAATCTGTTTACAGCGACACATGACAAACAGGCTCGTAAGTGACTAACAAACTACGTAAAACAACATGTTCTTGTATTTATCTTACAAAATGGTAATTATTTTGTGCAGAGATGCACAAAATCAAACCCAACAAAGCAATTAATAGAGGAATGTTTTTTCCAAAGAAGCAAACAAAAACAATCACCGTTTCCCAAAGCGACAAAATATTTAATAAAACAACAATGACATAAATACAATAACAGCAAAACAGAAAACATGGAAGCTGTAATGTTATAGATATATACTTTATTAATTCTCTGATAAAATAAAATTACAAAATAATTTCAACCTCAAACGGCACTTACCTTGTTCATAATTATTTAACGTATTGTTAATACCTAGAATCATAGTTGTCATGACGAATGAGAAGAATACTAGAGTTTAATAATATTAGATATCAGCTATAACCGCGTTTAATCATAATGGTAGAAAAAGACTAAGCAATACAAAGCTAGATTTCCTAACAGCATACTGTACAATATTCCAAGCGTATGTAATTCAGTATTCCGGCCACAGCGTGTCTCTATAAGACAGTTTTGATATTGTCTCCAATGCAAAGGGCTTGTGTCTTCTCTCCCCATCACACCATTACAGTTCCTCTCAGATACACCTCAGTCTCTCTTTCTGTGTGTTTTCATGAACAGCTGTTCCGTCATGGCCATTTTCCTTTATAAGGTTTATTTGTGTTCATCTGTAGTCCGCCTTAATCTGGTTTTAAAGCAACGAGGAGCAGTCCATGTTCAGCACTGTAACAAGTCCATGCCCGCATTTTCACAGTTATTCCCTCGGAAATATTGTCAAGATATCTGCAATGCCTCCTGCTATCTGTTTGTCCCCAGGGACAGCAGCGTTCCCTGCCTCTTATTGTAGTCCATTTAAGAGAGAGCACTTTGGTTGTTGAGGTGTGTGTGTGTGCATGAGTGTGTGCATCTGTGTGTGCGTGCACGTGTGTGTTTGTGTTCCTGTGTCTGCATGGCAGTTTAAGTGATCGAGCGAGAGATATTAAGTGTATTTTTTTGAACACAGGATACATTCATGATAACAGTGAGTTGTTTTGGGACTTTGAGCTTGAAAAAACCGAATGGCAGTGGTATTCAACACAGCCGTGCACTGAACAAAATATCAATTACATTCAACTTATAATCACACAGTTCTGAATTTTTAAGGTAAATTAAATGACTCATGTAAAAAATCTATATTTTAGAGTTTCTTAAACTGAAAAACAGGAGTAGTCCCTACAGTCAGTTTGACTGCACTGTTTATGTAAGAGACTGAGCAGATCATTTGTTATTCAGGGGTAACATTTAGATGTTTGCTCCTGGGTGGATGGACTACAGTAAACGATTCACCAACATGTAATGAGAAACATTAAATTCTTGCAAAGCTCTGAGTTGCAGAGCCAGAGATTCATTAAGAAGATGTGATACCATCTTTTGAAATAAAGCAGCCTGACTGAAATGCCAATGTGATAAATAAATAAATACTAAATAAACGTTATAATCTCAAAGTTATCCCAGAAGGAGAAAGAGTATACACAAATATTAATAAATTTTCTGATGTTTTCAGAGGCGATGAAATGATCACAGGAATTAAACAAAAGTCTTAATTTCCGTAAAGCAAATCTACAAACACACATAAACACCAGTTCGACTTAACCTGTAAACCCGTCAATGCAGTAATAAAGTCCCGTTTTAGTTGTGTTACATGATTTTATCGCCTGCTACTGTCTCCATCGTCACAAATAAGACGTTGTTATGACTCACGTATCATGTCATCTTATTTCAGCTTGATGCCCAATTTGTGTAGCTTCACGAACCGTAATAATTCTCCCGACTGAGTCTTTAAAATGTCACAACTACGCTCAGGCTAAACGACTGCATTAGATCACACACACAAAACATAAGTGGTGCGGATGAACATTTAGTTTGTGCGTCTACATTGCTTGGCAGTGCTCTGTGGAGATTGACAGTGCATCGAGTGCTTGGCAGTATATAGGCTTTAGTGTTATCATGTGGGCTGGTGCATTCATTTCTTTTGTGTGCGTGTAAATAGGGCATTGTGTAAAGATTGTGTAATGCTGTTTGTAGTGTATTTACTTGTACTGTGTGGAGGACGAGCTGAAGTAATTTGTGTTTGTGTTAGTGTGTGTGTGTGTGTGTGTGTGTGCGCAGTGCATGCCACTAGTTTTTTTTAAATTTATGTTTTTAATGTTGGTCGTATGATCGAACCTTCTGTTAAAGGGATGCTCGTTAACACACAAATAGCATTCAGATAGAAAATACATTATAAGCATAAAAAGTCATGGTCATTAATTCCTGATGAAGGGAGAGAGAGATTGGGAGAAAGGGGGAGGAAAGAGAGAGAGAAAGACAGAGAGCGTAAAAGGCCTTTTTTCAATAATTGGAGCGGATTCCATTTAGGAGCTATGAGTTCACATAATTATTCCTCGTTATTTCGCCTCCTCTCTCCTCCCCCCTCCTCATCCTCCCTGCGTCCATTTCTCACCCTCTTGACATCCTTCCTCCCCCTCACACCTTTCAGAGTCTCCATTTTTTCTGCTCCTTCCCGTCATCAGGGAAAGAGCCCCAAAGTCCCGAGCATGTCTCATCCTTCATACTGGCCCTTCATCTTAATCCCATTATTTCTCCTCACAGTCCCGTCTTCATCCTGCTCTTGTGGAGCGTGAGTTTTAGAAGATCGCCTCACATTTCACCTTCTCTTCCTCCCTCTGTTCTCTGCTTGTTTCTGAAGTAAGAGGACGAGCAACGCGTCCCCTACCTCTCTCCCTGTTCTCTCCTTGGAGCTGTCTTCAGCAGCTGGAGGTGCAGGTGTTGGAGTTGGGACTCGCCTCCAGACTCCCCTCTGAGCTCAGCGGTGGAGGGGACTCCAGGGCCAACGTAGGGACTTGGGCCGGGACTGGTGCTGGAGCAGCGATCTGAACTGAAGAAACGGACGCTGTGGCAGTAGATATAGAAGTTGCTGGGGACAGTGGGACCACAGCACCTCCGCATCCTCTACCATCCCTTGAGTCCCTCTCCCGCAGCAGGTGCACCAGGGCAGCGTGCTGGGCGCTGAGGGTGGCCGAGAGATGGGCAGGGAGGGCGTTGAAGCCGGCGGTGAGCTGCTCTACCCGCTGCTCCAGGGACAGCATCTGGCGCTCCAAGTCCTCGCTGCGGTCGTTGAGCTCCGACATAAGCTCATACATGACGCTCTGCATCTGCGGGAGGAGAGGAGAGGAGAGGTGAGGAGAGGTGAGGAGAGGAGAGGAGAGGAGAGGAGAGGAGAGGAGAGGAGAGGAGAGGAGAGGAGAGGAGAGGAGAGGAGAGGAGAGGAGAGGAGAGGAGAGGAGAGGAGAGGAGAGGAGAGGAGAGGAGAGGAGAGGAGATGACTCAGTGCACACAGAGTACTTTGAAGAAGGGAAGCAGATTGCAAATACGTAAACAGGAATATTATGAGGGTTGCTTTATTAAAGCCTATTTTAAGCACATTCTTTTGGATGGGTTGAGATGAGGCAGTAGAGGGGTGAGACAGAGAAGTAAAAGTGGAAAGAGGGCAAACAACGCTCGGGAGGAGTGAGTAAGACACTGAGCAAAAGGAAAAAAAAATGTCCACCAGGGAGTAGAGGCTGGAATCACAACGAGGCTGGAGGGAAGTCTCTGCGTGGGCGTTAAATTGTGAAGAAAGAGAGAATCAGAGATGAGAGAGAGAGAGAGAATGAAAGAACGGTGGCAGAGTTCCCATGTCTTGCACAACCTGGCCTCCGTATCCATGGTAAACGCACAAGTAGCCAATTGAGATGGAGTCATTGAAATGGCATTACTGCAATATATTGTATTTGGTGCGAAAGCTACTGCACAAAACAAAGACATACCCTCACTTTTTCAAGCCTCGATCTCTCCATCTCTTTTACAATCACACACACGCACACACACACACAAACACGCACACACACGCGCCTTCTCACGCAGACACCCACGCATTAACAGAAAAACAGGAGCGCTCCCCTCCCTCCTCTCATTTCCTCCTCGCTCTCTCACTGATCCCTGCTTCAACACTCGTACTGGTTGCTAGGCGACACAATGCCACGGAACAGGCAGGTCATCATGGAGACGGAGGGATGTTGTTGTGCATTTCTGTAGGGGGGGTGGGGCGGGGGGGGGTGTCAAAGTGTCTCAGTTGCTAACTTGTACAAATGTGACAAGTCTGTGAAATGCGCGTCCTACATATATGAAGAGCACCATGTATGTGTGTGTTTGTGTGTGTGTGTGTGTGTGTGTGTGTGTGGTGTGTGTGTGTGTGTGTGTGTCTCACCTTTGAGAGGTCCACTAGTGTGTTGGCCTGATCACTGAGTTTCCTTTGCTCCATTTTCACACTACGTAATCTGCAAACAGAGACACACACTCACATTAAATAAACACACTCACATACAAAGTTGAAACCCAGTAAACACACAGTGGTTTGTCCAGAGAGCTAATCCCTGCGGGTCCAGATAACAACACTGGGAGCGGTCACCTTGCCCACTCTAGTTTGATTTCTACCTGCAGTGTGTTTCTGGATATGACCAGAAAAAGACAACTGGCACAAATACTCCTCTTGCAATTGTGTAATGTAGGTGAAAAAATACACAACTTTAATGTAGACTGAGACCTTAAGCTCTGGAGTAAATGCAATAATGTGGTTAATATTCAGAAACCCTCAGGGGAATAAGATCTGCGTGGAAATAAACTAATTGGAATGACATTAAACAAAAAATAGAGCAGTTATATAGAATAAAATAAATATATGTTCAGTCTAATTACAGATAGGACTCGGCTGACTCTCGGCACACAATGCAACAATTAGCGAACTAATGGTCTCATATGTGTTTTCATCAAACAAGCACTTTGGCTTCCTCCATTATAATTAAGTTCAGGCTGTTTTCATTGCCTTAAAGCTCTCCATCAGAAAACCTATTCACATGAACATTAATCCACATCACCGTGCTCACAGATTCAGCCTCTCAGCACACGCCTCAGGATCAGCCTCACTATGTTAAAATTTAAAGAGTTGAAAGACTCTCTTGACTCGGCTGTTTGAAGCACTTGTTAACATTCTCAAGTCCCGACTGTTTCACGATCAAAGCTGCTAGCAACATTATCAGGCCACTCCATTTTGATGAGAGACAGGAGGGTGTGCCGAAATCTTTTAGACATTTCTCAACGTATTCCCTGTTAAGGCCGTTAAAATAGAACTAAATGATAACATAGGAGAAATGAACACTCTTTAATATAGATTATATGATGATCAAAGTGTCTGTGATCGTACACAATGCACTCCAGTCCCACAACTGTATTTGCCTGTAGTGAGACTGCCCTTTATTAGATGATGATTCATATTGTGTGTCTCTGTGTGTGTGTGTGTCTACGTGCACACAGGGATTTGTGCACGTTATCTGATTATCAGCGTTGATTCAACCTGTGGGTGGATAGAAAGTACAGCTGAAATCAAAGGCTTCATCAGCTCAGCAGCACTGCTGTGTGCATGACTGTGCATGTGTGTGTGTGTGTGGGGTGGTGCACGTGAGATGTGGCCTCACTGATGAATCGCCTGGAGGAACTTCCGCTGGTGCTTGCGGACCCTGGAGTGGTCGATCTTCTTCACCACTTTGGTGTGTTTGTAGATGAGCCACGTCTCCCTCAGCACGTTGGCCGCCGCGTTCTTTATCTGCTCGCAGAAAATAAACACAAACACACACACGTATTGTTAGCAACAGGTCGCCGTTGGCAACTGGAGCAGGCAACAGGTTTACCCATCCCTGTTCTCTTTAAATTTTCCCCATCATTCTCCACTGTCTCCCTGCAAAATGAAACACACACACACACACAGAAACAAGCATCTTTCTCCTCTTAAAGGCTGCCCTCATTCTCTCTGTGTCTCTCTACACACACCGGCTGGCTTGCCAATGCTTTTCATGAGTGCACAAACAGCTCTCTCCTTAGGGAGATTTGGCAATGAGAACCAACAGGACTCTGTGCCTAGCACGCGCACTCACACACACACGCACTTACACACACGCACTCACACACGCGCACCCTCTTGTTCTGTCTATATGCCACTTTACATCTTAGACCAGCTCAAATGGGCTGCATTATCTTAGCTAGTGGAATGTAATTCAGCGCAGCGCTTCGATGGTTCATTAAAACCAGCGATCATTTAATTATGACAACAACTGAAAGGAACAACAGCGGAATGAGTCGCCGCTGTTGAACGAGCTGTCGCGGACACAGGCTCGACGCCACAGAGGAGACACATTAGAGAAACAGCCTATGTAATGGTGCTCATATATGGGCAGTGTTGATAGTCATCAAGAGTCAATAGCAGGGTGGTTGTTTTTCTCCATTTCTCTGCTCATGAACAGGCTTCAGAGGCTTTTAGTTTGTACCAGAGTACTGTGATTCAAAATGTCAATATGGGCGTCGGGTCAACTTGTGTGGACGAAGATGAGGACTCCTCTATATGAATTCATCACCATATCCGCTCCTGTGTGTTTCATGCACCGTGTGTCTCTATAGGTTGCTATGTAATTACAACATAGGGGTTTGACACCCGGTGCCAAAGACGCGGGAGGACACCATAGAGAAAGGGAGCGAGGATCTCTGAGGACATGAATTGAATGAGAGACTTCAAAGAGATGCTGAGCATTGAACAAAGAACAATTATATCCCCGTCTGAGGGGCACAAAAGACCCCAGCAGCTCGGCTAATCAGCAGCCATCCACCGCAGTCAAGCACCGCTCACACGCATCCACGCCTACACGTGCACACATGCAGACGTACACACGCTGTTGGCTGCAGATGAAGAGAGTGAGAGGCCTTGGGCCCTTGCAGATGTTGTTTCAATGACAGGAGGAAGTCAAACCCCCAAAAAGAGCCAATAGATAAGAGCCTTGCCATGTCACCAGTCAATCTCCATGACGGTTTGCATCACAGTTATTAATTTGTACATACATACATCATGTTTACAGATAAGGTACATACAATTATAGTACGCAAATCTCATGTAAGCAAAAAGAAAATGTTTAGTGCCGTGACAAATATGATTTGAATTTAAATCTGAGCAGGCAGTGTGGGGTAAACCGTGCCATCCCATGTCCAATGTCAATAGGATTACTAAGCTTGTGTCCATGCAGAGAAAAGACAAGACACCAACAGAGCAGCAAGGATCCAAAATTGGCCTAACAAGCATGACATGTTGACAGTGAGCCCACGGCACCAAAGTCAACATGGCTGTAAATATGATGCTTTAACAAAAAATTTCAAATCACAACTGCCTCCTCAGTCGGAAAGGAAGCAGTGACAACGAGTAAAGAGGTAATTTGTCTGTGTTATGTTGAAGCAAAACACAGTTCCTCTAGTTTTAATCACCAGATTACTGAAGAGCATGTTTAATACCCCTTCTGTCTACAGCCCCATCGGTAAATTGATCTGTCAAATCCCATTTATCAGCTGATTAATCACTGCAGGGTGAGTGAAATATGATGAATGGTGGCATCTTGTGTGAGTGGCTCGCAGTGGACATTTTCACGCCAGCTTGCAACATCTGTCCAGCGGCGCAGTGGGAGCCAGAGACTCCGCTACAGGACAATTAATTAGACGACACTGAAGCTTCACCCTTGGAGCTGCTTAATGTGCAGATGGGAGCGATAATACCCGATTGTATTTTACAGCCAAATCCCCCAGTCCCCTCTTTATATTTTATCTTCCCCTCTCCTCCTAGGAGTTCAGGTTGAAACTGAGGCGACAACACCATTATCGGGTGTAAGAGACTCAACATGAGCCGCTAAGAATACGCCACGAGAAACCCAGCGGCAGCCATTCCGGGACCATATGGCCTGTACTTGGGCGACCATGTTGGGGCCATATGGCTGGTTTGGGTCAAAGACTTGTTCTGGCTGGGTCCCTACATGGCGAACCTTATGGTAGGTACATGTGCGCGCTCTTCATACAAGGGATTTCCACTCCTCAGTTAATGACACATTAAGGAATACAAATCAATCAGTTAAAGTATGTTAATGAGGTCACTACGGGTGATGTAAATGATTATAACAGTAGAATGATTTGCATTGTCAAAGGAGCATGAATTCACGTCATAGATAAAAAGAAAATAACAAACGAATCTGTTATTTAAATGATAAAAAAAAGGTATTGTGCTTTTTCTTGATTTTTCGTAGGGAAATGCTTGTCCTACCATCAGCTGAAGGACCTGGCCCTTTCAACCCTGAAGGGCCTTAATGACCTGTGTATGCAATTAGCAATTATCTGCTCTGGGGCTAGAGATACAATGAGGTTTTGTCGAGGAGACAAAAACATAAACAAACAGGCCAATTACCTTGGCAACAACCTCTCCCTTTATTCACGTGTCATGGTGTCACGTGGCCTTACCTGCTCTGAACTTTGACTCACAGGGACGGTGACGGCAAGAGACAAGTCCCTCTCTTTCTCTTATTAGGAGTTTGCTTTGACTTCTATTCAGTGTGGAAGGGCAAACCAAAAACCGAATTTATAAACTTGGCCAATTCATACCTAACCTTAACCTAACAACACTTCACACCCGACCCCTAACCTTAACCAGGAGCTCAGAAATGATGTTTTGCCGCATTCGGATGAAGCTTTGGTCCCAGTGAAGATTACTGGTCCACACAAGGTCAGTATCTGTGCTGGAAAGGGTCCTTAAGAGGTAACGAAATCGGCAAAGACACACACACAAACACACACAAACACACACACACACACACACACACACACACACACACACACACACACACACTGAATGAGTTTCATCCCAACATCTAAAGCTGAAGCTGAGGGGTTCACTCAAGGATCAAACCAATCAATGAGGGTTCACAGAGTTTTTCAAAGAATTGAAATAATGACGTCTCCATTTAGAAGGATCCATCTGGCGTGCTAGTGAATTTAAAGGCTGCCAGAAGACGAGTTATTTTTACTGGGCGGAGTGAACGCGAGCTAAGAAGAAATCTTCGGGGGGTTCGATTGCTCCCATTTGACTGGCGGTGTAAACATTGGAAGGCATTGCAGCACCTCCTCCTTGGCCAGGGTGGCAGAGTGCACGCTGAATATTCAGAGCGGGTGAAGAGGCTGAATATGCCACAGGGACATCTGATAATGCTGTGAATTAACCAATGGCCCAATGTGGAAGCAGCGTACGCACACTGAGTGCAAATTAATTGAGGCCTAACAGTTTCAACTCTTGCAGCATAATTTAAAAAGCTTGCAAACCGCAGAAACAGACTCTCTATTTGCACTTGCAATGGGCTTGTGGTTCTCTAAAGACACCATGTCACTCCACTGACTTAGCACCGACAGTAAGTGTGTCCTGCTTTTGAGGATGGAGAGTGCTGTGAACGTCCAGGGCGATATTCTTACTGGATGGATTTCCAGCAGCGCTCTAACCAACCAATACTTCAGGGAGGATCCTCTGTAAACTGCAACCAGAGTGGCAGCCTTTCAAATCGCACCTTCAACACTCTGCACCAAGACGACAAGGCTCCCGGCATCAAACACCAGCACTCAAATCCTCACACACGGCTCGACTCAGGGATGTTAAGTGTTATTCAATTAACACCCGTGTTAATCCTATCAAGGAGAGGGGAACACTCCACTCCACTGAACCCTACATGAGAATTAACCCCGTGCGTTGAACTTTGAACGATGTCTTTAAAGCTCATCATCCTCCCCGAGAAGGTGCCACACACGATTTCATCTTCAGGCCTGTCGGGTGAGTCAGTAAATCGGAGGATGAATATCTTAGAGAAAATACTTTTGAAATATCTTTCATGCTGTGTCGAAATTACCAAAAGGATTTGGGCTAAAAATAATCTTGGTGTTGGTTAGTTTGCAGATGTATGGGTTTTCTTTTCCAATCACACGCTGCTGACATCAAGCACAGACATTACCAACCAAACAGCTTCAATGATTGACATTTAATTGACATTTAATTGACATTCTTGTTAATCCTTCAAAGGGACGGAAACCCATTTCGCTTACGTAGAAAACCCAGTGTGTGTGTGTGTGTGTGTGTGTGTGTGTGTGTGATGATGAAGTCTATCGTTGCATTATTCATTAAAAAGACTTGAGTGATTGTACGCTCTTGTTACCATGTTATGGCAGAGAACGGCCCCAGCCATGTAAATCAATGTGCTTACAACAGCTTCAATCATTGGTCTCTCAGTAATAGAGGGCAGAAGACAATTACCACTGCATAAACTACAGGGCCTTTAAAGGAAATGTCACCGAGCAGCACGCTGTATTGTGTCAAGTGAGACAGCTGAATGGCAGCTCCCTCATTTGATGTCTGTCTTTGTTAAGATTGTGATTTAATGGACTGGGTAATGCATTCACTGACAAAAAATGTTTCCTCCAAGGGCTAATAGAATTTAAAGATGATCAGTTTCATCTGTATGTTTTTCAATGAATCGAACTGCAACGACTTAAAGTAAAATAATATTATTTTCCATTTTACAAATCATAAACTTTATGTCAAGTTCTAAATTTTCAGTGATTCCAAACCAGGCGTACATTAACTTCTGCAGATACAAAGATGACACATAGAGTCGTAGCAGCTGCTGAGACATTTTTGTCTGGACTGAAAGACTGACACTGGAGTCCCAAGACCTCAGTCCTGAGTGCTAAATATGATAATCCCATGGTCATTATCATATATATTTAAAATTCTGTAATACCTTTTGTATAATTAGTGAACTTAAATAGTTTAAAATCTTTTAAATTGGGTTACACCAGACAACAACTGTGGGAACAGCTGCTTCACACGGTCAGCTGAGCTCCAGGTTGTGAGAACTGCACGTACACTTACTGTTAAAGGTGTTAAATGTCTCGTGAAAACACTCTCTGGTTGACCTGCTCGGCTCCAATAGAGACAAAGTGATTTGGCTCCTCTATTGATGTTATATCCATGGTGAAATTATTGATCACCCTACTCTGTTCAATCACCCACATACCCTGCTGCCATACTGTATCCTACATATTTGATACGGGAGCTATTTTTAAAACTTGGGAGTCTTTCAACTATATGAAAAATTGAAAAGGACCGGAAAAGGGAAGGAGGGAGTGAGAGATGGAGGGAAGGCAGCAAGGAGAGGAGGAATGAGAGGAGGTGAGCTGGTGGATAGCGAGAGTGAGAGAAAGGGATTCATTGTGAAAGAGACAAATGTCAGAGGAGATGGGCGGTGGGAGGGCGGAGGGATGCTCAAGTGGGAGAAAAAATGAAAGGAGGGAGCTGAACGGAAAGAGGGAGAAAGAGAAGATGACCTTTCATTGCCTTCACTCACTCAAAAGACATGGCACTTTGTCACAACAATACATGGTGGTAGAATGATGGAGAAGCTGATGAGGGTGAGGAAGGGTCGGTGAGGGGACAAATACCAAAATCTCTAAAATACCCCCAGAGGGAAATACCATATAAAAATGTACTTTTACCAAATTACGGTATATTTAAATGCCCAGTGATGATGCACACAGATATCACACAGTAGCTTAGCCTGATTTCTGAAACATGACGACATATCCATTCATACCACCGACAACACACAAGGCTACCCACCCTCTTGGTGAGTTGCGTGTCCATCATGAAGTTGTGTACGTGTTTCTCGGCCTTGGTCAGCTCCAGCTTCCTGGCTACCACGGCAACCACCAGAGCCGTACAGCCTGCGCCCTGAGAGAGGGAGGAGGAGGAGGAGGAGGAGGAGGAGGAGGAGGAGAAGGAGAGAGCAGAGCACTGAGTCAGTCAGTACAGAGGAGGAATTGGCAAATCGGTGGCTTTTGGCCGAGGGAATTAGCCCAGATGATTGAACGGAGAGAGGACAAATATGAGGAAGGGAGCTGCACGACAGACGGAGAAGTGAAAGTGAGACAGGAGAGGATTAGGGGGGGATAGCTCTGTTCCAGATCCACATTTCCTCATGTTGAAAGGCAAGCCAAGTCTATTTTCACACCAAATCCATCTGGTGTGAGATCCTCTCTATATCGCCGCTATACGTAGCAGATAAATATGCCCTGTATAGATAGGAAAACACATCAAAAATTGACACTACCTAATTTTCTTTAATTACATGCTGTCAATCTGAATTACATGTTGTCAGTCTCCTGTCAACGGGGATGCGAGGTCTGCAGGACGCGTACAAGTCTAAAACACAGTTCATCTGTATTCCAGGTTGACCCGCGTGAAAAATATGGCAAATTCATTCGGGAGAAGAGTGACAGCAGTTTCTCAGCCAGAAAGGCATGCTTGAGAGGAGAAGAGGAGCGGGAACACAGGGAGGAAGAAATAGAGAGAGAGGGCAAGAGACCAGGAGAGTTATCAGGAGAGAAACGCGGTGAGCTGGTCATGGAGGGAGCACAAACCACATTTTGCAGGATATAGCCGAGGCTCTATCCTGCACTCGTGAGCGATAACACAGGTTTGCCAAAAATAACTTTGGCTGGGTTCAGTAACACACAGGCATTAGTGCCCACGTCTATACACTCATCTACTCTATTTGTGTTTATTCAACAACTATGAATAAAATATGATGAGGGCTGATGGAGAACCCTTAGAGCATACATATATGTCAGTGCTTTAGGGAATGGAGCCGAGGATTCCTGCAGCACAGTATGTACAAGTGTCGTGCCTCGTGCATGCACCCAGCTGTGTGCATGCGTTTGCGTGCGTGTCTCAAAATTGTCCTCCTCGGTCAGAAACAGTGGGGTGCTGATTGGCCTGTCAAGGACGGCTCTGTGTGTATGCACATGCATGCGAGAGTGAGAGTGTGTGTATCTGCGTGTGTGTGTGTGGTACAGTTTGTTTGTGTAGACGCCTGCAGCCATTTGAATCCAGCAGGGTTCCCTGTGCAATTTCCACTGAGTGACACGGCTGATGATGGCTGTGCTGTTGTGATTTGTTTCATACGCCCGGGTGTTTCCCTCACTCCCTCCATTACACCACTGCCATCTACCTCAGGATAATGGGGAATCACTAATCTGTGCCACAGCGTAATAGCCTCTTTTCTCCTGGTCAAAATTACATTTGTTAGCTACATGCAGAAAACGGTTTCCCAGAACTGGTCAAAGAGAGAAAAGAGGGGGAGATGTTCCACGTAAACAATGGTAAAACAAGAGGAACCTCATAACCTCAACCTGCGTTTACTTTTATTTGATTGAATAATTATATTCTAGATGACTTTTGCTAATATTCATATATTATAATCCTACTCTTTTATATTATTTCATAATGGGCCTGTTTTGATTTTAGCATGCCACTGTCGCTATTTGTTTTGCTTACACAATATTCTGTATCTCTTGTATTACTGACATAGAACAACTGTTCGTCAAGAAGCTGCAGAGCATGAACTCACATTCATAAGTGTCACTTTTCTTTAAATCCCTATTCAGCAGTTATAAACAGTATACACACATTTATTAAATATTTATACCAGTAATGTGCTCACACAAATATATTTCATGTGCTAATTAATGTAGAGCATTTTTCAATAATTCAAACTTCTATAGAGACATATTTCAGTATTATATAGCAATTTGTATCTGTTTATACAGAATCCTGCAGGGGGACTTATAGTTATAATATTTCATTGAATACAATATTTTTTACAATATGTCATATGTGTGTACAATACATTTTGTTAAACAAAATAAATACATTATTTTGTTATAAAAAGATTTATTACATGTTTATGTACATGCCAAATAAGGGGATTTATAGTTAATGTGTATGAATGAAGATGTAAGCATGTGAATAAACACATACACACGTATTCATGCATTATATAATATGTGCCCTTAACGTTCAAAATTAACATCCTCTGTCACCAGTTCAATGAAAAGTTAATTTAAACATTTCACTTTAGTTTACCCTACAACCACCTACCTTCCCCCACAGACACATGAAAGCATGAACATATACTCACTTACACCTTGCACAACCACAAGTGGCCTCAGGGCAGTTGTATATTCCAACATTGTTGGCCTTCATGTGTTGTCATAGTAACACACGCAAGATTTTCTCCTATAGGAACTCATTAAAATAATATTCAACCACGGAATATGCCTTGCCCCCTCTCGACCTGGCCCCCTCTGTCTTTTATAAAATTATTTTATTCACTTCACTTCAGTGTTTTCCCACGACCCACTGCGACTGCCTCACCTTTCTCTGCATCCTCAATCCTTCTTTGATGATCAACGAAAATAAACCACTCGTGAAAAACTCTGAAGAGTGAAGCGAGAGCGTGATCGTGTGTGTGTGTGACGGGGGAGGAGAGGGTTTGTGGGAGTCATACTAAGAGTATTTGTGTGTCAAGTTGTGTGGAGGATGCAGTCTGTAGCTTGTAGCGGGTTTGGGACGACCGTGTATCCACCCCCTGTTTTGTGTCTTTGTGTGATCGTGTGTGTGTTAACATCAGAGTGAGAGTTGTACTCTAAACAATAAAACACTGATTGGATGATTCACCTAACAAATGTGCATTAGTGTGTGTCTTTATGAAAGTGTTTTTATTCACACACATTCCGTTGTGAGCAGGCAAGTGCAGAGAGAGATACAGTGAATAATAAAAGAATGCACATATAGGTTGTTGAGGAGCTTTTGGGAAGCTGAAAGCAACTAATGGAAAATATAATGTTCAAAACATTCCAAGCATAAAAATCGGAGAAACTGAAGGAAACAATAATGGGATGTAAATTTTGAGGCTCTTATAATCCCTCTCAGAGTTTCTGTTGAGCCTCAACCAGCCGCCAATAAACAGCTTCTTATTGGTTTATATTGTCCAGTGCTGCAGCTCCTCTTTTCAGCCACTGTAAAATATCATGAATGTCATAAGCAAGCAAACACCTCTTTCTAAATGTTAGACATTTTGCCAAACCTGCTGATAATGTGATGCTAAATGCGTTACACAAGCCCATAATGAAGAAGAAAATAATTAATTATTATGTAATTTGGTAAAAAAAATGCTACATCCAACTCAGGTGAGCACCCACTCTGCAGTGATTTAGCTGCACACTTGTCTTCTATTACTCACTGCTCTCTCCCCTTTGCAACATAAAACATGTGGCACACTGTGTCCTGTGAGAAAGGTATTCCCAATTAACAGGTTATTTTTGAGTGCTATTTTTCTGTCATGAGAGGCCATACTTAATAGCACTAGGATAATTTGACATTTAGCTGTAGAGCTATTATAAAAACACATTGCATTGGAAAAAAGATGAATTGCCTAAAATCCTTTCGAACAGTGTTAATGTGATATCGTGGAAAAAGATGCATATCTCTAAATAGATTACCCAATCGGAGTTATACGTATTAACTGTGGTTATTCTGTTAGAAAGAAATGAGGAAGATGAAGAACAAGAGGACGACAGAGCAATGACAGAAAATTGGACAGAGAAAAATGTGAAAAAAACCGATAAAGAAATATTTGTTTCAGGAAGAACACCTGTGATGTGAGGCAAATAGAGTAGCAGTCGGCAGCTTAAACACTGATACTAACAGATGGAGGGCAGATAGAAATAAACACATGGCCTCAGGGAAGTAGAGAGGGAAAGAGGGATATATAGAAAGAGACAGAATGAGAAAGAGGTAGAGGCAGAGAGAAAATGACTGACAGGCAGAGAGATAGCAACTGAGAGTGGGAGGAACATGGCACACTGAAAGGTGGGACCTTCATTATGCAATGGGGACAGACAAAGGGATAACACGCAGAAACACACACACACAAGACACACACACACACACAGACACACACTCACTAATTTGCTCTTGTTTGCACGCCTACACACCCAAAACACACAGACGCACAGATGCAGGCTAATTCAGAGAGGATTGCCCAAATTACACAAATGGCAGAATTTCTCTCACAAATGACAGCATGCTCTCTAATCTGCTGACCTTTGAATGAGGCGAGGACAGCGAGGGGAGTGACAGAGAGAGTTGGAAAGAGAGGGACCGAGGGGAGGAAAAGTACTGACCATGATTCCTGTGAGTAGACAGACTCCTTTGCCACAGTAGGTGTGAGGAACCATGTCTCCATAGCCGATGGACAGGAAAGTGATGGAGATAAGCCACATGGCTCCCAGGAAGTTACTGGTCACGTCCTGGGCATCGTGATACCTATAAGACAACAAGGCGCAGGCTCAGAGGGTGAGATCAGTCAATAGTAGAAGATATAAATAATAATCAAAAGACAACTGGCCCACTGGTTCTGTCTGAAAATGTGGGCGTCAAAACCTCAAACAGGTGCCCTGCAATTTTACCGGACACAGAACATAACGTGTACCTGCAGCTCCCGCCGCCATCCGTTCTGCACTATGCACAGCATAGTTACCATAGCAACCAACCCTGGGGCAGATTGGACACAAAGTTGTTTTCCCGGAAACTATTCAACAGAGGAATGTTAATTTTGGCCTTGAATGTTAGTGATAGATATATTTGCTTTGAGCTCTCCATTCGCTGGCCTGAGGGGACATGTTCTCCTAATTATCATATTTACACCCTGTTTGAAGCAGTTTAGTTCAATTTGATGTGCTTTTCCTTCCATTAATTTGGATAGGATGGGAGAGGAGATGTCAGTTAAGGTTCGATGTGGACCAAACAATGGCTTCCCAGCAGCAGGGCGATGATGCATTTAACCAAGCTTATTCGCAAACTGACAACTCCTCCTTGATTATCTCCAAACACATTCAACCAATCAAAAAGAGATGGTTACTATTAGTATCTACTTAATGGCAGATTTTTTAAGTTACATTACACATAATTTGTTTTTAAATGCACTGACTGTAAAATGGAAAATTAATAGTCTGCTGAGCCACATGATTGGGTAATTTTCCCTTTGGTCCTTGTGTTTTCCCCATCCTCTTGTTAGGTCTGAGTAAGTACAAATCATTACAGAGCAATCTGGTCAACAAGGACCCGGTAAACTCAATTTAAGATCCATATCACATCCATCAAACTGCTTCTGGTCAAGGCACTCCTCTGGGACAGCACATATAGATTATCTGGACAATAAAAAACACTAACCAATCAACCAAGTAAAGCACGACACTCTAACTACTCTGTTCTGCCAGTCACAGACGCACAGCCGCTCCATTCAGCTCCTCCTCTGCCTTCTGCCACCGCTCTGCCAACTCCCCAGGAGGCCAACACCACCAACGCAGAACCATTTTTAGCCGTTGACAAGTGTTGAGGATTCCTTCACTGGTTTTTCAATGATGGCCCTGATGCTTCCTTAAATTATAATATATTCCTATACAGTCCTATTATATCTATTATATATTCCTATTACATATTCCTTTATATTAAATTGTATTTACATTATTTCCAGAGCGAGAGAGCGAGAGAGAGGAGAGGAGAGAGAGGAGGAGAGAGAGAGGAGAGGAGAGTGAGAGAGAGAGAGAGAGAGAGAGAGAGAGAGAGAGAGAGAGAGAGAGAGAATATAGCCTCTAGGGCTGAACCTGCTATCCTAAGTTATCTTGTTGTCTTGGCAGTCAGGTTGGATAATTGCATGCCTAACAAATCAGTATGCATTATGCCAGCAGCTAAATCTCGCTCACACTTTCTAACCCTCATACGAATCGAGGCCCAATCCTCTACTGATTCCAAGGGACCTGTTGAGTCTCCCGAGGGTGAACCCCTGCAACTTGGCAAAGCTTGGCTGATGCCGTAGGAACACAAGATTGGGACTACTACGTGCATCTCCTGAGGTCAAGTCGGTTACTTCCACTCTGCCTTGTCCTTTATGCCCCCAAAGACGAGACTCATCAGGAGGAGTAGGGGTACTGATGAGCCAAATTAATCATTCCATACAGTCGAGACCTCTCGTACAAGCTACTATTAATTGCAACCAATTACACCTGCCTCTTCTTGCTTCAATCCAGGAGCTGTTGATAATGTTCTCAATAATGACATGGTCGTTCAATCAAGCGTAAGTCTAGACGTCCTAGAAACACGGTTGACTGCTAATGCCATCCATTTTTGGCATCCATTACACACGACTCCATTTCCAAAACAACCTGATTCTGTCTTTTCGGCCAGATTCAGGAACAGAGTTTCTCCCAAACTCTCTCTATTTACAGGTTCTGCAGTGCGTGCCCAAGTACAGTTTGCCTGCCATTCAGGTGTTAGTCACCTTATCACCCCTCAAGAGACACCAGGGGCAAAGTGTCTCATCGTCCTCCAGCTGGTCTTTGCCCACCAATGTCACCAATTGCCCCTGACCACACAAGACCTTGGACTTATCCACGGGGTCACCACTCTGCTAGGTGGAGAGTGGTAATTCCTTGGGTGGACCATTTCTCTTTAGATGTCAAATTTTATTGCATTTCTCAAATGAATGTCTGTCTGCTGATCTGTTGGTTAACCATGTTTTACAAATTTGGGAGGGTGAGGTGAGGCGTGTTCAGCTGCAACATGCAATGTCACCAGTAGATGTCATTAAATTCTACACACTGAACCTTTAATTGAGATGAATTCCTCATCCTCTGACTGTCTATTTCCTGCACAAACACAAAAATACATGCACACATACACTAGCTTTGATACTGACCTCTCACACACTCGTACGGTCCAGGCAGCGATGATCCACAGAGAGATGCTGAAGACCAGCAGCACCGTCCCGGGGCAGATAGTCATGAGGGTTTTCATTACAAATCGTGTGTTAAAATGCACCTAGAAAACAAACACACACATTCAGTTTAGCAGAAAAAATATGACATTTTAACACACATATTTTCAAGTGTCATTTTTTTTTATAGCTGTAAATCCTCATCCTGTTCCCTGTTTCCCACACAGACTTTATGATTTACTAATTAGTCTTCTGAGCAGCTTTTGAAAGCCACCACAATCGGAGGATCTCCGCTGTAATTGGATTTGAGATGGCAGCTCGCCCTCTGACTCAGGTCAAGCTTCAGTGTCTTTGAGCAATTGGTCTATTTCAGTGTAGTTTCTTTTCCGTCGCTCATCGGTTAATAAGAGGCAGACCATCAACTCAGGCAAATGGATCATCCGAGAGCTATGGTTCCGCACTGGAAGGTTAAAGCAGCTGATAAATAAGTTGTCATGATAGAGCTGCACTTCAACGGCAGCGTCATCTCCTCTCTCCATCACTGTACCCTGAGGGTCAGAATAGTGTCATCGCAGATTTGCTCGTAAAAAGCTAAATTACTCATCTAAAATCCACTCTCTCTCTCCCACTCTCCTCATCTCCTCCTCCTTTCCAACATATGCTACATCGCCACTTCCTGCATTTAGAGTAATGTTGATAATATAAAGTCATTACAAACATGCAACCAATCATTTATTGCATGACTTGTACACATGTCTCCACACTCGTGTGGCAATCTCATTCTATTCCTTTATTTTATGCCCCATTTGAGCCGTATGCAATATCTTGTTCCCATTTCACGCCTTCTTCTCATATTGCTTTGTGAGAAATCCACCACAGCTTACATCTAAGTCTCTATTGACAATGGTAACAAAAGGAGAGGAATGGGATTTGAAGTGGTTTTATGAAAAGGAACAGGGTGACTGGAAGGACGGAGTGGAAGGAAGGACTGGAGTTAGTTAGAGAGATAGAGGTCAGGGATGAAAGGGACAACACGGACACAGATTTAATTCAGAAGAGAGCTCTTGACCTGAATACCGTTACGGCTCCCTCGTCTGTTTCCAGCTAAATATTTGACAACCGCTCTCTTGAATGCATAGATTCTCACAGACACACATGCAAGCAGAAAACCCTTCTGACCTTATTTAGGGCACCTATACTCCTGGAGGAGGCGTCTGTGAAGAGTTTACTGTGCAGGAGCATGACTCTGGCGATGAGGTAGAGGCGCAGGAACATGGGCACGCTCAGCACCATGTCCAGGTCCGCCTCGGCCTGCGACGTCGCATACGAGAAGGCCAGCCGGGCCCGCCACTGAAACTTGAAGTCCCCGGGCACCGGATGCACAGCAGACACCAGCAGCTCCAGCGAGATCAGCAGGACCCTTTCCATCGTCATGGCGATGCGCCAGTCGTCTGCTCCATTGTCGATGACAAACAGCTGCAGGGACAGGAAACACGTGGAGAGTTAAGAGAGGAGTTACACTTGTTTTAATGCAACTGTTCATCGTGATCCTCCGCTGGCACAGTGCACTCATCAGCACAGTGGACTGATCTGATGATTAAAAGGAGCCAGAAGCACTTTGGAATAAATGTCTCATTCCCGAGATGTAAAACACCATCCATCTAGTCAGTAATCCATTCAGTCCCCATGCAGTGCTTTGGCTCAGTCATTTAACTTACAACACTTGTCCTCATAAATTAAACCAAAGAGGCAAAGTCACCTGAAGCTGCTGCTCTTAAGTAAAGGTTCTAAGGTTCCCAATTAGAACTATCACAATATTGTTCTACCACTACATGGGTATTTCTGTCAGTCTCATTAGCAAAGTCCTACCAATCTTGCTGTAATTGTAGTTTTGCCTCCCTGCATGTTGACGTTTTGTGATCGTAATTGCTATGGTTACTCGTCGCCAAAGCCACTGTTATAAGGGAGTGGTAAGAGCCGGTTTCATTACAGTGGCCCTCCTCCAGACTGTGCTGACAGGAACTAGGGGTTGGGGGAGGTGGAGGCGGTGGGGAGGTGAAGTTGATGAGGGGGAAAGAAGGCGGATGGATGAGGTGCAGAGGAAATGAGGAGATAAAGATAGGAACAAGGAACTATTGGGGAGTGGAGTACACTGCAAAGAAAGAAAAAGTTTGTAGAACAGAGAACTTTTTATGCCGGTTGAAAAAAACGTAATGCTTCACATGAATCAAGAAAAGAAATATATTTGCGCAAATTGATTTGCTTTGGAAAAAGAAAACATTTGGATAAAAAACAAATCAACACTTTCGGTCTCAATTAACTAAAACAGAAGATTCTGCCAGAGGACAGAAAAGATTAAAGTGAGAGAAAAGATGAAAACAAGGAACCCCCCTGCTGCAAATCAGGCAAGTTTATCAGATGCTGCTCTGCCTCGAGTAAGAGCCGCTGCTAACCACATGATTCATCTCAAGGGCTTTTAGCCCACACAAACATTTATTTAGGAAAACAAAACAAATACAATAGCAGGTCAAACATCAGAGCAAGTGGGTGTTGCATCCAAATGGTTGCTGTCACCGGGAAGGTGAACTGAAGCTCTGCCTCTTCTCCAACCACCTATGGACACACACACTGTGTATTTCATCATTATCAGCGTCTAGCACAGCAGGACCGACAGTGTGTCCTTTGCTCTGCTGTTGTAACATCTGTGTACACATGTAACCAACATGTGTTCACACATATGTTGCCTACGCACATGCCTGAGTCATTGTGTGAGCTATCACTTGAACCAAGGGTCAAACGCTGGTTGTATTCTTCAGTGATTTTAGTGAGCGTGTGCGTGCGCGTGTCTTTGTACTGTACTAGTGTGTATTTGTGTACGCCTGAGTGAGTTTGAGAGAGAGTGTGCAGACCCAGTCTCATCATGGTGACTGTTGCCAAGGCGACAACATCAAAGAGCAGCCAAGCTTAATTAGGATCCCCAGCGAGAGAGAGAGAGAGAGAGACAGAGAGAGAGAGAGAGAGAGAGAGAGAGTCAAAACGGGAGAAATGCATTTATAGACAAGGCAAAGAAAGAAAAGGAGATGCAGGAAAAAGGAGCGGTGTGTGACAGGGAGTGAAGAGGTAGAGAGAGGAAAGAAAGGTTGTCTAACACTCATGTTCTCTGCAGAGACTTGGAATGGTGTGTGTGTGTGTGTGTGTGTTTTTGTGTGCTTGAGGACAACAATTTATCTGTCACTATACAAGGACTCATCTCCCTTTTACGATGACAAAAAGCTGGTTTCCAACAACGTAAACCACCAAAATTCCGGCCTAACACTCATTCTTCAGTTAAATTCAAGATTCAGGATCACAGTAGACATGTATGTGGTTAAGGTGGTGGGGAAACAATATAACACATGTCCTCCTGAATGACAAGAGCAACTTTGTGTGTGAGTGTGGGTGGGTGTGTGTTAGCTGCTCCATCATCCCGACTCTGTCTTTCTCTGTGTTTTCCCTACTTTTAACATCCCTGGCTCCCCTTCCTTTTCCCTCTGAATGACATCTCTTCAAATCATAACGGAGGTGATCCAGTCTCTTGCCACTGGAGGAAATGAGCGCCTCTCCCTTCCTCTCCTCGCTGTCCTCCCTCGCGCTCCTGCTGTCGGTCTTTTCCTGGCTAAATCGCCATGAGGAAGGGATAAATAATTAAATTCCATTAGGAAAGTAATCTGTCAATGGGAGTGAGTGAGTGCCACTGCCCCTACATGACCAGGACAGAGGGAGGGAATGAAGAGGAGGGGGTGTTTGGTAAGAGGAAAAGTAAGTCGGGATTGTCTAAGTGTGTGTGTGTGTCTTAGAGAGAGAGAGAGAGAGAGAGAGAGAGAGAGAGAGAGAGAGAGAGAGAGAGAGAGAGAGAGAGAGAAAGAGAGAGAGAGACACACCCTGTCAACTCTATGAGGAGAGAATCAAGAAGGAAGGTCAGGGACAAGCAAAGCTAAATAAAACTGGACATAAAGAACAAGCCCACAGCAAAGAAAAAGAGCAGACTCATGGGGGGAAGAAAAACGTGTCTTCTGTTGTTTTCTTAATATTAACAAAACGTGGCACCACGGGGCAGAGGGCAAGACACAAGGAAGGGGAACAGAGAGCCGAGCAGACAGAAGGAGGCCAGAGTCAGAGAGACAAACAAGGAGCGGGCCAGCGGGAGACGAGGGAGGCACACACGGACAAAAAGCTGAAATGTGTGAAGACTGGCGTCTCTTCGAAGGTGAAAGTGTGAGAAAGTGTGAGGTCTGAAGCAACCACCCCGCCCCTGCTCCAGCTGCAACCTGCTCGAGGAGTTGGTCACCCCTCCATCCTCCCTCCTCAGCCAGCCGTGCCTCAACCCCTTCCAGTCCCCCGCGGCCGCTGTAGCTTTGTAATCGTGTTAAGTCCCTGATTGCAGATGCCTCTCATCACGGAACCAGACGCAGCGCTGGCCAAACTCTGCCAAGCGAAAACAAGCGAGACATGCAGGGGGGAATTCTGCACACACGCGCACGCATCCGCACGAGTCCAAACGGCCTCGTCAAACGCTGCACATACTGTTAAAAAAAAAGATGCAGTCAAATCAGTCTCAAGTCGGCGTTTCCCATGGGAGGGGAAAAGACTAAACCTCAGTCTGGGATGGAGACGGCGCTAATCACTGAAGGAGATGAAGACGGAGTGAACACCGAAAAGTATGCACACTTTTACACACATAATCACACCTATGGGAAATGTCTGAGTCCTACAGCATGGAAATCTGTGGAACGGGCAGGAAATAACTGGGGCGAGCCGAATACACACACACACACAAATATGCAGAGAGGATAACGAGGTCTCCCTGACTCTGAGGGAACAGGCCCCCTAACAGAGATGTAGGTGAAAAGTAAGTGTTGAAAAGTGCAAGAGATGAGGAAAGGTTCACAGTTGTGGTGTGTGCATTACTGATGTTGCTACTAGAAAGTCTAAAAACAGCAACAGTGCCAGACTGAGCAGAGGATCCCAGTGGTTCCCATAGCAGGAACTTCCTTTGGTGTAAATATAATTATAAACAAACTATTACTATAAATGGCCGCAGGCTAGCCAGACACAAATAGCAGAAATTTACATTTCCTGGAAATGAATGGGTAAAGCGCTTCATTCATTTCTGCAGTCAGAGGAGGATGTGGTTGTTTATCATTTTCTCCTCCATTATAGATCCAGGCTGGATTTGCATTATGCAGAATGTGCAGAACATGACATCTTGAAATGACCATGAAGTAGTACACATCACAGGACTTTAAAGAAGACAACCCTCTTTGTTTTCTTAATGCCATCTCGACTGTGTTTGAGTGGCTGTGAGTGCCAAGCTAGTGTCGTCTTTATCAATGGACTGCTTCTGAAAATAACCAAATAACACAGTTCACTAATGGTTAAAGTGCACTAATGGACCAGATAAATATCCCTTTCTCTCACTCTCTCAGAGTTTTCTATTTGATTAATTTAAACAACAATTCAATTTTGTCCCTCAAGTCGGGATTTCTTGCCAGTTTATAAGCGAAAATGAATCCTTCAGTTTCAGAGTAATTTGTTTCTAGTTTGCAAGTAGGTAAAAGTTTCCCTCTCTCTCTCTCTCTCTTTCTGTGTGTGTGTGTGTGTGTGTTTGTGTGTGTGTGTGTGAAGGAGAAACAAGGACACTGGTGAGTCATGCAACACAGAAGAACATCAGATACATGGAAATGAATAGATGTCCCTGGAAGCTACATGAAACAGATGAAGGATAAGGTGCAACATTTCTCAGATATTCTATTATATTCCATTCACTTCTGTGAGAATGTTTAAACGGGCATTTAGCTTTGTTTGGGCTGAATGAATCATTTATTCCTCTGATTAGCCCAAAGAGCCTCTTGGAGATTGTGATTCATAACACTCTTTTTAGGGTAAATTATTCATCATTGGCTTGACCGATGATATTTCATTCTCCATATTTCAGTCTCCATCATTCCTCATCAATCTCAGTCAATTTGGGTGCAACGTCAACTCAGACTAATGGCATGTGGTTGCACAGATTAGGCCGTCAGTCACCGCCGTCCCTGTCTCCTGAATTCATGGTGGAGATAACAATCTGTAAAGTATCTGTGGTATCTCTAAAGAATGCCTCTAAACATCTGTGAGGAACCTTTACACATTAAATCAATAATAAAAGAAATAGAGAAGAGAGAAACAAAATCCGACAGTAATAAGTACTGTATTTGTATCAGGTGCAACAGGATAATTAAAGCAATAGCCTGGAGCACCGAGTTGACAGGGGGCCCATAAAACGCTGAGTTACATTAGTCCCTAGCAATGACAATTTGCTGAGACTTCAATGACACATGGTTGGGAACCCATAATGAGGCCCCATGCCGTTCGTCATTTTAGTGGTTTGGTTGAATGCGAGATTGTGTTTCTTTGAGGTGATTTGGTTTAGTTTGATGCAGGGCGCCTCAGGGTCCTTTTGCCTGGGGCCCCGAACATCCCTTGAAATGCTCCTGATGTTGCTGTAGCAAGTCAAACCGTACATTCCCAAACAGAACACCGCCCCCTGTTTTTCCTCAGAGTTTGTGCAACACAAAACATATTTGAAGGAAACAGATCCTGATTTTGTTGTGTTACTAAATCCTCAAATCTAGTTCTCACCTCACTGCTTCCGAAGTTTACAAACATCCACTTTGAAATGGGAGGACATTTGGGGAATTCGGGACTTGGAAGCGATCTGTGTTTGAGGACAAAACCTTGTTAATTTCAGAGAGTGGAAGTAGAGGCCCCACTCTTCTGAGTTTAATTATCTGTAAAGTTTTTCACTGTGCCAGAGCCACCAAGGGCAGACGGCCACTGTCCAGATTTGTGCTTTTATGCAAAATTGTACAGCAGGTCAGGACAAAGTTGAGCAGATTCACCAATCATCAGGGCTGTACTACTGCTCCTGAAGTATCTGCATGAAATTTAACTAAGATAAAACATCAAATCTATTCTAAAACTAATAATGAATAATAATGAAATGTTATGTTGGGGATCATAACTTTTCACTGGTAATAACTCTTGCTGCACTTACTGTTTATTATGAATTCTTGAAATTCTTTTTTGAAATGTCTACTGTGAAACAGCAGAGAACATGAAATGTTGTTTATATGATGGAAAATAAGACGAATTTGAAGTCGCTCAAAAAATGTTGATACATGAGTGATGAAAAAAACATTTGAGTATTTTGGCAGCAAATATCTCACTGTAATAGGATTTTGAGAATTGAATTGAATATGCTAATTTGCATTAGACTAATTGAATCCAAACATACAGTGAACCAATAGAAATCAAAGGCAGAAAAGAAGCATTTCATAAAAATTTGCATTGTTTTATTATCTTAATCAGAGTTTTAAATGTCCTGTTTGCTTTATTCAACTAAAAATGAAAGAACCCCCCCAGAGGTTTGAATGTGACTCAGCTGACTAAACACAACACAAAACTGCAATGTTCTCACTTCAAATCAATAATTTCTCACATTATCTCCTCGTCTCTTTACCCTGTTACTTTTCACTGTGACACTGGAATGACATGAGCACAACAACAGTTTTTCCTCATGTTCTTGTCAGTTAATAAGAACACACAATATTTAATTTGATGACGGGGAATACAGGATATTTGTATGATTAATTAGAGGCTGTGAAGAGAGAGACTGAAGAGACCTGAAGTGGAGAGAAGCATCCATAACCGGAAGGCAGAGGAAAGATGGAGAAAGGACGACGGCAGAAGCCATGTGTGAAAAGGCGAGCAGGTAAAAACAGGCTTTTAGATGGAGGGAAATGCAGGTGAGTGTTCGAGTACGACAGGAGAAGGGTGAAGAGGTGAGAAGTCGAATGCTGAGTAACAGGGGACGAGAGGAATCTGGGAAAAAAGATGTGGAACTCAACAACAGAATTGAATTGAAGCCCGGTGGAGGAGAAGGGAGACAGATCTAATCTGATAATGACAGAGAAGCAGGAGAAGAAAGGAAGAAAAAAGACAGAAAGAGAGAAGCACGCTGATGGTGGTAAACAGAAAGTACTGTGAGACAAACGACAGGAGCAGAGAGAGAAATGGAGATCAGGGAAAAACGGGGAGAGAGAAAGGTATAAATGCCAGCTACACCAGATAACATCATTGTGATCTCCAGCGACTCTGCAGCTGCTACCTTCTGCACAGATGTATATGTGTGAGTGTATGTGTGTGTGTGTGTGTGTGTGTGTGTGTGTGTGTGTGTGTGTGTGTGTGTGTGTGTGTGTGTGTGTGTGTGTGTGTGTGCGTGTGTGTGTGTTTGTGTACATGTGTGTAATATCCTGTTACATGCTGGGCAAAATCCTCCAGCAGAGTGTGTGTCATAATCTGAGAATGAGATCTTTATTGAACAATGCCTTTCATTTTGCACGACATTGCGTTTCATGAAGTCTGTCTGTGTTTGTGTGTGTGTGTGTGTGTGTGTGTGTGTGTGTAACCATCTAACGATAAAAAAACTGTGACAAAATGGCACTTCTTACGCCCATCATATGTATAAGCAAATAGGGCGCCAGTCGGCAGATACTGAATAATAAAATTAACATGCATGTAATGAAACATGCACGATGCTTTCCAGTGTAGTCTGCATACATGAAAGCACTCTTACATGCATGAGCAGAACGTTGTGTAGGATGTTACACACTGTCACTGCACTCAGCTTTGACTCCTTCAACAACCACAAGCTGTTATTTTTACATTTCATTTTATGTAAGGGTTAAAAAAATAACAGACACAGTACAGTTGTAACCTTTTGAGTCTAGTGTGTATAAGCACGACTTATAGCCAGGCTAGGTGTTTACCATTACTTCCCGTCTTTATGCTAATCTGGGCTAAACACACCCTACATAAATCAATAATTGATTAATAGTTTTGATTTGATTCACTTTCACCGCATCAGTACTGCATGAAGCTGATTATAGTGATAAAAGCTCTAAAAGCGGGTTGTACCTAGTCTACCCGTGAACAGCAGACACCAGCTGGTGAACGTAGCAGAAGATATTTAAGTGAAAAATATTTCCCTCAGGAGCTGGTAAAGACCAAAACAACTGAAAAGAAAGTGAATTTCAGACTTACGTGCGCCAGGTGGCCAGAAAGAGGAGACATGTTTCATCTATTCACATTTTCAAGGATAATTCCATTTTACACAAACATGGGTCTTATTTGTTCAGTTTGCCACATTTCCTTTTTCCTGTATAGTAGCGCTGTGAAAATGAGGTTAGTTGCTTAATTATGGAAAGTGTCCAAACAGTTTGATTATAAGGGTTTATCCATTGACCATATATAAAGATGGAGGTTATCTCTCCACTTCCTCGCATTTTTTCAAACCGTGGATTCGTGCACTATCATCGTGCCGTTTTGATGTAATTTGAAGCCAGGTTCTGTGATTTAGAGATTGTTGTGTGGAACCGTGGTATCTCTGTCCCGCCTGTACTTGACTAATTACGAGTCAGCTTCTGCTGTCAATCATGACGTTTCACATCATTTTCATAGCAGCAAATAAATTAAAACCAAACGTCCCTGAAAGATAAACACTTAAACATCCATTAGTGTGATGGGAGAAACCATCTTTGGAACAAATTCATTTAACATCTACTTTGTACATGTAGCTGATATGTCGTTCATCTTTACAGAGTATGATTGTAACCAATTTTTCACTATAACCAACATCGTTTTCCTGTGCAGTGAAGATCAAGAAGATCCAGAAATCTTTAGGCTATTGCCTCGAGGGGCAATTTATTGTACAACCAGTAATCAGTGCATGACAAAACAGACAATCAATAAATACAATGTAAATAAATACAAATGAAAAATTGCATAGACCAATTTAAAAGGGCCAGTGATTGCAGGGAGTAATAATCTATTGAATGAGTTGGTCCTGCTTTCCTAAGTTGTGTTCACATTCTGTCTTGCCTCCTAATAGAACGGCTTTGATTGTCTGACTCAACCTTGATGGCTTTTTCAAAGCTGTCAGACAATCTGACCTCAATGTTTCTGATCTCAGCAGATATTCTGGTGAGAACAATGTTCCAGCAGCACAGAAAAATGACAGCTGAAACGATAACAATGAGACTGATGCTGTAATAAACCAGAATTATCCTATAAAGGGTTGAGCTGCTGTAGGGTAACAATTTAAATTATTACCATCCCGACTCAAGCTGTTAACAAAAGGGATTTTGGGGTTAAATCCCAACACCTCCCCCAGCCAGCCGTGATTCTACCTACACAGCACCCCCCCCTTTACTCCCTAACTTCATTAAATCAAAAGGAATTATTTCTCAAAGAGATTACCGGAAGACCAGTTTATCGCTCCCTCTTTCTCTTTCTCTCTGTCGACCTTACAGTGGTTCCTCTCAATCTCTTCATCTCATGTCAGTATTAGTGTGCCTGTCACGTGTGGCAGCCACAGAGTCTGTGGGCGGATGACTGACTCCATATGCGAATGTGACATCAAACTTGTGAGCAGAGAGGGGATCTCTTTTATCAATGAATGCATAACGACCTATATAAACACACTGATGCATGTGCATCACATGTGAATAAATGAAGTGGGCTCCCTTCCTTTGTGCCTCTAAATACAAAGCAGCTGCCTTTTATGGAGTGATTACCAGTCTCTGTGAATGACAGTGAATAAGCAACAGCCATCTAGCTATTGATCCAAAGATGGATAGGCTGAATCTCGGAGCAGAATGCATCAGAATCCTCATCACAGACCTGCTGGACCTTTAATAGACATTTCCAGCAACCTCCAAGCTGTGACGTAGTTCAAAAGAAAAGTCCCAGCACTAAACTAATATGTGGTGAGATGGATGAGTGTGGCTCCATGGTTTAGCTGGTGGCAGTAATTGCTGGTGTGGGGGCACTCATTGGGTCTGCTATCCGCAAGGCTCCCATAAATAGTCAATGTGCATCGATTGCAAATGGCTTCAGCTGAAAACCCCGGCTAAATGACTGTGGTACCATTATATTAGTGAAATGACAAACAGCCAAACAGATATTACGAAGCATGACAGTGGTTTTGATTGATTGCTTCAGCCTTACCCTTACAAGCGTTTGAGTGTGTTTGCTTACCTTGCGTGTGTGAGCGTTACAATGTTTGAACGCTCTCTCACTCTGCAAGTATTGAATTACAGGATTTTTATTGGCAGAGTGTGTATCTAACATGTAGTGTGTGTCCACTTGATGCAAAGCCATGCAGACTGTTTTGTCGATCCCACAAAGAAACCCATTAATGTCATTAATTGGCTCTAGCCGACACACACCTGTGTCCCCGGATCTATCTCTGGAGCCCGAGGGACGACAACCCAACATGTGCACTATGAGCTCAGATGGGCTTGGCTTATTTGAGGAACCCCCCTCCCTAAACAATATTCAAGGAATGGTTGCTATTTTGGCAATTGCACTTCCTTGCCAACAGCACTCCCCCACTATGTGTCTTGATGAATATGATGCTACTGACAGCAGCTGGTTAGCTTAGCCTAGCTTAGTATAACAACAGGAAACCAGGGGGCCTGACTGCCCAAATAAAAAGATATGATTATCAGCACCTTGCTCAATATCACATCAAGTTATGGTTTCAAACTGCGGAGCTATTTCTTGGACTGGTGCAGAGACGAGTGACAGGAGAAGCTTAGAATGAGAAACTCTTGTGTGTCTTCACTAAATATGAAGCTACAAACAGCAGCTGGTTAGCGGGGCTTACCATAACAACAGGAAACAAGTGGAAACGCCTAGCGTGGCTCTGGTCAAAGGAAACTAAAACTGCTTATAGTACCTTTATATTACTTCTCAGCCTGGTATGAAAAACTCTAAATATGTTGCCGCAATCCAGTTGCACAGGAACAATGTTTACGTTAGCCAGCTGGCCATTGTTTACAGACAGTAATTGGACAGTAGGCTACTATGTGAACGACACATTTAATGAAAGAAGTGCTAATAACCAGTTCAATCTACAGCTGTCACTAATGTTGACGTACGGAGGAGCCATCTTAGGTTCGGAGGGGGTGTTCCAGTTGAAACTTCCTACTCTGGGGTCAGATTTCCGAACTCTTGGGTTAAATGGAAGTCGGCATGAAGCTATTGGCGGTAGTAGAGTTAGCTTAGCTTATTATAACGACAGGAAACAAGGTACAACATCTAGCCTAGCTCTCTTCTAAACCAACATAACCAGCCTATCAGCATCTTAAATCATATTTTCTTGCCCTAATACAGTATCAAGAGTGAGATGAGATACTTGCTACAGCGGCTACAGACAACTGCTGGTTAGCTTAGCTTAGCTGAGCAGTGCACACCATCAGGAAACAAGGGGAAACTGCAGGTCTTAGTCTGTTTAGATGTAACTAAATCATATTGTGGTTTCAGATTGGGCTTTGTGGGGGACTATTTCTTGACCTTGTGCATTGACTTCCTTCAGTATCAAAATAGTTCCACACATAACTTTTTGTAACACCACAAATTTTGACACTTTAATTATACTACTATAACTTTTTGTAACACTACAAATTTTGACACTTTAATTATACTACTATAACTTTTTGTAATGATTAAACAAACTGAAATTGGTGAGCTTAGAGGCACTGGGAGTTTTGTTACATTTAGACAGAGCAAAGTTATCTTGTTTCCTCTGCTTCCAGCCTTTAAGCTCAGCTGAGCTAATCGCCTTCCAGCTCCAACTCCATGCTTCACACACAGACGTTAGAGTGGTATCGATCGTCTTCTCTGACTCTCAGCAAAGCTATCAAAGCTGCCAAAATGTCAAACACCTTCCTGTGATTTCGTTTGTTTCAGTTTAGTTCACATCTGCGTGTGGATGCATGCGTGGTGTGTTTTACCTGAACTTCCCGTGCATGGTAGGCGATGATGAGGCCCAGCAGTATGACCGTCGACAGGCTGATCAGACACTTCAGGGCCAGAGAGTACATGGAGCTCTGTAGAGAATAAATTAACACATCATGAAAATCATGCAGTGAAAACATAATGCATATTTCATATTGGCTTTACCATGTTGATTGGTAGAATATTCAGAATTCATTTATGATGAAGATGACACAATCATAAAAACTGATTGTCGAGATTCAGTCTGTTTAACTTGCAGATATCCCAGATGTCCTGCGTCACTCCTCTGCTAAAATGGCCCGTATGTGTACAGAACAACACAGCCTCAGCATAGACAATATGTATCAACATTAACAAACACAGACTCAAAGGCTGAACAGAAGGAGAATGGTAGAACCCCACCCGTCAATATCTTTCAGTCAAGCTTTAAATCCTCTACTTATCTAGTTTCTTATGGTTTATAATCAATACACTGGGGAACTTCCAATCAATACAACTCATAGCACTTCAGTGGCTTCTTTCCAACCCCCTCGACCCACATACTCAGAGCACAGCAACACTTGCTGGAGTCATCATACACATGTGCACAAACATACATTCAAACACTTGTATATTATCACATCTACACAACTGCATCCACTTGATTAACATAACAAATCAAGAGCATTAGACGTATTTGACGAAATTGGCCCACACGTCAGACCTAGTGAAAATGCAAAGCTTTGAAGTGATCGGTTTCACTCTGGATGTAAAAAATGTTCTTCTACATTTTTTTTCTCAGGAAATCCGCCTTTTGGGATTTTCTATGTCAATTTTTTCTTTTTCCCGAGAATATTTTGACACCTTTAAATAAAGTCAGGAAACTTCGCACCATGTTTGAAGAAGCAACTACTTAAATTTGTTAGAAGAACATAAACATTTCAGGTAAAATTGGATCCTTGTTTGGATGTGTACTGCCTGGCGTTGGCTAGAAGGATATTGTCAAGCTCAGAAATTGGATTTTATTAGTGCATTTTAGTGTCAATATTCTGTTTCATAAGCTCTCCCAACCTTTCAAGTATTGGAAAATAAAAGACTTTGTTCACAAACTAAGAATGTCAGGAATCAGCAGTCAAAGAAAGAAGTTATTTTGACTCATCGTCTAAGCCTTAGAAAAGAAAAATCTGTATTCAGCCCTGTTGTCTCTAAAAGCCAAGCTGTCTAAATTGATTCATTTGTCCACATCAGCTCAAGGACTATGTCAGAATATAAATATAAAACTACAATTACCATATTACAGTTGTAAGCCTCTGCCAGCCAGTCAAGTTGCAGGTAATATTGTTACAACTGCTACTACTATTCCTTACCTACAGATTTGTTGGAAAAAAAATTGTCATTTGTATCCTGAAACATATGTTGTGACTTCAGGGGGACATTAATGTCGAAAATTCAAGGTCTTATTAGTTCTTTCAAGTGGATATTTGTGCTTTATGAATTGAATTTACCTCAGGGCATTCATGATATATTGTGCTTACAGGAAGGCGAGGTCTCAGCGACTGTGACCAGTGACCTTTGGACACCACAATCGAATCAGTACATCCTTGAGTCCAGATGAACATTTGTTTCAATTTCCTGACAGATCACATTCAAGACGATGATGCATACAGACAGACGGACAGCCTGAAAACATAACGCTAATGGTGCAGGGGCAGAAAAAGACCCACAGAGCATCCGTTCGTTCAGGATCACTGAGTGTCTAGCCTGCTGCCCTCTTCAAGGGAAGAGCTGAGCCGCCTTAAGACTGCAGCATCTCAAATGAAGTAGTTCAGCTGTTAAATAGGATGCTGTTAAGCATTCATCAATGGCGATCTCAGAGCTTTTTTGATGACATTATTAAGCAGAATCTACATTGCATTTTGGGTTCATGAATTTATATTGCAAGTCAGCCTGCTGGAAAATAGTGTGTTATTGTGTCTATTTAGGGTCTCTGAAGATGCTTCATGGCCTTAATGTTATTAATTCAACATCATACAGGCAGAGATACGGACAGAGTCGAGTTTGTTAATACGCACTGGTGCATTCCTCTCTTGAGAATTTCCTATAATTATCAATAATTCCAATGACTGGATAGGAGACCGGATGCCCCTTCATACTATTTATATAACACATACAAATGCACAAACACTTACTCACAGACTCACACAAGGAGAACATTAAGTGCGTGTTGTTCATTTGTTACTTATATCAGTGTGGTTATGGGCCACTGCACAACAATGGAAAAATACCATCTAGCTTTGGCTCTCCACTGATATGCTCCATCATCAGCCGGCCCACAGCTCTAACTGTCTTCTGGTCTTTATTCGCTCGTGCCTTGTTTTTCTGTCTCAGTCCGTCTCTCCTCTACAACCATCTCATTTGTAGTCACTGAAGCAAACTAAAAGGCATAGAAGCCAACATTGTTGTGCTAATGAGAGAAATGCAGACTTGGGTTTTAGCAGCGAATCTGTTTAAATAGACACTCTCACCGGAGAGCAGAAATGAGATTTGCTCTGAGTTTACTTCCTCTCTCTCTCTCTCCGTCTCTCTATCTCTCTATTCTCACCTCTCTCACTGCGTTTACCTCCGGCTGTCTGTTGGACGAGCAGTTTTTTTCAGTTCTGCCCATCACATTGTCAAAAGCATTTTGTTTCAGCCTGTTTCCACTTCACTAACTCTACCTTTCTAGCGAATGACTCGACTGTGACGGTGTGTGTGTGCATGCTTGCCTTCTGTTCATTTGAGTTGTTTTTTTTACCTCCCTACCAGTGACAGCTGGAGCTGGAGGCATTATGGTTCTGGTTTGTCCGTCCATTTGTGCGTTCTGCGGTAAGCTCATCCATCCATTTTTGTAAAACGAATATTTCAGGAATGCCAAACAGAATTTCTTTAAATTTAGTAGAAAATTTATATGGATTTATGGATGGATTAATTATGCTTTAGTGATCAAAGGTTGAAGATCAAGGTTGCTAAGACATCACAAAACCCGGTTTTGACCTTGTGAACATAATATCTCTATAACACCTTGAGGGAATCCCTTTAAATTCAGCAGAAGGGTTCAAACGTACCTCATGTTACCTTAGGTCAAAGGTTACATTAGGTCAAAGGTCATGACAATTTTTGGCACTTCAAATGTTAAGAATCGATTGGGTTTCGGTTAAAATGCTTTCAAGTTGTGATGTTTGTGTAGGCTGCTAATGTTAAAAGTTTTTGGTGATACACTTATTCCTGCTGTCTTGCTGGGAGTTCAGATGATCGATACCATTCTCTTTGAGTGGCAGGCTAAATCCCTCCAGTCTTCAAGCTAAGCTAAGATGACTGTTTCAAATAGGTCTAGCAGTGGTGTCATCTTTTATAACTCTAGGCAAGAAAGTATGTGTCAGATAATGTTTAACTATTATATAAAAAACAAAAACATAAACAGTCATTAATTCAGTTATTTGTTGTTTGCCTTTTATTACTTCCACTTGGGACCCTTTGTTGCGGTTTCTCCGTCTGTTAGCAGGATAATACAAATACTATGTGTGCCCCAAGGAAGAACCCATTGGTGCTCTATTGGGCTATTCTATTCTTGTTGGGATTTTACCTATCTACATAGCAAGCAGCAAACATCAGACATTCAATATGATGTTATCTACAGTGATAGCAGCCTGAATGAAACGATAAAGTTGTCGAGGTGAAACCTGTTGGACAGTGTCGCTGCCATTTGTTCTTTATGTTTGCATACACGTGTTGTGTTATGTGTGTTGAGCCAAACATGGAGGCCTCCATAGAGAGGACCCCACCTGATGTAAATATTAAGTATTTCAATATGAGGTAAATAAAACAGCAATTTGTATAATTTAAATGAAACACACTCGTGAAAACATAACTAGATTTATTTATATAAAATTTCTGTCAATAGATCCTTTCACACTGAACCTTAAAGTGTATGTCTTTCTCTTTTTCTTTAAATGACAAGCTTTCTATCAATGGCTTGGTGGAGAGCATGCAGAGATAATGAGCATTTTGAGTTTCTCAGATCAATCAAGAGGCACTCTCGCGGGCACACACACGAGCACACACACACACACACACACCAGGTTTTTCCCACTTTGTTCCCATCTCACCCTTATTGAAATGTACGAACAGTGCATGTTGCTTACAGACACATAATCATGTCATTCACGACACACATGAATCTTAAGTACGTGTGTGTACATGTGCATGGATGCGTTCTTGTAAGTTAGCCTTTGGGGTCTCTCCATGTCAGTGCAACGCCGTCTTGCAATCAGTCTCCAGGGAAACAGGCAGTAGACAGGGGAGGGATGTCACCTTACTAGGATAAACACACACACACTGCACACGCACACACTCAAGCACAGAATGTCAGCCCAACATATTCAATTAAATCCAGACAAAGGGGGCTGTGAACACACACATTTCCAGGTGAATCCACAAGCAATGAATAAATAAAGACAAACAATCCATAGTTCTGTATACACAGAGTCTACAACATATACTCAGTGACGTCATCGTTTATGTTACCGTTGATGATGCATGATCTCACACACTCACACTCGTGGACAGAGGGAGCACCTCCTTGTTACACTGAAAGAAATCAGCATATTTTTACCTGTTAGTAGCAAGACCTGTGGGATCTACAGACCCTTAGAAGGCTGTGATCTAGAAGATGAAGGGAGTGTGGAGTGGAGTAGAGGAAAAGAGAGGAAGACGAGGAGGAGGAGGGGGCGAGCGACGCAGAAGTGCTGAGATGGCTGATAGCGCCTTTAGAGAATATGGTGGCAGTCGGTGAGTTTAATTCCCAGGTGATCCTCATGTGCTGTACTGAAAAGCAGCACGCAGTCCCTGTAAGTGGCCCGGTGGAGAAAGGTCTCAAAAGGTCTCCCAGTAAATGTCTGAGAGAAATGTCAGACAGTGGGGTGAGAGCGGGGACGGAGAGGTGGAGGTATGGAGGTGGGGGAACGGGGGACGCTGTGTAAGGCTGCTGGGATGGCGATGGCCCCTTTGGGGAAATGGTGACGTGTTTAAAAACTCACCAGGCGAGGAACATAAACACTCCTCATAAGGGAAAGAAGAGGAGAATCCATCCATCACAGGGCCAACATACAGAGACTTTCAACCGTTCACATTCGCACTTATGGTCAATTTAGTGCATCGATCAACCTTCCCCCCCCTCAGAGGAAGACGTTGTGGTGTCTGTGGGAGGAAGTCGGACAACCCGGAGAAAACCCACACAGACGCAGGGAGAACACCCAGACGAGGGAATGCAAGCGAAAACTGCTGCTAATCATCAGTACTGTCTGGTTATGAGTAATAGACAGTAGGTGGTTACATGCAACCCCGTCCCTCTGCTCCTCTAACATCTAACACCCATCTGTGTGTGTTGAGGTGCCAAGCATGTCAATTGACAGTGTGACAGGTGAAGTTGACAACAGCTGTGCATTCCCTCAGAATAGCCATGTTCCATTGAGGAGCCATGTGGGCCTTTGTGAAGTGATCTATTGAACTGACAGTGACAGGCCACATTCTAAGGTCCCAGGTGTCCCATTGCTTCAGTTATTCTGAGATAGAGACACATGTCAGCCAGGGAACCCCCCCTCCCTTCCTCTTTTAGCCTGTACCTAATAAAATCAATAATAGAAGTAGCATGAACACATTTCCTTAAAGAGGAACTCCCTTTCAAGTGTCAATGTCCTGGGTCAATGGCAGAGAGCAGGTGACACTGATCCCGACTCGAGGCCACAGAACACGTTGAATTCAAATACAGTGCAGTGTGAAGACAGACTCCCGAAACGTCTCGAGAGAAGTTATGACAGCAATTAGAGAGCCTCCGAGTTCGATGGCTTCTTCTGTGAAAACTCGCAATTCAGCCTGTGAGCGAATTTAATCATTTCACATTAATTAATTATTACACCATCCAATATTCTCTTTGTATAATCTATATTGGCTCAACAACATTGCACTGAGACACAATTTGCTGCCACTGTCTTGGCTGTTGAATGTGCATACGTTGCATGAGAACGGCTTTTATCTGCAGATAAATGATCTCAGATGTGGCCGTAATCATGGACTTTGTGTTTGTCTTAAACTTGACTCAAGTGGGATAATAAGTGACGAGAGGCTTTAAATCAATTAATTAAATATCTGAGCTGTAGCCCCAGTGTGAGCTGCTGACACGGTCTCAAATCTGTTTCTGCACATGAATACACATATGCTTACTCACTATATCCAGAGGCACGGACTCTATGTCCTCCGCTTGTTAACCTCTCTGTCTTTATCCCTGCAAACACACTCACAAACACACACATGCACCGTCCAATCCATTCTTATTCTTCATCTCTATTTTTGGTTGCAACATAGAGCAGCTGGACCTGCTTACAACAACAGGAGCGTTTGGTGGGTACACACGCAGGCACACACGCGCACACACACACACGGTGTTAACAGTGACATGGGGGTTTTAACCTATTTTCAAAGACACTAAGTCATGAAGCAGTTACAGGGCTGTATATATACACATGCATGCATACACACACAATGTTTGTACTCTAATGAAAACTGATATGCATCTTTCACATTTCCTACCAGGCTCTTACTCCCTCTCAATGATTGGCTGTCAATACATGAAGCACAACTGTTCGCGTTCGTACGGCGTGTGTCTGTGGGGGTGGACAGTGCATGTGTGGGAGAGTGATTATCAATAATCAATACAACAAAATCATTCAAGGCATCCCCCCCCTTGGACTTTTATAAAGCACTGCCTGAAACTCTCCACTTCTCTGCCTACCTATCCCATCCATCTCCTTCTCTGTTCTCTCTTTCATGATCTCAAACCATTTCTCATCACAACCAGCGGGCTTCCCTCCACCTCAATTATCCACGTGAGGGCCTGAGCGGTTTAATGGAACTCCAGTGTCTGTTGGAGGCAAACCAAATCCACAACCATAAAAAAAAGGGGGAATATATATATATAAATGTAACTTTGCATTTGGCCTTTTCATCAGGCATCTCTCTGTATGCCACTACTCTTTAAAAATATACGACCCTGAGAGGAGACTAAAGGATTCAAAGATATTTTACCCTTCTCCTGAACTCTGTTAACTAGAAATCTTAATGAACAGAAATGAATCAATATAGTGGGAGCAAACACGCGGCCCGGCTCGAAGTCGCAGCTGTCCATCGAGGCTTATTGATAGACAAAATGAGGACTGTATTGGTTGTAGGTTAATAGCCTAAATCAGGCTTTTCATTATCGCCTTTCTTTTTTTCCCTCTCCTGCTCCAGCCTCTCATTTCTCACCCAGCCGCTTCTCTCTTCCGATCGCACTCCCCCAGTTTTTGACGCCCACTGGAAGAGCACGGGAGCCGAGGGAGAGAGAGAAAGTGAGGGGGAAAAACGAAAGAGAGGAAAAAAAAACGAAAGCAGGCGTTGAGTTGATTTAGAAAAGAGACAGACAGAGAAAGAGTTGGCGGTCGGAGGAAGAACAGGCTGGACAGAAAAGAAGAAAGGAGACAAAGGAGCAACTGAGAGGGAGAAATTCAAACCGAGATTTTTCATCAATAAAATAAAAGGCTGCTGCTAAAACAGTGATTTTCATGAAGTAGTGAGTGGGAGAATAACAAAGAAGAAAAGAAGACAAGACACAGCCAGCAAAACAGAACAGGCAGGTTGTTCTAGCACTGACAATAACAGAGAGAAACCAGGTATGAACTGGAGACCACAGTTTACAAACAGACTGACAGAGATAGAGATGAGAGACACACCCTGCTGGCTTATCCTAATAGACTACCATTGAATCAGTCTAGTCACCTTCTCCCTCATATGTTCAGTGATCAATATATAACAGGCTGCATTCATGGACGTAATGCATTTGCCTTCTTAGCTAAAGAAACCTAGCTCTCCTTGATTCGTTAGCCCCCAGAGTACAGATGGAACAAGGATAGTAGTACCTCTAGATTAGCAAGGTGAGTACAACATGCACCTATCCTCACTGGGACCCTATGGAACACACACACACACACACACACACACAAAGACACAAACCCCCAAAATAAACACAATAGCAGCCAGGGGCCAATGCAGCTTATTAAGCTCCCCATTACACAGACAAATGAGATCCTGGCCTCCTGCTGATAATCTGCCCCTTATGTCCTCTGCATTGTTGCGTTACATCACCCAAAGCAGAAACTGTCACGCCTGGTCACTACAGTACACAGCCCACTAACAACATGAGCAAGGTGGTGGTCAACGAGTGGGTGTATCAAAATCAGGAATTTGGGGATTAACTGTGGAAAAGCTGATTCTAATTATTTGGGCATCAACCCAAAATCCAAGGTTTGGGTGGCCTTGTGACTTGGGTCAGTGATGTATGCTACTGGCCCTGGTTTGAGTCTCACTACTGTCCTTTGTTAGGCGTCATCTCCTTTTTTAAACACCATCCATTCCAAGCTCCCATATTACATCACAGGTTACTACTGTATGAAGGCTAAATGTTTGTATCAAAGTTAGACTCTAGATTCCAGCACCGATGCTATGTATAGCTATACCCAGCATGCATCACAGCCTTGTTAGACAGAAACTATGTTTACATGGACAGCAAAAATCGGACTATTCCAATAGATATGATTTCGATTATGATGTTTACAGTTGCTAATAGAATATCTCCCTCATATTCCCTTTCACATTTTACAGTGTGAAGTCTGACTCGTCAACATAATGTTCGCTATGTCGTGCTTCCAACATTCACACCAGAATTTTATTATTCCAAACTGAAATAGTTTAATCCATAGTTCTACCTCAAACCTTTGTGTGTTTTCTAATTTCACAAAAGCTCTCTCATCTCCTCGTAGGGCATGTGTTGGCAAGCAGCTGGTCGACGCCATATGTCAACATCAGTAAATGCTGTGAAAACTCCCAGAGGACCTCATGTTGTCATTTAGTCCTAACATGTCTTAATTTGATTATTGATTATTCCAAATATGTCAGATTGAGGTTATCATAAAAAGCAGTTTTAAATGTCTTAATTATGTTATTTTCAGAATATGTAATGTAAACATATCACACCACACCCCCATTTTGTGACGCAGGTGCTAGAAATGTGTTGCCCCTACACCCAACCTGAGATAACCGTATGACATCAGTGTGACATCACAGGGGTTTCCTCCTCCAGAGCGGCAGAACACTATGTGAAGCACTGAAGTGCTAACTATGGCAGGTAGAGCGCAAAATCAATTGAGTGTCCTTGTTAGTATCACTGGTCCATCAGCCTCACCTTTGTGTACACGCCCCACGACAGCTCCGTCTCAATCACCATGACAACGATTCCAAACATTCCGAAGATGAGAGCATAGTCACTCAGCCTCTTCCTCTTCTCGAATAATGCCCTGCGATGCCCCAGTTTATAGCCAATGTTTTGGTTCTTCCGTTTGGAGGCCTTGGAGGTGCTTCCCCGAGCCCCGGTGCCCACTGCCCCGACCGCCCCTTGCCTGCTGCTCCTGCCCGACGGCACCCGCCTGCTCTCCACCAGAGCGTGGTTCTGGTGGTAGATGGACATCTGGTTGGATGTGGAGTCTGTGATGTCATACCCTGCTCCGGGGTACGGCGAGTCTTCTTTGGATGAAATCACAATCTCTGGAGGGGTCTGGATTGGGGGTTGATTGGTAGAAGTCTGGACCGCCAAGGTAGTGGGAGGGGCTTCTCGCTGTCGGTCATGCCCCCCGGCGGCCGATGCCCCTGCAACAGCTGAAACGCCGCCCTCTTTGGTTTCGCTGCTGCTGTCTGATTCGATGAGGTTCCTGCGGGAGGCGCTGAGGCGGCTCAGGGGCTTCATGACCCCACCTGTGTACTTGCAGGAGCTCATGGCGATCTCGGTAAAAGGGTTACTGTCCCTGCGGTGAACAAGAGGGCTGGCTTGTCTGTGTTTGCAGCCCCGCTCTCTTTCCCTGTCCCTGTCGCGTTCTCTGTCCCTGTCCATGGATGGCGAGTGGGAGGAGTAAAAGAGGGCGTTGTAGACTGGGGAGTTGTCCCCGCTCAGGCTGTGCTGTGAGCCCAAGCAGGAGGACAGCGGGGTGCTGGTGGGGTGCAGGGCGTTGGGGATGGGTGGCGGCAGTGGCTGCGCTCCAGACGAGGACAGGGGCAACTTAGGAAGGGACACTGAAGGTACATTGGGCGTGGCAGGGGATGGGCCGCTGCCATTTAGACGGTCGAGGCTCGATCCTCCCATGTGGTTGGAGTGGTTTGATCCTGGCTGGTTGCCAGTGGCGGAGGGATGGGATATAATGCCCAGGGGGTAGAGGAAGCGCTGGTCCTCATCCTCACTCCCTCCTAGCAGAGCCAAGCTCAGAGAGGGGGGAGGCTCCATGGTCACAGCTGTGGCCACGCACCTGTCTACAGAAACACAAAGAAGAGAAGAACTGTAAAGACACAAGATTTTAAATCATGATGGCAATAATGAGGACAGGACAGACAGAGGGAAGGGAGGAGTTGTGATGGATTATGGTCCGTCAAAACAAATGAGGGGAATAACTGAACTCCAAAAACTGAAGGCGTGTGACACAGAGGGGGCAGCAGACTGAAGGAAAGTTGTCGTAATTGGGGGAATATGTTATTCCTTGAGTCACACTCGAGTGAGCTGCCCAGTCAGCCTCGCTCAGCTGCTGGCCGTTTCCCAGTGTCCTCTCCTTCTCTCACATCTCACAGTGCTTCCAGCAATCTATGCCATAACATGTCCTCTGTGTTACATTGTTGATAGCCTGGAGAATGGTGCAAATCCTCCGGCTTTACAACATGGAAATGAGATCAGGCACAGGGACAAGAGGATAATCATTCCACATCAGTGCACTGTGACAGCAAGGGGGGAAGTGCTGGGACTAGTTAACCACAAGTTGGCTGCGTCTAATTGATCCCAAAAACCAGAACCGACTTCCAGTGTGATATAACCAGACACCTCCACGGCCCCCCCCACACATCCTCCCAGTCTGATTCCCTACCTACCTCTTCTCTCTCGGTCCCTGTCCCCCAGGTTAAAGGTGCAGGTTGAATCACTGGCAGGATGGAAATAGACACTTTTTCTTTTTCATGTTGTCACGGCCATTCCCATCATCTTCAACTCGCCTCCTCTCACTGGGCTGTCCACAGGTCCTCCCAGCTTGTCTCTCGAAATTGTGCGTCGCTTTGCACCCCCCCAGCCACCACCGCCGCCGCCCCCCCCACCTCACACGCACAGATGTTGCCTCCGTGTCTGCGCTCTCGCTTGGATGCGATCAGTTCGTTCGCCTCTGTGCCATCACCGACCCATGCACGGTGCCCATATCGATGTTGTCGACAGGAGATGAGGAGGAGTAGGAGTAATCCATGGTGACGGGATTAAATCGGTCAACCTGTGGCTGCGCGTCAAAAAAAATGTGCAGCTGGAAAAAAAAACACACACACCCCTAAGAAAGGCGCGACAAACCGGGAAAATAGGCACGGCTGGACGTCAGGTCTCAGTCTCCGGATGAGCGCTGGAGTCTGAGATTTCATGCGCGACTCCTCCACCGACTTCCACTCCACACGCACCGCTCACTGTCTCCCCAGCTCCGTCTCTCACTCTCTCCTCCAACTTCTCTCCCTCTTTCCTCCGCCTCCACTCCCTCCTTTCGCTCCCATTGGACGGAATCAGGAGGAGAAATGAGCGCTGAAAACAGGTGGCAGGTTTCCGCAAAAAGATAGTAATAATAATAATCACAACACATGTCTATTTATTAGAAGGGGGGGTTATGTTTTTATTGTATCCCCACCTAATAACATGTGATCCATGTCATGATTTATAGCCTGTTTGGCGCAAGAATTCGCCTTTTGGCACCTGTTACGCCCGCCGTAGGACGCTGGAGCAGGCAACTCCAACATTCATTTCCAACGATATTTATTCATTTATTTGTAGAACAATAACAAGTATTGATGAAACAAATCTGTGCTTCCAGAAAAATTAAGAAAAAACAGCAACATAAGGGGAGGAGGTGGGCGTGGCAGCAGGGGCAGCCGAAGGGGCGGTGCCGTGCGTCTCCAGACTCACTCTGGGAAACACCTCTTCCTTTCTAGTCACAGATTAGGCCAAGATTAAATGTCACAGGCTAATGTCACATATTAGAGTTATTCCTCAGCCCCTCCAGTGTATCTGTGTAGCTGCTGGATACAAGGGCCCTCACTGAGATAATTAAAGTTGTATTGAATTCTTTGTGAATAATTGATGCTTGAAAGAAACAAGTCATGTCAAAGAAAATTCCTGAGAGTTGATTTACAGTAGATGCATGTAACCACGGGGGTTTCGCCGCCATGCAGGGACTCTCTGATTCCATCCTTTAGCAGGCTAATCAATTCATAATCCCAACTCTATAGAGTCTATGCAGCATAATCCTGCTTAATTAGACTATTCCACCTGGCCTAATCGGTTTAATGTTATGGTTTTCTGTGTGCATTATAGTGCTCTCTTTAATCGGATGAGCGTAGACGCTGTGTGGGAGCGGATTAGACCGTTTCCTCATAACAGGGCAGCCCCTCCTGCGATTATGCAACCTGACAGACATCAATAAAGCAAATCATATCATCAGTAGGATGATTCCAGCTACGAATCCCTCCCACAGCTGATGTGAAGGGATGACAGAGTCGCATCATACTTAAAATACATCGTCAATGTCATGTTTACTTGTCCTTATGTTCGTCTGGTTTTGTCCCAATGTTCCAAATGCCTCTCTCTAAATTTTGATGGTGGGTTATTTCATCCGTTCCCTCCTCACGAGGAGCAAACACACACAGTAATGTGTTGTTTCTGTCCCCCGGGCATATTCGTGATGGGTCAGTGAGGGAGAGTAGCTGCTTCAGTGACTGGTAAATATTTCATAAAGTCCCCGGGGAAAGGTCAAAGGTCAGGACTGCTCCTTCACAGGTCAAGGCACTGTATTTGTTTAGCTTTACTGGGAATCATGGGCCAGAATATATGTTTTTCAGAATGTGTCTAAGTCAGGTTTGGGATTGAGGCTGGATTTAGTGTTTGGGTTAAATTAAGGGAAAATGTAGTTGATGAGTATTGCTATGGATTCAGGAACATGAGTAAGGGCAGACATTATTTGTTTTGAAATGATTTGTTGATTAGTGAAAACTGTCATCAATAATACGATTTGAGTTGGTGTACAAATAAATGATTGGCTTGTGAATGTCTCTTTCCCCATGTTTGATTTAGAGCGCATTAAAAGAGAGTTTAGACTTTTTGAAAAATTAAGAGTATTAAACTTGACATTATTAATACAGCAGATGCAGTCACTGCTCCAGACCAAGTCAGATCAGTGTCAACATGCTGACCTCAGTAGCGTCCATGGAGCTCACTGCACTCTGAGCTGAAGTCCTTTAATATTAGTTGCTTCTGACGTTTGAAATCCAGACTCCAACAGCAGTGAAAGAAGAAAAAACTGTGAGTGAGGCCAAGAATGCTCACGTCTCATCTGAATCTCCTTCCTTTCTCTGAGTCATGAGAGCCTGCAAGAGGATAACAAAGCACTATATCAGACCTGGGATCAGCAGCACACCACAACCTCATTGGGATATGTGTGAATGGAGGCATGAAATGATAAAAAAAAAGTAAGTAATATTTTCTGCAAAAGGTCTAAAAGTCTTCTTAGATAAGAATAAGAGATTCAAGTATGTTTCTCTAAGAAGTACAATTTATTCAACAACATTAGTCAAGTTCATGTAAAGGAGTAATTGTAAGTTAATTATTAAAGAGAATAATCTATTTATTCATTGTACGAATAATGTTCAGTTGCCGCTCTACAAGAACAAACAGAAAGAACACAGATCATGCTGTTCTGATCTCAACGGCACAGTAGTTCAATTCCTCTCGTCTGTTTATTTATTTAATCTTATCCATCCTGATTAAAAGTTGCAGCTGAATAACACAAAGGAATAATAATGTTGTTTAAACTTTAACGTTCCGGCAGTTTCTTCACAGCAAGAGAAGGAAAAGAGATTTAAAAAACAAACTAGAAAGCATTGAAGCATTGTCAATAGGAGGGGGGGGCTTCAGGGGACCCAGGGAGACATTAGGCCTGACAGAAAATGGGTAATCGTAACATTATAGACAGAGGTTAGGGGGCAGCAGAGCAAGATGGAGAGTCTGGCGCAATGGAAGCAGAGGGGAGTGACAGGAAGGAGGGATGAATGGACCCTCGGAATGAAAAGGTAAGTCCACAGTCCTGCCCTGCAGCATCCGTCAGATTTACGCTGAGAGAAATATGTGAGCGAGAGGGGGAGTGAGGAAACACGATGTCCACTGTGGAGTGCCCTGGATGCGTGGTTGTGGAGACCCCAACCATTACCCAACCCCCCATTTTGAACAGGTATGAAACCTAGTTAGTGGGAGAATACAATGAGGAGTAATAAAGTGGGACGGCAGTTGCTATGCCAACGCTGTAGTACACAGATGAGTTCTTGTTCAGCCTGATCCATCCCTCTTTCTTGTCTCCCTCCGAGTTTAGAGCCACATAAAAGCTTGACTGGAGGAAATGATACAGAATGAATCACGTAAAACTTCTAAGAGATACAACAGGCCGTGGGTGGGAGAGGAGATATAGGACGGGAGTCGCGTTTATAGGCTGGAAAAAGGGAAGATGTAGAGAAAATGTGAGAATAAAGAGGAGAGGTGTGGATTAGATTCAGACTGAAAGGACACAGGACCCTGCCGCCTCACAAACACACTAAATAAAGCTCTTAAACCTCATTGTCTTTCCAAGTTGACATCTTCGTCAGCATCTTCCGCGTGTGCGACTCCTCTTTCTTTCATTCTGTGACGATTGCATTCCTTTTGTTTGGTTTCTCCAGTTTTTGAGAGAAGCATTCGTCATCTCATGAAACGCTTAACATCAAACAAAATCTCTTCCCAGAAAGTCCCAATACTTGGCCCATTCTTTTAAAGCGACATGTACTGTTATTAAAATTAGCTTTTCAGCAGCTGAATTATTTAAATAGCTCCGGCATTGGCACACCAGTTAAAACATCAGGAAGTAAGGTTTTCAACACACACCTTCTGGCTAAGAGTGTTCACAAGCGTCAGCTATGATATGCTGGTTAATACTAAAACATAATATAGCAGCAGTCTCAGCACAAGTGAGCAAACTCACTCAGTGATGTTACTTTGCCAAATTGTTCCAAATTGCTGTCATCTGGTGCCATAGGCAACTGGTCACATCAATGAAGAGTGTAACTGTTTATTTTATGGCTTATGAATTCAGTTCTTCATTTGTGAGAGGTAACATAAAAAATTCAGAGTTAAATACTTAAATAGACCTCCCCTTGAGCAAAAGCTGAAATAACACTGTAAAACTATTTTATTGCAAGAAGAAGTTCTGCATTGAAAAGTAAGTTTGAGAAGTACTAGCTGTAATATCAGAAATATATATAATGCATAATAGCTCATAATACAGAATGATCTTACATTATATTATACATAGTATAAGTAAGTAAGTAATATTATCATCAACATTAGGACATTTCACCTTCATTGACGGAACAGTAAATGTGAAACGGTGAAAGAGAATGAGGGAAAACACAAGGTTTCAAGCCCACATACAGTATATTGGGCAGCAGCACCACCAGGTGAGCTTGCTGGTGCCCAGTAAACAATTTAGTTTTAGTGTTATACAGGTTGTTGTTGTTAGTGTCAAAAACACAACAAAAAGTAGCATTTCACCTTCACAGAAAACTCCTTCTGCAAAGCTCCTGCAACACCTCCTTGCTACCAGGTCGGCCGGCCCCCTGACAAGGAAACATTAAGTGTGAGGCCAACTTATCCTACAAATGTTAACCTTTTCAATAATAATTTTAATAATTTTAATATAAATTCTGAATTGGAAAAATGAGCATCACATATCTCCTTTCAGCACCATTTTGATGTGGGAGTTGGCACAAGTGGAGCCATGCTTAACTACTTTATACACCCTCAGGAAATTACATTGATCTGAGTATTAATTTCATCAACTGATCATACGTTTTCTGTGTAATATGTAAATTTGCATAGTACTATAAGTAGTTATATAAGTAAGTAAATATAAGTCGTTTCAGCTGTCAGGTTTAGTGATGCAAAAAGAACAGTGTTTTTCCTGCAATGAATCATAATGGAAATACGAAGTGGCATCAAGTAATGCACAATGTGACACGTGTTGCATAATGTGCTGAATAGCATAGCTCCAGTCTAAGTGAATCACAAGGTCACCACATGAGCGAAGGGAAGCGGAATTTTCACTTTCTCTGAGACAGACACTTGTTGTCGAGCAGATCTATGATCAACGTCAGGGAACTGATGAGTAAGTGCATAGCACGGCTGCACGGCTCTTCTTAATAAACCGTTGGGCTGGTCCTGCTCTATCAGACTCACTTCAGTCATCGGCCATCACTGGCACGTATCCTAATGGCTCAGATTGCATTAAGGTCCTCGAAACTGTGTGGGCAAACCCACGGCCGAAAACCTGCCGTTGTATGCAGCTCTCAGATCTGTCTGCCTGACGAAGACTAACCAAATACAGAACTGTAAAAAACAGGCGGTGGGTGATGTGTCCGCTCTCCTCTTTAAGAACGTAGTGCAGAACATCTCGCACGACTGTGGCCTTTCTAATGCACACAGACACACACACACACACACACACACAGCTTTTTATAAGACAAGATAAAAAATAAATAAGGGGGAACATCTCCTCCGACCTGGAGAGCTGGGTGGTTATGTCTCTCTGAAGTGTGTGCAGCTGTCATGTTACTAATATTTGGACGTGTTTGAAGAGTTCAGAGTCAAACTACAGTTTTTTCGGCGTCAGCACGATGAAAGTGTGTGTTGAGATGCTGATGTATTGGCTGTGTGTGTTTGTGTCAGCTGTCTGCTGGAGAAAGAACCCTCGTCAGCAGACCGGCGGTGACGCTGTCGGATTTCCATCACATACACTTTTTCTGTCACTTTAACATTCAGGGCCACTTTTTTTTACGACCCTCTGAAGCTTAATGTGGAACTTTAACTTTTACACGAGTCAGATGATCACTTTTTATAACCTGGTCCCTATTTTAATAAATGCATGGGCATGTAAATGAATGGTACTTACCAAAGCTACTCAACTTAAATTGACAAAGACTTCGGTAACATTAGACAAGTCTCACTCTCAAGTCTTGTGAGACTCATGAAACAAGATGGCGGTGGAAACAAAAGTCAGAGAGTTGGAGAGGGGAGTTTGGATTTTACTTAAAGAAACCATTATGGCTGAATCCTTTTCTGGTGGACAATGTGGATGAACGTTTGACTTCTATGGCTACCGCTACATCTTTGAGCCAGAGGACAAAGAGCTCCTACAGATTGAAAAGCAAATGAGAACAGAGAGATGACAAAGGCACTTTAAGTGGACATTTCATGGACCGCTGCAGTTTCCCCATAAGATTACTGTAGGCACCGCTGAGTTCTATCCGACACATTTTCAAAAGTTTTTAGAATTATCTTACAGTTACACATTTATGAATATAAGGCCCAGGTTAAAAACGACCTGAATCCTCTTTAAACACCTCTATTCAAATTATTTTGGCTTCTCTTGGTCCAGTTCTGTTGGATCAGCCTCCCTGATTTCCATTCTGATGTTGAACAGTGTGCAAAAGAGGTTTGATATTTTCTTCTGCATCCCAGATTTGTTGGCCCTTGCAGATTTTTCCCATGATTGTAATCTTCAGCAGAAATTTGGTAAACCTTTATACCTTTTCTTATTATTGATTTGTCAGTTTTCTGCTGCAGAAGAACACTGGTCTGCAGACTAACATATTCCTCTGAGTGAATCTGACAGGAGAGAGAAAAAATGGGAGGGAGAAATGTGGAATTAAAAAAAAACATAGAAGAAAATCCCTGGGCAGAAGTTACAGTTCATGCTTGGCATGAAATCCTCCCTCGCATCTCTAATTGGTCAATTGTTCCTACAGCCAGTAGAAACCAGCATTAATGAGCTTCACGCCAGGTCTCTCTGAATCCCTGAACAATATGAGGTGAAGGCAGCATCGCAGCTACTTGTACATTACCCCTTATTCCCCATCTGTATCCGGCCACAGATCCACTGCACAAACCAACTGGTGTTCTCCTCCACGTACCCCTCTACTGTTGATAGGGACCAAGCTGCTAGTTGCCATTAAGTAGGGCACAAGGCAGTGTCACTACTATCTTGATCTGCATCCTCTTAGTTCTGAGTAGCAGAGTCACATTTAGGCCACTGTTACTGCTCAGGTAGCAGGGACTCAAAGCATTCAGCATTTTGACGAGAAGGAACGCCGCCGCTAACGCTACGTGTCATTTTTGATTGAAGAGGCAATTGACTGCGAGAGTGCGCAGCTGCCTCCATTCTAACTCTTCGAGGTGTTGAAGGAGTTCAGGAGCTAACTACTTTTAGCCACAGTTTCAAAGTGTCAGCATGACAGCAAAGTTTAGGCAGGCTGGGATGACTGCCCTCTTCTTCCCGAGTCAGATGCCTCCGGTCGCTCAGCTCTCAGAAGGGAAATTATACACGGAACAAAATGATTGGTTTGGATGATATGATGTAGTAGCCCTCACAGTACCACACTGCTCCAGGTCCAGGTGCTGATGCAAGATGAAGTTAGTGAGGCACCGTCCCTCCTTCCAAACCTTTGATTTCCATTATACATTAGTAATTGACACAGGTTCTCAGAGCCTTGTGTTTTTCTAGTTCTCAGTCCTTCCTCTCCTCACTGAACCGACATGTATTCCCCTCTTCCCCTCTCTCATTTATTGCCATCGGCGAGCAACAAATGGATTGTTTAAGCCATTGAGTCTGGACTAATATTTCACTCTGTGCAGCCCTGTTCCATTCACCCCTCCAGTGTGCTCTATTCTCCTCTCCCTCCATCATCAGTTGCAGCCTCCCACCAGTATGAATCTCACTCGATTGATCGAGGTCCTGATTGAAACGGGCACAAACAGCACAAATAGGCCTTTACATTTAAATGCAAGATTTTGTAACAAATTCTTACTCACAATGTGAATGATATTACAGCCAAGGGATAAATAATTTGTGTTTTGTTTTAGCCATTGTTGGTTTTAGCTTTTTGTTGTTGTTTTCCTCAGTTCTGACGCTTCCACCCCTGAAACAGACCGTTTAGGGAATACTAACAGTAAAACTCTTCATGAGGCACTACACTGATTGGCTGGCAATATTACTGCCATCATCCTCACTCCCATGACAGAAACAAATGCTGCCGGTGCTGCTCCGCGGAGGAAGACTCGGCCTATAACGCTGCACCGAGCTGATTCAGAATTAGACACCGAATATCTCTATCTGCTCGTGGTTAGACGTCACACGGAGCCGTGCTCTAAATGGCTTGTTTAAAAATTCAGAGTGTTAATGTGTCACATTAAGACGCTGCTGGAGCAGTGTGGAGCATCAGTGGTATCATAGGTTTATAACACTTAACTAAGATTATTCATAAATTCTGACCTCCATATGATTATTTAGATCCTCACTAATGGATGTTTTGTGTATCACTCACTTATCATTACTACCCTATTTATCTGTTGCTCATTCTTTAATGTTTACAGGTAGATGCACTTTTCTAGTTTGCATGAGATGGACGCAAAAACTGCATATGGTTGTGCTTTTTGCAAACCTTAAATTAGCAACTTGATCTAAATGTCAGATAAAACATATAAGAGCTGGAGCATAGTCAAACTTATACCAAGTGAAAATGAAAACAGAATCAATTCTAAGCTTGTAGAATCATAAGATAGTTTAAAGATGAAGTGTCAGTACTGCACAGATCAACACTCTTTTTTTTAAAATCTTCAATCCACCATGATACCAGCTCACCTGGGCCTTATTTCATGAAGGCTTTCTCCACATGCACACACACATGCACACAGCCCCAGGCCCTTAAGGTGAGGACATGTTTCCATCTGGTGATTACTTTGCAGCATTGCAATCGGCTCTGCAGCCATTAGGAGACACTCTCCACCTTGAAGAGAGGAAAGGAGCCCCTGCTCTAAGAATCAGGATCATCGACTTACTTGCACATTCAGCCAAGGAAATATCTCACCTGTCAACGTTTCCACTTAAATGTAATCCCAAAGATTTAAAGTGGATTACGAGTCGGGAGCAGAGGTGTTGCTCTGCATTTTCTGTCCTCTTAGAAACAATTCAACAGCTGCTCCGACACCATAAATATTGAAAATCGCCTCAGAGATTCCCCACATCATTCGGGTGATGCAACTTCTCCTCTTGGTATAGACAGGTGAGAAATATAAAACACAGTATAAAAATCACATCACTCCACCCAAACTTTTGAAACTTTATTGGTAAAAAAAAATGGCATAATCCATTAGAACACCAGGAAAACTATACAAAACTATTTTCGATGATTTACAAAATATATACATGAAACCTATACATATACACACACACACATATTTATATATTTATATATAACCTTATACTGAAATAGTGGGGATCAAAAGTCTGAGTCCAGTACTGAAAGCTGCACATTTCCTTTTCTCATTAAAAATTATTTTTCAAATAAGGTACACCTTTGAGGAAATGTAACCAGTAATTACTTAATACTAACTTATGGAACTCAAAAGACTGCAATAAATGTCTGAACAAAAAAAAGAAAAAGAAAAACAATAAAAGCTGCAACACGGGAGCTAACAACTCATGTTCCAGGAAAGGTGCCACTCACTAAAAACCGTTAAAAATAAGATGAAATATCCAGCAAAAATATTGTGCTCATTCATCAATGCTCAACAAAATGGAGCATTGACCTGCATGGCTTCCTCTCCAGACCTCAAACACAACTTCAACTTGAGACTCAGGCTTTTGGACCCCACTTCACATCTGTGTGTCCATGTATTTGTATATACTTGATGTATATATTGCATCATTCAAGTACATGTAACCGCAACATGGGGGAAAAAAAGAAACACATTCTCCTTAAACAAGCTGTCCTCACCTAGTGCTACTAGGTGAGACAACAACTGGACATGCGAGAGAACCTGGATGTCTTTTTGTATATTGAGCTGTGAAAAAAAACAAAGACATGCAGGCTGGCTGCATGCAGGACAGGAGAGACTAGCTCCCATGACCAGTTATTGATTATCTTATTGGTTAAACATGGAGATGTACTAAAAAAACAGACCCACAAGCAATAAGGAAACAGAAAGGTTGTACTTCTTTGAGTTCTTGACATCAGTAATTCTATATAAAAGCACAAAAGCACAGAGGAACTTGTGGGACTGATCAAAGGGCCACACTTACCTACACTGAGCTAATGGAAACCATGGCAACACTATGAGGAGGGATGGTGTACAATGAATGGATCTTACAGCTGGTGTTACTCAGAAAAGGGCCGGATGGACGTCTTCAGATTTTGAGGAGCTGAAGTTTTTGTCACTGATCAGAGTACATGTGTTTATTGATGATCTTATGTACGGTGAACGTGCTGAATTTACAATTTAAGTTGGGACTGTATCCAGCAAGTACTGATTTTCAGATTCACTACATTAAGTCAATCGGGATGACCGAAAAAACATAAGAAAAAACCTCCTTGTTGTTACTAGTTTTTGTCATAAAGCAGTTGCATGCGTTTCCATGAAGCAGAACACAGGGAGCAGGAAAAATAATAATCACTTTATGACATTTGAACGCCAACTTAACTTAACTATTGCAAGCACTGCGACAAAGCAGGCTTGTGGCTGAACGCAGCTACTCAAGCTCTCAAGGCAAAAATCCAACAAACATTTGCCAAAAGAAGCTGAATAATCTCAATGGTCAAAAAACTGAGTGAAGCACTATTATCACAAAGACCAGTGGAAATTACACACTGAAAATAAGGATCAGGACACAAGCAGCAATCATCTTGAGAGCAAACAGCTCAGCTTTGTAGCAGTGTTTGTCAGGTTAATGTATTGACTTCAAACCAATTCCTTTTGTATGTAGTGTTTATATATGTGTTGTTTACCCTCTGGATCTGTTTCTAAGCTCTGTGTGTGAACTCTGACCACAGTCACCCATCAGGCTTTGCCCTGGTCATCTCCTTCTCATTCACACAGTTCCTTTGCATCGCTCCTCCTCAGCAGCCGTTAACCATGTCCCATCAGAAGATACGGTTCTGGCCACTTGCTACACAGAGTTTGATTGTCCTTTTCTTTCCCCCTTCACGTCTGCCCCTGTCTACTGTTTTTTCCCCTCCTCCACGTTATGTACTCCCTTAGTAATGCACTGTTCTGCGCCTTTTTGCTCTAATGCCGCTCCATTTCTACTGCTGCCGTATGCAGAGGGCAAACTTGCTCCGTTTTTCCGAAGTCCCTCTAAGACCTCGAAGCTCTTCTCTTCCAGTGGTTTGCTGATCCAGGCGCCGTAACCGTGGACGCCGAGACCTTCGAAGAACTGATGCTTTGCCAATTGGAAGGACATGGCTGCCATCTTGGCGTGGGAATATGATGGAAGGGCGAGGAGGTCTGTGCGGCCGACCCGCTGACACAGTGACCGGAACACGAAGAACAAGTTGGACTTGGACACACGGGAAATGCTCTGTTTGTTCCTGCAGGGGAGACATTAGGACTCTTCAGTTTAGAGTTCATACAACAGAGAGAAAACCTTAACAAATATCACTGTTTTGGGTTATTAAATAGCAGAGCAGTTAACATAATCAGGCCACTTTGTTTCCTACGTACCCATCCAGTTTGCCTTTGGTCCCGTCCAGCACCTCTACACTGTGCTGGTCTTGAAAGCTCCAGTTCACACTGGACTCTTTGGTCTTTCCTGTGTGACGTGTGGAGTCGTACACACTCACCCTGCCAACCTAAAGTCCACCCGGGTGGTGTTGGAGGAGGGGGGGGTGGGGATAGAAGAGCACATTTAGTTAAATCAGGCTCATTAAGCCCTTCAGTGTGAATCAGTAATTCCAAACAGAGCGTGTAAAGCTTGTTGTGTAATTCATGTCTCAGCGTGAATGCCTTCGTCACTGTGTCGTTTGAGGACCTTAGCTAGAAAACTATTTCACTGGTGCGTAACTGAAATTTAAAAAAGGGGGAAAAAACAATAAATAAATATCTGTATATGTTTCTCATTTTTGCTCGGTGATGCATAGACATCGACAGTACCAGCTTTCTGCTAATTGATAAATGAGTCACATGTTAATAGGAGAAATGCAGGAACAGTTGTAAAGGCACAAACAGAAATGTCTGTTTTTAGTGAGCATGATCTGAACATTCCCAATTAATGCACACATGTGAAAATACCAAACATTTGTGTGGTTACCTCTGGGTGGTTGAGCACGAACGGAGAAGGAAGACTCTCCACAAACGCTTCACTGTCCCTCGCCATTCGACAGCAGACAGCACGTGTCAGGTGACCGTGGCTGTACAGATAACCTAACACATCCAAACAGCCGGAACATTAAACTGGGAATCATCTTATTTCACTTAAGTTAAATCTCATATTTATCACATTATCTGGCAACAACAATGACAGTGCAGCTGCATGTCTTACCAAGTGTGATGGACTTTAGGTAGATGGGATGCATGAAATGGGTGAGTAGCGCCCCCTGCAGACCCAGCACGTTCCAGCGCAGGATCTTATCACTGCAACTCATGGTCCTCAGCCTCTCTCCATGCTGGATGCCGTCCCAGGTCGGCACGATGGCACTCGACTCCACTGGGATGGTGCCCTCACCTGACACAAACAAATTGCAAAGGTCACAGCTCCTGCTTGTGGCGAGGAATCATTTGCTTCTATTAAGTATTATATAATATCCCATCGCTCACCGTTCTCCACTTTGGTGCGGAGCTTGCCCTGCTTTGTATTCTCAAACAGAGGCTGGTGGCCCTCGACATCGTCGCCGGACTCACTGCAGGACTTATCAAACAGAGCCCCATCCCCACACGGTGCTGTGCTATGATTAAATTAAAAAGAAGAAACATAAGATTGACAGGACACAGGTCAAAATGACTTGCACTTAAAGGAAGAGGACTAAAGAACGTTTGATCCATACAAGAAACATGGAACAGACTGACGAATGAACAGGATGGGATCGGAGCACGAGAGACTTCAAGGACGTGAACAAGGAGAAAGAAAACATCTGATAGTCCCACCTGATGTAAAGGTGAAAGGTGATGTCAGCTTTAATCCGCAGTTTTTCTGACTCCGCCATCTCAAATATACTGTCTTCCGCGCCGTCGTAGTGCTTCAGCAGCTCGCTGTACAGATACCTGAGAGGAAGTGAGACGGAAAATTAGACTTATAAATTATGTCTCGGAGACTGGGGCTGGAAAAAGAGCGGAGGTAATTTTAGAAATGGGAGAGAAACATTGATGAAAGAGCTAAATCTATTTCTACCTAAGAAATCCCCTTCTGGAAATAATTTCTGCGTGGCAGTCATTCACTGTCTCCCCTTTAAGGCTCAGCTCCTCCCCTTTAACGCAGCGATTTCCTGCCAAAACAAAGAAAAAGAAATTTAAAGAAACCAAGAGACATACTCAGTGTCCAAAATCACAACAAGCGGGGCAGTTTTACAGGGACCTAGTTCTGTTAAAACGTTCGGACACTACATGACTAAAAACCAACACATCTTCTTCGGCTGCTGCACAATCCTGGAAACTCCCTGTTTCTACATGAAGATGATATAAATACCAGTTCCCAGGCTGACAACAGTCCCCAGGCCCTCCCCCTTCCTCATGACGATGGTGGCCAGGATCTTGCGTCCCAGAAGGCTGTGCTGGATACGTGTCGTCAAGGCGTTGAAACGCTGGTGACTCAACATCGCTATCTGGTCGTGCAGAGTGCTGCCACTCACTGGGAGCTAGAGAGAGCGATGTTTACAGGAGAAAGGAAATACAGATGAGTATTGGCATTATTAGAAGTGTGGCATATAAACAACATGTGACTGTGCAAAGTCAAAACAAACAGAGAAAATGTAATTTATATAAATGTTCTATTACGCAGCAAAGGCACTGAGTTTGAGTTTACAGGTCAGTATAAGTATTGCAGTATATTGTTGGTGAAAGTGTTTTGTTTATGTGACGTGGGACAGTCAATGACAAACAGGCATCTATCTTAGTTCAGGTGAGAGTCATGATATAATCATAACCTCTTGTTATTCCTCCACTATCTCTCTCATTTCATTATGTTCTCCCTTGATCCCATGTTCAGCCTGATGGTATCATAGACGGTGTTAAACCAGGGAACCAGGTCAGCTCACCTCGGCCGGGATAAGCTCCCCAGTGCGGGCTGCCCTCTCAGCTTCTCCAATCAAAACCCGGAGAGCGGCGTCTGCTGCTTCCTGTTTTCCCTGTTTCTTGTTTGATGCACAGACTGGAGGAAACCACCGACCGCCTAGCTTAGCCTGGTAGGTGAACCTGAGCAGGAGCGCCAGAGAGGAAGGTGATCAGAGGAAGACTTTTAGAAGGAAGACCCAAGTTGACAAATATTAATTTAAGCATTTCCCTCAGCATGTAAAGTGTTTCTAGAACGAGGTTTAAAAGAAACGGGACAAAAGAATGTTCCATAACTCCACTTCCTTTGAAACCCACCTTCAGAACAGGTTTTAATGTGTGATTAATGCTGTATATTTCACATTTGTAGTATTTGCTTTCTCCGTCTTTTAAACCAATGTTAAGTGTCTGTGAGGATGTAAGTGTTATATACAAATAAATGTATTATGTCTACAGGAACAGATTTCTAAAGCACATGGTAACCTTATTTAGAAGGAGATTTATTCTCCTGTGTGTCCAGTGTGTCCTATAAATGTGTGTTTCTGTCATCATGAAGCCAACACATACTTAGGCTCATGTGCTGGCCCAGACTGGCCCACGAGGCGGATCTCGGCAGCAAAGCCCCGGGCTCTGGCATACTCCAGAAGACCTGACACTGCGTTGTTATTCAGGTGGTTGATGAGGTCCCCCACCCCTGCCTCGTGAGCTGCTCGTAACTCATCTACAGTCAGAGGCGGCAGAGAGGGACACGTGGTCCCAGTACCGTCACTATCACTGGAAGAGCCTAGGGGCAACTGAGGCTGGAAAAGAGAAGGAAAGGAAAGGAGATGTAAATGTTACTGAGCAAAGGGAGCAACATGGAGACACAAAAGTGAAAAGATCTGTTGTTTCATTCCACTCAGTTTGAGGCAATGCAAAAAGTGAATAACTCCAGTCACTCCTCACCTTGCTGAGCTGCAACCTCCCGTCAGCCATTAATTCCTTGACGGCCCCCTCTGCTGCCAGCTGGCGGGCTGCCTTCTTACTTGGAGCTGAGGACTCTGCAAACAAGTTCTCTCCGACCTTTACTCTGTACATGAACCTGAACACAGGACGAAGAAGGAGAAAAGGGAGGAAAAAGAGAAAGGGAGAAACCTTACTTTTAGTTTGGAAAATAGATCAGCGAAAATGCAACGCGTTGCTATGTTACTATTCAAGACATCAGCAGATTTGTCAGGGTCACAGTAACTAGAGAAAATGGTGTATAAGGTCAGACACATACAGTATTTATGTAAAGCTGGTTTGTATTGAATTTCTGAGCCAGCTGCCAAAAGATGAATTATAGACAGAAAGATTAGAAAGAGATGGTCTTGTGTCTGTGTCAGCTGACCACAGCACTGAGGACAGAAATAGCAGATCATCTTCTTCCCCCGGGGAGGAAGTGTATGACCACAGAGAAACTCAATCTACAGTGGAAAGCAAAAGTAAGAGATCCATGTGGACCTCTCAGCATTTATTTTAAAATGTATTTGTCATCAAATACAGATAGCTCTTCATGTAAGTTACAATAACTAACAAAAACAACCTATTTTAACTTATAACACACAAATCATTGTATTGTCCTTGTCCATACGGAACACATCAGTAACATAATTGGTGTAGGTTGGGAAAGTGTGTGAATGTTAAATAGGTCTGTTTAATTGTTCAAAGGTGTTCGTCTGTACTTAGATAAAGATCAGAAAGGAGCCAGTACCGTGGGTCATGTGGCGGGCCTGCCTGCCCCGTGATGATGAACTCGATGGGGTTGCCGCTGCGCTGGCTGTACTCCATCAGGACGGACACTGGATTTTTCCCACCAGGCAGAGAGCGGGACAGCGGCTGGCGAGGTCCCTCCGACATCTCTATCCCTTCCACATTATTGGGCCCAAAGATTTCACCCATGGTTTCAACTGTCACCTTGAAAAAAGCCACAAAAAAAAATATATATTTATTGAAGCTCATTTTCTGTGGCATTATCTATAACCAAAACATTCTTTCATAGAACCAAAGTTACTTATTTACTTACTATATTTATTTACAGCAAGTGAGATACAGAGGTTTATAATAATATTCTTCTGAAAAAGACTTATTTTCTAAAATATATATTGTGTGTTAAATTCCGAGACAGTAACAGCAGTTTTATGAGAGAGCAGATTTGTGTTAATCTTGTGTTTGCATTATCTACAGCACATTAGTGAACAAAATAAATATAGAGGTGAAACAATTAAAGTTCCAAAAGGTTTTAGATTGAAATATGAAGCTGAAAACTGGGTTACAACAACTTACAGTGGTTTCAGGTTGTATATCCATTATTTTGATTGTGGTTTCAACATTTCCATTGTCCCCTGTGGTCGCCCCTTCCTGCATCTCTGCGTAAAGAATGCGTAGAGTGGCCGCAGCGGCGTCCTTTTTTGCAACCTTCTTACTGGAGGCTTCTGCGACGGGAAACAAGCGTCCATTGAGCATCACCTGCATACGGAATCTGACAAAGAGAGAGAAAATATTCATGATCAGTACCTGATTGTGTCACACAAAAGCAAATTTACTTTTATTGTTGATTGGCAGCATCTTGTGTCCCCACTAAGGCAGATTTATTTCCCACAAAATTATAAATCAATGGGTTTGTCTTAGGGTGCTTTGAAAAATAACTAATTTAAGGCGTTTCAGATAAAGAACCTACAATAAGCTCTTCAAAAGCACCATTGCGTGGATGATTTATTGAAGAGACATTTCTGTGACCAGGTTCTGATTAAATGAATTAAACTGCTTTAATCACATTGACAACGACACTATCTTAACTGTGGATAATGCAATATCTGATTAGATCCATTTAATATCTGCTCTTGTGCATTCTCTGTATAATTTCTAACTTTGCTGCTGGAACATACCAACAATGATGTCACTAACCTTGGGTCGTGGGAGGGTCCCGACTGGTCAAGGAGCAGGAACTCACAGTTCTGGCCCAGATACTGGGCATACTCCATGAGGCCGCTGACTGGGTTCTTCAGCCTTACTTCCTGTAGCTTGGCCCACAGGTTCTGTGGAGGCGGGGCAGCCAGCGAGACGGCAATAGTTCCCACAACATTGGATTTGTCTGCCGCCATTTTTCCGGCATCCGTTTCCCTGCGAATGGCATTGAGGAATTCTGGGATATCGTCGGTGGCCCACTGTCCTTCGTTGGCCTCTTTGGCTTTACAAGGGCTAAAAGAGGGGGGCCGGAGGGAGGAGTCAGACTTCTGAGGGAAAAGCAAAGAAGAAGATTGGTTAATAACATTGACATAGAACTCCCAGGCTGGTAACCTCAGCTAAATACATGTAGTATTGTTGTAGAAGATTTCTCATGAAGATACACTGAGGCTGAATCGCAGTTTATTACACATCAGCGGCAGCTTTTATACCCTTTGATAAATTATATTGTTGCCAGTGCTGAGGTGAACGTGTCCATGTTTCATTTCCCTGAATTCCTCACTTGAAGTGTATGTGAAGTCCTCGAGCTGTATGTGTGTGTGTGTGTGTGTGTGTGTGTGTGTGTGTGTGTGTGTGTGTGTGTGTGTGTGTGTGTGTGTGTGTGTGTGTGTAACTGTTTGTGTTTTATAGTTTTTCCCATATTGCAGCCAGGTTCCGTCAAAACAAGTTGTAAAGCATTGTTCATGCAGAGGTAGAGCTGAACCAAATAGTAACAAGATGGTTCACCTATTTCATATATATATACTTTAATTGCCATATTTCATAATTTTCGGGGCATGGTTTATTTTGATGCCTAGTCAGATTTAAATTATATTTCTATATTCATAAGAAAGCCATCACTTAGGATAACAGGAATTTCAACTATTTTGACTTACCTCCGACATCCAATCCTCTGGAAGTGAAATTGGTTCGAGGCCTGGTATTGTTGTTGTTGGAGATGGATGGAAGATGGATCCTGTGCCCTCCTCCATCGGAACCCCCTTAGCTGGGGTGCTCTTTGCAGCTTTGATGCTCCTCTCCATTCTCTCCCTGCGGTGAGTGGAGAGCTCCCAGGTGGGAGGGTTGACTTCACCATTCTTAACCACTTCGCCTTGCTTCTCCAGAGCACAAAGTGTGGGCATGGCATTCCTTATACCCACATTTTTGCCTATGACAAGAGCGTTTGCCTCCCCTGACTTCAGCAGGTAGCGCAGTACTAGGTCCTTCTGTTCTGTCATTGTGGGAAGCTGCAGCTCCTGATCAGGGGAGCTGGTGCTGCGGCAATGTGGTTTCTCTTTGTGCTGACCTTTTCCTGATGAACTGGATCCTTCAAAGTCCGATGACTCTGAGGAAGAGCAGAGCGTAGAACTGGATTCTGTGTCAGAGTCCTCTCCCTTGGCCTGTCCCCTGTTCCCTGTTTTTAGCTCAACCTTGACTTCAGGATTTTGGGCTTGCTCTAAACGGACACACAGATTGGATAGAGGAGTATATCCTTCAGAGTTTTGATTTTCTGTGCAATTGAGAGGTTCTCTGTAAAGACTCCACCCAGGAGGGAGAAGTCCTTGTTTAGAGGCTATCTGTAAGCGTTCCAACGAGTACAGGGCCCTGTTCACTATCTTTTTGGGCAGACGCAGCTTTCTGGCTAACACTTTTGCAGGGACGCTGTCAGTTGGATTCAAATCAGCCAAAGCCTTGTGTACCTGGTCCTGGATGGCAGGAGTGAGAGTGATGTTAATCTTACCGGAGCTTGAAGCTGCTGAGCTGCTGGATTCAGAATGTCTATCAAAGCTGTCTCCTCTGTTGGTCCAGTCTTGATGAAGAGACAAACTATCAAAATTGTCACACAGAGAGTCTGTTTGTTCGCACCATTGTCTGTTGGAGTGCTGGTTGTGTTTTTTACCTTGCAACTGGGCTTGATTCAGGTGTCGAGGGCCTTGCTGGGGTCCAAAACTGGGTGAGTATTCAAAGCTGTGCTCTTGGCTATACCCGCCTCTACCCCTAGGGCTGCTGTTGGGGTTTAGAAATCTACTGTATCCTAACTGGGGCTGATATGAGGAGCTGGGCGGTCTGCCTGGTACCACTCCCCCTCCTCGCAGACTGGTTCTGAACTGTGGAGCCTCGGAGCTTTGACCTCTCAGGAACTCCGCCTGTTGGTGCTTAAATGAATTTGGAACAGGACAGGGAAAGTGGTTCTGATGATATGAATTGTTAGGGGTCACAGGTTTCGGGGGTCCTTTATAGTGGCTTGGTTCGGGTGGGGCAGAGGGAATGAAAGAGGGAGCTGGGGGATGTGTGGACACAAAAGGAGGGGGAGGGCTGTTGTAGTAACTGGAATACGGGCTCAGCTGCGGGTCAGCTCTGGGAAAGAAGGAAGCCGGGCCAGGCCTGTTGTAACTCTCCCTGGCCTGGAAGTGGGGTAGTGGATATCGGTGGTAGTGTTCTTTGGAAGGCCCTCCCCTACCTCTGCTCATAGCGCAGGGGGTGAGCGTGAAGGGGGCCGGTGCAGCGGGCTGCGCAGCCTCTGTATGAGTGTGTGTCCAGCGGCAAAAAGAGCAGGCGCTGGTGGAAAGTCAGGGCAGGCCGGTAGCACATAGAGAGCACCTGAAATACAAACAAAGGACAAGATCAGGAGCATATTAACAAACAGCAAGAAGAAAACGTGACATAAATAAATGCTAAAAACAGCCAGGGGGGAAAGAGAAAGTAACATTCCAGCCACCGACATGAGTTCAGGCCCTCCTGGCAAATGTACAACTTGCTCTTAGAAACGTCACTGAATCTAGACCAGCTCTCATCTTCCTGAAGTGCAGTGTATAGAATGGGGAAAAACTAAAATATCAGGGTATTATGTAAAAAAAGAGGATTTCATGCAGAGGCTAAGCTATGACATCTACCAACGATGTCACCGTTGTAATGCATCTTCAGATTATATCCTAGCCAGTCTACAAGGATACTGCAGGGTGACATACTGTCTCTTCCAGTCACAATGAAACTTAATCCCAGGGTAAAAGGAGGGTGATTAATAATTCAGACACTCTTCCTTCTTGTGACTATCCCTTTTTATTTCTGGCCTTACAAATTATGGCTCGATCTGGATCCATGTTCTCTCCAAAATGAATAGGTCCAAGGACACAAGAACCTCAGGAACATCTCTACAAATCAGTGATGTGCTGAGGAACAGAAAATCAGGCCAGCAAACATATTCTATATTAATAGTTGCCATTATACTTCTGACATAATTATGAGTTATGGCAGAGCTACGGTACTTCCAAAAACACACACGGCTACAACAAAACGTATTCATCAAGGAGAAGTGTACTGCAGATCCAGCAAAACAAGATAGTTCAGAGTTCAAATATCTTCCTATGGTAGAACAAACATTGATTCAGCATCAAGTGTCATATCTAACAACCCTCAGTAATGTCCATATCAGAGAGAGCCACAACAAGGAGACATCCATACTGAGTCAGGTTTCACCTCCTCCGGCCCCGTCAGCATCACTGGTCTGTCCCATAGCGCCGAGCAGGCCTAACACTGCCGCCTTAATGAGAACACAGTGTTGGTTCATCATGGTAATCCGGGCCGACACGGCCACTGGCCCTGGAGGCTAAACGGGGCTGGAGCTGACTCATCTTGACCCTGATGTGAGGCAGCAGTTGACAGCCAAAAAAACAACTCTTGTGTTTTTCTAGAATCCCCTCTTATTATGCTCCTCTCAAGTTTCGAGCCCGGGCAGAGGCCTGGGCAAAACAAAACACTTGACATCTGATGAATAGACAGTTGTGCTGACATGTCAAGAAACTGCTTTATATCACTAACAGCATAGTTTGATGTGCCCCCGTTCTCCCTCTTCACTGAGATCATTGTGTTATTTACTTGTTTAGATACATGATGCATACCATCAATCAATCGAATTGTATTTGATGAGGCAATATTCACAAATCACAATTTGTCTCATGGGGCTTTAACAAGGTGTGAGATCCTCTGTCCGTAACCATCCACAAGAGTGAGGAGAAACTACGACTATAAAAACTTTCACAGGGTAAAAACACATGTAATTGAGAACATCAGAAAATGCATACATACATGATGCACATAATCTAGTGTCAATGCAATACACAAGACAAACTGTTGGCAGAGGGCCCAGTGGGCTCAGGGAGCAGTTTGGTCTCACCTAGAGGAGTTCAAACCAGTGGCAGAAGTGAGCGGTCCTGCAGCCTCCCAACAACCAGATGACTCAAACAGAACAACAGCAACACACAAGTTGCAAGTCACAGATGAAGCTTACAACGTGGGGACAGAACCTCTGGTAGATTCAAAATGACAACACGGTCCCGCAGCAGCAGACTGTACTGGGCTGCTTCTTCCGCATTGAGTGAGTCAGGTCCTGTCCGCAGCTTCCACCGTGTAAACAACACAGACCTCCAACACTGTGTGCAGTTATATACAGACGCGTTGCTCGACTATTGCACCAGGTTGATGGGAAACTCTCTGACCGGATGGCGTAAGAAAAGGAGAAAGGAAACAGGTTCCTAAAGGAGACGGGTGACTTTCGATTCCCTTTCTGAAAAAATGGATAGGTTTCTATTCAGGGTCACGTGACCCAGAGGCGCACGCTGACAACCGGATGTAGACATGGCCAGAGACACGTGGAGGAGTGTCTAGAAAAGTATTAAAAGTCAAAGTCTGCTCTAGATCTCTCCAATGGCTGTCGTTTGTTTTCCCTGCGCGCAACAATCGATGCGGCCGCGTTCCAGCGGAGCTACAAGGACACGATCCAAACACAGCAGAGGAGACATCACCTCACTCGGATCAGGTTGTCACCTTATAAACCCACTGGAGGAGGGAAAGTGACGGACACTGGTCGTAATGTAATCCATTCTGAGGGATACAAATATCAGAGCAAGGAGTCCAGATCCTGTAGCAGCGTTGCACGGTGATTCATGGATAACACGAGAGTACTACAGCGTGCATTCAACACAAGGGCAGCACGGACACTTGTGATTAAACTTAACTTGCAGCGTTGAGATGTTCACTCGTTAAATCCAAAGGGAGGGACACAGTGGAGTCAAAAGTCATTTCCCACCATGTTTGTGTTCAGCAGATATCAGTGATTTGTGAATGGGTGCGTTCAAGTCAATGACATCTGTGTTCAACTTGTGTTTAGGTTCAAATGCAAAATAAAGTAATCTGCACTACAATATATTGGACACTGCATATTTAAATATAAACAGGAAGTGTGGAAATAGTTCTAAAATGCATGCCGTTATAAAAGTTGCACATAAAACCTCTCTGGGTTCATCTGATAACACGTTGATGATGCACCTGGGAAATTGAAGCTTTTAATAAATAGATCGTTGGAGCTTTTAGAGTAAAAAACAACATACTCTCTATTAATCGCTGTTTTTTTAAAAAGGGGTAAGAATAGATGGTAAGTGTGGTCCAGGGCTGAGCGTGACACTCTGACGTCCTGGTTTGTGTTTTGAGGAAACGTGAAGCTGTGTTTTAAAGCGAGTTCCAGGAGCTCGACGTGTTTAACCGTCTGTTCGGGTGAAGGCTCCGGGGAGAGGACGCGATGAGCGGCTGAGCCTCGTCCCTCCACCCGCCGCTAACGATAGCCGAGCAGCTAGCTCCGCACTGGCGCTGCACCATTTCCAACTGCAGCACAGCCACAGCGATAACACACACTGCTCCGCACACACACACACACACCCCACAGGCCACGTACAGAGAAGACACAGGTTCGATACCTCACCTTCACTTGCAGGTTTTCCTCTTCATTGGCTCCGGGCGGTGGAAAGTGTGCGTGTGTTTGTGCGTGTGAGTGTTTTTTAAACGCGGTGATAGAGGAACAACCATGGGAACAACAGGCAGCGTTGCGAGGAGATGTGACGTAGAAAGCCGGCGACCGACACAAACAGCAACATGGCGCATGCGATTTGACGTCACCCCACCGGCAAGGTTCGGCTACTTCTTTTAAATTCCTAGTGAAGTATTCATGTGAGGTACTTGTATTTTTCTAATTAATAATAACAGTAATCGTACAAAGGGCTGACTTGTAGTTTCTGTTGCCACTCACTTCAGGTTACCCTCCAGTAAAGTCACTAAAAACAAAGCAAGTTAATTTGTGTAGCACTTTTCAACAACAAGGCAATTTAAAAATGCTTTACATCAAATATAAAAGGCATTATGAAAGAATAAGACAGCACACACATTTGAAAAATAAATTTCACACATAGTGGGTTTGCTTCCTTGGAATGAATAATTTATATATGAATCAGTAACCCGTCCCCTTCCAGTGTCCGCAAAGCAGCACCACCAAGATTCGGTCATAATTAGTTAATGTGCACAGACAAGTGATATAAATCCGAAGCTGTTTTTCAAGACATAGCACACCTACACTTTGAAAAGTGCAATTAAAATTATTTCAGATAATTGTATTTCTGCTGATGCATGTTGAAATGATTTGTTTCTTTGCTTTGGGTTTTTAATCTATATTAGCATTAAGGTGTAAACAGAGACAGTTTCCCTGTTTGAGAAGGAAATTCTCTTCTTCTAATATTAATGGTTTATCTACATTCTTCTAATAGACCTGTATTTTATCTACCTGACAGTTACTGAGAGGTAGGTCTTTTAACAGCTCCTTTGTTTTGAATACACAAGTATCTACCATCGCTACAACTGTGTACCCATCATCCATATTGTGTTTTGTACGACTTTGAAGGAAGTTTTCTCATGTTAGTACAAAACTTTTGTGTTGCTTGTACTGTATAACTCAGTGGAATTAATTAAAACTTTCACCCTGACACAGTATGCTTGTTTCACACAGAGTACCAAAGAAGATGTTTTGGTAGTAACATATAAACCAGGATGCTGTGCTCTCAACGCAGACTGCATGTGACTATGCAATATTATTTCATTAGCAAAACTCATTCAGGACAACAGCTGGAGTGCAGAGGAACCCAGAAGCCAGCAGAGGGCAGCCTCAGGACATAACATGGAAACAAGCAGCAGCAGGCTGTGATTCTTGAAAGGCGTCAGAAGACAAGGCTGGATTATTCTCTAACAATAGTTAAATTGTTTTACATTGCATGTGTCGCCCTCTCGGCAATTTGCGCTCTAGGCAACCGCCTATGTCGCCTGTACCAGGAGCCGCCCCTGCAAAGCCCCTCTTGAAATCATGAGGATGAACTCATAAAGAACAGCAGATAAGTCCACGATGAAATGATAAAGGTGACTGACATGTGACGACATTTTGCAGGAACGTAGCATGAAGGTTGTGTGTGAGCTGGGGCTCGAGGTCTGCCTGGTTTTCAAGCTGATTCTCTGACACAGTATCTAGCTCCTCGGAGGATTATTTGTTTCACTGCGTTTCCCACCCACCCCGTCTCTCCTCCTGCTCCCTCTCCCTTTCTCCTCATCTCTCCGCTCTGCCACTCCTGGTATCACACTCTGTGCACTTCTTCTCCCCAACCCCTCTTCTCTTATCTCCATCCCTCTCTCCCTCTCTCTCTCTCGTCTCCTCTCTCCTGTGTTTCGTCCTCTCGCACTCTTTCGCTGTGAACACAGATGCATGCAGCATGTGGCAGGCAGTGGCGCTGTGGCAGCTGATGCTCGCGACTCTTCTTCGGGGTGAGTGACTTTCACTGGTGCATGCGCTCGAACAAGTGTGTGTGTGTGTGTTTCCTATGTGCCTCTGTTTACACTACATGTGCTCTTTAACGGCTGTGTCGCTGAGCGCTCCGTGCTACTGGGAGCACAGCGGCTCACTGAGAGTCTGTGGGTGTGCAGGGAGAGAAACATAGATTTATTTTTATGATGAGCAAGCAACTGTATGAAATGAATCGTCTTTACTGCAGATTACAGAGCCGAGCTGTGAGTTTTTATGTTATTGATAGATAGAGAGAGAGAGCGATAGATAGAGAAAGGAGCAGAGAAGGATGTAAATAAAGAAAGAAAAGGATGGAGAGAGACAGAGGAATAGATAGATAGATGGATAAATATATAAAGAAAAAAGAAAGAAAGATACAGAGAGATAGATAGATAGATAGATAGATAGATAGATAGATAGATAGATAGATAGATAGATAGATAGATAGATAGATGGATAAATATATAAAGAAAAAAGAAAGGAAGATACAGATAGATAGATAGATAGATAGATAAATATATAGATGATGGATAGATAGATAAAGATAAAGAAATAAAGTTATATAGAGAGAGAAATAGATAGATGGATAGATAGATAGATGAAAGAGAGGGAGGATACTGAGGCTAAATGTGTTTGATTTACTGTCGTTGGACATTATGGATACTATAGGGACCTTTCATTTGATTAATAGTCATGTGTGGAGTCTTATTGATTAATTATGGTCTAGTTAGTGAATATAGATCTTTACATAAGGAACACAGTCATCTTGTATCATTTATTCCTTCACTGGTTTCAGTTGGTGCCACTAGAAAAATAGTATGGAGATATTTTAGTTGCGTTGTAGTTACCCGAAAAAACGATGTCAGTGTGCCTGTCGCATCCACCAATGATAGCCCCCCCCCCACATCACAGCGTTTGGCTGGTGGTGGAGGAATCAAGAATGAATCAAAGCTCGTGGCGCAGCTTCGGGGGTCAAAAGGAGAGAAAGATCCCTCGTTCTCATCCTCGTGAGTGCTGCGTCTGTCTGTCCCGGGTGTTTCCATATTTAACGGCCCCACTATTTCCTGCATGGGATGAAAGTGACATGTTTACAGTGGTGGAGAGACTCGCACTGTCTCCGGGTGATCAATCAGAGACGTAATTGATTAGGAGGTGCGCATTTTTTTTCTCCTCCCCCTCCACACGTGCTGCCCTCTCTCTTTCTTCCTGATAACTCTCTCTTCTCGTGCACATTTTCAGTTCATTATCCTCCTTTAGTTTCCCATGCCGTCAAGTCTGCAATTTATCCTTGTGCCTCTCCATCATTATACTATTGCCACCAGTTACACTTGCAAAAGCCTGTCCTCTATTCTATCTCCATCCCCTCTTCCTTCATCTTCTCTTTCATGATCAATTCTCGGTGTAATCACAATGGTTTTCTGCTATTCCGCTGCCGTCAGTGCTTCCTTGACATCTTCCCTGACAAACTCTGAGCTACCTCTTACTTTTTCTCATTCTACTATGTTATTGTCCCATTCTCCCCTCCACTTCTCTATCCACTCTGCAGTATCAGTGCAGGGTCCTCACCAGCGCTTTCTGCTCAGAGAGCTACTGAGGGACTACAACCCCATGGAGAGGCCGGTGGCCAACGACTCGCAGACCCTCACTGTTCAGTTCTCCTTTACTCTGATGCAAGTCATGGATGTGGTACGCATTGGCACACAACTGCAGTGTTACAGTCAGACAAACAATAAATACACACCCAAACACTATTAAAGGAAAGGCTTGAATTTTTCATCTTTACTCTCACGCCCACATGCACATTTTAAGATTGTGATTACTCCTCTTCTCCATATTGGCTTGTAAAAGATCCATTATCTATACTGGTTATCCTTTCACTGTCATGGGGGTTCAGCTGGAGCCAATCACAGCTGGCATCAGGGCGAGAGACAGGGCCCGCACTTGACAGGTCACCAGCACATTACAGCCACAATCATTCACTCTCTAATTCACACCTACAGACAAATTAGAGTCTTCAATTAACCTTATCCCGATCTGCAAAGAAAACCGTATGTGAGGCCACAGTGCTAACCGCTGTTCCACTGTGTCGCCTGCTGTGAGAGGATACTCTTTCTTATGCAGTTGCAGTGTAAAAATACTATCTGGTGTTTTGATGTGGCTAAATTAACTGTGATCAGTGTGAATTTGTCAAAATCAAACTCTATCTCCCTAAAGCTCCCAGTGCTTCTTGCCCAATGTCAGTCTGGATTTTTGCACATGTTTCCATTGCACAGGGTTTTCTTGCAGAGCTACAATGTATAGGGGTAATAACGCAAAAAGGAAATTTCATACAAAATGCACCATAACCAGATTTTCAGACTAGAGCTTTAGACTAGGGTTGTACACAGACAGGACAGTGGACATCGTCCCTATTACTCACATTGAATCACATTAGAAAGGAATCGCATAAGGATCTGTAGAATGGGCATGAAGAACCACTCTCGTGAGTAAAAACTGACTAAATGTACACATACGCTTGAGAAATAGTTTTAATTTATAAAACTACAACCTCTCCTTAAAATGTTATTTCCTTTGCTTTGTGTTATGCAAGGATGAAAAGAACCAGATCCTCACCACAAACGCTTGGCTGCAGATGGTGAGTACAGTGAAAAAACATGAATCATGTGATATTGATCTGTTTAGTGAAAATCTTTTTGCCCGCCCCTCGTCCCTGGAAGGAACAGATGCACAGTATCATCCCAGATGTTGGTTTGGTTTCAGTGATATTTAAAGAGTTATGCATTCATTCTTGTTTCTGAGGCCGATGTGACCAAAATACTAATTTCAAATAATTTTGTGCCATTATTTCTATACTTTTGGTTAAGCGAATAGAGAATTTTTTTTTAAGGGATAAAAAGGATGAAACTGGTGAAAGAGCAGGAGACAAAGGATTTATCTCAGGGACACACAGACAAGCATCATAGAGCTGTGCACACAATAAACCAAAATAAGATGTCAAATCTGTGTGTATATACCTGAGTGGTTGTAGTTCTTGTGTAAAACCAGTGTTGTGTTTGTGTCTCTCAGCAGTGGTACGACCACTACCTCCAGTGGAACCAGTCCGAGTATCCCGGAGTGAAGAACCTCCGTTTCACTTCCGATCAGATCTGGACACCTGACATTCTGCTTTACAACAGGTACAGTAAGTGACACACACACACACACACAGAGTAGTGTCTGCTGAGCTCTGACCCTTATCATCTCGCTTTCCGTCCTTCAGTGCTCATGATAAGTTTGACGCCACCTTTAAAACCAACGTGCTGGTGAACTCCAGTGGCTTCTGTGAGTACCTGCCTCCAGGTGAGTTTTTATTCTACCTCTCAAAGACAAACTACGTCTCCAGTCGGACTGTGCGTGCAATTCTCACACTGCAGCAAATTAACACAAATAATCTTTATTGCGGTCACATCTTTTTTCCCCTTCGTTTACGTCTAGCTGGCTGCACCAAACATTTTTAATTAATTTCCCCCTCCTTGTTTACTCATCTTAAATATTTACTTCCATTTCCCCTTTTGAGCTTTTTTCTCCTGTTTGTTTCCAAGGAATATTCATCAGCACATGCAACGTGGACGTGAGATGGTTTCCGTTTGACATCCAGCGCTGTGAGCTGAAGTTTGGCTCCTGGACGTTTGACGGCTGGCTGCTGGACATCCAGATGAAGGAGGCAGATGTTTCAGGATACCAGCGCAACGGAGAGTGGGACCTAGTGGGTGAGACGCGCTGAGGCAAACTGTTGCTTAGTAACTATACTTACATTACTGACTAACAGTTCTGTGACTGTAAACAATTTCTAAAGGGCTAGGGTTAAAGATTAATTAGGTTTATATTTATAGAAAATTAAAGTCCAGCAGAAGACGTCAGAGTTTCTCTAATAAACCTAACGTAATTCCAGCAGAATCAGTCCTTGATTTTAATAAGTTGGATCCTTTTTTTCACCTCAGTTCAATGACCTCTTTTTATGAGGCTGAAAATGTAATTTTCTCTCTATATGCTTCTCATTTCATTTTACAACCCATTCCCTTTTCCCTTCATCAAACATATTCAGTGGTTGCGGCAGAATACGCTTTGTTAGTTACATAAAGATTCATCATATGTGGTTTTCTTGCTTTCTCAGCCCTCACTTGTGTTTTGGGAGTTATACAGTATCATCTCTGCTTCTTTCTCTCCTTCCAGAGGTCCCAGGGGGTCGACATGAGGTTTTCTATGACTGCTGTGTAGAGCCCTACCCAGACGTTACCTTCGTGGTGACACTACGGAGGAGGACCTTGTTTTACGCTCTCAACCTCCTCCTCCCGTGTGTGCTCCTCTCCTCCATGACCTTGGTCTCCTTCCTGCTGCCCGCAAACTCCGGGGAGAAGATCAGCCTCGGTGAGGAAGATCAAGAGGTGTTTAGAGAGGAAGAGCAGGGAGGACAACAAGAAAATGGGCAAAAAGAGATTCATCTGCTGAGAGGATATATATTGTTTTCTTGTTCAAGTTTTGGCTTATTTCACTGTCATATGTTTCTCTCTTATAATCTCTCTCCTTTTACATTACTAGAAAACATTCTATCAGTTCCACAGACCATTTGTATGATGTCGGGGGGGTGAGGGTGAAAAGGAAGCTGAGACAGAGAAAGAGTCAAAGATAGAAAATGTGGGAGGGAAGATGAGAGAGTAAAATTAAATGAGTTTTTCTGGGAGTGTCAGAAAGACATGATTGTGGCGATCATTCCACTACTACACTCTTCAAGTTTCTTCTCTTCCTTTTTCTTTGCAACCCCCGACTCCTGCATGGCCTCCTGATCTGCCTGCAGGAATCACCGTCCTGCTCTCGCTGACTGTCTTCATGCTGATGGTTGCAGAGATCATGCCCGCCACCTCAGATTCTGTTCCACTGATAGGTCTGTGTTTTTCTCCTCTATGCACATGTGTACCTACCTGTTGTTGGTTGTTCTTCTCCCTTGTGAGTGAAATGTGTTCTGTCACAGGTCAGTACTTTGCCAGCACCATGGTGATTGTAGGGATGTCTGTAGTAGCCACAGTCATGGTCCTCCAGTTCCATCACCACAGCCCAAACAGTGGACAAATGCCGCGCTGGGTGAGTTACAATGAAGATTTGTCAACAAATGTTATTCATGGAGCAATTATGGAACAACAAATAAATTCCAATGTACTAAACGATCACAGAAATATGATAGTTTAATGAAATAATATGTTAAAAATGTAATTCTAGGTTTTTAAGTTTAAATGGGCATCCTTGTCCATACATGTTCTCATCAGTATACTACTACTACTACTACTACTACTACTACTACTAATAATAATAATAATTATAATTATAATTATAATTATAATAATACAAATAATACACGTTGTCTATATAACACCTTTCTAAACACAGCTACAAGGTCCTTTACAAGTTAAAAATATAATCAAGCAATAGGAAACCATTAAAATAAATTTGTAGACCACACAGCTTTAGAGCACAAATTCAAGCAAATCAATAACAAGCCTTGAAAGTCAACAACAAAATCGAAAAATCTACTTTGAACCATACATGGGCGTCAATGCAGAGAGGGCGGAAATTGGTGTAAAATTCTCTTTTTGTGCGTTTTGGACAAACTGTCTTTCATGTAAGCTCTGTTGGCCGAGGCAGGTGAAAGTGTGTGTCCCTGTGTCTGTTCAGGTGCACCTGGTTCTGCTGCAGTGGGTTCCTTGGTTCCTGCGGATGAAGCGTCCGGGGGAGGAAGGGGACCCCACGCTCCCCAACAGCCAGACAGACCGTCCGGGCAAGACCATGTCCTCTCCTACCACCAGCGCCACCACCACCACCATCCCCACCCCAGTGCCCTCCAACCTCCCACAGACCCTCAACTCCCTGCAGGCCAGCCTCGCCCAGCTCAACCACCCTCTGTCACACCCGCTACCCCACAGGCCCAACTCGCAGGTTCTCATCCTCCCTTACCCAGGCCACAGAGACGCCAGCCCGAATCCACAAGGCCAGCCTAACGGTCATCTGCCATACATTGGGTTCCAGACCTTCCAGACCACTGTGGAAGTGGAGCCTGTTCAGTGGAGCAGAAGCGCCGTTCACGGGAGGGTTAACGGTGGACTAGGTGGAGGAGAGGGAGCAGCAGCAGCAGCAGGAGCAGGAGGAGAACCAGCTGGAGATACACCAGTCCACTACCATCCTGCTTCCTCCAATTTCCCTCCACAGGAACCTGCAGTGTCAACAGAGCCCGACCCGTCAACAACGCCTCCTGGACCTTGCGGTTCAGAGGCTGGGGCCGGAGCAGGGAGATCAGAGGCCATGAACCACCACAGCAGCATGGTCCAGTCAGCAGCCGTGGACAACCAGATGCAGGCTCTCCTGGTGGAGGTGCAGTTCTTGGTGGAACGTGTCCGGGAGCAGGACCGGCAGCTGAGCTTGGCGGAGCAGTGGCAGTTTGCCGCGGCCGTCATCGACCGCCTGTGCCTCGTTGGATTCAGTGTTTTCAACATCATCTGTACCATCGCGATTCTCATGGCTGCACCCAACTTTGGAGAAGCACTGTCAAAAGACTTCATCTGAGAGAGAAGGGGACAATAGAGGAAAATACAGATATGGATTTGTTGGAAGCACAATTGCTGTCACTGGGACATAAAACAGCCAATAATGCTTGATCAGTGAGCTGGATCGGACTGTGGCACATGAGGTTTCTTTTCTTCTGTTTCTATTAATGTGGAGTATTTCCATTTACTGTTCACAAATTTCTTTCTTTTCATTTCCGTGGATGCTTCATTGATTTTTTAAATCATGGCCAAACAGACAGAATCCTCAGCTACATCTTTGACTGAATAGTAAATAAAGAGAATGAGGATCCTAAATGAAAGCATGACTGTATTAGATTTCTACTGAAGCCGCTCAGTAGACAAACTTTACTCTCATGTGCTGCATGTAAAATGTTTTTTAAACTGCTTTTACACTCAACACGGTTTCATTAAAACTGACTGGGCTTGCTGATCTTGAGTTGATTGTAAATGAGGGAGCTGTCTGATGACGGCACAAATCAATTCCTCTATGTTGTCCTGTTTGTCTTCAAGGATTTGAGAGTTTTAATTGAATTTCAGTTTAATTTGTTTTCTCAATTGAACGCCCCGACTCATTGTGATTAGCATTTTTCTACTTGTTTAGAAATTCCACAAATTGAAAACCGAAAAATTAATCTTCATGAAGCTTGAAAATCCTCCATGAAAAATGGAATGAGATAATTTTCTGCATTACCTGCAACAATCATGTTGATTTTATATGATGCTGCAGGGCTTACTATGAAACACATAATTGATCTATCCCTAGAGAAGTAGCCTGCGTACTGCCGAAGGGATCTTTATTATCAATAGTTTTGCCTTCTATAAAACAATAATGTGCAATTGCAATATCTGAAAAGATATTTCTGTGTTTTAAAAAAATACTAGTGAGTAAACATACCAGCAAACCATAGCTATAAGAGATCCTTTCTTTCTAAGCTGCAGTTTGTATTCATAATGCGGACCATCACTGTCTCTCTGTGCAGGCCTGGATGAGGGTCAGACTGCAGAGAAAAGAAAATCATTAAGGTTGTCAGTTTTCCAAGATTCCTTTTTCAAATGGCTTTTTACACACACTGTATTCAGAGGGATATAATCAGTGTGACCCCGGCTTTGAATGAAAACCATGGCATCCATTGTGCAGAGGTGTTAGACAGTTGAAGGCCAAAAAGTTGTCTCGGACCGGGCTGTAAAAAATATGGAATAAACTGACCTGTCTTTTTTTACTCTCTAGACAGACTTTCTATTCCCTGCGGGTCACCTCGGCCTCGATCGAAGATTCAGAAAAGGAGGCTGATACAGAGGGCAGGAGGAGGATAGAAAAACAAGCCAGGGAGATGGAATGGAAGATGGAGGCAATAAGGAGGGCAGAAAGGGAAGGAAGGGAGATGGAGAAGGAGGGGACAGTTTGCAGAGGCACAGAGACAATGCAGAATGAAGGCGAGCGAAACGAAGTGCTTGCATGGTGGGGAGAAATGTGCTGAGGAAGCCAATCCGGACCAATAACGTTTTTTTTAACTGATTGCTCATTAATGAAAGAGGGAGAGGGGTAAGGAGTGCCCCCCCCTTCTCCTCCCCTCCTCCCCCCCTCCTCCTCTGGGATGCTGCTTCTTCTAAACCATGCTGAGAGGGGACTGCATATATATATTTAGTGAATTGGCCGAGGGTGTCAGATTTCAGCAAATATTCCCATGTGAAATGGATGACGCGTAAATAATGCATACACTTTATAATGAATGAATTTGGGTAATTGGTGTCTTGGCATGGCTGTACTCAAACCTCCAGCCCCGAGGCTATTAATCTGGTTTTTAAGCTTTTCCACTGTAGGTGCAGTATGTGCCAGGGTAGATCACCAGTGGAGCAATCCACCGTGCTATTCAGAGTCATACCGAGCTGCCATCCGTCTGTGCAACTGTCGGGGCTGCTGAGAGATGCAATACAGCACAGGTAATAAATCTGAGACTCGCTCCTCCTCCTCCTGAGTCGGACTCGTCAACCTGCTCTGTGTCGACTCCCTTCAGAGCAGGAGCAAAAAACAAAATCATGGGAATAGAGCAGGAGAGTGGGACGCAGATTGTGTGTCTTCGGTGTCAAGGGGCCACAGCAACGTCTGGCTGCAGTTGTCGCATTAATGTGCACACACGGCAAACAAACCCACTCACACATCAAGTGGTACAGTACAAACCCTGCTGCAGACCCAATGCAGTGACCAGCACATTCTCCAGAGACTCCCAGTTCCCGCACACACATTTCACCAATCACTTTAACTGCAGCACTGTCAGCTCTGTATAGTCTTATCTCACGTAGAAAACCATGGGGTTTATAGGAAGAGTTGGGGGGACGAATACATGAAATAATCTGCTGAGTTGAATCATTTTATTCAATTAAAAATGTATTACAAAACATTCTTTAGGTTTGTTTGCTAGTTCCTGGTGTCACGTTTCCAACGACAATATCCCAGTCCTCTTGCACTGACTGTTTTTGCAATGTCACACAAAACTGTTGAAAATCCACCAGTGCAGGTTGACAGCTGTAACTGAGCCTATACAATAATCCTAATATTTCAAAAAAAAATTTAATGTTAAATTTTAATCAAAATCCTTTAATTTGTTTTGGCGGTATAAAGCTACAAACACACCTTGTCCCCATAATCAATGAGAGTTTGTATGAAACTGATCAACACTGACATCTGATGATTTGCAACTCGGTGGAGCTCTCACCTTTTTTAAATTAAAATGTCCCCAGATTATACACCGTACCACCACCAGTCAATACCTATTAATTAGTGGACGCCCACTTTCGATGCAGGTCAATACAAAACAACCTTTTCACTGCCTGTTGGGTAATTGTCTCCGAGATCTCATTAAAAGTTGTTGGAACGGGGGAGAAAATTATAGCTACAAAGAGGAGAAGAAAGAAAACAGACACAAAGGGAAGGCGGGAGAACAAGTGTAAAAATCATCTTTACAGGATAAATTTGAGTTGACTCCAAAAGCAAAACAAGTTTGCATCAATAAATCGCTTTATTAAAAGAATATGTTACAATTTATTACAGTAAGCGACGTAACCAAACACTGTGTCTTAAACTTTACATTTCAACATGTCAGAGGAACCTGCAGGTCGTCCACCTCTATCCTCTTCTTAACGTTTCCCTATTTAAATCCAAACCATGTCAGGTGGAAAACTTAAAAACAGGGATGTTGAATTCAACACTGTTATTTTACTGATATAAATAATGCATGTGACTCTTGACTTTACTCGGAATGAGAGAGAAGAAGAGAGCGAGGTGAGGCAGAGAGACTTGGACAGATCGGAGCACGTCAGAAGACCTCTGCACAGAAGCGTTCAGTGAAATCTCTCACAAACCCACCGAGGTCTGTTGAAGCTTAATTTTCACCCTGCACAGCTTTTTGGAACCAGCACCATCTTCACAACAAGCTGAAGTGAGGGCCACTTACTTTCAGATAAAATATAATACTGTTAAAATTCTTATTACGAGCCAAACAAGGCAATCTGGGTGGGCAGTAAACCAATATTATCAGTGATTGACATTCAGCGGCTTCATATCGTGATCATATAACTTTCACGTTAGCATTTTACAAACGTCAGACTTATTCATTAAAAGGAAAGTTTAATTTAAAAAGGGAATTATAAAATTAGCAAGTTTGGTCTCTGCGCAAAAACAGCTGGACACATGAGCATGAAACTTGGTGGAAGGAGGCAATAAGTTTTAGGGGAGAAATCAATTTGCCATTATTAGGCAACTGAAATTTAAGATACTATGAATTTTGGTATGTGCTCTAGTGAGCACCATTCCAGTTTTACATGTAACTATACAAAATAGTTTCGGGAAATATTCTGATTAAAATCAGACATCATTCTGCCCACATCACTGAGCCCTAATCGCTTCAATGCTCCTGGCAAGTGAACATGTGATATCTGCAGGATAATGTAAGAACTACAGCACATGGAGCCAATGTCGTGTCAGGTTTACAATGAGGTTAAGGACTTAAGTCAGGATTGCATCATCCGATAATCATATTAAACCTTATAAAATAACTATTATCATTATTACATTATTCTAAGAATTACAACATTAAGGGCTTATTTAAAGCTACAATTTATTACGGTTACTCTGCAGTTAAGTGACCGGCCGCTCCAGACCCTTTAATGAATGTGCGCAGTGATCTTTTCCATCATGTTGATGGAGAGTGCACGCTGCTCTCACTGCCCAGAAACCCTCGTCCCACTTAACCTGATTCCGGAGTGCATGAGGGGTTCAACAGAGTAGGGACATACCGGCTACAGAGATAAATAGTGCTGCGTAAAAAAGAAGAAAAAAAAAGCCATTTGAATTACAGGCCTATTATAAATCCTGCGGGAGCTCTCAGGAATAAACTCATCACGGCCGGCAGGTAGGAGGAGGAGGACCTCTGCTGATGTTTCTGAGTAATACACACCGACCATGTTGAACTAACCTGCTGCCTGACTGGTCAAGGCCCGAAGCCTTGCAACACTCGCATGGAGACTTAACAACTTACACTAACATAAAAGTTTGAGGCATGGATCTGCACAGCTCACACACCATCTGACGATGCAGTGCATTATCACACCGCAGTCACTCAAACATGACTGTAAACTAAATAAGACCTGGCTTACTCCAGTATCATGCCCACCACCTCCTTCTCAGGTTACATTTCTTACGTCTGAGGGTCGTAAATACTGTTTGATAAAGTGCAAATAAGTCTAAAGTTTAGCGTCTTCCCGTTCATGTGTCCAACCATCATGTCCGTCTGTTCTGTGCATCCTCGTTTGGAAAGAAGAAACAGTCCTGTGTCACGGCTGCGGTCTCTCTCCCTTCTCTCGTTTGCCTCATTACAATGTTTACAGGTTTCTTTTATAAATGCAGATTAAGCAGCGAACAAATCAATTTCTTTTGCACATGACATGATTCAGTTGGGCCTCACTCTGTTGGGCCCCCTGCAAGCATCGCTCAAGAAGACAGTCAGTGGTGTCTCCCTGTGGTCAACCCTCAGTATTGCTGCTCAGTGTTCCCCTGCTTGAGTAGAAACAGCTTCCACTCTCCCTTGTTAGTCCATCAGGAATTCATTATTCATGTCCGCTGTCTTCGGTACGCCTCCTTCTTGGACAGGTCACATTCCACTTCAAGTCTCTTCCAATGAGAAAAAAAGAAGGCTTGTACGACTCTGTGGCTTTAAGTCTGTCGACGCATCCTTTCTTTGTGACAGAGCTCTGCTTATTGCATGATTATGATGTGCTAGATCCAAGAGTTTCTGGTTCGAACGTGTGCAGCCTTATATGCTTCTGTTCATTACAAGATGTTGATTTGCATGTATCGGGGGGGTAGCTGTGGTTGACGGAGTTCAAACGATGACCGTGTTGTTAATAGCTGAGTGTTGCTGAGCGTGGATGAGGATCAAACGTAAGCCGAGTCCGTGACGACAGTGTTGCAGTTAAGAGGTAACGATCTCCCTTCCTAGGTGCCCCCATCCCTTCTGTGCCTCAGCTGCTGGAAAATATTCTGCAACAGAAACAGCGATCAGGACGACAGACAGCGAGACACTCAACCTCAGAGAACAGAGCGATTCAGCCTTAGACTGGACAGAGGCAGGCAAAGCCTTACCTTGCCACACATACCATCTTTACTGCAGTTCTTATTGTCCTTGTCTGTCGCCTCCTCTTCCACCTGGACACACAAGAGCAGTGAGTAAAGGACGCGGGTAAATAGGTTTTGACTGATGTTGTATGAGCAGGTAGATGGTCCTTACCTCCTTCCTCCACTTCAGCTCACAGAAGACTCTCTCGAAGCATTCGTGCATGTAGTTAAACTGGACGGTCACAGAAAAAAGGAAAAGAGAATTTAGGCTTCACTTCAAACAAAACCTTCAACATTTATTCACTTTTTGGAGGAGGAATGAGTGAGAAGATCGTTACTGCCCTTCAGCTTGTATGACACATATGAGGTCAAATGAAAAGATACACCTTCCGGCCCCTCTACAGATTATTCTCTAAATGTTTCATCTCATCTTTACGAAAACCAAACCATAAATCATTAATTTTAGGATAGGATCATCAACTTCTTGGAGTCTCTAAGCAGAATGGGAACCAGAATATTTCCCAAAATATTTAATTAAATCTTGATATTACATCCTTAAATCAATTTATCTTGACCATTTTTATTTTACTTAGACACTAAACGTAAAGCACGTTCAGCGGTGAGGCAACACTTCAAATACTGTATATGAGACAAAAACATTTATTATGAATTGCAAGCAATTAAATATTTGAAAAGCCAGAAAACTGGTTATTCAAGTCATTCTTCTTTAAAACTGTATATAGTACTTTAAACAGATTATAGTTATATTTCAAACCATGCCATATCTTCATCTTATTTCATGACTATAGGAGCCCTGTTTCTCTAGAATACTTTGAGTACTATATGACATGTATGATAATGATTGTGTGATACTCACATAAGGAGTAAATATCTTGACCCAGCGTGGTTTCTTTTCTCCTCGTGCGTATTCAAAGCAGAAGGCCATTCCCTCTTCATCTGTGTCCCACCGCTGCATCTCCCCCCAGTCGAATGCAATCACTTGGTTCTGCAACAACATTGAGGTTTTATGAGTCTCCTTCCTTTATACAAAACAAAAAGCCATGTTTATTTGAGTCCAACACGCTGATAAACAGCTGCCCTTGCCTCGAGTGTCCCTTCCTCGGTGCAGGCGTGCAGCTTGAAGTGGTGAATGCTGATGGCTGTGATGACGTGGCCTTTGCGCCGGGAGTCGCAGGAACAGTGGGGGAATAGGATCTCATTGTAGCCCTCACAACCCCGGAGCAAACTCAGATACTGAGAGAGGCAGAGGACAGAGGAGACATGATGCAAGACATTGTTTTCACTGTTTATTACAACATGTAGTTCAGATGCAGGATGCACTTATTGATGTCTGATTGTAACTAATCTTTAAAGCCAGAAAGCAGAGTAGAGTCAAGTGCTTTAGAAATTCTGTGTGACTCAGCTGGAGAAGGTTTCATCTTGAGGGTAATTACCTCTGCTGGTAAGGTTATGTCTTCGCTGATCTTGGGTTTGTTTGTTTTTAGGCAGGATTATACAAAACCCCGGAGTTATAGAACCCCTCTTACGGAGAAGTTTGAAAACACTGGTAGCCTAATTTTAGTTAGAAAAATTTGTGGCGGAGTTTTAAATGGAGAAACCGAGATGTTTGGAAACATAGACACTCAAGCAACGGTTTTACAGTCATGATGTAGCCGTTGCCATTTTTAAAGAAAACATAGTAATGTGGCTCTAGCCGGTGAACAGATTTCCATTTTCACTGTGTGCAATCAGAGCAGCTTGATTGAGCTCAAAGAGACTGTTGGGCATTGGAAGAGATCTGCACTCTAAAAAAAAAGTTCTAGTTTATTTATATTTTCAGACAGAGGAGAACCCACTCTCGTTTTCTATGCCAGTACGGCTTGTTGCACCTTTTCCACATATATCACACTGTAAAGAAAAACTGAACAGGTAGATGAGGAGGAATAAGACAGAGTGACCTATACTGAGTAACTGTGTGTGTGTGCGTGTGTGTGTGTGTGTTTGTGTGTGTGTGTTGATAGAGAACATGCTGTACTGAGTGGTTTGTGTCAATGTGAGAGACTGACCATGGACGTCTTCTTCTGCTCTGCCAGTTTTTGCAGCTGATAGGATTTCTGTTCTGCTTTGATGAAACCTTTTTTCACATCATCTACAGCCTGCAGAGATGGAGGCAAAGAGGGGACACTGCTAAAACAACAACAACAACAACAACAGAGACTACACACACCACAAAAGAGAAATGCACATACCTGGTGAAAGAAATAGTTGACAGCAAGCTGGTTGTCATTGAGCAGAATCTCTTCTTCCGTGGTGAAGAGCCACTTGCGCAGGGTGAGACAGGTTCCTGGAATGGCTGAGGTGTAGTTCTGTACATACAGTTTGTGGGGGAACTCGTTTGGGGCGAGCTTACGCACTGGAGAAGAACAGGGTGAGACAAAGGGGAAGTGAGAGAATGAGATATATTTCTCACGTGGTGAAGAGTGCGAAGTGAACAAGGAAATACTCAAATGAATGTCCTATAGAAATATGACAGGATGTAGATAAGAGTTTAAAAAGTCAGAGATATAACTTATAGCACACACACTAACGCAAGGAAACATATCATTAATCAACCCTGAAATTAACCAGTAACCAGCATGGAAAGGAAAGAGCAAGAGAAGTGATTTATCATCTTGTTTTTTAGAAGAATTCTAGCTGCTGCCTTTGCTCCAACTTGGAAATGAGCGAGGCTTTGGTGTGGAAGGAATGCAAATGTTTACGATAATTTAATGTGAAACTGATAAAAGAAAACAAGGATGACCTTCTCCTCACCACTGAGGGCTTAAAAAAACTCTAGAATCTCAGTTTTTCTCTGCCAGAAAGAAAAAAGTTTGGCTTCTTTCATCAAAAATGTTATTCTCATCAAAATTCCCCCTGGTTTCTGCTGCTGCTGTTATCATGCTTCTGTATTTGCAGTTGCACAATTGCAAAAAGTTAATGGAGAATAAATTCAGTGGTGCAGGGATTGAAAGTAACCACTTGTGACACTGTCAACTGAGTCGCCTTAGTCGGACTTTTTCTTTTTACCACACAAACCTTGGGAACCCGAGGACCTGTTCAAGTGAAACACATGAAATTTCATCTTGAATGAGGATTTAGTGGATTATTTTGAATAGTAGGAATCATAACTCTTAACACTTTCCTTCTGCTGCTCCCATGTTTGTCGACATTGACGACAACTTTAGGGTAAATTTAAGGTTGTGCCTCAGCATGGACGGAAAATATTCTCCCAACATTACGCCTCAGTTAAATGCTCCCACTCACCGAATGTGTGATTGATGACCTCGAAGAGAGCAAAGTAGCTGGCTGTCACACTGTCCACACCTAGTTTCATTACCACAGCCTGGCAGAGGGAGGAAGACACAGCATGAGAGAGGGTGAACGGCAGAGTCAAGTATACGCTACATGACTGGAATAAAGTCACAGTTTATATGGGTCTATTGTGTGTACATGTGTTTACCTGATAGACCTGATCTGTGGTGGAATTTTTGCGAACTCTGACGGTGAGCGTGGTTTTATCGGGCATGGCTATTCTCAACTCCACATCCGACACGCCATTATAGTTCTGGTTCACGAGAGGGAGAAACAAACGGTACAGTGAGTCACAGACAGAGGAGGACTATTAAAAACAGACACCAGTAGCTTTTTCCATCTTACCTCATCTGATTCAGACAGGAACTCCTGCATGATATCACTTTCTCCAATTACCCGTACAGAGCACACTGCAGAGAAACAACATAATATGATGTCAATACTTGTGTATTCATTCTGTTTAAACACCGACATTAATGTATGAATAGACAACGTTTCCCACAGATTGTTCCAAACTTATAACCTTTTTATTTTATCGTTTTTCAAATCCCTTCTTGAAATCTTTCCCTCCTCACCTTTCTCCAAATACTCTTCCAGGCCTCTGCGTCTTGCATCCAGCTGCTGCTCCGACAGTGAAAAGGGCCATTTCCCAGGCAGCTTAGGGAATGTAAAGTTGGCAAACTCCCGCCTAAGGTTTTGGTGTAGGATCACAAACTCTCGGTAGCGCTTGGAGCACAGCTGCCTGCCTGCCATGTACACATTAAACACCTGGAAATAGACAGCAGGGGTTGAGAAACTGATGGAAATGAATGCCTTAAAGCAATGACGGTGAGTTCTACCACCACAATCAAGATCAAATACACTCCTTTTTTTACACCACCTTTTTACTGAACAATCCTCCTATCTCAGCCCAACTTCATCAATTCATACTTCCCCTTGTTATCATCTATCAATGCATTCATCCACAGGTCCACCCACCACAAACTTTTCCTGGTTCAGCTCAGTGTGCTTGTAGCTGGGCACGGAGATGGGGACAGCCTGCTTGTCGGAGTAGTCGTAGCAGGACTGAGCTGAACCGTCGTCTCCTGGATCCAAGCAGTCAGCCTCCTGGGGGGGGACGGGCAGCACGGCCAGCACGAGCTCCCTCTCCCCGGCCCGGATCAGGTCCACCACCTGCTTGTGGGTTGATCCCTCTACATTCACTCCATTGCTGTTAAACAGACACAGAGACGTAGGTGTTAGTGTGGTGAGTATTTTATGAATACACTGAAATACACCACACTAAAGTTAACTTAAACTCCCTTAAGTTAGTAAAATATTAAGTTTTGAATCTATCGATCTATAGCACATTTTAAACTGTAATTTGTATTGAACTAAGTTAAACTGAAATATAAAAAAATACATAATACTCCAAGGTACATTTTCATGTAGTAGTCAATTCATCAATATATCTGTGATACTTCAACATCAATGCAAAAACCGAAGTGAAACCATTTTAAATTTAAATGTCCCAAAATGAATAAAGAAAGCAAACGAGCCAGAATTTGAAAATAGCTTGAGTTAACATGAGCAGAGTGACAGAGGCCTTATCCTCCAAATCACTCAGGAGTAAGACCTCCTGTTTATGGTATCAGCCTGGCTCAACATGAGCAACACAGGGCAGGTGACCTTTGGCAGCCATGTGTCAGAGGCATGACAGTGCTGTTGACCGTGCTGTACCAGCCTGACCTGCAGTTAACTTGACTCAAAACAGCCACAACATCTTTTATAATATATATATTAATATACAAGAATACAACACACGCTGTTCCTCGACTACAAAGAAATATACTTTGAACTTCTCAGACAGAGGAAACTACATTCTCAGGTCTACTACCACAAACTACCATAGCATACCTGAATAGCTTAACAGGGCTGTAATGGTATGCAAGGGTTTGTGAATATCCTGATCCCAATCATATGATCCTCAGAGCATTCACCGTTTGTGTGTGAACACTAAAGACTAAACCTTCAGGTCAGGAAATGCTTCAGATAGAAATAGTTAGTGACAACTGATCTGCCATGTTGGCCATGACGTCACGGCATGGCTTACGTTGGCAGGGCGACAGAGGACTAAAGCTCAGGCTCTCCAATACCTAATAACACAATGGTGAGAAATAGCTACGCCTGAATATATAATCGAGCCGGAGGAGGAATTCGGAGTCTGGGGCTCATATGGCCGAGCTGAAAGATGATGACGTAGATAGAAATACACAAAGAGAAATGAGGAACACATGACGCACAAATAAAACTATCTCACGGGTTTAGTTGGAGAAACAGCAAATGTCTTTTACAACAAAAAACACTGACCAAGCATTTTGGCTGCTCTCTCATTCCAGCAGCTTTATGACTATATTATTGGCACTTGATGTAGTGGCCTTCGCACTTGCAGCATCAGCACAACTGAGCATAATAAACAGCTTTAAAGAGACATTTACCCTATACATCCCATAGTCAGTTTTTTCTGTCTTTGCAAGTCAATGTAATAAATACTTCCTCAATGTTTTATGTCATTACATCGCTACTTGTGAGTTAAGTGTTTTTGATTTTGCACTCCAACCAAGCGCGCTTATTACACACACACATGTACAAAAAAAGATATACACGGCACAAACTTTAAATTGAGTCAAACATTACACGCAGGCTGAACAAAACTAGTCTAAGGATTATTCTGCATCAAAGGCTGAGACGAAGGAGTTGGTTGTAAATGTGCAAAGAAGTATTGATTGCAATGAGAGCAGGAGAGGTTGTGTACCACTGCAGATTGTATGCAGGCAATCCGCTGTGTGTGTCCTTAGATACTGTGTGTGAACATGCTGTTCCTGACAGGAGGGCAGAGAGACTCCATGTACCAAAGTCAAATCTTCAGCCTACGAAGACCTAGCCATATTTGCGCCTGTCATATTCACTGTATGAGTAGCAATACCATTATACAGTAGTAGTATGTGGTAATATTTAGTGTTCTTATATCTTTCATCTGTAGAATGGCAGGTGACTTAAATGTTACCTACTTGCTAGGTCAAATAAATATGTTTATGAAAGCAATTGGAGAGCTATGTGTTATTTCTATTTTAGCTTCGCTATAATTACAATCGTAGGTTTACTCGCTAGATTTAAGTTGTAACTTAGTACAAAATATTTTTGTTCTAATGAGTGTAGCAGCTCAGACTGAGAGGATTTTGTTATTTGGATCTCTCTGTCAGGTATATTGTCTTAGTTTGAATGTATTAATGGCTCATTTCTGCTGGAATACTCCATAGGAGTGGGAGTACAAAATTGACAAGAGGATTTTGCTATTAAACTCTTTCCGTCAGAATAAACAAGGATCGCCTCCCAAGATATTCACCATCCGGCCCTTTTCATCACATCACAATGCTGGACTCCACCGGTTACATATGGGACACCCAGTATGGGACATTCCCAGATGAGGACAGTCAGGCACGACCAGCTGGAGCGTACACTGAAGCTGCATAGGCTGAGGAGGATACTGACCCAGAAATGGATGATAGAGCGCTGATTCCGAGAGGTTGACAGGCTTCCCTTTGAATTCAACATGCAAATAAATGCAAACACAGACATCCTCACGCTCGCCAACAAGCACACACAGAAATAATGGGGTCAACAAACTGCCAGGTTACTGCAGACCATCCATTAACACAGCAGTGTGCAGACACCAGCCAATGAGACGCTGGATTTTGGCGAGTGAAGCCAATCAGAGTTGAACTGACGGTGTCCCTCCCTCTCTGCATCACCTTATTCAACACACACAAAACACAGCGAGGCGCCGGTGCTGATCCTGAGCTGTTTGCTGTGTGTTGCTCTCCATAGCAACAAAGCCCAACATCAGCAAACCATCTCCATGCATACTGAAGCCACCAAAGAGGACAGGCATCCAGAATGCAGCAGGGATAGTCACAAACCAACTGTGGTATTGATCCACCACACTCATTGATGCCGATGATAATGATTTGACTTTTGATTAGTGCAAGTAAAGCAATCTGCCACACTGGATGCAGTGTGTGGTGTGGAGATGCTGCACGCTGCATCTGGCCTGGAGGATGTGGCTGTGCACAAGGGGATGACTTGAGGATGTTTGGCATGCTGTGGAGGAGAGGAGCAGGTTGACAGCGTGACAGGAATCCTTAATGAGGCCCGGGTCGGCCCTTTTGCTTTTTCTGTGACACTCACAGACTCTTCTTTCATGAGGATGAACGGCTGCTCTGCCCCCTGAGAGGAGCAGTGTGATGGTGCACAGACACACAGACACACACACACAGACACACACACACACACACACACACACACACACACACACACACACACACACACACACACACACACACACACACACACACACACACACACACACACACACACACACACACACACACACACACACACACACACACACACACAGTAAATGATGCTCTATGTATTTCACTGACAATCACACTGAGGGGAACGAGTGTCATCATCATCATCATCATCATCATATTATGCTATATTCCGGTTAAGCTAGCAGGGTAGCAGCCACTTACACCTCAAGGATCCGGTCCCCCTTCGAGATACCGGCTCTGTCCGCAGCTCCTCCCGGTAGAACGGCACTGACATGCTGCAGGGGAGCGTACAGTTCCCCGTTAATGCTCCGCAGTTGTCCTCCTTCGCTTACTTGCCCCCGAACATTGAAGCCGTAGCCCGAGTCAGACTTCACTATCCGGACCAGCCGCGGGCCCGGGGTAACGGTGGTCAACGTCTGGCAACTGCCGTCGCCGGTTCCCGGTGTAACGTTACCGCCATCGGAGCCGTTGCGGGAGGAAGGGAGAGGCAACGGAGGGACCGACGAACACGTTTCTTGTCCCTCAACGTCCGCCATGTTTCTAGGCTGTTTGTATCATCCACCCCGGCCGGCTACCATTAAAGAAACCCCACAAACATTAGCTGGCGGTAGCGGGCTAATCGAGTCGGCTAGCTCCCCGGCCGAGATACGCCGGAAGAAGCCGAGAGAGTCCGATGATGGGCGAGCCCGCCCCAGGACGCGTTCCATGTGTGTCAGAGCCGCTCTGCGCGAGGAGAGGAGAGGTGCTGCAGGCAGCGAGATTCCATCCAGACCTCAAATCCAGATAGAAGTAAAACACCGGATTGTTTTCAGACCCAAAGCTTTTAAATGGACAATACTACATTTATAGTCCCTTATTTTATTTATCTGGTACTCATCTAAGCAAGGTTACAAAGTGCTTAACGAAATCCAAGGCAAAGAAATGGATGAACTGAAATAAAAGATATTCAGTACAATTTTAAAAGGGAGCGTTCACTCATTGTCTACTCAACACTGGGCTGATGGAGGGTTGGGCGAAGTGTTTGAGTCCTCAAAACAAGTTCAGGGGTAAACTGTGTTGGAGCCACATCTAATACAAATAAGGTAAATTGTATCCGAAACTTCAAATCAAATAAAACGTTCAAAAAAACAAATAAGGCCACCGTACTGCTCATTTGGTGTCATCCAAGTGACCGTAAGCCCCAAATTCAAATTGGATGTGAAACTGTGTCATTTACACCATAGCCTAAATGTTCTCTGTGATCCATGCAAGAACATTTGAAGATGTGGTCGCCATTTTCTTCAATTGTATTAGATTTGGCTTCAACACTGTTTACCCCTGAAACTCCAAAAGTGTTTTGTGGGCTCAAACAGTTAACCATCGGCATAGTGGTGAAGAGAGATCGGGTGAATTTTCATTTTAGGGTGTACGGTCCCTTTAAACTTCAAATTATAACATATTAAGGGAGTGCTTGAAATACCGACAATGATCAGCACTTTGGCGACTGTGGACAGAAAAACAACCTCAATAACTGGAAGAAACCTCGAGCAGAACCGGACTCAGTGTGGGCGGCCATCTGCCTCGACCGGTCGGGCAATGCAGAGAAAAGTGGGGAAGAGAGGAGAGGTGGGAGTTAGAGAGGGGAGAGAAGAGCGATAGGGGGGAGAGGGGGAGAGAGACAGGGAACCAGAGGTACAGTATAGGGGGAAAAGTAGAACCGACTTCCCTGGGCCCTGAAAAGCAGTGGGGCCCTTGAAAAGCCTGAATGATTTAAAAATTAAAAAAATTACTATTATTTATATATATTTTATTTAAGTACTTAATACAAATTGCTAAAACTGGCTGAATAGATAGATGGATTGACTAAAATATTTATTTATACATATTTCCACTTACTAAAGTTCTATGATAGCTTGTGTAGAGCAAAAGAGTTGAAGAGAGTGACATAAAAAGCACGGGCAGAAACCTTTTACTCTTTTGAGTTTTTTGTGCTTTTCCTGTCAGAAATGTCTCTTTTCAAACCAGTAAAACCAGAGTTGGTAGGCTGCTCAGTATATTTGCATGTAAGCATGTGCATGGATGCATATCGTGTCGTGAAAATAATAGGAAACAAAATGGGTCCTTAAATGAGGAACCTTTCATATGTTGTGTTAAAGGACAGAACAACAGACACACACGGAACAAAAGTTTTAAAGTGTCAGATCATTTATTTCAGAAATGTTTTGGTCACTCAGTGATACAACACATTCAAGTCGACTCTCCATAATAAACTAGTCGGAACACTCAGCTTTTTCATTCTAAACCAACAAGAACATTCTGGGGAAATGTGTCCAAGGTCTTTATGGTTTTTTCACCATCACAGCGAGGGCCGTCACAAAAGTGACAAACTCCTTGAAGTCAACAGCACCATCCTTGTCGTTATCCAGCATCCTGAAGAAACTTTCCACTACAGCTTTGCTGTTGCCCTACAGGAAGAAAGTCAGGGGATGAAAGAAAATTTCAAAACGTTAGAAATAGGACAAAGAGGCATTCTCAGCTCTGTGTTGCAATAGGAGTCCATCTTACTTTCTCAGGAAACTCACTACGGAGCAGATCAGCGAGTTCTGCCTTGCTCAAGGTTTTGCAGTCTCCGTCTTTTCCAGCGTGTTTTTCAAAGGTATCCGTGAGTATGGAAAGTGCATGGGCGAGTCCTGACATGGTGGCTGAAATGAGAAAATATTTCTGATTTAAGTACATTGATTGAACTCTTATTCTTCGATTTGTTGGTAATCAGGAATCTTTCTGCCCAATTAAATGCCTTTGGTTCATAAATGGAGTTGATCAGTTTCAGTGCAAAGTAAAAGATTATTTAGCTTTTATATTCGGAAACATCAGTGGCCTGAAACTTCTGAATTACAAATTTGTCGATAACATTGAACAGAAAACTGTTATGATAATATCGATATATTCATAGGTTGAAATACAGAAAATTTACAGTCCACACCCAAACCACACCCAGAAGCTCAATCAGGCGTCTTATGCTAATGCTGCATATTAGAGGTCAATTATTGAAAAAGACTGCTTAAAAAAAAATCTCTACAATAGTTAGAACAATAATACATTTAAGAGGGATTTAAAACATATTTCCACTTACCAGAGTTCTATGATAGCTTGTGTAGAGCAAAGGAGTTGAAAGGAGTGAGAGAAGAGCACAGAGAGAAACCTTTTATAGCCTTAGTGACACAGCCCCTTGTTCAAGTTGCCTCCCTTCTCTCTCTCTATCTCTATTTCCTATTTTTTTCTTTTTCTCATCCCCCCCCAGTCACCGGATGACAAAATGTCATGGCTGGAATTTCCTCTTTTGTGGTTTTTCCTGATTTTCCTGTCAGAAACGCCTCTTTTGAAATCTGTAAAACAAGAGTTGATAGGCTGCTCGGTATATTTGCATGTAAGGATGTACAGAAAATGAATGCATGTCTTGTCATGTCATGCTGAAAGTATTGGTGGTCTTTACCATTGCCTTCTATGCAGCATAACAGGGGAACATCAAGTGTTTAAGACCCTTATTCAAACAAATTATAGCCCATTTTTATCATTGTTCCCATCAGCTGCCAATGAATGAACGTGCTGCAGATGCTTCTGACTTGTTCCAGCAGGAAAAGTGTAGGTGAAACTAATGTTGTTAACAAAGGCTCAGTTACATCCGGTGTCAGTGAACAAGCGTGCACAGAACCAGGTCACTAACACTAACTCAACCATTTTCATGTTGTCAATCACACATGGTGTTATTCTGCTATGGGAATACAGGTGATATATGAAACAGGAATAGATTAGTAGGAGTTGCTTTTTGGGCAAATAATGCAAATGTTGCATTTGACATGCTTTTTGCATTGTTGTAGATGTGTGTGTGTGTGTGTGTGTGTGTGTGTGTGTGTGTGTGTGTGTGTGTGTGTGTGAGAGTGTGTGTGTGTGTGTGTCTGCCTTCGTTTGTATCCATCAGTGGTGTATAAAGTACTTGAAATCCATACTTGAGTAAAAGTACAGATATCTTACCTTAAAGTGCCTCCTGTAAAAGTCACCTGTCAGAAAATGTCTTGAGTAAAAGTCTTAAAGTAGCTCCTATTAAATTTACTTAATTTTCAAAAGTATCTGGTGTTGAAATGTACTTAAGTATCAAAAGTAAACGTATAAGTACCAAATTAAAAATGCAAAGTGCTTTTATTAGTAGTCCTATACAGACACAAAACAACCCAAATTGTTCCCTTCAGGATTTATTTCAACAATATACATATAATGTATAATTTTACAAATTTGGAACCCCAGATGCTGAGGTTCAAATAGTATAGGACTGGTGCATCTGAACTTCTAGGGACAACAAATAATCAACACAACAGAATAAACAAGTGCCTCTTGCGTCTAAGAACACAAATCGACAACAATATAACCACTAAATAATTCTGTAAATATCACTAACAATGGACCTTTCATCAGTAGCAGGAGTGATACACAATGCCCCTTATGATAACGCAGCAAAGGGAAACAAGTTCTAGTCAAACACAACTAATAAGAGGACTCGCAGAAAGGACTAAAGTGAGTTCCTCTCACAGGCCCAGCTTAAACGCTTTAAGTATATTTGGTTACGCCTCTAATGTGTTGTCTTCTCCCGGATATCCTTGTTGTGCTCTGTTATACAAACAGTAAGAATATATTTTTAACAATACCCTATTTGCACTTCTTTTTTATTTTACATTGGTTGCTTTGCAAATTATTATGCTTAAATGTGGATGTTATTGGATGTGCACTGCATATGCCTGCGTTCATATACAATTCTTTTTGCTATGCAATTAATAATATGTATGATTATAGGCCTGTGTGTGGATCATATAGTTGTGATTAAACGTGTGGGTGGGCCGTACACATTTTTCAGTTTTCAAACTGGCCCGCGGCACTCGTAAGTTTGGGAATGGCTGATCTAGAGGAAGTAAAACTCGCAACAAAGTTTCTGAAGATGAACCTGCGGAGTGCGGAGGGATCGTTACCAGAACAACCTGCTCGACCCCGGTCGACCAAGGCAGCCCGACCAACATCCGGACTTTTGGGTCTCGTGCTGCAAACAAGCCGCCGGACCTGCACATCCCCCGAGGCAGCGGGCACGAGAGTGACCGAGAGAGAGGCGCACCTCCGCTGCTCCAGTAACGAGCCAGTTTGGAGAAAATACGAAGTAGAAAGTACAGAAATTTGTTTTCAAATGTTGCGAGTAAAAGTAAAAAGTCGTCAGGAAAATCAGTACTCAAGTACAGGTATGTGAAAAAGTATTTTTCAGTATTTTCTACTTCGCTATTTCCCACCACTGGTATCCATGGCTGCTGTTTTGTGACGGCTGCAAAGCTAAGGACGAATCCCATATATTTTTATTTCGTACTTACTTACTTCCTACTGGCTAAGTTACCATAGTTTCCACTCTCCTCCTTTGAGAACATACTGGGAGGAACACACCTCCCTTTATTTTACCAGAGGGAAACATGTGTTTTTCATGGAGTGATAAACCTAAACACAAGGGGGCAGCATAGAAAAGAGTACGGGGACATCTGTAGTGGATGATCTGAGAAACATAGTGTCATAGTTTCTATAAGTTGTATAAGTTTACATTAAGTTCACCATTAAATACCAAAATACGGAAGCGTTGCATTCACTTGAAAAAAAAGCTCTGGCTAAGATAAAGCTCTGTTTTTCTAACTTTTTTTTTCCTGTTTTTCCGAGATTAGAATCCTGTTTTTCCGACATTTTTTTCCTCTTTCAAATTAAAAGCATGAAATTGAAGTTCCTGTAAAGACGCGGACTTACTGTTATGAATCTGCACCTTCACAAAGGAAAAGTTTTATATTTTAGCGACCCTCTGAGGAGGCACAAGCTCTTACTGTGTTGTTTCGGGAGGTTTCAAATAAACGTGAAAACATAAGTTGAAAGTCTCGACCGTCTTTCGGTGGATCGGACTCTTCTTTTGAAAGGGGTTCTAACGGAAAGGGGTTCTGTGGATAGAGAAAAGTGTGAAGGAAAATAAAAGGGGGAGATGTCCCGATTCCATAACCATCTCTCGTGTCCTCCCTCGGCTGAGGCCTCCTGACAGTAAAAGAGAACTGACCGCTCGGCTACATTAGTCTTTTGTAGTTCACTTTTATTTATATAGAAGGAGATTCGGACGCTATACTTTCAAAATAAAACCATCAAATTTTTTTTTCGAAAAACAGGATCTTTATCTCGTTAAACAAGAAAAAAAAAGTTAGAAAAACAGAGGTTTTTTCCCAACATTTTCTTTTACCCAGAGCTTTTTTTTTCAAGTGAATGCAATAGGCTTCCGTAAAAATATACATGAGCATGACAACATGAATTTAAGATATGATGTATTTTTTAAACAGATAAGCTGATTGGAGACGTTTAGAGATACCTCATTAGAGCCAGTGGAATTTTAAGCTCCAAGGATCACATGCAGACATAAACTGTTTGCTTTTCTCTCAGTGTTGTTTCCTAATCTGGGTGTAAACCATGAAAAAAGTGAAATAACAATAGGCACAATCGGTCCTTAAACGAGGAACTGACACTTGAGTTCATAAGTTGTGTTGAAAGGCAGAACAACAGACACACACCCACACACGGAACAAAAAGTTTGAAAGTGTCACATCATTTATTTCAGGAATGTTCAAGTCGACTCTCCATAATAAACTACAGAATAATTTTAATCGTGTTTTTGACCAACTTTCCTCCACAGACCATATAATAATGAAATGTATGTTTTTATAAATGTGACTGTGTCACTGGTTCAAATCGGAACACTCAGCTTTTTCATTCTAAACCAAAGAGAACATTCTGGGGAAATGTGACCAAGGTTTTTATTTTTCTTGGGACATCACGGTGATGGCTGCCACAAAAGTGACAAACTCCTTGAAGTCAACAGAACCATCCTTGTCGTTGTCCAGCATGCTGAAGAAGTTGTCCATTACTTCTTTGTTGTTGCACTACAGAAAGAAAGTCAGGGGTTATAAGAAGATTGTAAAACATTAAGACAAAGGACAAAGAGGTATTCTCAGCTCTTGGTGGCAATGGGAGTCCATCTGATTTACTTACCATCTGAGGAAACTCAGCACGGAGCAGATCAGAGAGTTCTGACTTGGACATGTTGGGTCGTCCATCTTTTCCAGCATGTTTTTCAAAGGTTTCCGTGAGTAAGGCCATTGCACGGCTGATCGCTGACATGGTGGCTGAAATGATCAAATATTGCTGATGTAAATACATTGATTGACCTCTTATTCTTCAGTTTGTTTGTTGTGTGATATTATCTGCCCAATTCACTTTCTATGGCTCATAAATGGACTCGATCTTTTTACAAACTAGTCAGTGAGTGAATTTACATTTGATTTCATTGCACTCAAATAATTCAGAAAATTGTGGTAATGGAAAATCACATTTGTAGTTTTTCTTGTCAATAAAAAACCAGTAAGGTTTCATTAGGAGGAGTAAAGTTATTATCTGTAATATCTTTGGGGTAATTTAACTGAATGCTCCACCCAGTTACTCCACCCTGTTTTATTTAGAATAGCATCTATGAGTTTGTTCTTATCAGCTGCCACTGAATGAACGTGCTGCCGATGCTTTTGACTTGTTACAGCAGGAAAAGTGCAGGTGAAACTAATGTTGTTAACAAAGGCTCAGTTAAGGTTAAGTTAAGATAAGGTTAAAGTTAGGTTTAGGTTAAAGTTAGGTTTAAGGTTAAAGGTTAGCTCTAAGTAGTAGCTGGGATTAAGGTTATATTATTCCTTCATTCACACTTTCTGCAGACTAAATGACCATAATTTCTATTCTTCTCCTTTAAAAAAATCTGTTAGTATCATAGTAAGTTTAACAGTCAAAATAATTCCAGCCGCAAGACCAGGAGTTAAAAACCTTAACACAAGGGGGCAGCATAGAAAAGACTAACTTTACAGTAAGATTCATAAAGGAAATCTACATGAACATTAAAAGATGAATTGAAGATGGGATATTTTAGCTTTTCTCTCAGGATTGTTTCCTGATTTGTGTATAAAATACTAAATGTGACAAATTAGTAACTCACTGAATCCTCATTAATTTCACTGTAAAGTTTAACAAACACTGTATTTATGCTAAAGTGATATTTATGTATTCATTGGTTTACATTTTGTTTCCGACACAGACTCGATGCACCAGATCGAGCCACACCCAGAAGCTCACTTCCTGCATCTGATGCCACATAAAGCTACATATCAACAATTTGGGGAAACTAAATGCAAAAAAATGTCCGTCTTTAAAGTATTCCACTTACCAAAGTTGTATGAATAGTTGTGTAGATCGAGAGGGATGGAAGAGAGGGATTTGAGAGGAGACCACGGACACGAACCTTTTAAATGGAGTCCAACACCCTCTTTCCAAGCCCCCACCCATCCCTCTCCCATAGCTCCTTTCATCTCCTTTTTCACTCCACACACACACTGTCAGTTGAATATTTTCATTCATGCAAATACAATTTTCTGGATTTGCGTTTCATTTTACAGTGGGGAACACAACTTTTTACATTTCATACCACTGATTAGTTTGCACGCCTGATTTCTCTTAAAGAATCTCGCAATGTGGAAGTTAGAAAAAATGAATCATGGCTCTGCCCCCTCATCTGGATCTGCGCCCAAGTTGAATGGGTTTCCTTGACTCACAGTGCATTGTTATAGGTTCTGCATGATCCTGTTAACTAACAAACAAACAATGAAAGCATAAGTAATCCACTGATACAGTGCGTTACACAAACTACCCAACAGAATAAACATTATAACCTTTACAGCTACAGAATCAAATCACTGGGGTCTTCCAGATAATTTCAATGCAAATCAATTATATGTATTTTCTCAGATTTTATACTTCATGAGGAAAGATTTAAAGAGTATAAAGATTCCGGTCAGCCTGGACTCGAGAGGCGATCTAATGGATAATTGAGTTAGTATAAGAAAAGCAGCTTGTAAATGAAAATGCAGATGGAAAAAATAAAATCCCTCTTGAGTAAATCCAGCGACGTGAATATGTGGTCGAGTCCTACTTTTGTCATTCTGTTTCCATGTAAATACATTATATTTATGCTTCCTGTTCCATTGTTGAAGTTTAGGGGATTAGTCAGTCAGTCAAATTCATAAATCAATGTGCATTTTCTTTTTTTATTTCCAGTTTCTGTCTCACTGAAATATCATTTGACCAGTTTCAAACTTTTTCTGACTGTCCTCAGTGCTGCTTGTCTTTTCTTTGAATCTCAACAACCTCAACTTGCCTTTTCACTCACAGGCAACATTTTGCAACTGTTTAAGTGAGAAGACGACAAAGATGACAGAGGGCGGGACGCCATGATTCACTGCCAGAGAATGTTTGTGCCTCTAACGCTGGTGATGTTCTCCCACGTGAAAACAGACCTCAGTCCCTCAGGGCACAGACAAAAACATCTTCCACAACGTATCAGCTCATTGTATGGGCAATAAATTTGTCACCACAGGTCCCGAATAATGAACCCTTTTGCATTCAAGACGTGGTTTTGTGAGTTCCTCTGCTGAAACGCATCTGCTTGTGGTTTGTAGTCTTAATTAGAGGAGCAGTGCAAAGTCTCCAAGATTCACCAAACCCACTTTGGGGAGGGATATGTGAGAAACTCTCCGAACTGTACCGTCATTGTTAGCTAAGGTTTGAGTAGAAAACAGCTCTTACACAAAACACCGGAAACAATTAGCAGGAATGCACCATCTTTACTGTATTAAATGGTTTCCTTTATTTTAGAATACAGTCGCTCGCTGGATTCAGTCCTGAGTGAAATCTCCTGGATGGACTGCGTTTAAAGTTTGTACAGACAGTCATTTATTAAAAGTTGGAGTTTCCTTTTTTTTAGATGCATATAAGTATGTTGTCTCATTTTTCTAAAAATCGACATGTTAAAAAACGAAACGAAGAGCAGGGAACTGAGGTGGCGTCAGGGAAGGGCTCTGTGTTTGGGACAAAACAGTCATTGAGCTCCCCGCCCATCTGTTGGTAAAAAACTTTCCACTTCAACTCATTGGCTGGGTATGTGTGCGTGTGAGTGTGCGTGTGTGTGTGTGTGTGTGTGTGTGTGTGTGTGTGTGTGTGTGTGTGTGTGTGTGCGTGTGTGTGTGTGTGTGTGTGTGTGTGCGTGTGTGTGTGTGTGTGTGTGTGTGTGTGTGTGTGTGTGTGCGTGTGCGTGCCTGTGTGTGCGAGCAAATATGTGTTTGTTTACCCTGAACAGAGGATTTCACAAAGGAAGCAGCTTATTCACTTCATGAAGAACTGGTTTCAGCGGCTTTTAATCAAGAAAGAAACAAAGAAAGATAAATCTCTAGGCTTTTTTTCTTGCTGCCTGGTCCTCATGTTTTGCCTTTTCAGGTTTTTCGTTTCACAGAAAATTGTTGTAATCCTGAATATGTCTTTAGATCTGAAGCAACACATGCAATCATTTAACAGAGCTTGTTCTAAACAAGCTTGTAACCATCAAGCAGATCCAATTGTGCAACAATGCAATCCTGTTCATGTTCAAGTTTATGACGTCTGGCTCAGTATTCCTGAACGGGGATGGTAGATCCTAACTGGAACCGGGTTCTCTTGGCAGTTGTGCAGTTTTAACAAAAAAATGTATTAAAGAACAACAACGCTTAGTTTACAATGAGTTTCTATTGGCCATCAGGAAATATGAGACCTTCAGAGTGACACACAATGGATCACATATGTGCACAGTGCACCACTCTTTCTTTCTATGATTTCTGGTTTCACATTGTTTCTGTGTGTTGTCAGTTTGAATCATTGCTGTTTATGCTGAGTCTCTTACTGACTAATTGCTCCTGGAGTAAACAAACGGTTGATAACTGGACTGGTTGCATTGTATTATTAAGGTCTACCTTCATTTGTCCTACAGCAGAGTGTCGTACGAGAAGAATACGAGCTGTTGTGAAACTAGAAGCTCAAGAAGCTAAAGCCTCCAGGCTTTTGTACTTTACCGAGTATCACAATTTGTCCGTGCACACACAGACAATGTGGTGTAACTGTCGGGGGCTGCTTATATCACAACCTGAGTTTTGGCTGTGTGCTGGAACATGTGATGATCAGAGTGACGGTCTGGCTTTGGTTCGAGAATCTATGATTGTTTAGCTGTGTCTCAATTCAGAGGCTGCATCCTTCGGAGGCTGCATTAGAAGACCAAATTTATCTTAGTGACTAGGCTGCATCCTTTAATCACCAAGAAACCAAAGAACTTATCCTTTGAGGGTCGCGGGGCATCTGGAGCCGATCCCAGCTGACATTGGGCGAACTTAGAGTCTCCATTTAAACCCAGTATGCATGGCTTTGGACTATGGGAGGAAATTGGAGATCCCAGGAAAATCCCATGCAAACACCACACTGGCCTTGGCCAAGCTACGAGGTAATAAATGATGACTAATATAGTTGATGTGATCATTTGTCTAGTCATATCCCTTCTTCTTCTTTTGTCATAATTCGATTTTGAAACGTCTGTTATGGGGTAAGTAAATACACCTGGATGCTTTTGTCATTTTTTTTCTAAGCCACTCTAACCACTCCCAGTGCTTCCTGCTGAAAGGCTCCACAGAGCGGATGAAGCCCTGCCCTGGAAGGTGGTGGCTCCAGCTTAGCTAGTATGGAAAAATACACCAAGCATGTTAGGCTGCTGTGTGTTCGAGTGCTTCCCTCTGGTGGGCACAAGTTGCTCCACTGAATCAGACAAACTATCTTTATCTGAAAGATATCAAACCTTTAACAGCTGCAGTGAGATAGAGTGTGTGTTTTTTCCTATCAGCAGTAAGAAGATGAAGTTGAGTAGAGACATGTTCCAGCAGCACAGGAGCAGAAGAGGAGTTCCCTAAAACATACATTTGCTTCATTTACCCATGTGGCGTCTCTGCTGGTGTTCAGGATTAATTATATGTCTTTGTGGAGCAGAACAGACATTAGAGATAATTCATGCTTTCACTACTTTTGTTCCTTCTCCTGGAACCAGTCATTTGGGCCTCTCGCAGGCCACTTATTAACTTAATTTGTCATAATTGGGTTATGGTTAGGGTTGGGTAAAATATGTTATTATATTGTATATATATATATATATATATATATATATTTATTTCAGGTATGAATCAAACATATAAACTCACTATATTCTGCAGAGAGCAGTTTGATATGGTCGTAAATCACATTTCCTCTAGTGTAATGTAATATTTTGTGGTTAAGCAGAGCCAGTAAACACAAACACCTTTGAGCTTCCTATTTGTTTCACCAACAGACAACAAGTAAAGTGAGGAACACAAGTGTCAATCTTGCCAAATTCATTACTTTTTTACAACAGCTTAAATGCCACTTCTATGGTGCTGCTTTCAGCTAAAATCAACAGTTTAAACTGTCAAACCTTCTGCGACAGTGCAGCAGGTTTCTAAGGCCTGTAGCTTTTATCGTTATCTCCGTTTACTTTGGTAGAGGTCAAACTGTATAGTTTCCCTTTGTGTTAAAATTGTATGACAAGTGCCATATTAAAGATGCAGTCATGGAAATATACAGGCATGTAGTTGAGATCTAATTTAAAGAGAGGTTCAAAGATGGGTGTGGTCTGTGATTTGATTACTGAGTGCTCATGTGATAGTGTTGTTTATACTACTGAGTTCTCATTGGTCTGAAACCCATGATGGATAGTTTCATTTTGTCAAGTAGGTCATATGTTTGACACACCTAGACATAAAAATAAAGAGTTGTGATGATTAATACTTATCATGGAAATCTCCTCCAGTCCCAACAAACCAGTTCACCAGTCCCTTTGTGCGACACTGTTATTATAGCACAAAGAAACTGTTGAAGCTGTTTGTACAGCGAGAAACCAGCTTCACAGTTGCTCTGTGCCACAGGTGAAATATTCATCATCGCTCTGAGGGTGGCACAGCAGTCCCCTTAAATTCAATGAAGCTGCCCCAAATGTCACCAACTCATACGTATCAGTTCTTTAAATGTGTTTGATTTTTGTTTATTAAGAGTCATGAATTACTGCAAAAGAGTTTAGGGGTTCTTTCCCGAGCCTTCTGCATCCATCCCACCAAGCTTTATGGAAATCTGTCCAGTTCTTTTTGTTAATCTCATGTAAAAAACGGAGAGAGGTTGAAACATTACCTCCTTGGAGCATTATCAGTAAAGTGGCATGAGGATATCTTCACTGATCTCAGCCATGTTTGTTTCCTCCCACACTCAGTTACACTGAATATGACTACGCATGCAGTGATTGTTATGAACAGTCGAAGGAACACACAACACATTCAATGCCATCGTTTTATGTTTCTTTATTTCTTATAGTGATGAACAATGAAAGTCACATTCTTCTCTTTACTTTCCACAGCCTGCTCCACCGCCTCTCTTCTTGTTGTAACCGCATTTTGCTATGCAGCTCACACACTTGAGAAACTCCTCGAAGTCGATGTCTCCTTTACACTGCCCTCCCTGGCCCTTGTCACATCCTTCCGCCATTTTAGCCTAGAGAACACGTGATTAGATCAGCATGCATGTATGTGAATGCTGAAAAATATAGATCTACATACATGTGTAACTTCATCCTGAAGATGAGCATGTTGAGTCTCTTACCTTGGCCTCAGGGCAATCCATTTCTTTATCCATCATCTTCTTCATCTCCTCCTTGTTCAACTTGCCATCACCATCAGAATACTCCATAAACACCTCCACGAGGTTCTTAATGGCTACTTGCAAACGTGCCATGGCTGCAGCTGGAGAGAAAGATTCATGCTGGTGTTTAGTAAAGAGGAGAAATGCTCAAGAGTTCATGTATTTAAAATGTACAGTGTTCACATAATGTACATATTTTAAGATTTTGCAAACAACATATTGTGGAGTCTTATCAAATGTCTTGATGTTGCAGAATTAGATAACAATTACTTTGATACTCACTTTAGAGTTCAAGTTCAGCAGGTGAAGAGAGATCAGGTCTGTGTCAGCAGCTCGGACTGTGATCAGACTGATGGAAGAAGCCTATTTTTATAAGAGCAGATGTTTGACACACCTAGACATAGAAACACATGTTTGTGCTGATTCATGCTGAAAATGGAGACTTTGCTTCGTCCCAACAAACCAGTTCACAAGTTCTTTGTGCGACACTGTGTATAAAGCACTAACCAACTGATGAAGCGGTTTGTACAGCGAGAAACCAGTTCCACAGTCAATTTGTGCCACAGGTCATAAACATTCATCATCTAAGGGTGGATTAATGTTTGTGTGTGTCAAAGGTTTGCAGTGTGTGTGTGAGTGTGTATGGGTGTGTGTGTGAGTTCGACTGGGGAGTAAATTAATCTTGGACAGGAAACCCCTTCTTCTCAAAGTGGAGCCACTTATTGTGGAGAAAATTCATGAAAATCGAAATTGGGAAATTCATGTCCCTAAACATTTTTGTCAAAGCCATTGTGCATATGTGTCTGTGTGTGTGTGTGTGTGTCTGTCTAGAAATCATAGTTGTAATCCCACTTTCAGATACAGATACTTATTTTCATGTAATTACCTTATTATAAATTAACTTAATACACGTCCTGCAGCATTTATTATTCCCTACATATCAGCATATATGTAAACTGTGGCTGCAAAACATACTAACACTGCAACACGGGATATTATTATTGTGTGTCTGAGGTTCATATAAGTGATATCATGAATAATGATATAATATTTTGAGACACATTTTAAACTAACAACTCAATTCCATCACACATCCCTGTAAATCGAGTTCAATAAAAAAAAACATACTTCAAAGAATCACTCAAAATAACACGTGCATAATATAATTTAGTTTAATTCGAAGGTCAGATTGTGATCCAATGAATCAGCATGTGTGTTTCTTTTTACACATACGTGTGTTCATGTCTGTCAGACCGGCTTGTTTACTCTCATTAAAAAGAGGTTTCCTCCTCCGTCATCGTAATTCCTGAATGAAGGCCAAGTGGGTGAGTCTTACCTGAGGATTCTAGTGACCTAAAAACACAGATTCCTCCACAAAAATGTTCACAAAATGTATTTTCTGTCATAAAAGCATTTCTCTTCAGCACTCAACACCTGTATGAATCTTTTTCAGCTGCAGCTCTGGCTCGTGCAGAACAGGCCATTAAGAACATTGTGGTTGTGAATGGCCAGTTCAAGAAAGAGGAGTCAAAGGAGGTGAGGGAGTCAGAAGTTGAAAGCCCTGATGATAAAGTAAGAGCCTCAACATGCTCACCTTAAATGATGAAGTTACACATGTACATGCGCTGATATACTTAGCGGTAATTCTTGCGAATACCATTAATACTGTTTTCTCCAGGGCAAAAGAGTTTCTCGTTTTTGTGACCTGCATGACAAAATGATGCTATACCACCAGACTATGGCATTGAATGTGTTGTGGGTTTCTAATGTGTGTTTATTGCAATCACACAAACACATACACACTGCAAACCTCTTGACACGCACAAACATGAATCCACCCTCACAGCGATGAGGAATATTTTTTAACCTGTGGCACAAATTGACTGTGGAACTGGTTTCTCGCTGCACAAACACCTTAATCGTTCGCTTTGTGGCCTATCTACAATGTCGCACAAAAGAACTGGTGAACTGGTTTGTTGGGACTGCGCAAAATCTGCACTTGCATCATGAATCAGCACATATATGTATTTCTATGTCTAGGTGTGTCAAACATCTGCCCTTATAAAAATCGGCTTCTTCCTTCAGTCTGATCACAGACCAAGCTGCTGACACAGACCTGATCTCTCTTCACCTGCTGAACTGAAACTCTAAAGTGAGTACTGATAATACTTGAACTGTTTTTTTTCCTTAGAGCTTTATTTCTTGCCATTGCAAACAGAGGTGAAATATTGTTTTGTTAATAACGCTTGCTTATATTTACACTTTAAAACAAATGACATTTGATAAGACTCCACAATATGTTGTTTGCAACATTTTTAAAATTGTTATTATGTGAACTCTGTACATTTTAAATACATGAACTCTTGAGCATTTTAACTCTTTACTAAACACCAGCATGAATCTTTCTCTCCAGCTGCAGCCATGGCACGTTTGCAAGTAGCCATTAAGAACCTCGTGGAGGTGTTTATGGAGTATTCTGATGGTGATGGCAAGTTGAACAAGGAGGAGATGAAGAAGATGATGGATAAAGAAATGGATTGCCCTGAGGCCAAGGTAAGAGACTCAACATGCTCATCTTCAGGATGAAGTTACACATGTATGTAGACTTATATTTTTCACCATTCACATACATGCATGCTGATCTAATCACGTGTTCTCTAGGCTAAAATGGCGGAAGGATGTGACAAGGGCCAGGGAGGGCAGTGTAAAGGAGACATCGACTTCGAGGAGTTTCTCAAGTGTGTGAGCTGCATAGCAAAATGCGGCTACAACAAGAGGAAAGCCGGTGGAGCAGGCTGTGGAAAGTAAAGAGAAGAATGTGACTTTCATTGTTCATCACTATAAGAAATAAAGAAACTTGGTTCACCAAACAGCTTCACCAGTTTCTTTGTGCTATAATTACAGTGTCGAACAAATGGACTGGTGAACTGGTTTGTCGGACTGGACGAGAATCCATGATAAGCATTAGTCATCACGACTCTTTATTTTTTATGTCTAGATGTGTCAAACATATAAACATATCTGACAACATGAGACTTTCCATAAAACAAATAAGATAATCCATCATGGGTTCAGACCAATGAGAACTCAGTAGTATAAACAACATTATCACGTGAGCACTCAGTAATCAAATCACAGACCACACCCATTTTTTAACTTGTTTTTAATTTAGATCTCAACTACACTCCTGTACATTTTCATGACTGCATCTGGGGCACTTGTTATACAATTGTAACACAAAGGGAAACGATACAGTTTGACCTCTACCACCAACCACCCAATACACACATGTAGCAAACTGTAATAACAGAGACTCAAGAATCAGGAATCTTATTAATTTGCAAAGAGGAAACATCCAAAGAAAGTAAACAGAAGGTATCGATAAAATTACAAAGATAAAGTAATGAAATTCTTAAAAATACTAAAAGAGAGGAGACAAAGTGAATTATCTTCCACTCCTTACTGGTTCACTCACTCACGTTCCAGTCCATCTGAAGGAGCAGCTGCATTTAAATATATCAGAGGCCATAGGATCAAAGCAGCTGCAATGCCTGACAATCACATTGACGTTCTGACCCATATTCAGATTACTACATTATTACATGAGCCCATTTCAACCAGGAAAAGAAAAGATAAATTCAATTTATTAAGCTTATGCCTGTTTCTACAAGTTATAGCTACACTCAATATGTACAGGATCTTTGGAGCCAACAATTCTTGCTGAACAAAATAGTTTTAACCGATAAAATTAAAGGTATCAAAGTAATCCAAACTAACTAACTAACTAACTAACTCAAGAGGCTCAACTTGCTTAGATGGCCAGTGGTGGCAGATGCTCACTTCTGTTAAAGAAGTGCAGTATTTTGATGCACTTGCGCCACCTGGCAGTCAGGGGGGGATATTGCATCGATTAGATCATCTGCAAAACAGCATTCCCTATGTTCTACCCCAACTAGTTTCATGACAGTGTAGGACTGCTCAAAACTCCCAGATGCAACATTTTGAAAAAGCTTTAGAATAAAATAATTGATAACAGAGACATTTGTTATGATGTAAGGCATTTCATTTCCTTATTTAATAAGTGTGCTTTGGTTTCATTCATACAAAGAAACTTCCAGACATTACATCAGAAACATGCAGTAGTTCACTCTTTGTTGTTTGAGGATTTCCAAAATGCACAAGTTAAACCCTCTGCAAACACACAGGCGTTGCTGGTACACATATTCAATCTTCAGGGTTATATCCTATTGCCATATTCAGCTTTATGTTGTCGCCCCGTCTTATATGAGATTAACGATGAACTGCAGGACCTGTCCTGACTTTACTGTGTCCTCACAGAGTCATATTACTAATAACTGTTTCATTTCTTTATATTAATGACTGAATGATGCTCCACCAGACAAAACAAAGACATCAGTCGAAGTTTTAACCCACTGAGAACAGTCCCTCTCAGCAGTGGTGGGCTGTTCTGAAGTACATTTACTTTGTTACTGTACGTTTTTTATGTATCTGGATTTTACTTAAGTAGATTTATTTCAGGTACTCTCTTGAATTATACTCCAAGTACATGTCTCAGCAAATAGTACATATTAATAGTGCATTTTGAAAATGGACTGAGTTACATGTTCATATATAAAAGTAATCAATCCATACCAAGAGGAGAATTGATCCAGTCAGAGTGACAAGAACCTTTACTTTCAATACTTCAAGTACCAATGGAAAAAAGTTCATGTTGTACTTTAACTTAACATGAGTACATTTCTGTAAATGTATTGGTAAGTAAGGTGTTTGACTAAGGTGTTTGACACGTGTGCACTGGAGAACAGAGTGAGGGATGTCGGCTGAATGTTTCATGAGCCAGTGTTTGTGTCCTTTCACAACAACAACACCAGACACTCTCCAGTGAGACGTGCAGTGATTGATTCAAACGACAGAGGAAGCCCCCGACAAATTCATTAGTTTTCAATTTTATTTTCAGTTTGTACGTAAAACAAGTGAACATCACATGTTGCATGCATTTTTTAGACACAAAAAACAGGCTTGATATTTATTAAACGTGCAAAATAGCTTGATAACAATAGCATCTGGAAGACTGGGTCACACATGACATCTAAGTTGTTTATATGCCAAATATATATATAGAATATTTCTAATATGTTACAGAGCTTCCAACATTTTAGGAGTTAATCTTCAGTCTTCTTGCTCAGGTTCCTCTTCTTTGCCCTTGCCTTTCTTGCCTCCCTTGCCTCCCTTGCCTTCCTTGCCTCCCTTGCCTCCCTTGCCTCCCTTGCCTTCCTTGCCTTCCTTGCCTCCCTTGCCTGTCTTCTTTTTGTAGTGGCACTTGGCCAAGTACGACACACACCGACAAAACTCCCGGAAGTTGACCTCGCCGTCATGGTTTTTGTCCAGCATCTGCATGGATTCCTCAATATCATCTGCATTGATTGAACCCTTGAAAATGGATTCTTACAGTTAGATGATGAGCAGGAAATGCACAAAACCAGATGTCAGAATATAGTGAATAATAGGCAGAGGCATATTTATTATAGATAATTGTGTGTCTCATGCAACCTGAGTGTGTTGCATCACTTACTTTCAACTCAGGACTTTGTATTTCTTGCTCCAACACTTTTTTTAATTCCTCCTTGTTTAACTTATTCTTATCGCCCTCATTTCCGGCATACTCCAGGAATATATCCGCAATGTTTGTGATGACGTTATCCAGACGAGCCATATCTGCAGCTGAGGAGAGAGATTGTAATTGATTTCACAGGTGATTCAATGGAAAAGCAGAATAAAATACCTTAAAACCACTAATAATGCAACAAAGAACAAGATAGAAGACGATTATCCGGGCACTGTGTGGTCGGACCTCATGAGATCTCTTGATAAAGTCAGTTATAGACATATATTTTAGATAATGACATAAACACAGGATGTTGAAGTCAAAATAAACACTATAACAAATGTTCAGAGCTGTAGAAGAACTTCAATAAAGAACATTTCTACACAATATTCTCTCTGTTCTATTGAATCATTCGCTCGGTCCTTCCTCCAGCATTTCAAAGTTTCAATCCGTGCTCACCTCAGAGTTCTTGTTCACCAGAAGCAGAGAAAATATCACGTCTGTCTCACCACTGGTCCCAGATGATAGTGTTGTCAGACTGCGTGGGAAAGCCTCCTCTTAAAGGGAAGGCACTGGTCTGACACACACCCACACTCACACATGTGCCCAGACACACAAAGTCACAAACACACACACCCACACACACACACACACACACTTACACAAACACCAGCAGTGATTCATGCCTGCGTAATGTGGCCCACTCCACCTGCACCACCGAGTCCACATTTTTTCATTTCAATAAAGTAAATTGGAAAGCTTGAGTATGGTTTCAGTTCAACATAAAAAGTCAGAAATGTGTGTGTGTGTGTGTGTGTGTGTGTGTGTGTGTGTGTGTGTGTGTGTGTGTGTGTGTGCATTTGCACTACAGTTTTGCTATTGTTCCAAATAACAGGTTTTTTCAGTCATGAACAGGTTTTTTAACTACTATCCCGCGGCAAAATGTACATTTTACTCAACATGACTGAAAAACCTGTTGCCTTCTGTCGCCAAAGTTCTGTGGGAATGTAAATTCTTTTACCAAAATAGAATGACTTGCTTTTCTCAATGACTCATGGCTCTTTTACCAACAACATATGGTTCCAACCTGTCCTTGTTTTTTGATCAGGTCTTACCTTTCACATGTATATATATTCAAAAAAATGCCTCTAATCAATTGCACATAACCATAACAGATATGAAAGGCTACTAGATGGTTCCAAATATTTACAAAGAGAGTGGCTTTTTTATTTTTAACCATTTAAAAAAGTTACTTCTTATTCCTCTCTGTAATATTTTGAATAAAGGTGAATACACTTTTGAATGTTTGTAACTTAGATTGATCTTTTACTCACTGAAAAGCATTTAACTATTCTTTACAGTTAAGCTATGCCTCTACTCAATGCACATAACATTTACAGATATGAAATGCTACTAGATGGTTGAAATTTTTTTTTAACCGTTTAAAAAGTTACTTCTTATTCCTCATGTTAATTCTCTGTGCTATTTCGAATAAAGCTTAATACACTTTTGAATGTTTGATCTAATCACGTGTTATCAAGGCTAAAATGGCGGAAATCACTGCATGCGTAGTCATATTCAGTGTCACTGTGTGTTGGAGGAAACACAAAATGGCTGAGATCAGTGAAGATATTCTCATGCCACTTTACTGATAACGCTCCAAGGAGGTAATGTTTTCCACCTCTCTCTGTTTTTGGAATGAGATTAAAAAAAAGAACTGGACAGATTTCCATGAAACTTGGTGGGATGGATGCAGTAGGCCCGGGAAAGAACCCCTAAACTCATTTGCGGATCCAGATGAGGGGGCGGATCTTTTTCTTTACCAATGTGAGACAGGGCTCGTTTCAACACTTTCACCCTTTTTACAGGGAGTAATTCATGACTCTTAATAAAATAAATCAGGCTCATTTAAAGAACTGATACGTATGAGTTGGTGACATTTGGTGCAGCATCATTGAATTGAAGGGGACTGTTGTGCCACCCTCAGAGCGATGATGAATATTTTACCTGTGGCACAGAGCAACTGTGAAGCTGGTTTCTCGCTGTACAAACAGCTTCAGCAGTTGGTTTGTGCTATAATAACAGTGTCGCACAAAGGGACTGGTGAACTGGTTTTGTTGGGACTAGAGGAGATTCCATGGTAAATATTAGTCATCACAACTCTTTATTTTTATGTCTAGGTGTGTCAAACATATGACCTACTTGACAACATGAGACTGTCCATAAAATAAACAAGTTAATCCATCATGGGCTCAGACCAATGAGAACTCAGTACTATAAACAACATTATCACATGAGCACTCAGTAATGAAGCCACAGACCACACCCATTTATTAACTTGTTTTTAATTTAGATCTCAACTACACGCCTGTATATTTTAATGACTGCAACTTTAATAGGTCACTTGTCATACAATTGTAACGCAAAGGGAAACGATACAGTTTGACCTCTACCACCAACCACCCAATACACACACGTAGCAAACTGTAATTACAGAGACTCAAGAAGTGTGAATCTTATAAATTTGCAATGAGGAAACATCCAAAGAAAGTAAACGAAGGTATTGATTCAAATTACAAAGATAAAGTAATGAAATGTTAAAAGAGAATACTAAAAGAGAGGAGACAAAGTGAATTTATCTTCCACTCCTCACTGGTTCACTCACTCCTACCCAGTCCATCTGAAGGGGCATCTGAATTTAAATATATCAGAGGCCATAGGATCAAAGCAGCTGCAATGCCTGACAATCACATTGACGTTCTGACCCATATTCAGATTACTACGTTATTACACGAGTACTCAGTAATCTTGAGTTGAACCACACCCATCTCTGAACTTGGCCTTCATTTAGATCTAAACCATGCACCTGTAAAAGTTTTACCTTCATACATGTTATGAGTTTAACTGACAGAACTGACTTGTTCTAGTACAAGGCCGGGAGGCAGAGAGAAGACTGCCATGTTTGAAGTTCTCCTCAGGGTACATGTTCAACAGTACAGAATGAGATCGAAGCCCATTTCAACCAGGAAAAGAAAAGAAAATTCAATTTGATTAAGCTTATGCCTGTTTCTACAAGTTATAGCTACACACAATATGTACAGGATCTTTGGAGCCAACAATTCTTGCTGAACAAAATAATTTTGAAACGATCAAATTAAATGTATTAAAGTAATCCAAAGCTAACTAACTAACTAAAGATGCTCCACTTGCTAAGATGGCCAGTGGTGGCAGATGCTCACTTCTGTTAAAGAAGTGAGCATCTGCCACCACAGTATTGCAGTATTTTGATGCACTTGCGCCACCTGGCAGTCAGGGGGGATATTGCATCGATTAGATCATCAGCATACAGTCTTTGTAGGAGTAGAAGAGGTGAGAGCACAATTTAAAATGGATTCAAATCCACAGCCCTCCACTGGAGATGAAAAAAGAAAAATCAGCATTCCCTAATTTACCACAACTAGTTTCATGACTGCTCAAAACTTCCAGAGAATTTTTTTTGAAACAGCTTAAGAATAAACTGTATTCTTGCGAGCGGCGATATAAGTTAATTGAATAACAGAAACATTTGTTACAATGTAAGGCATTTCATTTCCTTCTGTGCTTTTGTTTCATTCATACAAAGAAACTTCCAGACATGACATCAGAAACATGCAGTAGTTCACTCTTTGTTGTTTGAAACATTTCCAAAATGCACAAGTTAAACCCTCTGAAAACACACAGGCGTTGCTGGTGTATATATTCAATCTTCAGGCTTATATCTTATTGTCATATTCAGCTTCCTGTGCTCGCCCTGTCTTATATGAGATTAAAGGTGAACTGCACGACCTGTCCTGACTTTACTGTGTCCTCACAGAGTCATATTATTAATAACTGTTTCATTTCTTTACATTACTTACTGCAGGAAGCTCCACCCAACAGGCCAAGCAACCAATCACAAACTCCTGTCAGGAAGGCAGGGCGAAATGACAACCAATAGAAAGGCACAGTTTTTCTGGATTGTGCGGCGGTTAACACTTTGTGGTGTGGATATAAATCCACTGTGTAAGACGTCAAATTGAATACAACATGATATTAAGGACAGTTTCATGAAAGTTGTTTTTCCACTCTGCTTCCAAACAAAATATCGAACATTATTGTTTCTGATGATTTAGGATTTTTGTTTTTAATTTAACATAAAAAATGGATGAAGAGATAAAAGAATCTAGACCGAGACACATGACTGTTATGGAAGACAAAGACATCATTCACAGTTTTAACCCACGGAGAACAGTCCCTCTCAGCAGTGGTGGGCTGTTCTGAAGTACATTTACTTTGTTACTGTACATTTTTTATGTATCTGGAATTTACTTAAGTCGATTTATTTCAGATACTCTCTTCACTTAAACTCCAAGTACATGTCTCAGCAAATAGTACATCTTAATACTACAATTTTAAAATGCACTGTGTTACATGTTCATACAGTTTTTCATATAGAAAGAATCAATCAATACCAAGAGGAGAATTGATCCAGTCAGAGTCACAACAACTTTACTTTCATTACTTCAAGTACTTTTACCAATGGAGAAAAGCTATTTTTACTTTTACTTGGTACATGTCTGTCCATTTATTGGTAAGTAAAGAGACTACTCCCTCGCCTGATGCATCCAACTAAAAAGTCACGGAGGAGACATTTCCTATAATGACGCACTGCTGGTGACGTGTGCACTGGATGGAGAACCCAGTGAGTGATGTCTGCTGAATGTTTCATGAGCCAGTGTTTGTTTCCTTTCACAACAACAACACCAGATACTCTCCAGTGAGTCGGCAGTGATTGATTCAAATGACAGAGAAAGCCCCCGACAAATTCAATAGTTTTTGAAAGTTTATTTTCAGTTTGTATTGAATGGAAGCAGGTTATTGAAAGACAAGTGAACACAGTGACACACAGGCTTGAGTTTTATTAAACGTGCAAAATAGCTTGAGAGCAATAGCATCTGGAAGACTGGGTCACACATGACATCTAAGTTATGTATGTGCCAAATATATATATATATATAATATTTTTAATATGTTGCAGAGCTTCCAACATTTTAAGAGTTAATCTTCTTGCTCAGGTTCCTGTTCTTTGCCCTTGCCTTTCTTGCCTCCCTTGCCTGTCTTCTTGTTGTAGTGGCACTTGGCCAGGTCCGACACACACCGACAAAACTCCCGGAAGTTGACCTCACCGTCATGGTTTTTGTCCAGCATCTGCATGGCTTCCTCAATATCATCTGCATTGATTGTACCCTTGAAAATGGATTCTTACAGTTAGATGACCACCAGATGTCAGAATATAGTGAAGAAGGCGCAGAGGCATATTTATTATGGATAATTGTGTGTATCATGTAACCTGAGTGTGTTGAATCACTTACTTTCAACTCGGGACTTTGTATTTCTTGCTGCAGCACTTTCTTTAATTCCTCCTTGTTTAACTGGCGCTTCTTGCCTTCATCTTCGGCGTACTCCAGGAATATATCCACAATGTTTGTGATGACGTGATCCAGACGAGCCATATCTGCAGCTGAGGAGAAAGATTGTAACTGATTGTACAAGTGATTCAATGGAAAAGCTGAAAAAAATACCCTAAAACCCCTAGTAATGCAACACAGAACAAGATAGAAGAAGATTGTCTTCAATAAAGAACATTTCTACACAATATTCTTTCTGTTCTATTGACTCATTCACTCGGTCCTTCCTCCAGCATTTCACAGTTTCCATCCGTGCTCACCTCAGAGTTCTCGTTCACCAGAAGCAGAGAAAATATCACGTCTGTCTCACCACTGGTCCCAGATGAGAGTGTGGTCAGAGCGAGTGGGAAAGCCTCCTCTTAAAGAGAAGGCACTCGTCTGACACACACACACACACACGTGCCCAGACACACAAAGTCACACACACACACACTTACACAAACACCAGCAGTGATTCATGCCTGCGTAATGTACCCCACTCCACCCGCCACACTCGCTTCACTCTCACAGCTGAGCCACACAGAGATATAAAAATAGAACATTTATTATCACTGAAGGACCCTGTTTATGTTTGCATGTTTGCCTAACAGTCAGATTTCATGTATGTGTGTTCGCAGTAAGTTTTTAGTTTCAATAAAGTAAATTGGAGAGCTTGAGTATGGTTTCAATTCAACCTAAAAAGTCAGAGATGTGTGTGTGTGCATTTGAGAAGGCTCTGGTGTGTTTGCCCACTAATCTGGGGGTCGGTGGTTTGATCCCCTGCAATGTGCTTTAAAAGGTTAATACAGACCATCTGCTGTATAACTACCATCCCGCAGCAAAATGTACATTATACTTTACGCGATTGAAAAAACCTGCTCCCTTCTGTCGTCAAAGTTCTGTGGGAATGTAAATACTTTTACCACAAGGGAATTCCATGCTTTTCTCAATGACTCATGACTCATATACCAACAGCAATGGATCCCACCCTGCCCTTGTTAGTTGATCAGGTCCTCATAATGTTAACAGATATGAAAGGGTACTAGATGGTTCAAAATATTTACTTCTTAGTTACTTAATGGTTACTTCTTATTCCTCTCTGTGCTATTTTGAATAAAGGTGAATACACTTTTGAATGTTTGTAACTTAGATTAATCTTTTACTCACTGAAAAGTATTTAACTATTCTTTACAGTTAAGATACTGAGTTAACAGTTTAACGTAATAACAACCAGCAGCCCTCAAAAGTCTGCTGAAAAAGTCAAACTACAGCAGTGTGAGCGTTTCCTCTGTGTTTGAACATGTCTGACTCTGACGCTCGGCTCTTCCATTCATCATGCTCCACTGTTACGTAACACAGTCTCCATTTTCCACGTCTCTGTTCCAAAGAAGCACAAAGGCAGACTTTCATGTCGCTGCTCTCCTCGCCTCTCTCGCCTCCTGCCAAGTCCCGTTTTACAGCTCAGTTCAGAGTGTCCAGGGTCGGCCTCCCTTTTACTTAGACCATATTACCTCCACTTATCGAACACTATCAGATTCTCCTTGCAGGGGAGGCAGAGAAAATAGAGACGGAGGATCGTGTGGTGTTTCAAACAACAAAAAGTTCATCTCTCCACACTCCGCTGGTTGAGGTATGAGTTACAGTCTCACTGCTGGAGAGGTTCTTTATCTCGGCAGATTGGATATCAATTAGAAAAAGCTTTGAATTACCTTCTTTACATTTTGTTCTTTATAGTGTTTTGAAAAGCAGATTTTTAAAAGATGGGGCAACGCCTGTCCAAATACAAAAAGAGACGACAATGAAAAAATAGTAAAACAAGTTCTACTTACAAAAGCTGTGAGTCATAGAGAATGGAAGAATTGTTCATGACATGATAAGATAAGATCAGATATGTTAAGATAAAATACGATACGTTTATATACAATATAATATGATTTGAGACTATACGATGCAGGATGATAAAAAATGTTAAATAAGAATATTCATATATTTGTGTTAAAATTATGGGTGTGGCGTTCAGGTTTCTCTACCTTGTTGTAACAAGCAAGGCAGATTACTCCATTAGTCATAATCAGAGTGATACACATTTTGTGATTATATCTATAATTCTTGTGGGAGAAAAGAGCAGCTCAGAAAATACACACTGAAATTCTGTCTACTATATAGACATATAGTATAGAATACTCTTGAGGAAACATTTCATCTATTTGAAAGGAGTCAGCATCACCTCCTTACAGCTGAATAATTGTAGAGAATGTTCTTATATTGAAAAAGTGGACCTGATTAAACCCTGCAACATTTACTGGAAATAAATAATTAGAAATAAGAGAGGAAACAAGAGGAGACTGCTGAGTGAACTGTCCGAAAAGATTATCATGACATCTGGTGTTGAATTTAAGACACTACACAAACCCTCTGCTTAAAGGACCAATTCATAAATTGTAGTTTTTGGAACTTCCTTTCACTTCCAGATTCCAAAGAAACGAACCAGCTATCGTTCTATTTGATGGGAAGAGACATTTGTTAAAGTCCAGTCAGGCTTTTGTTCAACAAAGTACTAAACCTGACATCTGAATGGTTTCAAATGATGGGGTTTGAAATATTTACCAGAAAATAGGACACAAAACACATGAACCCCATCTCTGTGTCGTTGTTGGACAGATATGTTTAACCCTATGACAAGATGTCATAGAATTAATGTAGGAGAAAGTAACACAAACTTATAGATGGACCTACAAACACAACGTGCATCAAAACACAGATGCAAAAGTACCTTGACCATATCCACTGTTCTGTGCAGGTTCACCTTAAATGAACATTATGGTTATTAACCACAGGTTCTACACATTAGGAATGCAGATAAATGAAAACTTGTTCAAGTAATTGATTTAGTTTCATCTCAAATGACTGTCTTAAGCTTTGGTGAAAGTCGTAACTGGGACTGTCTCTGAATCACTGATCTTTCTCTGTTCTCCTGCATTATGTCTTTGGTTATTGATCTAGTTGCAACAGGCGTTTTTCTTTTATTTTGGTACCTAGAAATGTGAAGAAAAAAATGTCTACGATTAAACTTGACTGTGATCATGTTCACAACGTACTGATAAGTTTTAGAAAACCTTGTGTTCATCCTACCTGGTTCATCTGCAACTACAATTTTATAGTTAAACAGAATGTTTAATACTGTTGTTCTTGGCTTGTCTTTCATTTGAATCGTTTACTGAATCTGTTTTTTTTTCTTCATACATTGCATGTCGGCTATTTCAGAGGTCTGTTAATTGACACAATCTTCACACCCAAGTTCACAGCTTTTTCAAAATAAAACCCTTTCTATTAAGCTTGATATTAACCATCAGCAGCAATAACTGCGTTTCCCTGGGGGATTGAGAATATACATGCTGAGAAAAAAAACGAGATATCTATTAGAATGCAGACACTGTTGTAAATTTTCATCCCAGTGAGTTCTTATCACAACAAGATTTCTATGATCTGTTGGTGAAAACCAAATATCATCAGAGACACATGGAAAAGAATGAGAGTAATTATGAGAACTCCCTTGACTCCCATGGGTATTAAGGCCCTTACGAAACAGTAATACGTAGATTCAGGCTTTGGGAAAAAACTATTTAATCCCGGGACACTCCCATATTGAGCCATTCCCAAACTGTATAAAACTGCTGTCTTTGCAGAACTATCAGGCAGGAGTTATGAGTGGAATGATGTGCATCAGATGTGAACTCATCAATATTCTCTCTGAGATATTTCTCTGGCAGCAGCAGAACTTCTCTTGACTAAACTGGAAGCAGGTGTTCATGAAATTGGAGGCAAAGAGCAAGAACAAGAAAAAAGGTATTTTGTACAAAATGCACAAAACAAAATGGGAAATCTTGTCAAATGTAGTTTTATTAATGAAAACTCAGCATCAGTATTTCCTGTAGTATTTGCCTTTCAATGCTTGGCCTTCTTCTGAGAGAGATCGTAACACTTCTCACAGGCGTTTGAGAGGCCGGCCACGAACCCGATGAATTCCTCAAAGTTTATCTTATCGTCTTTGTTTTGGTCCAAATCTTTGATGATGCTGTCCACTGCATTTGGATTTCTCTGGGGAAAAAAGTTAAACCCAGAGCAGTGAGTTAAGCACATTGACCAGTACTGAGGCCAGAGATCAGATTTAATGGAATACAGTCGGCTCTTACTTTCAGGAAGCCGGGTAACTCATTCTCCAGCAGCTTTTTCAGCTCTTTCTTGTTTAAGGTCTTCCCTTCCTTGTCTTCACTGGAATAGTCGTGGAAGATCGTAATAATGGACTCCATGGAGGCCTCTAATTTAGTCATGGCTCCGGAAATGTGTGCTGAAAGGAGAAAAGACAAATCTGGAGATTAATTTCACGAAAAATAAACTTTAATTTTGTAACATATTTTGCAGGATTTCAGCATAACAGAAGATGTTTAGGGCCTGCATGCCTGTGGCCTTTATCAAGGTAAATTAAACAATTAATAAAGATTGAGCTATAAATAAAATGACCTCGCTGCTGTTGGTCAGTTTACATTCACGTGCATGATGTGCACTTAGGTTCATCTACTATCACCATTATTGGCAAAACTGTAATCATTAAAATTGACACTGCTGCTCCCTTCATCGCTGCCATCTCTCAAGAAAGTAAATATTGTTAAAATCCTGAAATGGTGTTGGAAAAGTATTATTAAGTATTTATTTATTGTATGACTTCATGTTTCATTCTGTTTGAATACAAGATTTCTACTTTTCAACAGGTAATGATACTGGTTTACTCCTGCGGTTTTAAATCTTGCTCCATCAAGTCGCCTTTCATAACTTAGAGCGCCCATCCCTCTTCAGGTCTCTGCACAACCATGGCCTGCTTTATACTTTACAATATGAATTAACCTTCCTATTACTTTTATAACTGTGCTATATTAACGTTTGTGAAGCATTAAGCTGCAGTCCAGCAGCAGGAAACAAGTTATCATAATAGTTAATAATTTGTTAGTGTTAAGTTGGTTTTACATGGCGCTCAAATCACATTCTTTGAATATGAGACATCGTTTTCTGGCAGACAATGAAATCCTTATCGGCAGGGTGAGATCATTCCTGCCTGCCTCCCCAGCTGCCTCTCCTTACAACTCAAACTTCCTTTTTTGGTGGACATTCAGAGGGGGAAAAAAGACGATGGGCTGTCAAAGTGCAAATAACTTAAGGGAAGAGCAGACAGAGGACCTGTCGGTACTTGTCAAACGAGGAGAGAGAAATGCGCAAAAAAAAGCCAAAGCCCACAGATTTCACAAGTTTGACATTAAACACCAAAATCAGCTCCTGCACTTATTGTACAAACCTCAAACTCCACACACTAACAGATGAAGAGTGTTTAGCCTCTATAAGGGCATATAACGATTAAGACGCAAATGTTGAAATGGATAGTATGAACTTACCAGGACGCGTGACCACAGTGGCAGGGAGTAGAAGTTCAGAGAAGCTCCAGGGAAAGTTTATCCAAGCATTTATAGTCTGCTGGCAACGCCCAAGGTGATGGGAGGGAGAGAGAGGGAGGGGGGTATATACAGAGAGAGAGAGAGGTAGAGAGAGAGAGAGAGAGAGTAGAGAGAGAGAGAGAGAGAGAGAGAGAGAGAGAGAGAGAGTAGAGTAAACACTGTGGAAACGCCATGTACAAACTCCATCCACTGTTTTTACGCACAGGGGCTGTCACCTCCCGAGACACTGAGGTGAATCTTTAACTTTAACATGTGACACAGTTTCTATCAATGCAAAGATTTTTTACCCTCGGACATTTCTTAAGATGATGCAATGTCCGTGACAGGCGCGTCTAACACCTCCGCCCTAATTCTAGAACATGTGCAACAGGAAATCAGAGAAACAGAAGAGAAGTACGAAGCGTATTACCTCTCGTTATTTGGCGCAGAAAGTTACAGCAAAATGAATTCATAATCAAACAATAAACATAAAAGGAAAATGACACAATGCTGAGAAATACCACACTCCTGGTGTCGGAGGGAGACGAGCTTTGTAGTCGTTTGCCAGAGGGAAGAACTTAAGTCAAACCCAGCTTGTTAGTATCTGTAATAAGTGAGTATCCACACATTCCAAATAAAAAAGATTGAACTCTTATATTGAGGGAAGCAGTCATATCCTCCTCACAGCTTTTATTTATCTAAGGAAACTCCATTGTCTCTGTCCGGAACGCCCTGTTCACACAGACAGTCACACCTGGAAGCTGTCCAGAACAAGCAGGGATCTGTTAGCTCCAGAGCAGCTTCACTGGAACTGTTGAGAAGGCATCTTTTATCTTTGAGGGGTTGCTCAAGGGCACCTCAGCTATTTCACTCTCAGCCCCTCAAGATCTTTACAAGGGTTTGAATCCTTTTCTAACAGTTAGTCCACTGCTTGGCATTTTTAATGGAGTAAATATAAAAATCTATTCAGACACACCCATGTTTTCTATTACCTTCCACCGCCTCACAGAGGGGGTCACCATGACAGGATAACCTGCCTGACGAAGCAGACAGTGGCTTTACCTTCACCAAACTCCATGTTCACATGCTCAGGAGATTCTTTACTCAAGGTGAGACGCTCCGGCTGCACATCAGTGCTTTGTCATCATGTCCCAGCACCATGAAGCAGCTTTGGATGCTAAAAATCATCAGGAAGGTTCAGACCACAGCGTGTGGGAGAGGGATCCAAGCAGGTTATGCTCAACTCCGCCTAAAGGCCTGATATTTGCGAGTGTTCGACATTGGAATTCATTTGATTGACTTTAAAGGGAATGTGGGACCTTGGTGAAGGTGTGTCCTCGACTTGTCTGTTTCTTTAACACCTGTTAATTAGCTGAGGCTGTGACCGCACCTCGCTAAACAAATAACCTGACATATTCAAAATGGACACTGATTGAAAGAAGAAACATTACATTCAAAGTATTTTACAGAGTTTAATTACAAAAGGAATTAAACAAAAAAAGTCACTTGATGGGCTGATGAATATACAAATAACATGGATGGGTTGATGAATCTCATTGTGACTGGTGTAAATACAGTGCAGAGGAAAAGGTCTTCAATGGAATGTAGATAGCTGATCATTCACCTTGGTATACAAAGAACAATTCAAATTTGAAATCACTGTAAAACAAAAAATATGTTGTAACGTTTACAAATTTGCACCCAATGAAATAAACCGATTTTAGAAGAGGGCAGTGGATTGGAGAAATTATTCTGTCAAAACATACACAGTTGTGTTTCACAGTGCATCAGCATCTGGACAATATGGACTGAGGAACTTCCAGGGCCATCCCACGGGTTCCTTAGTTCTTCCTCTTGCCCTTGCTGGCAGCCTTTGCCACTTGGACTGCAGGAGCAGCTGCTTGGTAAAGAGCGGCAGATATTTTGTTGATGTAGTACAAGGCGAAGAGGGAGAAGATGAGGCTGAGGGGAAAAAAGAAAGGACAAAGCTCAGAACACAATTTTTAAAATAAAGTTTTATAGACTTGTTTCAGCGACTGAAAAAACCATAGATGATCTACAGAGGTTATTGTCACTTACCATGTGGTGACACAGACACGATGAACCAGACCTGAGGCAAACAGTGACAGGCACATGCAAACCAGAACTGGAAGGAGAGAGAATGAAGAGCAGAACCACAATTACAAAACTGTTCATTGATAAAGAGCACACACTGTTTGTAATATGGTTAAATGCTCAAATGTGAATTACACAGGTTATTATCCGGCTAAACAACACAGTGTGCTGAGAACATCAGTTTAACTTCATCACTTACTCTCTGGGAAAATCTTGGCTTGGAATCCTTTCCCGAAAAACAGGTTTTCCAGATTATTAAATGCCTGGAGGAAATGTTAAAGAAGAACATATGGATATTTCTATCTATACAACAGACTGAATCAATCATGAAGGCTCCACTGTCGTAAAAATAACCAACATCTTATGTTCAATAACAAACAGCTAGTGTAAACAATCCCTAATGCCACCGACAGGATACAGTGAGGGAACAGATGAAGAGGACCGAGCCCAGGAAACCTCCCAGGATGGTGAGCCACTCTGTAGATCCCAGCTGTTTACTGAACATCTGCATCCCGGCAAACACCAGCACTGACAGCAGGCTGGACAGCACGAGGGAGGTGCCCGTGTTCGCCGCTGCAAAGCCCAGAGAAATGACATCATCAGGAAAATATCAGGCCAGTCGACTTGCAGTCTCTTGTCTGTTTTCCTTAGGAACACCTTGTTACACAGTCCTACAATAAGCCCTGAAGAAATCATGATAAAACGTTCACATTTTTATTTGGCTCCTTAGCTAAAGATGTGGTTTTTAAAACTTTTTTTTTAATCAGAGAATTACAAAAACATTTGATAAATTCTGTATTCAACCTCCTCACTGTGCTTACACATGTATAAGCAACACTACACATTGAGCCTGTTATGTTGCTGGTGATCAAACTTTTAATCGGATCATTACTGGTGTTGTTTTACTCCCTGGCCCTCCTGTGTGATCCTCCTGCAGGATGTGGTTTGTGCTGCTGTTGACCTGGAACCTGAAGTGGAACGTCTGCCAACACGGCAGTTCAACAACAGCACACACTCCATCCTTCACAGTACACACGCAGGTGAACCAACACATCCGTGAAACAGCTTCAACACAAACTGGACATTGAAACGTGTGAAGGATCTCCTGCAGGTTCTGTTGTGTGATGCTGAACTGCACTGATTTCAGATCAGTGTTCCCAATAAACTGGTTTATTAGTAAGACTGTATGAGGAAGTAATGCAACTGCAGTTTGGGAACCTCCTGTGAAACTTTAATAATGGAGTTACATGAATATTACAGTTTCACATTAAATGGAGACTAACATGAATCACCTTTTCCTGAAGGAGCAGGTTTCAGCATCAGATTTAAGGATCGTGAGAGCACGATGTGGGAAGAAGCTTAAACGTGGCTTCATAAACGTAGTATAAATATCGTCAACTCGTGTATTTATCCTTCTAAACATTAAATTAAAGTTAATTTCTCAAACTAGTAAACTGCTGAGCTCTCTGAATGAAGCGCCACGTCAGTGTTCACACTCAAACCCGTCCGACGTGTAGCAGTTAGCTTCATGCTAACAGTCATCATTACCGGCCCCAGCTAATTTAAAGTGTATAAAAAAAACCACACACATATATACACACACACGCAGAGAACACATAACATGTCTCACTGCTGTTTAATATCAGCTACACTGAGTGAACATTACAAAAGCTAATAGTCAGACACTGTGACCCACTTCCGCCAGTTAGCTTCACCGCAGACGCGCAAGCTAACATCTGAACTCCTCCTGTGCAGATACGAACTCTCTTCGCAAATGCAGCGGACCGGTGAGTAAATAAATCCACACATACCCATGAGTCGATGTGGAATCAGAGTCCTTCAAATGAAACTGAGGAGAATGGAGTCTAATGTCGTGGAGACAGGAAAACGCTCCGGTTGTGGGAACTAAAGAAAACCTGAGGACTACCCGGTGTAAATTTGAGGTTGGACCAGTGGGCGGGGACGTTATCAGATCATGGACCCTGGTCTGTATAAAAAAAAGACCACGTTGACCCACAGTTTGTTTAAAGTCTTAAGTTTCACCCATTGAAATTTCCCTTTGCTCAACATTGGGTGTGAGAGAGATTCGCCTCTTATCTACATTTCTGCCTATTTCTCCAAATAAGTATGATTATTTGTTTAAAAAAAGAAATAATCAATAATATTCTAGTTTAAATAGGCCCTACTGTAATATCCATTTTCTATGAAGGAATAGATTGCATAAAAGAGAGTTGTAAAAAAGTGAATTACATTTTAGGTATTTATTTGATAGTCTTTTATTCTGGTGTTATTGAGTATTGCATATTTTAAATCTACATATCTATCTTTATTAATTTCAACAATTGTTATTGATATTGTATGAATATATAAATGTATGAATCTTGGCCTACTTCACTTGGTCTTGCCTTTCTGAAGTTCAGACTCAACTTTAATGAAAGTTTTGAATATTGTACTTTCCCAGTATTAAAAAGTCTGTAAACTATCACAATATTCACATGCATGAATGGGCACCGGATTAAGACCGTGGTTGTGGCAGTGATCCGTCACTCAGGTTGTGAGAAACAGTGTTTGTATGTGCACCATGAAAAAAGGCCATATAGAAAAAAATTGACGGGAGCACCAAATGAGAGAGAAAAGCAAAAGACAAATGACAGTTTAAGAAACAACTTGTACAAAGTATATTTGGAATGAAAATATCCTTCTAAGATTTTACATAGAAATTTGACAAACAAAGAGATTGATTATTATTTACAAGTAACGTTCATTTCTCGACAAAGTTACAAAAAAGCTAGAACTGACTTTCTCGACTTTCTAAACTAATGACTGAAACATTTCAAAAATAAACACTCTGCATCTATTTCAGTAAAAATACATCAAAAAATACAAATGTTGCAGATAGAGTAGCTTGTATATTCCGTTTGTGTTTCTTGGTTTTGCTTGTGACTCATTGAGACAGATGTGGACTGTATTTCACAGCACTACACATCTTGATCGTCTTTCATAGTGGCTTCTTCTTCAGACCAAAAACAGCTACAAACAGAAGAATCTCCACAAACGCAGGTAACACGCTAGAGGGAGACAGACAGACAGAAATTGTGAGAGAAACATTAACAGAAAAGTTTCAGCACAATGCATTAATTGTTTATACTTGCTCTGTATGACTTTACTCTTTTTACAAAGCAAGTATCAACTCACTCGTGTGCACACACACACATACACACACCAACCTGCAGACAGCAAAAATAACCCAATATGTCCAGCACTCCCACTTCTCAAATACAAAGAAAGACAAGGAGACAGATGCACTGCAGTGGACTGCCAGAGCTGGGTGAAGTATCTGTCAGGGAAAAATCACTTTCGGGAAATAAACACACAATATTAAGTTTGTGTGACACTAACCTGCAAATGGTAAGGATCCACCAGTAGATACCACAATCCCACTGCTCAAAAAGAAAGAAAAGCAGAGCCACTGAGGCACTGGCATGGACTCCTGTTGCTATTGTAGGCGATTACACAGAGGGTGGAGTCATGGAATTGTAACTGAAGACTAGACTGACTTATTTGTAATCAGTTTTAATTCCTTGACATTTTATGAGGGCTCATCAAGAGATATTCAGATTGACACGTATTTCATGTGGAGGACATTTTCATCATAAAGTTCTGTTCAAATTTCAAGACTCGTCCCTTTTTTCTGCCCTGGACTCTGCACTTAGTCAAAGTGTGTAATTCTAAGTTTAGTATTGGTTTGTTTGCATTTGTTACTAACCATAATAGTGGAATCAAACTAGGGACATTGCAGGTTTTTTGGACCTAGGGCCATTCACATACCAAGGAATCTAAATTTAGACAAATATATATATTATTGTTCTTGCCCATTGGAAGCCGGGAATTAGCTCCAGCCTTGCACCCTCAAGGAATAAAGCCGGTATACAGATAATTAATGGAAAGATAGATCTATTATTGTTGAGTTCCCCTGTTGATTTATATTAGTTTCCATTCTGCCAAATCAATTCGATCCCAATCATATATCAGTAATAATGAATTAGTGAACCCACTACGACACAGTAAAGGATACACAGGAGTCCTTGGCTGCAGTTGAACATGGAAACTCCTGAGAAGAATCCAGCCAGCTCGATGGCAAACAGCCCGAGGGTGACGGCCAGTCCCACCACCAAGCTGAAACAGATTCACAGATACTGAGGGATGTGTTTTTTACTTTATTGCCCTGTGTTGAAATAGTCGAGCGTGTTCTTACTTTCTGTCTTCAATTTCGTATTGCTCTTGCGTGAAATCCAAAGGCAAACAGGCCTTTACATTGTTTTCCTGAAAAACAAATACAACACTCAAACTATTAAGCAAGAAAAACATTACTTTTTTTGATTTAAACTTTGGACATAGGTTTGAGATTTGTGAAAATGTGTCTCACTAACTTACCCTTGACCAGAATATGGTGATAACGATGACCAGATGAGCTATGATGGTGAGAAACCGAGCAGGGACGAGACTGCTAACAGCTGACATGCTAATCTGCTACTAACTACTCAGTTTACAATCAAAACAACACGAAACTAGCAAAGCAGAGATGATTCTCATCCCACTGTTTCCTGCATTAGAGTATCGCTGATAAACCTCTTCCCGTGTTCGGCTAATGCACAGTAGCTCTTAGCCACAGTGCGATATCTAGCTAACTTTACCCCGAACGAACACAAACAATATTGGTCGGAGTTAAACCTAGATAAACGGAGATAAACGTTTGTGTAACTAACAATTCGCTTCTTCAACTAACGACCATACATACGATGTTCACGTTGTTGCTATTCACGCTGTAAGACGGTTGCTACAACAACCGCCAAGTCGGTCCACTCGTGAAAAACGTCCCGGGGTGAACAACTAATATCCAAAGGTTCCGCGTCCGGACGAGGATCGAGAACGGACTAGTTCCGACAGTGCCACCTATTGGCGATAATAAAAACTGGGCCACAAACATTTGGGGATTTGAGGTTAGTGTGGTAGATGAAAATTAAACAAATTAAACATCTACAAGAGGCTCAACAGGGATGAATAAATATTATGTTCTCATAATAAACGCCAAGCATCAGTTATCATAAGAACACTGCGATGACAGTGGGCGTGATGTTTTTTATTATCGTCAAATAAATACAAATATATAGCTTTCACGTTAACACAATTAAATAGCAACTCGAGCAATGTGATATGTTTATATATATTTTTTGCTCTATGCGGTTGTGGTGATACAGCTCGAACCTTCACCCCCTCCCTCCCTCCCTTCTCACCCACGACGACGACTCGTTGTTCTGAGACAGACGACACATCACCACGCACGGAGGAACACGCACTGAGCTCCAGTCCGATGAGGATGCTCAGCTCCAGGCCTCTGGGTTTCATTTAACGTCGGCGTGTTGTTGGTGGGTTTCCCGCAGAGCATCGCAGAAGACGCTGTCATCAATCATGGCAGAAACGGAGTTACAAACCTTTACCTCGATCATGGACGCGCTGGTTCGCATCAGTGTGAGTATGACGCTCGTTAAATCAGCCTGTTTATTTCAATCATAGTGACCGTGTGTGCTTTAAGGGAGATCCAGCGTTTCCTCACTCATTATGTATCAGAGAATTTGGCCATTTTTCTTACACAATTGGTAGCGTACGTGCTGAAGGAATGTGAGGCGTTCCTGCCTTTCGAAGATTATTTTTGCGTTTAATCAACCATAGAAAGCGATGGATTCCTCTCAGTCAAAGCTGAGAGTGGAGGTGGGACGGCACGCGACACAGGCCATATCCACAGAGGCGAGTCGTCGCGGCAGGTAAAGCAGTGGATGTGTGATGCTTCTAATTGATAGAATATGTTATCTGTAGCTGAAATCGCGCACATGATGAGAAGGTACAGAGATGATGAGCGTTGCCATAGAGACGGGATGCTGCGCTCAGGCGCTGCATCACTGGATCCGGGCCTAAAGCAGTGATACCTGTGTAAAACTGAGACAGAGAAAAACAGAAAGCTGAATTTATTGTATTCCACTCCATTACCAATTGGTTGTCCTGTGTTTGTATTACCTAATCCTTACAAATGATAGGAGAAGCTAGAGGACTTCAGTCATTTTCAGGGAGAGTGGCTAACGCCTGAAGCAGGGGGGAGATATTTTTCCTCCCTATGCTCCGTATATAAAAAAACACGTCTCTGTACCCAGTGTCTGCATCAGCTCCCTCTCTCGCTTTTGACTCCTACACATGTTTTTCAGGCCACAGGAGGTTGCAGAATCTAAAGAGCAACATAATTCTGTACTCATACCAGTGACTCAGCCTTTATCTGGCCCGACCACTCACACAACTCTCTCCCCTCTAGTCCAACATGAAGAGCATGGAGCGGGAGCTGCATTGCCCGGTTTGTGACGAGATGGTGAAGCAGCCCATCCTCCTGCCGTGTCAGCACAGTGTGTGTCTGCTGTGTGCGGCCGAGGTGTTGGTGCAAAAGGGATATCCTCCACCTGAGCTCCCTCCAGAACCCCACTCCCCAGCCTCCACGCCCAACACTCGCTCCCCACGTCAGGCACGCAGACCCACGCCGAGGACCCCCGACCGCCTGGAGCGGGTCCTCAGAACAGGTAAAGGATGTAGCGATTCTTTGTGTTCATCATTCACAATAAGCTTTGTCCTCACGTGAGGAAAAAAAGGAGTGACATCATGATATAACAATTCAGATTACGATGGCGTGTGATGTCACTGTATCCCAGTCAAATAGATAATCTAGCTGACTCATCACTATCTTGCTGCAGACCTACACATTAATCTCATGACTTATTTAACTGCATGTAGAGCAAGGGCCACAGAGGCAGAGAGCAGCAAGTATCTGTCGAGCAGGTGTGTTTCAGTGTGCGTAAGCAAATAGTTCTGCTTGTTTCTCTTTCCACATCCTCCATTCAACAAACACACCTTCTTCTTCTCTACATCTCAACCCGTCTCTTTTTCCTCTCGGCGACACCTGTGTCCTTCTCCCAGTGTGCGGGACATACCCAGGGCGGAGGCGGAAAGACGCCCCTCCCCCCATGCTGTTCCCATGTCCTTCCTGTCAGCAGGACGTGGAGCTCGGAGAAAAAGGCCTGACAGAATGCCTCCGCAACCTCACTCTGGAGCGTATAGTGGAGAGGTGTGTGTGTGTGTGTGTGTGTGTGTGTGTGTGTGTGTGTGTGTGTGTGTATGTGTGCGTACTGTAGCAGACAGGGTCACAGGTACAGTCTGGTTCCATCAGACTTCTTACTGCTGTCTAGAACATGACTTGTGTTTTTTTATTTGGATCACTATTAGCTTGAAATCAAGAACAAACCACTTCAAATGGCAATAAAGAAACGCAGCAAATAAAGTGCTTAGTCAATACTGCTTTATAAATGAGACAGGAAATCATTTGCTGGAAGGAGATGCTTTAATGAATCTCTCCTTTACCCCAGATTCAAGGTAAACCTAAGTGCAGATTGCAGGGACATCTAAAATAACTGCAGTGTCTGACAACAACAACTCTGGAGAAATGGTTAAGTTTTACAAAAAGTGATGTTGGATAATGAAGAGTAAAGTATTGCATGTCCTTCTTTAATGTTAATTAAGTGAGAGGAAAAATGATCTGAGATTGCAGGAGGCAGTTTCATCGAGTCACGTGCAGCAGTTTCCTGAGGTAGTCGTTCTTTTGGAGAGTGTGACGCTGCATGTTTTACTGCTCAGAATGTACAAACAAAACAGCTGCTGCTGCTGTATCTAGGTCAGGCAGTAACAGAGTTGGACTCCTAACTTTTGAAAAGAGAGCAGGGACAAGCATCTTCCAAGTTTGAAGAGAACTTCTTTGCTTTCTGTTTCTGCTCCTGCAGAACTTTAAGCTCTGCCCTCACCTCTGTGTATCCCTATCTGCCATCCAGGTACAGGCAAACGATAAGTCTGGGCAGCGTGGCCATCATGTGTGGTTTCTGTAAACCCCCTCAGTCTCTGGAGGCCACTAAAGGCTGCGCCGACTGTAAGTCCAACTTCTGCAACGAGTGTTTCAAGCTGTACCACCCCTGGGGAACTCCCCGGGCTCAGCACGAACACATCCTACCCACCAACAACTTCAGGCCAAAGGTTAGTCTGCTTCTGTGTTTTGTACACGACACACAGAAGCTCTCCTTCTATTGTCTTTGTGCCTGATCCTCCTTTGTGCTCCAGGTCCTAATGTGCACGGAGCACGAACAGGAGAAACTTCTGTGGTACTGCCGCAACTGCCAGAGGCTGCTGTGTCCGCTCTGCAAGCTCCGACGAGTCCACCATGGACACAAAGTGTTGCCTATAGCACAGGCCTACCAGGCCCTCAAGGTGAGCGGGTGGAGTCTGTGTGAACAGTCTCAGGATTATAATCAGGATCTGGCTTAGACATTTAACGTTTGTTTTGGTGCTGCAGGACAAGGTCAACAAGGAAGTCGACTACATCCTGGCCAATCAGGAGACAATACAGAGTCAGATCACTCAGCTGGAAGCAGCCATCAAACAGACAGAGGTGAACCAGAGTTTCTCTGCTTTGTGAAAGTGTCTGTTTCTTCATTGTCTTCGGACAAATGAAGCAGAATTTGTTTAACACTATACTGTGGTCTACACAATGAATCCTTGTATTTGTCCTCTGTATAACAGGTTGAACGCAGTGTGTTGAAAAAGGCAAAAAAGCTAAAGTTTTGACACTAATCGACAATAATCCTATTTACAGGAAAATATTTTTTATTGTGTTTGAATCCATTTAAATCACTTTACTTTATAGGTAATAGCTAAATCCCTGTCTCTGTGTTGTCATTCCTTATCTGTCACTGTATATTGTCATATCCTTCTCTGTCTGTCTGTCTGTCTGTCTGTCTGTCTGTCTGTCTGTCTGTCTGTCTGTCTGTCTGTCTGTCTGTCTGTCTGTCTGTCTGTCTGTCTGTCTGCAGGCTAACAGCACAGTGGCCCTGCAGCACCTGATCCACAGTATCCGGGATCTGGGAGCAGCTGTAGCCGAGCGTCAGGGAGCCTTGACTCTGGCCGTGGAGGGATCTCGCAGCAGGAGGGAGGAGGCCCTGTCTGCTCAGGTCTCAGAGAGGCGTGGACTGATGGAGCACGCGGGCCTGATGGCCTACACCCAGGAGCTGCTCAAGGAGACTGACGCCCCCATGCTTTGTACAGGCTGCCAGAGTCACTCACAACAGGTATTGTGACTGTAACACACCAGCTTTTTGACATGTTTGTCTCCTTTTCTCTCTTCTTCATGTGTCCCTGTGTCTGTCCCCCTCCAGGCTGGTGAAGGCCATCGAAAACCTGCAGTGTTTCACCTTCGCTGCAGATTCCTCCTTCAGACATTTTCACCTGGATGCGTCCAAAGAGATCAAACTCATCAACAGCTTGGAATTCATCCGTGGTGCGCAAAGTTCTTTGTTCCCATGATATGAATTCTGCAAAAAATCAAATCATGCTTTGTTTACAAGCCAATTAATGAAATCTCTCCGTTGCCTTTGGCTCATCCGCAGCTCCAGTGGCTCCAGTCATCGACACTCAGAAGACATTGGCATACGACCAGCTGTTCTTGTGCTGGCGCCTCCCTCAGGACTCGGCCCCGGCTTGGCACTTCTCTGTCGAATACCAGCGACGAGCCGGAGGAGCCGCGGCCACGTGGGGGGGGCACCAGATCCCCCAACGCTGAGACGTCCTGGCAGCGCCTGGATGAAGTGAGAGGGACCAGTGCCGTGATCGAGCGGCTGCAGATCGACAGCGTGTACGTGCTCCGGGTGAGAGGATGCAACAAGGCCGGGTTCGGAGAGTACAGTGAAGAGGTGTACCTGCACACACCCCCCGCACCTGGTGAGATATGCAGATGTGTTACATTATATCATCGGTTTTTACATTTCATACATTACAAAAATCATCTTTCCACTTTGTAAAAACTGTCTGATACAAGAATAGGTAGTATGCTTCAAGATTTGAACTTTTTCTAACTTCCATATTTTCCAGTATTGGCATTGTTTGATTGACTAATCTTGATCATTATTTTTCTCTCCATCCCTTGATTTCCTCCATTCCCACTTTTATTTGATTATTTCAGCTCCAAACCCTCTTTTTTGTGTTCGTCATTCCAGTTTCATCCTGGTGCGACTCTCTGTGCGTCTCTGTTTCTCGCTGCAGGTCTGTTTCATTGCACTTTCAACTATTCTTTCATTTATACAGTTCATCCATTGTTCGATCTTGTTGGTTCTACATATGGTAAAAAAAATCTCTACTCTTGATCTGCCTCTTACTCCTCTTCACCTATTTTTTCATGGTGTGTTCAGACTTGTTGTAGTTTTGAATCTGTCCCAGCTACAGGATCTAAATCCTTCCTCCCTCCTTGACTCCTTTCCTTTTTTACTCCCCTCTCCCTGTCTCTTTCTCCTCACTCCTCCTTCTTTCACCTCCTCCCAGTGCTGAGTTTTGCCCTGGACTCTCGCTGGGGTTTGCACTCTGACAGGCTGGCGCTGGGTAGAGGTATGACCTACGCCCGCAGCGTGCCGGGCCTCTCTCTCCTGCAGGTCGCTGACCGCACCCTCACTTCCTGCCACCTGACCTCGGACCTGCTGGTGGCCGACCTGGCCGTCACTCAGGGCCGACACTACTGGGCGTGCTCTGTGGAGCCTGGGTCCTACCTGGTAAAGGTGAGAGGAAATCCTGTCCGTCAGTTGTTTGGATGATGTATCGGCCTTAGCTCCACCTTACTTACCGACTCAAAGTGGATGCGAGTGAATCTTTCCTGTGTGTCCCTCTCCTGCAGGTGGGAGTAGGCCAGGAGACGAAGCTACAGGAGTGGTTCCACCTCCCTCAGGACATGGCCAGCCCTCGGTAACTAAATCTCTCCTTCCTAAATATACAACAGACCTGGTTTCTCATGCCCTGGAAAAGAACAGCAGATATGAATGGGATTTATTGGGACCTCATATTTATTGGGAGCACATTCACTGACACACAGGGGGATTACGAGCCACACCAGAACGGTCGCCTGGCTCTCGTTTACATCAGGATTATTGGAGTTTTAATTGATGCTTTGGCCACTTGGGGGCAGTGGAACCACTTGTAAACAGGAGATTGTAAATGAGAGTGGAGAGGCTGAATCAAAACGGTGAAGTAAAAAGTTGTAAAACTAAAATAGCAAGGAGCATTTAGCCTTGATATCATCAGAAGAACTTACTTTACAATTCAGCTTCTTTTTTTTGCAATGCTAAATCATTTCTTATCACAACTTTTTTTACAAATCCATATTATATTTGGACAACGTTATTATAAATGTACAGTCTAATATAAGGTAACCTTTTTAAGTGGGAATAAAGCCAGACCGTTTTCTGATAAGACAGAAGCATTGCAAGTGGAGTATTTCACATCCTCAGGTCCTACTGTGTTTTTTTTTAAGATACATAATGAACATAATCATCCGTCACTCACCTTTTCTCTTGCCTAATTTCTTTCACCGCTCTTCCTCCCTCAGCTGTGACCCAGACAGCGGCCATGACAGTGGAGCAGAAGACGGCCAGGACTCCCCTCCCTTCTGCTTCCTCACCATAGGCATGGGCAAGATCCTGCTCCCACAAGGGCACGGCCACAGTCAGAGCCAGGCGGACAGCCAGAGCCACGGAGGAGTGCACTCCCACGGCAGCAGCCACAGCAACCTGCCTCACCCTCACACGGCTCCCCTGCCGCCCCGACTGGGAGTGTTACTGGACTGCGATAAGGGACGGGTCACCTTCTACGACGCCCACTCGTTGCGGATGCTGTGGGAGACACACGTGGACTGCTCAGCTCCGGTGTGTCCGGCCTTCTGCTTCATCGGCGGGGGGGGCCCTGCAGCTTCAGGACCTCGTGGCCAGTCGGAGCATCGAGGAGCCGCCGCCACGGAGGGTGACCATCCAGACACGGGCTACAAATCTGAGCAAGTAAAGAAAGAGGCAGTTAATGGACACGGTTCACTCAGAGATCACTCATCATGTTGTTGGAGGACGGGTGTGTGAGTTCCTGATTAACAGCCTTTGATACTTAAATGAACTGTCAACGACAGGGAGATCCAACGACAAATATCTGATATTGTTTTGCATTTGCACATGAAAATATCAAATCTCTCTTTCTTGCTTGATAATATTTTTGTTCCTTGACTATGGACATTGTGGCTGAAGTGATTTCCGACTATGCAGAATCCTGTTGACAGGGTGAGCCAAGCACCTTCCTAACAGATCAGAACAGTGACTTGCGTTGTAAGAAAATCTGCTGTCCATTTACACTTGTCTTTGATACGTAACTTACAGCAATGCAGGTAACTGTCACCTTGTAAAAGCACCTCGGATGAAATGTATGTCTAATTTTTTAGTTACAGAGTGTGAATATGTTTTGGTTGGTGATAAGTAAACCCCTGCTAGCTCTTGTCAGGACATGAACTTTTTTATAGTCACAGTTTTGCATTTCTGAAGGATGTGCGTGACATGTCGGATGAGTAAACGTCTCACTGTTGCCTCTGTGTTTCAGATTTACAGAGATCAGAGTTATAAAAACAAGGTTGTGAAGAACAATGCTCTCATCACGCTGGTCTACTCACAAACCTGTGAAGACGTTTCATTGGTTTACGTTTCGAGAGAAGTTGAACATTCAGATGGCCTACTTGTTCGGTATTAAACTGTGGAGTCTGACTGATTTGCACATACATATTAATGATCAGCTGGAGGAAGTGGAGAGATGACAACCAGCTGAAGAAGGTCTAATTTAAGAGCTCTGGTTTCTTACAGCGTTTCTCTAACGCAGCTGACAGTCGCCCATTTACTAACTGACTGACTCCCAGTAAGGTTGAGGGAATGTAAGAGTCGAGTCATGTTTTATTACAATGCAAGAGATTGTCTTTATTCTAATATTTTCAAATCAACTGGCTTTGACTGTATTTTAATATACGCTATGATTTTCTGGTGTGTGTCTGAGAGAGGGAGAGCTCTGGCTGTGACTTTCATGCTTTCTGATGTGTGTTTGTGTGTATGTGTGTTTGTGTGTGTGTATCCTGTCTTGAACAACTCGTGTCGACTCCTCCTCTCCCGTTACAGCGCAGCACTTGAATGACTTTAGACTGTAGCATCTCAGAAATCAGAATCGACAAATTTAGACTTTGCAGAATGTTTCTATCATGTCACGACAAACACAATAAATGACTGAAAACTAACATGGAGTCACTTTGTGTCGATGAATGAGCAAACTGGAAGCTGTGAAGTGAATTGTATTTATATTTAATGTATGATGAGTAAATGTTGCTCTTGCATAACAAAAACAGGAGGAAAAAATAAGTGGCGTTTGACTATGACATCAGAAACTTTATCTTTAGTATCTGCCATCCTATACAGACAAACCTGTCAATGTTCTTTGTTGTGAACCTCTCACACCTGTCATGCCACCGCCCTGCTAATGCCCACCATCGAAGTTATAAACATGTCAAACTCCAACGTCGGTTTGATTGTCGCACGCTTTTTGTACTCACTGTAAACACATGAAACGTGTTCAGCTTGAGATGATTAAAAATAGTATGTCTTTGTTCTAATGTCACGCAAACACCCATGATGGTGTGGTTCCACCCTGCAGATGAAGGCGAGTGTTCCCTTAATCACTCCAAAGTTCCAGAGCTGCTTGAACAGGTAAGGTGGATCTTTTGTGCCACAGGGATTAAATATAATAATCCTATTTTTTTAAAGAACCATGGCACCACACCTCACAACACATGATTCACAACTACTGCAGCAGAGAGACGCTCCACATCTGTGTTGTGTGTCAAGAGATCAGAAAGACGGAGGGATGAGCCACTGGGACTGGTTCTTATTCATCTATCTTTTTTCTAATTTCATTTACTTTATCCTTTATTAAACCTGGGAAGTCCTATTGGGATAAAACATCTGCTCAGCCAGTGAGTCTTGGTCAATATTGCAAACAAAAGATTCATAGAAGAGATGTGAATAGATTTACCTGCAAGAACAAAACCAAAACACAGACAATAGAGACAAAACATACAAATATTGGGGACTAAGAAAATTGAGGCAAATAACAGCTTATGTGAAAAGCAAAGACATCATTCTATATTTAAAAAGAGATATTTCACAATATTTTTAAAGATGTCAACAGCGGATGAAAGGGCCAATAAAAATATGCCTTGCAGCTCATTCCATGACTTATTCAACTATGGGATGTTCCAGAAAGATATAGATACAGAGTGGCTGCATATTTGTAATTAACCTTTTGACATTCACAGCGAATTTTGTGTCCACCAAAACAACGAATGGAGCTTTTCTCAATGTGATCTGTCTGCTTCAGGGGGTTGCAGTTCAAAACTTTGCCAATAGGTGTCGACATTGATCGTGCTTTGATTCCCTCTTACTACAATAACAAACACTGAAGTGAAATGGGTGGTGATGGAGTGTGTGTGTGTGTGTGTGTGTGTGTGTGTGTGTGTGTGTGTGTGTGTGTGTGTGTGTGTGTGTGTGTGTATGTGTGTGTGTGTGTGTGTGTGTGTGGGGTGTAAAGTCAGAAGCAGGTGTAAGATGTGTCAACACGGACTCGTCTGACCACAGATCTGTGTTGACATGTCAGACACTGAGGACTTTTCTGCTTCTTCCTGAGCCGCTGTGTTTACACCCACAGTCTGAACATGAAGAGGTTACACCTGGAATAATACAAAGGCTCCCTCACTCTCCTTGTTTCCCCCTGGAGCACTACTTATTTAATCGTTTTTTAATAGTATTTTTGTTTTGAGGCGGTTTCATGTGTTAATAAGCACCAACGTATTTACACGACACATACGAAAAATGACATGATACAACAACAAAAACAAGAAAAAGCTATAAAATATCAAATCTATAAAAATCGAAATCAATAGCCAGTTATTGTTCATGAACACTCTGACACCATTAAACCTGATTGTGTATGAAAACAATATGTTTTCTCTCTCATCTCGATTCCGGCCTATTCAGGGCTCCGGTCCCACTGTGGTTGCATCACTTCATCTTAGCTACAGCCAAGTTTAGTTTACCTGTGTTTACATGACAGAACTCCTCCCCACAAGGGTTCAGCCATGTTTTTCTGTGTGTTTGCACGCAAACAAGTAGGTGTGAATTACCAGAGTAATCAACCGTGTGTGGTTGTGTCATTGCCGTGTCAGGTGAGCAGATGATGGGGATGAATAAGCAGCTCAACTGTATTAGGTAACAATAATAAGACAAACCTGTTTTGTTTGTCTTTGAATGTTTGGGAATTATGATGAAAACAGACTCTCTATGACTGGAAATGTGGAGTCATTAGACTTGTGTGTTTCATGTGTTGGCAGTGACTGGAGCGCAAAATGGTAAAAAATGATGAGTGCCATGCAGAATAACTTCTCAGCTGAATATGGTGCAGCGAACTTTCAAATGTGCAAACAGAGCAGGAAGCTACAGAAATGTTGAGTCCGAGTCCCCTGAACAGCTGTGTCTCCATCTCTACCCAGCACCGCTGCACATTAACGGACAAGTGTGTTCTGCTGCACACATGCACACACACACGACACAAACATGTAGACTGCCTGCCCACGAAACCTTGTTCCAACTGGGACTGTCGAACAAAATGCATCTCCACTAATGGACCCAATCTGTCAACAACATCAAAACAAAACTGTTTTTGTCTTCAGCTATGAACACACACACACACACACACACAGACACACATACACACTGACACACACACACACACACACACAAATCCACTTTACATGGTTTCCATTCAAAAATACTTCAGCACACAAAGTCAGACACAAATCTGCCTCATGTGTTTGTCCTGGATGGATGGATGGAGCCAGCGTGCTCAGACAGGGCCAAAGCCCCCGCAGGCTCTGGGAGTATTTAGGTTTGAGTGAGTGTCATTTTTAGACTGGAAAATTATTAGATGTTCATAAAGCCCTTAACCGACTGTAACACCTGTTTGGCTCGATCTTTTATTGTATTCTACCCAACTACAAGCTGAGCTGTGGCCGTTTGCACTCGAGTATAACGATCTCTCACACAATAAGAATGAGAACTCTGTGAGATAAAATAATCATTTGAGGCAGCAAAGCACAGTGTTAACTTTTTATTGATACCATTAAAATTGAATATTGTGTTTGAAAAATGTAATGCTGTTGTTGTCAGATTCATCGGTGTCAAGCACAGTTATTAAATCTCTGATGGGCTCTGCTGGTAAAACAGAAGGATACCCGACAAGTGATTTAAGGTAAATGTGTACGTTCATCCTCGCTGACAGCCTAATAACCGGCTGTCCACATATCACTTCGCCCGCTGTTCCCATTCCGAAGGGGCGGCAGAGGCAGGCGGAGGAAGAGGAGGAAGGCGCGGGGAGCAAAAACAATTTATGAAGACGGAGACAGGACAGGACATAGTGAAGCACACTCAGACCCCCAGGACTCCCTGAAGGTTCGGCCTGTTCATCTATTTCCGTGGCAGAAGTACACAGCACGGATCTGTCAGCACCAACTGTCCCCGCTGAAAGAGCCGAGGACTCACATTTTTGCATGTGTGGTTGTGTTTGCATGATGAAAAGGGAAGGTGGTCCCTGTGTGTAACCTGCAATGCATGCGTTGAATTCTTGTGTGAGCCCCTCAGCTGTGCCACCTCCGAGCTCTGAGGAAGAAAAGTGCTGATTATAAAACCAAAACAAGGCCGAACTGGGGATAGAGAGTCACTTGCTGCTCCCTGCACATGGTTCCCCTATAAATACCAGCGGCAGCAACTGCATTTACAAACAAGGCAGTGCCTACATATGCATGCAATGAAAAAGTTATGACTCAAAGCTCCTGTGCTAGAGAGGCTTTTATGTGCAGCAATTTGTCAATCAGTAAAGTCTCGTGCATATCAAACAAACCTGAAGAGGGTTATTTTGGGTCTCAGGTGAGACAGCCCTTCTGCTTGTAAAAACAACATAAATCTCGGGCTGACAGTTTCACTAGGCAGGCCTGTTTATCAGCGCCGATGATCTGAGTGTAAGGTTACAAAACACGGACGTAAACTCAGAGACTATTCCACAAATGCAAGAGCAAGAATGAGGAATCACTGGGTAATTTCTTTACGGTACAAAAGGTGAAGGAGGACACTGATAAACTGAGCGAGATGACATGAGTAAGAGATATGTTTCAGGGAAAGGAGATGAAAAAACAACAATGAGAAGGAGATTAATGAGATGTCAGTGTGGAAGAGGAGGGGGGGGGGAGTAGTGTTCATGGCAATAATTAGATAAATAAGTCGAGGGACGAGTGCAGCAGGGACGACTGGAATGGGTGAGAGGTCGCCTGGAAAACCGAGAGAAGCACATTCCTTCTTTCTCTCTTGTTCTCTTCAAAACAGCAGCTGGGACAGGTGTGCTTTTACTGATGGCAGAAAGTGCACATGCTGCTGACTGCCTCCCGGTGTGCTCCCTCTGTGTGTGTGTGTGTGTGTGTGTGTGTGTGTGTGTGTGTGTGTTTATATGCTGAGTGTGCACAATGTCTGGCTGCCGACTGCATGCAAGCGGAGACTTAGTTGTGTATAATTACGGCGGAAACAAAACCCCAAAGAACAGAATTCGGCCATAATGACAAAAATAGACATCTGAATGCACACATGGTGTTTGTTGGGGAGGGACTGCAAGAGTGTCTGTGTAAGAGACAACATAGTGTGTGTACAATGTGCAAGAAGGACGTGTGCGATGTGCGTGTGTGTGTGTGTTGTTCAAGGAGACAGTCTCTACTCCAGGAAACAGAGGGATCCTGTTTGTGAGCTGTTCTCATTGTTCGGCTGATTACCGGCCCTTCACCCTTACTCCACCACACACACACACACACACACACACACACACACACACACACACACACACACACACACACACACACACACACACACACACACACACACACACTCATATACAAGACACTGGCCTCGTGTTCCTACTTGGCCGTGGACCAAGGCTCTGTACACATCAGCGCGGCCGTGCTTTGATTTTTCCCGTCCAACATTTAACACAGTGTCTCTTCACAATGCAGCCATAGTTCCTAATGAGGGGTGTGTCGGGCCAGGCTGACTCCAATGCATTGTCCCTGCAACCTTATTGATATCTGTCTCTTTTCAGCAGAAGACAACACCTAACACTCCCTTCTCTTCTCCTGGACTCCTCATCTACTCATGTGTCCTCCTGTCCTCCACACCCTCCTTTTCCCTCCTGTCTCCACGTTATCTGGGACAGAATCTGGGTTGTTTGGCCCAACTCACTTGTTTGTAGTGAAAAGCAGACGTGATGTCTCCGACTTGTTTTGTCTGTTCACCACTTTCAGTCCAGACCGAAATCTGAACATCTATTCATGGGAGGCAACACATTTTGTACAGCTATTCGTGGTACCCAGGGGATAAACCCACTGACCATGCAGGTACTGTGACTTTTCCATTAGAGAGATAGTGGCTACCTAGATTGGTTTAGCCACTAGCTGAAATTTTAGCTTTTTTAGTTAAGTCCATTTGTCCTTTATTTACCCTGTAATCATACCGTTGTTCATGACAACACCTAATGACATCTGGGTGTATTTTGTGTGTAGTACTAAATAGCAGTTGTTAAGATAATGTTGTAAACATTGTGTGCTAAGCAGTTGGCGTGTCACTGTGACCATGTTAAAATAACTCAAAGCAGCACTGTCCCTACCATAGACGGTAAAGATGGACAACATTTTTTTTAGGTAGTTCCTCTGATTATATAAAGAGGGTGAACCTTCATGATTGACAGCTGAGACTGACTCACGATTGGTCGATCACATGTATATAGGCGTGCCCTAGCTATCGCGGCTCCATCCCTCATCAGACTCTGGCTCCAAATGACTTCTTTGACCCAAGATGGCAGCTTTTCCTATCCAGGATATTTTGGCTTCATTATTGGATCGTGGGAGGAGCTGGAAATGTGTCCTCCATTTTAGATGCAAGGGCCCGGTCCCACATGCACGGCTTTGCATGGAATTTAGCTTTGATCCACAACATTTACTTCACATTCACACATGACCGTTCTGTAAACAGCTAGTTTTCCGCATGGCTGTACAATGTTGTTTTGTCTTTTTACTAAACTTTACAAATACAATAAAACAAACCAAACTGAACTTTCCCTGTGATATTCTTTGATTCTTCTCCCTACTTCTATCTCATTTGTGCACGCTGCCACTCTGCCTCCTCCATCTCCTGCTCAAAGTTTTCCCCTTCTCTTTCTTGTTCTCTTTCAACTGTAACTCATTTATCTCCAGCTCGCAGTCCTCTCAGCTGAGCTCCTCTCCTGCATAACATTCGATTCCAGCACAATGCTGTGTTGTGTCTGCACTAGGCTCTTTCAGGGGCAGGCTCTTTGAGCTCAGGAAGAGAGGCCAGTGTAACACACACACACACATGGGATGAGAACCTCTGGCATGGGCTTTCCCACCACTGCCCGCTCTGTATCAACATGCTCACATAAACAAACTCATTCACACTGCTGCACCATCAAACAAGGCTTTTAGTCTCTTACACAACCAGCCCACTACACACACAGAGTTATCTCCACACATCTGCATGTAGGCTCATTACTGCATTCAAAACAAAAACCAGAGGACTGCAGAACGAGTGTTTGTACTTCAAGGGTCAAGTGCAGCCATCATGCTTCACTGATTTTCTCCTTTCGACCATCTTCAACACTTCAAATCAGAAACTTAAAGTCATTAATGGTTATGATAAACATTTATTTACCCAACACAAAGATATTTCGTCCCTTAGAAGAATTTGCGTTACACACATCCTTACTACTGGTAATAATAAGGACACAAACACTATTTAAGTACCTATGAAAGTCTCAAGAAAGATAAGTATGATTATTTTTTGTAAACATATCTTATAGTGTTAATCTCTTCCTGCATTTTATTTAATCTAAGAAGAATATATATAAAAAATAGAATTAACAAAAACCTAGATAATATCTGATCTCTAACCCTGTATCAAAAAGACTAGGAAACAAAATATATATAGAAAACCTTTCTGGACAAATATAGCTTACTGACTTGATATTCAGTCTAGTTGGTGATGCAAAGTAACAACTCAGAGAGACATCTGGATCTCCACACCCGGCAGTGGTGAGAAATATGAAGCTGTACGGTCCATCGTTTGACGCTACATGTGTACCATTTAACAGGGAAACTACATTTTGTATAAAAATAGCAGCCAACAAGTTGCCACTCCAAACGATCTTTGGCTCATACAAGGTGACGGAGATTGGGTCCAATTCACAGGAGTGTGAAGAGAGTTTTTTTATGGATCAATAAATGCCATTAGACACTGATGGCAATCATGACCTAACAGAAGGCACTTGAAAGACATGAAGAGGAGACACAGGTCACAAGTTTAACAAATAGATGCACTAAACCCCAAATAAAAAACATATTTGAAAACATCATGATTTTTTCCTCAAACCACGTAACTGTAAACCTTCATATCAATCCCCAAAATGACTAAGACAACAAAGGCAAGACATTATCTCCACTTCATAAGTGGAGTCGCACGCGGAATGATTGTTTCTCATCATGTGACCCTGTGTCACTATCAACAAGAGCCTCGCTGCAACCTAGAAATGTGTCGTCTCACATGCTGCTCTCATATGTGCATGGACTTATAGGAAGGCGAGCTTTGATTGGCAGACGAGAATTTCCAGAACAGATACAATCTGAGGAGGCTGGTGAAGATTCCTGGAGTGTTTGGAACCTGGGACGAGCACAAACAGGGAGAAGAGGAGAAGACATAAACAATGGCAGTTTTCCTTTAAATCAAACAATGACAAAAGCTGCGTTCACAAGCGTCTTACCACAATATAGTTATCGTGTAGCTGCAGGCCGTAAAGGACCCAGGAGGTTGAAGTGAAGAAGGTGGCTACAGTCAGGGGGAAGGACAAGCACTGCACGTCCCCACTACGCACTATCTTCACCTGGAAGAGAGGAGAGCAGCACAGTGACAATTAGTTAACAAGGAAACTGTATTTGAATCCTATATTAATTTATGTTTATGTATTTACAGAGAATCAAATGACTGCAATGTAAAAATAATCACTTGTAGTAACAGGCAAATGGAACTATAGCATAGCTCTGCATTACGCTGTCACTCTGAGCGTTTTATTGCTTTTAAAATACAGAGAAACTTATTTCTACTCATGACCTGAGACTTCCACATCTGTGATGCCTAAAATAATGAATCCAGATACATTTTAATGATGATGTCTGTCTATTAGATGTATAATCATGTTTTTGCCCCGTCCTGTTTGTTTGTCAGCAGAATTTTAAAAAAAAACTAAAAAAAACTGTACATATTTTCACAAAACCAGGTGTAGAGATGGGACACGGGCCATGAAAGAACCTTTTTAATTTTGGACAGATCCAGACAGAGGAGCAGATCCAGGAACCTTTCATCACATTCTTTAACAATGTGAAATTGAGCTTTAACCAATACAGAGGAAGAAATTCATTGAACTAGATTTGAAAAAAATCTGGAATGTAGGAATGTTCAAACCTATGACAAGAGTGGAGGGTCAAATCCTAGGAATCTGCTCTGTACAGTGGGATACAAGTTTTTTTTGGGATTTGTTTAAATCCCAGATACAGTAATTCTCAACGGTTTATTCTTCCATCTGATTTCCTTTTAGCTATGTTCTCACAACTGGTTGTTACAACTCTATTATCAACAGGTATGAATTTATGAATATTGTCTTAACATGGCATTTCCCTTTAAAAGATCAAAAGCACAGCTGGAGTGAGCTGGAATGCCCTGTATGAGGATGGCTTAGGGTCTAGTCATCAGGTGTAGTACCAGCATCACATTATGTAAACTGTAAAAAGCAAACTAAATGTAACCAAGGGGATAAGGAACAAACAGACAGAGGGGCAATAACAGGAAGACACAGATGAGGAAAAGAAAGGCAGGAAACTCTCTGTGGGTCATTTGGAAGTGTGAGGCAGATGGAGGGAAGGAGACAAACAGGATGGTGGACGGACCCAAAAGATGATACGTAGACAAAAAAGGAAAGAGAGAGAACAAGGGATTCATTCCTTCACCGGTAAATAGCTGCACGTGCAGAGTTGACATGAAGACGAGGGGAAATAATATACTGCTTACAGTTGTATACAGAGTGCTGGGTGAATAATGTGAAGCTTGGCATTCAGTATGTGGAATTACGGGTTTTACAGAATGACTTCCTTCTGAGAAGGTCTGTACTTAAACTGGAAAGATTAACTCTATATTTATAAATCATTAAAAGTTCCTCCTTTAGTCGGCTACTTAGCTACTGAAGAGTATCAACAACAAATTTCAAAGGTCTGAAGATTATGGACTATGCAATGTTATGGCTGCACTTTGAAAAGCAGCCAGTCGCCATTGGACTGATTCTTCTGGGGAAGAAGACAAGATTCATCGTGCGATGAAGACCTACTTTAAGTATGGTTTTAAATGAAAGATACTTAAAATAACTCAATCTAATGCAAAATAAGATATGAAAATAATAAGGGAACAATTATATTGTCCTCATATATCTAACTGTGATGTAAAACAGGGAAGTCAAAAAGTTTTCTAAAAGTCTTATTGTTATATATATATTCCAAGTGTTGACAGTCACTTTTCTTTACATAACCTAATTTCCCTTTGTGCATATTAAGAGATATTGTTCGATACCTTTCTCCATCCCACCATCCCACTGTGTATTCCAGATAACAGCACTTCAGACTGTTGTCTTTGCACTGTTTATCTGACTTTGTCTGTTTGTCTGTGATGCATGTGAGTCGTACCAGGTCTGTGAGCGGGGACAGGTACATGCTGACGGTGACCACGCTGCAGGTGAGGCCCAGCTGGCTGAGCTGAGTCTCTCCCTCGGGGAGAAACACGCTGAAGTAGAACCACCCGCCGACCAGCACCATAGCTGCTGCAAGAGTCTCGGACATCACCAACCTCTGAAAGAAACACGCAGGGAGATGCTGAGAGACAGATGTGCAGGACTTTCACAGATTAAACCAGTTGGATCTCCCTCAGTGGGGGGGAGGGGGGAGAGCAGCACTGACCTTCTGGTTGGTGTATTTCAAGTACATGGTGATGTAAACGATCTGCAGGAAGGCTCCGATAATGTTGACCAGGGTAATCGTCTGATCCTGCTTCAGGATCCCATAATACAACCAACCTAGGTTACTATGGAAACAAGACAAGCATGACACACCTGTGGTACTGAACTGATGACAGCAGCTAATGTTCAGACCTGGTATTAACATCCATACTAAGAGATCAGGGCACACTTGTTACAGCTTTATGCAAATGTTATAACACCTGGAATTAAAATGCGTCCTGCATGTGGCTCCTGTGATCACTTGAGATCGGATCTCACTTCCCAGCCCCATATGCAAATAATAACTTACGTCACTTGTGTTCTGCAAAAAAATAACGTTGTTTTAACTAAGTGTGATTTTTACTGAAGTGACCAATGAAAAGGTTTGTGATAGTTGTGCAGGGAGGGTAGAGGGAGACAGAGAGAGAGAGCAAGCAGAGTCAGGAGGGGCTGAATGGTTGAATGCACGCAATTATGTAGAAAATCGTCAGTCATTGCGTTGTGTTTAGTTTTGATATTAAGTTGGGAAGAGAAGCTTCAAAGTAAACTTTTCTGCTTTCACACTGCAAAAAGAACAGATGGTGATACCACGTCTGAACAGGATCAGAGAATTATTCAGGGCTGTTCAAAAACACACTCACTTCAGACATGTGGTGAGGAAAGGGAGAAACTGGATGTTCTCTGTACTTTTGGATTCTCGCATCTTCTTTAGGTCGCTCCTGGAAACACACACACACACACAACCACACACAGACACACACACACACACACACACACACACACAAACGCACGCACACGCACACAATCATAATAAACTTGAGAGAAAGAAAGAACGACACATATTCAGAGATGCACGTTTGGTTACTTTTGACTTTAAAGAAACACTTTTATCTGTGTGGTGGAACAACAACAACAACAACAACAACAACAACAACACAACTCCATGCAGCAGCCAAGGCTAACACCCGTGTCCCAGCTGTCGCGTTTCCTAGCAGCCTCACTAAACCAAACAGCAGTCAACCAGGATGTGGAGCTGCCATCACTCATCAGGACAAACTTACAGTCCGGTCGAGAACATCCCGACCGTGAACACGATGCAGGCCCATGACAGAAGCTGCAGCAGATCCATGGGACGACAGAGAAACGTCCAACACACACAACCAGCTGCGCTTCGTGTCCTTCGTGCTTTTAGTCACGAAAGCTGGAATTTGCTTGAATTCACAGATGAACTAACTCCGCTGGCGTTTCTCTCCTCTCGCTGTATTTCCGTGTTTGCAATCAGTGTGTCGAGGACCTCCGCCCTGTGATTGGCTCCCTGCTGAAGCCGGTGGGGTGGTTTTGGTCCAATGGGGTACTGCAACGCGAGCGTACGTTTTGCGCACGTCATCACGTAGAGAGAATTTGGAAGAGAATGTTGGATTTGAAGAAAATCTTTAAAGAGAATGTTGGATTTGAGCAGGAGATGAATAAGCATAACTCCATTAACAGAGAAGAGAAGGATAGAAAGACGTTTGATATTAGTATCCAAAACTTTTTTAGCTGCAAGTTTTATTTGTCATATGCAAGTTAACACAGGGTCAACAGTACAAGACACAAATAAGAGTGAAATTAAAAAGTGGACTATTATTATCACTGCCATCACCAATAACAGTAATAACAATAACAACAGTAACAACAATAATACTAGTAACACAACAATTAAGGCACATTGAAAGGCCTTTTCAGATGTTTTTTTGAACATTTCTGTTGAGGGAGAGAGTTTTGGGGGGAATTGGGGACAGCTGTAGAGAAGGCCAAGTCCCTCATCTTTGGGACAGACAGCACTCTCTGCTGAGATGATCTCTGTGTGCGGACTTCATGGTGTTTGGACATATAGGACAGGGTGAGACCATTTAGTGCATTCTACACAATCCTAAGATTTTTAAAGTCAATCCTGTAGCTGACAGGGAACCAGTGTAGAGAGGAATTCCGTCTTTTATGACCTAGTTCAAACTCTTGATGTAGCAGGTTGAACCAGTTGAAGATGGGATAAAGAAGACTGAGTGATTCATATCATTTTATATATATTTATATCTATGCTGCAACAAATTATATTATATAATGAGCGGTCACAAGTGGAAAAAGCCTTACAATTTTGGATCCATAGTTTCCATGAAATCAGGTATATACTGATGACTTCAAAATAAAAATAAAAAAACTAAAGAGGACAGAGAGTGGTGACACAATTTTATCAGAAAAGATTAAAAAAAGTCTAATGAACAGTGTCACTGCCACATCGATCAGGTGGTAAACTTAATGCTATTAACTGATAGAATACCTGCTTTATAGTTACCAAAGACATTCAGCCTTACAATTAGAACTCAGTGATACAGTGTTACAGGCTCGTATTCTCTTACACAACAGACACCGACAACAACCGCTCACAGCTAGTAAACATGTCCGCTACATCTGTATGTTTGTCGCCGCTAGCTGCGTTTCAATGCGACCTCATATAATGGTTCCAACTATGCGGGAAATTGTCAAATGTTATAAAATGTTACAATGTAACATTAAACGTTAAACTAAATAAGTACATTTCTTTTTTTTATAAATTAAATTAAAAACAAAACAAAAATGTAAAATAACAAAAAGCCAATTAATTTGCCTGAAAAGACAAAAAATAATAGCCAGGTTTGCTCAACCCTTGAAATGACCAACTATAAAATATAATTTCTGAAATTTGTAGGACTGCAAAGCAGCACTGAGCGGTCCCGAGCATATGCATTTTGAAGCAGTGCATGCCTTTTGCCTTTTGCTGGAAAAAAATAAATGAAGTTAATCAAAACATAGAACTGCATGCTGCCTTCCTATTTAGCAGAGTTTCATTTCTCAGAATATCTCTCGGATTTGGCCTTTAACTGGAATTATCTGTAATGTATCATTTTCCCTCAGTCCTTTATGAGTTTGCATCTGTTTGACATTTCATTTTCCAGTGTTTTCCTGTGTATTATATTGGATTTCTTTCATTTTTGTGAAGATGATTTTTACATGAAGCTCTTTAAGGTTATATCAATCCATCTTGTTCCATATATTCATAACAAATAATTGATGGACATGCATTGGTAACCTTTGCTTTAACAATGCATGCAAGTTAGGGATTTAAAAAAATGTTGAACATTTCTATATGACATCATATAGAACTGAATAATAACTACTTCCATTTTTGGTCTCCTCCTTCAATAGAATGCTGTGGTCTAGTGATCCATTGGCTGCATTGCAACAAGATATCTAAGAGCGTGTGATCACTATGCAGGGAATTTAAACTATGACGCGATTATGGAAAAACAAACAGTTCTGTTTTATGCTCTGGTTTCGAAACGTACATGTTGCATGGTTTTACAGGACATGGTGACTTTTGACAGTTTTCAGTCAGCTCTGAGGTTGAAGCCCTCTGCTCCTCTTCATTCCAACGTACCACTGTGTGGACGGATGTTCACCTTTCCCTCAACAGAGGATGTAAAGGGCAAAGAAAAAAAAGAGAGAGTGCGCGAAGGAGGTGAGAGTGACACCTTCGCACCCGGTTGTCAGTTTGCTTGTTGGCCTCTCTCCCCGCACTATCCCGCGCTATCTCCCCTTCATCGTCCCCCTCTCGGTTTCTCGTGTTTGGTTTTCAGACTGTGAAATCGAAGCCAAGGCAAGCTGTGTCACCGGGGATGAAAGATGTAGAGGGCAGAGGAGAGGGGGCTGAGAAAATAGAGCCTGGGGAAGACCTGGGGGTGGAAATCTGAAGGGGGCTGGAGAGATGGTATCGGGTCGGAGCCTTTGCCAAATGGCCATCCGTCACAAACTCACGAAACTCAGTGGGATTTCAAGATCCAATGTGGGTTAATACACAAATTGATTTAAAAAAAAAGAAGTCAGAGAGATACTTTTTATGACATCACAATTTCTTTATTTCATTTACAAAATGATAGATAAAAAAAAACTGTAAATAAAATGCGGGTAGTCCCTTCAGTTTGAGGTTTGACAACGTGCAAGTGGGATCACATCTGCAAACATCCGCCAGTGTACCATACCATGATACTGTCGAGGCAGCAGAAATGAGTGAAGAACCAATGCGTACAGAAGAGGCTCAGCTCCCTGACAACCCTGCTATCATTTAGGTTTTAATCTGGTTTGTTTTCTTGATCAGCGGCTCCAAATCATGTAGAAAGTATTATGGATTAGGATTTTTTACTTACACAAGGAACCAAATTAATTCTGATGTATTTTGTGCGACATAAATGCTTTGTGTACTTCATATTGAGTGCAATGTTAGACACAAGTCATTCAGTTGTTTACTTGTGTTGAGTTATAATTTAAAAAATGTGCGATGTGACACTTTCTGTACTAAACTGTATAACCTGTCTGCTTCCAGGGCTACAACAGGGAGCTGAGTGCTACATGACAAAAAAGAAAAATACTACATATTGTATTGTATAACACGTTGGCAGTGAAGCCAACAACATCTCCAAGAAAAGGGAGGAAAATGACATTATTGGCAGTTTGAAACCAGTAATACATGCACAGCTGTACCAACAGGTATGAAGATCTGAGAACAGGATAATGAGAATAACGGGTTCCTCTTGCTTCCAATCCAACTTTGATCCGTGTTATTCAAGTGTGTTGATCCGTTTTGTCCATGATGACTGAAGATGATCATAAATGGTCGTTAATGAGAATTCCATCCTCGTAATAAAGTAAGAAAAAAAAATGTCTTTGAGGTCTTCTTCTTTGGAACGATCCACGTTCCACATGCACACAAACCAACACATCAAACACACTCACACACACTCTGAAAGCTTTGTCCATGCTTGTATAAAAAAATCTGTATAAAAAGAAAATCTCTGAGTGTTCATGGTCCCAATGACCTGCATTGGTGTGGTATAGTCTCTGCTCTGCTCAGCTTTAGTGCAGCATCGGGACTAATAAGACTGGGATCATGGTGAGGAGGAGTGAGAAGGAAACCAGCTGCACGCCTGAGTTGCCGACGCTCCTCTGGACGTTTGGCTCCATCGCAGCAGGGTCATCTGAGGAGAGAAAAGGGAGGTGAGGTTCAGTTTCAGAACTCACCCAGCTGAGCACATCTGAGACGCGGCCCTGCTGTGACTATTTTGCATCTGTCTGGTATTTTGTAGGAGAATCCTCACCTGCTGGGAGCCGGTTCGAGGGGTTGTGAACTCCTCCGGTGGCAGGAAACTTCATTTTCCCTCCATCTAAACTTTTCCCCAGCTCCTCCGCCTTGGATTTGTCGATGTGAGATTTCCCAGTGCCTTTGTGTCCGGCCACATCCACTCGCAGCTTCATACAGTCCTGGCCGTGGTGATGCATTGGCTTGGCTGAAGAAGATCGGAGGGAGGGAAATGTTTGAATACCAGAAACCTCAGAGGCACAGCAAGCAGATAAAAAGCCAGTGGTGCATGATTATTGATACTTACAGATATAATAGTAGCTCTCTCCCTGTCTGAACTCCTTGCCCAGGGTGAAGGGCGTGAAGCGCTGGAACTTCTCCGAGAATTTCTCAGGCGCGTGGGGAGCGAAGGGCCGGGAGCACTCCCACCGGAGCTGGTCAAAGGAGTGAGGTTTGCACACGTCGTAGTCCTCCTTCTCCACCATGTACAGGACGTAGCGCTCAGCTGCATGCGATGACACCTCACCGTGGGCGTAGTGGGGGCAGACGATGTCCAAATAGTCATTGATGCGCACGTCCACCGTGTACTCATCCCACAGGAAGCTGCAGGGAAACAGGAAGAGAGGAGGTTAGTGACAGATGTCCTCGTTTTTAATACACATAACACATGAATCACATGGGCAGTTATCGTCTGCTTCTTTGCACACGTGTACAACACACGCCCAGGCTCATGGAGAAAACAGGGAATAGTAATGAGTGCTAATCACGAATAGAAACGTGCAGAAACAGAAAACAGGCTCCCTCGAACAAACAAGGCGTGTGTGCTTGTCCAAACCCGCCGCTGACACAGAATTAGCAGGTCGGACTTGTTCACTTTTGTTTTTGGATAAGAGAACACACCCAGGATCAACCTCAGCCACTCAAACCATCTCACTCACACACCATCTCTCTCTCTCTCTGACAATTTAGCCTTCAGCAGAAATTCACTTCTCACCTACTTACAAGCAGAAAACATGTTAAGTGTAAGGAGCAACCCCCCGAGCCCAGAACACACCACTTCACTTCTGCCATACGTCCACTTCTCTGTCTGTACAACTATGTGACCCTTTCTGCCAAGTCTTTTACAGCTGTCTCTACTTTCTTGTTTCTTCTATTTGTGACTGCACGACTGTAATTTCTCTAATTTGCCGTCTCTATCTGCATCTGTGTCTCTCAATCTCTCTCCAATTTCATCAAAGACAGAGGCACAGTGGGTGGAGACAGCCAGACTGCCGCTCTCCTTCTCCCTTTTCATCTTTACCCTTCATTTAGTTTTATGGCTCTTTTTCAGCCTTCCTGTCTCCTCTTCGCTCACTTCCCATCCTTGTGTCCCCCCTGTGTCCTAATGAAGCAGGGGCGCCGAAAAATAATTATAAATCCGGTACAGTCCTGCTGCATGGAGGCACATTTATAGTAATGTTGCCCAGTGAGAACAAATAAAGCGGATTTGGGGGGGTTGTGTCAAGTAGAACTATAACTTATTGTTAATAAACAGCTACGACTGAGCAATGAGTGAACTCTAACCCTGTAAAATTCACTTTTACTCCCACGTTACGACAACGTTTCTCCAGGTGAGGCTGTCCTCATGTGATGCGCGGCTGCCTGACATCTTGGGCGATCGGCCAAGAGCCGGGAGGTGAAGACAGATTTTTATTTTTGTGCGACGCCCATAACATCTTTAAGGGGGTGAAAGAAAAAAAACTTGTTTGAAACGAATCACTGCTTGTGTTTGGGTGAGAGAGTGTCGTATAGAGAGTGAAAGTGACAGCAAAACACCTCCTGTGTCAGCCATTGTTAATGTGTGCTGCAAGTGTGTGTGTGTGCGCGAATGAGGCCGGATCAAAGCATGTTGTGGCTCCTGTTGTTGTGGCCTCTGTTCGGACCCCCTGGTCGAGTCACAGACACACTGGCTCCAAATGTGGGCCTCTGACCCCTCCTTCCTGCCAGTGTGTGTGTGTGTGTGTGTGTGTTTCATTTAGGGCTAACCTGCTTGTCAAAACACGCTTTGTTAGTCGAGCACAACTCTACACTTGTTATCCAGGGCTAATAAGCTGATCACCATCCTCCACTCACAATCGCTGCTCCCTCTAAGAAAAGCTTCTTTGAAAGTGCGTGCACACTCCTGTGTAGGTATGCACGCCTTTGCGTGTGTGCATTCATGGGTGTGCGTGTGTGTGCTCGGCTAAGTGCTTCATTGAAAGTAAAAAAGAAACATCTGTGGCAACCTAATTGGCTAAAAATAATCTCGGCTTTCACCTTGTTCCTATGGTCTGTGTTTTCTTTGAGCAGAACCAGTAAAAAGACCAGTAAGAGTCAGAGAAAAAAAATCGCTGGAGGATCTCTAGTGGTTCCCTCTGATGTAAAGAGTAGTTTTAAATTGTATGGCATCAGACACCCAATGTCCTTGTTTAGTGGCCTGGTCCCCCCCTCGGTATGACAAAAAAAAACGGCTTGTCAAAAGCTACCAATAACAGATTCTGTTGCTAATTTCATTCATGTCTCACACGTTTAAGAACCCCCCTCCCCTTTGATCCTTCTCACCTCCTCCTCCCCCTGCCCTCCATTGGCCTGGCTAATTAAAAGCTGTTAGGGGTCTGGGGCCAATGTGTTCTGTAGAAAAGTTAGGGAGGAGGAATGAATGGGGGTGTAATTATACCCGTTCCCTGTGGATGTGTGTAATGAGTGGGCTCATATGACTGTCCAGGTTTTTTTATGAGTGTTTTTGCTTATATCCTGGTCATTCGCGCAACAGTGAAGTAAGAAGGAAAAATCTAGCCCCGTTCTGGACTCGGTCAAACCCACAAATGCCTTCCACTCCTCCTCACACTATCTAACTTTAAATCTCCACTCATCAAAAGCTCCCAAACGCTGGAGACTCCTCTGCGTCTCCCCTCTCCTCCGAGTGGCAGTTCTCAGGAAGGTGAGAGTCGCGTCGACGTGATAGTTGTGTTGTGTGTGAGACTGAGAGCCAGGTGTGTGAGTTTGCTGCAAACCTACTTTGCACGCAGCTTCCTCCTCTTCCCCGGGTGTTGGTTTGTCTCTGTGTGTGTGTGTGCATATTTTCATGGGAGAGGGATTCTCTGAAGACCCTTATTGAGGGCGTCTCACGCCCCAGGCCGAGGAGCACATCTGTTTATCAAGGCCTGCTGGAGCCTCTTGTGTGTTGGAGTGTGTGTGTGTGTGTATGCGATTTCTTACATGTGACTGAGGTGTGGGTAAACAGCCAAGGTTGAAGGTGGATGTTTCTCACTATGGAGCTACTCTAGCTTTTGCGTCAGCAGGTAACATATGTGTGTGTGTGTGTGTGTGTGTGTGTGTGTTAGGGCCTAAACCAGTACGATAGTTGTAGTCTTGCTGGTCATGACAGTAGGTGGTTTGTTCAACACTTTGCTCTCCTCACTGGAACTTTGAAGTCTCACCATTGTCCTTGTACTTCTCCTTTTCTTTTTTCCTCCCATCCCTTTTTCCTTTCCCCCCTCGCTCTCCCTTAGAACCCTGTTGTTCCTCCATTTGTCCCCTGAGCTCACATTGGCTTCAGTCAAACCACTGACACTGGCACTCTGTCCCTCACTCCCTCTCCTGGGAGCATTTCAAACTGGCAGCCGGGTCAAGGGGTCGGGGTTCAGAGTCGTAACTTCTCACACACACTGCCATCTTAGTCAGCGCTGCAGATATTGGTTTCACACACACGGACCGAGTCAGCACCACTGAACAGATGCACCACCCCACCACCACCACCACCATTTGCTCTGCAGGTAATCAGTAGAAAGTGTGCACGCGCTGGAATGTCACGAGGGGCTGCGGTTTGGATGTTTTACTGTGTTCTAACAAGGCGCACTCTTCAGATTTCCAGTCGCAGCTTCACACACTAAATCCCCTATTAATTTCCTGTGGTAGGGCAGATTCACACCTCCTTTCACACAGGCCGAGGAGCTGTCACTAGCTCTAATGCATTTAGCTGCTCATTAATGGGATGCTTCATAAAAGCCAATCTAATTTGCAATCTAAAAAGGTCTTTCCATATTAGCTTCCGAGATATTCAACTTACATTCTTCCTCTAACTTGAAAAACCAGTGGACCTTCTCAAGTCTGCAGGTTCAAGTATGTGTGTGGACGTGCATGCGCTTGTGTGATAGTTAAGATGTTGAGAATCCCTTTGGCCCTTGCAGGATGAAAGCTTTAAAAAACGTCAATGCTGTCGCTTCTCACTTATTCAATTTCTAAACTTGTCCCCTCCCTCCATCCATCACTGTCCACTCTCTCCTCCCTCCGTCTGCCTCTTCTTTATTCCTCCAAAATCAGCCCATCCCCCTTCTCCCAGTCCTCTATTTGGCCCTGTCTCTTAATGTCGACATAATATACCGGGGCTCTTCATCCAGGGCTAATTTCTCAACACAAATCCCTTTCTCTAGTTCACCCCTCTCTCGCCCTGCGCCCGGGCCCCTCCTCCTCGCCTGCCCCTAAAATCTTTTCACCCCGTGCCCCGTTTCGTAGCCTCCCATTCTGCCTGCGATGAATAGAGGGTTTAATATGCTGGGGGGGAGTTAATCTGTGTGCCCGTGTATGTCCGTCGAACTGATAGACGGGGGGAAAGTTCATGAAGAATTCCAATAGAATGTTAAAAGTTTTATTCTGAATAAATTTTTGAAATAATTGATGTCAAATAAAGACATCCTCAGAGTAGAGCAAAAGTCCACTTGCTGTTAATTCTGACCTTTAGGGGGCGATGCTGGGCTAGAAGTGGACAGCAACACCAAAGTATGCCTGAAATGCTATGAATGAGAACTGTACGCACACACACACACTCACACATGCTTGTCCACACATACTACGATAACGCAGGCCCCTGGTGTTAGCAGAGCCGGGCCTGACAGGTTTTCTGTCCACCTCCGCTGGAAAACTACTGGGGCAAAGAAACAGAGGAAGGTCTGTGAGAAACGAGGGGGGACTGGCGGAGAGAGGGGAGGGAGGGAGGGAGGAAGTCTGGACCTCAGATAAGGAAGCGAGAGGAAGAGCAGAGAGAAAACAGGGGTGCATGGATACTGGGACGAGGGAGGAGGATGTCTACAGAGCCGAAACGCAGATATATAAAGTGTGGACTGGGGTTTATAAACTGCAGTAAAAGTTCCCCCAGAGTGCTGCCGTGTGCTGTGATGCGAACAGGTACATCCTCCTTCGTACGTTAGGTAAGACGACGGTTACATCAGCAGGGAATCAACACAATGTCTGTTCATATATCGAATGACAGGATTCACAAAGGAAGATGAACTACTTTCCTGCGGTGCTCGGAATTGATTGTTCTGATAGGATCGGTAGGATTGATCCCATCTGAGGGATTACGGTGGAAATGGAACACTGTGACAATCACAGGTTGACCAATATTATAATACTTACACAATAACCCCCCTACCCAGATACACACGCACACACACACACACACACTGCAGAGGACATAATGTGATGGATGAATCATTACAGAAGTATAAATATATGTACAATTAAGCCAGTGGGATTATGGTTGTGTCTATGGGTCAGATGGTCAGATTATGAACTTTCTATAATCTATGTTAGAATGTATGTATGTATGTGTGTGTGTGTGTGTGTGTGTGTGTGTGAGAGAGATTACAACAGGAGGGTTGGGGTAGAGGAGATATGTACAAAAAACATGAGTGGAAACTGAGACGTCGAAAGGGAACAAAATGTATGAAATGTGTGAATTGAAGGTAAGGGATAAGCCCCTCTCACCCTAAACTCATCCTCAGGCTTCGTGTACGTGTCAAGGCTGGCCCCACCGCCTCAATTACAGCAAAGAGGCAGACAGAGCCAGACACAGACGGAGATAAACAGAATATTATGTTACAGCAAACTCCTGATAAAGATGTTTGTACAGATACTGGGAGCAGGAGGGGAAAAAAAGAAAGATTAAAAAAAAGGAGGTTATCTTGGATGGATGACAGCAGATAAATAACACAGAGATAACAAGGAGAAAAGAGGCAGTGAAGTTTTAACAGCATCCATATCTGAGCGGAAAATAATAGATGTTGAATGTGCTTGAATCAGTTGGTTAAGAGGTGGAGGGGTTGAGGCTGGTGGTTGACCGGGGACCCAGATTAAAAGGAGTGAAGATGGAAAGAGGAAGAGACAGGTTCAGAGATACACACACACACACACAAACACACACAGCTGACAGAGTTGAGTATAGTAACAGTGGGGTGGAATGCCGGCTGTAACTAATATTAACATCCAAGTCCTCCCTCTCGCCCCCCAGTGTACGGAGGTGTGAGTCACACATTTATCACGTCTCGGTAAGACTACCTACGGTAACTGCCACTCCCTGTTGGACTCTGACGTGGAGGCGCACACACACACAATCACGTACGCTCAGGCCATAACAAAAATAAAAAGCCCTTCCAGTTAAGAGCTTGTAAAGGGCATCACAAGTTCAAACTCTCTGTCTCACACACACACACACACACAAACACACAAACACAAACTCGTTAAGAGGACACAGGCAGAGGCACGTAGTTAAAATGACAAGACCGGACCAGACCGAGAAAAACATGTCTCTCCACCTGTCATGTGGAAAAACACACACCACACACATACACACACGCACACACAACTGGAAATGTGCCAGAATCATTAAGGTATTAAACACTCATATGCATGCACACTCACACACACACACCCACTTACTCTGATTCAAAACATAGGCTTGAGCCAAAATCATCACCTGACAAGTTCCTGATCATCCACATATGCTACAAACACGCACACGTCCTGCCAGTGCCACACACTTCTACACTCCCCTTTGTGAAGGGACAGACTGCTGCCATCTGCTCACTGTCCTGCACCTTAAGACGAATCACTGCTCCACACAATCACACCCAGAAAATCAATTAGCATCAATTATCCACAGTCATCTGCAGCCAAAAGGCCTCGGATAGATCTGTGTAATCCTCCGAGCAGGTGACTGATTGATCACCGGGGATGGTTTCAGGGGCAGGTGGAGAGGAAGTGGTTGGGAGGAAGAGATTATAAGAGTAAGAGGGATTAAACTGTAATGTGTGGCAAAACATTGAATAGTCCACCAGGGGCATGTGGGGGGTCAGACGATTATGGAGTCACTTTTGGCTTTTAGCTGCCTTTATTCCCCATTACAAATTCGATTTTTTCCTCGGATCCCTCTAAGTGTGTGTGGGTATTAAAATGACAGAGACATAAAAGAGCAATATAAGATATGAGATACAGCCACGGAAAAAGGAAAAGGCCACATCAAGTCACATGTTGGTTATAAATGTCTCATGACATATGCAGTTTGTGTCTGGCAAAAGGCATTAGTTTTATAGAGCTTTATATTAAAATGATTTTCCTTCTCGTTACGCAACTTCCATTGAACAGCAGAAACTGTCCAGGGGCTGGATTACAGACAGCGGACTTAAAGAACTGACTTTGTATTAGACCACCCCAGTTCTCTTTCTCTCTTTCTCTCTCTCTCCACTTCTCTGCTTTCTTTTTGTGCTTATCAGCCTTTTCTAAAGAGCTCAGACCTAAAGCTCCTGTTCCCTCTTCTTTCCACCCAGGCTTGACCAGAAACACTCTGGTTTCACTGGCTCCTTCTGTGAAGCCTCCTTTCCCTTCTGCCTCACCTGGACCACTTCCTCCTCCCTCTGTCTGTAGTGACTCAGGTGTAAAACTCAGGTGAACCCAACCCAGGTCGCTGAGTCACACATGGACTTACCCATGACACAAGCACTGCTCATTACGAACAAGACTTTCCATTAGACTCCTTATCCAATTATCAGGGCAATTGTTTCCCTCGTTGCAGGGGGGTCTTTTTTAAGCCCTCTGTTGTCATTGTTAAAGGACAATTAGAGAGCCAGTAATGTAATCAAGACAAGACTAAAGGGCCATAATGGCTTTTGCTCCTTTCCCCCCGTCTCGGTGTTAGGGATTAATCGATCTCTGTGAGCAGCAGGGGAGCGAGGACGCGGGTCCTTGTGTTTCAGCCTCGTTATAAAATAATACCGTCCTTCAAGCGGCGGGATCAGCCGCTCCACGCTAAAAGCTCAATAAATCGCGCTGCGCTATTGCGCGTCTGTCAAGCTCCATCGATCTGCACTGAGTGGTCGGGTAGCATTACATTTCTGACCTCAAAACAAAACACACAGCAATATGCGCCTCTCTCATCTGACTCACACAAACTATCTCTCAATACTCTCTAATGAAAAACCACTTCAACCCACTCACTTGGATTTGGCACCCATATGAAAGAGATAATGAAATTATTCTGCTGCGAGTCATTTTCTTTAATAGACTTTTGATTACATAAACACAAACACACACACACTGCACATGCACACACTCTACACACACAAACACAGGTGCAGACAGCGTCACTGGCCAAGTTCATACTCGTCAGTCTATTTTCTACTACAGTATGTCTGTGTGTATGCGTTGCGGTTAAATATAGTGGTGAATCTGTCCATCTGTCTGGGCATTCGCTCCCAATGCCGTCTCGCTTTTACTGCCTCCTGCTGCCCTGCGCTCAGACTCCGAACACACTCCAGCTGCTTTCAACACTCACATCAACCTTTTAATTGTCAAATAAATTCAAAACAAGAAGCTGAATTAAGCGGATTAGGAGCGTGAGCAGCCTCGGGGCCACAAATGGGACAATGCGCTCTTTGGGATGATAACTTTACATGTGGGAACGTGAAAATGAGATCCACTCGCCTCTGTGCGCACCAGGAAACACTCAAACACACAGTGGGAACAGTGTTTGCCTCACACTCATTCATCTACACACAAATTACGCACGCTGCCCGCCGCAGGTACACAAATACATAGAGATACACTCGTGCGTAAAAGCACAAGTCGGCACTTACTTTGGATTTGAGCTGTTCCAATAGACGCTGTGTCTCTCCGCCGAGGCGAACCAGGAGCCGACGCACAGCACCAAACACACCACACACGCCAATTCCATCTCTTCTCTTCTCCGCAGGAACCGACAACAAGTTCGGACGGTGAGCAGCGTCTGTTACTGAAGATCTGGATGCGTAAACACAAGCACGGGAACCAAACGTGGATTCTAGGCTTCTGATGAGGCAGCAAATGCAATTCAACCTGATGAATGTCACACAACACCGTTCAAGTCCTGACTGATTCACTGGGGCGCTAGTTGTGTACTTTGTATGGCACGGGCTCCACCCCTATAGGAGGTGCCAGCCAATAGCAACGAGGAAATCTGCATACACCGCCCACGGGAGACTCGCGCTCCAGCTGCTCGCGCTTTACAACAGAGAAACACAAAAACAACCTTGCCACTACATTTGTTGATCAATGTATGAGCGTAATAAAAAAATACGGGTCAAAGCGGAATATTTGGGCGATAAGATAAAAAACGATAACAAGTAAAAGTGAAAATGTAAAGATAAACATTAGTGAGTTCATATTTAATAGCGAGTCAAATGTCAGGTGTCAGTAGATTTAGTCAAATGTACAGTTAGGATTAAATGTACATGAAATTCAAATGTAAAAAATGTATCTGTGAACATTTCCTTACAAAAACTGCTTATTTAATATTTAACACTGTGACTTCACACTGTGAAAACATATGCTTCTATGTACACTATTAAACTGAAATGATATAAATGTCAGTAAATGTTTAATAAAATGTTCAGTACTTCCCTGTGGTGAAAATTTAAAGTAATGTTAAGTGATACTCGAGGTAAAAGTACCATAAGATTGTACTTAAGTACAGTATATTTGACAAAATGTGCCCAAGATAATTGAGCTTCAAATTAAAGCAATCACCTGCCTTCATTGTCCCATACGTTGGTTTCTGTTGTTGTTGGTATTGTGTTTTTATGTAACCTGTTGCTGCTGGGATGTGTTGCATTGTTTTGTGACACACTATATGTTGCAATTCATTGTGATGCGTTGAGTTGTTGTGCAATGTAATGCAGTTTGTTTGTTTTGTGCTAAATTGCAGTATGTACGCTGTCAACAGCCTTTGTCTCTATTTGTCCCACTGGTTGTATCTGAGGATCCTGTGCAGAGAAGTATGTGTGTTCGTGCAGGTTGTTGTTTCCTATAGGGCTTAGGCACGCTGGCTGCACTGCCGCTTTGTCAGATAAATAATTAGAGTTTTATCAGTCTGTCTAATCTTGTAGTCTCTGCTACGCCACATCACCAGACAGGTAACTTCAGGACTCGACCTCACAGAGGGGGTGGATAAGGTCCAGACCACAGGGTGTCAGCAGGATTGTGATCCCAATAGGAGAGGGCTTCCCTCAGGCAGGGATGGAGCCCTGCCTCGTTCAGAGCTCCAGGACTGCAGGGAGACAGAAGGGGGGCATCGTGTGTGCATGTGTGTGTGTGTGTGTGTGTGTGTGTGTGTGTGTGTGTGTGTGTGTGTGTGTGTGTGTGTGTGTGTGTGTGTGCAGACAAACTGAGTGTCTGACAGTCCTCAGGCTCTGACTGGGCAAGCACACACACGTCGCAGCATTCTGAGAGGATCTCATGCGCACACTCACGGTGTAGGCACTGGGGGGTATTTTCCATTTTACAATGTTACCCTAAAATTCGGGGAAATGAGGAGGAAGAGTGAGGAAGTGATTAGATGTGTCATAAAGAATAACAGGGACAAGCAGGCCACTCAAAAATGATAAAAGTTAATGATATATTTTCCTTATGAAAAACTGTTATTCTTATTAAACCGATTCCTGTAACGCTCATCTTCTTACAGTTAGCTCTACTGGCATTAGAAACTGCTCTATACAAATATATATATTGATTTCCTCTGCGGAATGACTGAGATGCAAATACTGTCGTGGCAGCTTCTAAACTAGCCAGTGATTCACTGGCTTCACATGACCAGCAACAGGATCCACCAGCTCTCACTTGCACACAATACCCAGGCAAGGTGTCAAAGTGTCCCTCGCTGCCAGCACACTTCTGCTGCTCCTACACGGGACGTTCTCACGATGCGTTTAACTAACACACGACCAAAATGTAGCAAGAGCAGGACATACATTTGGAAACAACACACATACACACACACACACACACGCACATACTCCTCTCTGCTGCTGCAGCCGAGAGTCGGATGGCTGAGAAATCACATCACACACACATACATATACACAAACGCACAGACAAACATGTAGGTCTTATCTTCAGGCTCTTTTGATCGTGTTGTTGCCAGTAGAGACCACAGACGACTCTCAGAGTGAGACTCTATTCTCCCACAGACACACAGACAGACACACACACAGACAGACACAGAGACACACACGCACACACGGACGACCAGGGGTTTCTGTGAATCACAGTAAAGCAGAGAACACCGGATGGCTCAAAAAAGCAACTCGCAGAAAACGTGTTATAGACGATGGAAAGCTCGACAGTTCTAAAAGTGGAATAAAAGAAGTGGGGGAAAATACCTGACAGCCAAACAAACCTTCCAGCAAAACGGCAGCCAGCTTGATTATTGTCTTGGGAAGTTTCTCCGGGCGTCTCAGTGTGTGCTGCGTGTTGTTCAACATGCTGTGGAATCCCCAAATTACATAACTCAAGTTATTATGTCAAAGAAAGCGTTGGTACTACATGTACCTGGGAAAGTCTGATTCTACCAAATACAGAGGAATACTTTTATTGGGGAGATAAAGGAGAGTTTTGAGGAGTGATGAGATCCATAAAACGAATACAGATGGCGTCAAAGGGAGAGTATCAGGCCAGATAGAATACATGGTTTGATAAGAGGGGTTAAGGGTATGTGGGAAAGAGCCATTCGAAAGACAACTTGAATCCCCTCAGCCTATTAAATTTTCAGTCCTGCTTCTATAGTCAACTTCTTCCTCTCCAATCTCATCCCGTACACTGTCGGCCCCAGGCAGGGATCAGAGCTGGTCAGGGATCTCTGTCTTAGGATTTACAGGGTTTTTCTTCACACACACAGACATATGAGGCAGCAGTGCTTAATATAGACAGGAGAGAATAAATCAGAAATCAAAACGAGGTGCAGTGAAATTCAAAAGAACACAGTGACAAAAGGATATTAGACGGATGGAAACACTTGGGGCGTCAGACACGCAACGAAACATAACAAGAACCAAACATGGATGCTAGAGAAACTGCGAGTGTATGAACACATCTGCCCAAACCAGGCATGTGCTGGCACAGGTCTCAGACAGGTGGAGTTTTTAAAATGTGAGCTCTGATCCCCGGCGCTTCTCTCTATTGTTGCTGCATTACGGGGAAATGAGATGTTATCCTGTTGATTGCGTATCTGCCTTCTTTTTTTGGCCTGACTTCATCACGTCATTGCACATCATGCCCTCAAGCGTCTGGCTCAGCTGCTGATTTGCCATTCGTGCTCATCTGCCTAGCCCTCTCCACGGAGAGCTGCTCCAGCAGGCGTTGGAAAGAAAAGGTCATGTGGATGATCAACATTATGATACAATGATTAGGATGTAAAGGGGCTTAAAGAGGCTAGATCACTGAAATATGCTCCGTATTGACTCTGGTTAATCATAGACTGCATTTCAAATACTTTCCTTTTGTCCATCCAACCTCTGTCATTACCGCGAGCTTTGGGTTGTTAACACTTGGCATTGTTTCATCTACACATGGACAGCTTGTCACCCCGCTGCCCTCTGTTCCTTTATCCCCGAGCCCCCTGTGGGCCCTTGGCCCTCTGGCTCATAGCGGCACACTCCGACAAGCTGCTCCTTCTCTGGCACGACAAAGGCATTTCTCCCGGCCTCCATTGACACCCATTCATCTGCATACAGGTGGTCCCACACGTGCAAACACAGGGGGACACACTTTTGCTTAATAGCGCTCCATGTGTCTGGATTTAACCCAGCAGGGGGGCAAAAAGTGGGTCTTGGTGTCTTTTCTCGGAGCATCCTCTGGAAAGCCGCCATGGAGGTGGACATTTTCCCACATTTGCAACACATGAGCTATGAGGGTAAATAAACAAAATGTAGACACTTTAAACATAGCAGATATAAACAAAACTAAAACAGTGTTGCCTGTGTGTGTCAGCTGGGGGTAAATGAGCCACCTCCCTCACTCCTGGACGAACACTGTCTCACTATTCAGACCAGAGAAATCATTAACTTGCCCAGTCAACAGGCACACTTCACCCGCTCCGTCTCTGCCTGCTGCTTTGTCCTCCGTTCTGTCTCCCAGGGACTGTCACACACATACACACACACACACACACACACACACATGAAACCACAAACAAGTCCCAGTGAAATATTTAACCACGCTCCTTAACTCATGTGGCCTCCACCATCATTTGTAATACTGTTTCTGCTTGTCTGTCTCCCAGCCTGTTCCCTCGGCTCATCTGTTGTCTCTGCTGTCATTCCTTCCTTCCCTTTCTTCTGTTCATCTGTTCAGTTATTTCCGTCCCTGGCCAGAATGTACCGAGGTTCATCTCTCCCTGATTACTTTACTTTTTCTTGTTTTCTCTTCACATTCACCAGCTCTCGAGCGTCTCTCTCCCTCCCTTTACTCCTTTTTTATGCTCTATTGTCCCTTTCTGTTCCTGCTTCCTGCGTCTTGGTGTGGTCCGATTCTCCCCATCCCCTCACTTTCAATCTCTTCTCATCCCTGCCCCCCCACCTCCTTGCCACAAGTACCTCGGGCAGTGCATTTGTTAGGAGCGAATCCATTATCCTCCTCCAACCTTCCACCCTCTGTCCTCTTTATCTCTCTGTCTCGCTCTCTGTCTCCTTCTGTATCCTCGCTCTATCCTCTCCTCACATGCTCCTGGCCCCGGCCCTATATTCATTAACATAGTGTTAATGATCCCAGATGGACTGACATGTACTCTACGGGGGCGAAGTGTGAATGGCTTCTTCCAAGGGTGTGTGTGGGTGGTTGTGTGTATGTGTGTGACTGTCTGCGTGTGCATGCATGGCTGTTGGCTACACGTGTACACGCATAAATGTGTATAAATATGCGCATGATGGTGTATACATGTGTGCACGTGTGGGTACATGTGTTCATGATCACGTTAGAGTAGGAAAGAGAACACTGGTTTTTCTCCTGGCAGTAAAATGCTCTGTTAATGTGATATTCATCTCGGATGCCCTTCTTTTTCAAAGCCAACAATAGTTTATCAGGCTGCAGCTGAGTGAGGATGGAGGTTGAGTCTCTGAATATAAAGTGAGTGAAAAGAGCTGTGACATTTCTGTTCTTTAACCACGTAGTGAAATCAGACTTGTGTTTCTGAGAAACAAAATGTTGTATCCATCACTGAAGTAGAGCCCAATAGCTTTATCATGCAGATCTGAGTCATATTCATACATATTGATCGGTGCTTAGAGTCAGGTTTCACACCAATGGGATCATACTAGCCGGATTTTGTTACCAGAGTCTGACTGGGTGTTTACCCCTGTTTCCAGCCCTTGTGCTGACCAGCTGGTGACTGTAGCTTCATATTGACTGTATACATATGAGAGTGGTATTGATCCTCTCTTCTAACTCCCAGCAAGAAAACAGATGGGCTCTGGGCTTTCTTTTAAAAATGTCAAGTGTTCCCTGTAATGGTCTGGGTTTGTCCACTTTAGTTGTGATTCAGGGAAATTATAAGATATTTGATAATAGTATGTTTCCAAGTTTGGGAAGGCCCTTCACATGTGTCCTATATATACAATGCTGTTGGGGTATATAACCAATTCGTGTTCCAGTCTCTGGATGGGAGCAAATCCTGTTCCCACAAACTGGTGGTAATCCATTATCCCAGGTCCATATTTTACTTTAATGCTGTGTCCGCTTTTGGTGACGTATACTGGTGCAGAAGTCATAGTCAATCATACCAGTAAATCAGTGTTTAAGCAAAACCATTTAGTAAATGTACCCTTAGATCCATGAGCATGTATGCTATGTTAAATGTGTCTAAGGATAGGCCCGAAGGATCAACAAGTTAGAAGAGTTTAAACCCTGCAGCTAACCAAGTTTAGGACTTGTGGTGCACAGGCATGTGCACACACATACACACAAACACACAGCAACATGCACTCACTGCTAAGGTTACACTGTTACAGGTGCAAGGGCAAAGTGCATATATGCGTGTCATGGATACGTTAGCATTCTCCACATGCATACAGACATTGCTTGAACCTCTCCAAGAATAGTTTACTGCGTATACTCACTAGTAGCATATTCCAACATACAGACCATTAAACCAAGTTTCCATTTAAAGTCAGTGCAACAGCAAAACCCAGCCAACAGCCTTGAGTCCTTGTCTGTGGTGCAGCTTCTCCTCTGTCTGTACTTTCTTTTCTCACTAATTTGTCCAACCACAGTCACGCTGTTCCCTCCTGTTCTGTCTCACTGCTTTTCCTTTGTCTGTCATTGGCATGGCCGTTCTCATTGCATAATCACACAGTGGGGAAATTATCAAGAACGCTCAGTCTGGCACTTTCCATCTTCCACTTTTCCATCTACACGCAAGAACACTCCGCAAAAACAGTTGCACACACAAACACATGCACATATTAAATCAAACTGTCCTTCAGCGATTGTCTCTGCTTCTTTTTTCTTGTTGAGTAAAACCAGTAGAAAAACACCTGTAGAAGCAATTAAAGAAAAGCAGCTTCAGATATAACACAGCCAGATCCACCCACACAGATACAGTCCTCATGCTCCTCTGGGCTCTGCTACGTGCACTTTATTTCATGCACTTTATTCGTCTGCAGCGTTTTGTACCTTCACTTCTTCAGGAAAAGATCCCTGAGATCTTGTAGTGTTGATTATGATTAAGAAAGATATAGACCAATTAATATTCATTTGAACAAGAGACATGGATTTGTTAGTGTATTTGTGTATGCACCTCGTGGCAAAGAGCGGTCACCATGGTGATCTCTGAAACCAGGGTCTCATAAATGACAGTGTGGGCGGTAGCACTCCCAGCTATCACAAAAGGTTTGACCCTAGAGAAGCTATTTATATTGACAATTTTGATCAGATTCACAATATTTTTACAATGTTGGTGATAAATCCTGTTGATATGAAATAATAATACGCACCAAGTTAATTGCCTACATGTGGGAAGACATTCAAGCGCTTTGATGCCCCAAACGCATGTCCTTTCTGTCTTTCAAATGTCTTTCAAATTGTTTAATTATAAAATAGCGTGACATAGAGCAACAAATAGACAGTAACCCATTGATCAGCAGGAGGTCAGAATGTCCTGATTAGATCAATGAGCAGTCTAGTCTAGTCAGTCCTCACAAGTCTACATTAGTGAAGCCAAATACACACAAACACACCCTTTGGAGGTTTGGTTGATCCTTGGCAGAGAGCTACATGCACAACATGCTCCTGAGGGATTTTCCACAGCACGGCAGAACCTGATCAACAAACAGATACAGGCATGTTTCACTCTAAAGATTTATTGACCCGCAGGCACCGAAATTATCCATGTTACCTGGGTGTGGGCAGGAGGCGCGTAAATTTTTCTGACAACAGCAGTTGATTTGTTGAGGGAAGGTCAGGTTGGATTTTAGAGGTCATCGGGTGAGTTAAAACAGGCAATGAGTTCAGTTGGGGCAGTGGTCTCCTCCCAAGCTCTTAACAGCAAACAGATGGTGTCCTCTACCAACATAATGGAATCAAAAAACCATGATTCAGTTAGACAGACACACAAACACACATTGATCCTGTGAGGAAAGGGACTCGTGGGGATAAGATGGATGTTTTTTAGATTATTCAGCTACAAAAGAAAGGGAGGATCTCTTGCAGTAGCCTTTTCATCAGGGACTTAACTCATTCAGATAAAATGTTCTTTTCTGATGTGGGCTTTTAGGAAAACTGTCAGAGACAGAATGTGCTCACGACCGAGACGTCTTCGTCACTGCGGTATGATGCACAGTCAGTGCCGTCTCAAAAATGAATGTGTTGCATTGTAAGAAATTTAGCATGAAGCGTGTCCCTTGATCATAGTGGATTTAGACAAAGAAAGTGAGGCCAGAAATGAACCAAAAACCAAATTTTTATTGTAAGGGTTGGGTGCAGGGACATTTTGGGATGATGTTTGGCTTTGATCGCCACCATCTGCGAGACTTGCTTGCCAAACCTGTCGAAAGGTTTGCACAGTTTGCGCACATGGAAACACAGACGAAGACAAGTCCCAGATTCGGGTGAAAATGTGACCTAAGAAATATGAACATGATTATCCACTTCTTAATCTTATATCCTTTATGTATTTACAGCATTAATTTGAACTTGAAGCCAACGTTACCCTGGTTCACCTGGCCTAAGAGTGTCTGAATTGTAGAGCCACGTAATTCAAGACAAACCTCTAGGTCAGGTTAGGAGAGGTACACATGAGGGAAGGTCGGGAGGATGTACAAAGAACAACACAGGACAGGATTACCTAGCTCCTGAGAGTCTCTATTGTTGCTCTTACACGATTAGAACCAATCGCATTACTGTGTGCACGTCTTTGTGGGAGGATAAGGTATGGAGAGGAGATGTAGTAAGTCTGGTTATAACAGGCTTACAGTTAAGGGCTTGGAGCTTCAAAGCACCATGGATCCTCACTCCGAACTCTCAGTTTTTACCATTGAATCTATACATACATCACCTAACTTATAAAATCACACATCTGTTATCGGTTTGACTTTAACAGGAGAGGATATGGAGAAGCAGGAGGGGAATATTAGAATGAATCCTGTTGCATCCACGAAGACGGATTTTATGGTCGTCTCGGTTCACATGGGAAACATCCTTCCTTTTACTCCTCTCTGCCAATGGTATAAAAGAGCTAATCTTATTATTGGATATTATACTTAAGTGGGTTTACGTCAGTGGTTGTGCTTATGACAAGGACATATTTGTGTGTGTGTGTGTGTGTGTGTGTGTGAGGTTGTGTGTGTTCAGCTCACTCTACAGCCTGCTCTAATATGAAAACACTGCAGCGTATGTCAGTGCATTGGCCTAAATCAGTCAAAGAAAGGTGTCAGATTTGGAAATGATTATGGCAAACAAAAGCCAGCTTATGCTCTTATTAACATCATAGCAAAAACATTGTCTGGAGGCTTGTGTGTTCACAGTGTGTGTGTGTGTGTGTGTGTGTGAGAGTGAGTGAGTACTGTATATGTGCATTTCATCAACACAAACTCATTATTGTTTGCCTTTGTGGCTCTGTATGAATATATAAGGTTATTCTGCAGTTGCGAAGGGTTACATGGTAGATGGTGCTCAATAATAACAATGGAATAGCCTGGAAATTACAGTTTGAAGAACGCCACTTGACAAAGAGCACTTTCAATCCTGCCCTGTTTGTACCAGACCTTCAGTTTTTTTTTAGTTTAGCCTGAGTCAAAATTACAGGTCTGAAAGTTTCCCTGGAACACAGTCTGCAGCAATGGAGAAAAACTTAGCCCGACCAAAAGGGTGGTCTCAGTCAGGGTCAGACTGCACCATGATGGTAGTAAAACCTTACAGATAGTATAGTGGCAACGGGATTAACAAAGCGAGTCAATTCATATCTTCTCTATTCGAATGGAAATCTGACTATTTACTTTGCACTTTATTCAAAAACACATCAACGTCAGACACTTACTGACCAAACAACGCCAAGTATAGGGAGACGCAGCCCACATAGGTGACACCAACAGGACGTACACATGTCATACAAAAGTCTGAAGACCACCCTCTAAATTACAATGTGAAACCACCAGAGAGATGAACTATGGACCAAACTTTCAGGCGTGAAAATGCCCCAAGAGTGCAGGTAGCACTTGGGCAGAGGAGTTCAAAAGAGAGGAGTTGTGGATTAAAGTTGGTAGTCAACTGCTTCTGGGTTCCTAAATGGATTTCTAAAGTAAAGTGATGAACAAATGCGATTAAAAATGTTGAAATTAATGGATGAATAGTTGAAATACTTTAGAAGAATAAATAGTGGTTTGAATTGTTACGTAATTGTTTTGGTATTTCAGACAAAACAATGGCATCTACTGCGCTGTGCTTGTAAATAAGATCAAGTCTGTGGAATGTCAAAATTGTCTCCTCTGAGTTTTATCTCCTCTTTGAAGAAGAACTTCATCCCTCTCCGCTGCAAAATATCCCAATTTAATGTTTCCCGTTTGACTTTTGTAAAGAGGATTCTTAAATCACTGGGAGCCGCAGATGCATTTAGTATTCATGTGATCTTCTAAACAACACTGATATGGATTTCAATAAATGTCAGTATTTGAAATTGATTCGTACCACTGGCCTCTCCACACTACATTGTGTGTTTTGTGAGCAGAAACGAAATGGAACCAAGTTTGAGATTTTGTGAAAGTAAGCCTCCCGGATGATATGAAAGCCAAATTCATCAGTGAACCCTGACGGCTGTGAAGAGCGCTTGAGTCTAACCCTCTCAAGGATGTCATTTCCTGCAAGGTGTGTATGTTTTGCTGATAAGCAAGTAAACGCTAAAACTGTCGGAGAGTTTTGATGAAATATGTTTTTTTTATGTTTAAAAAGAGTGCAGCTTTGCAGGTCCAGTACAAACTGGTGTGTGTTTTTTTTAAAAGCAGTGTGGTCAATATAAGAGTTGACATTTTTCTCTGCTACTTTCTCACTGTTCTCAGTAAAAAGTCTTAATTGCAGTCCTCCACTGTGGTGAGCTCAGTGCGGTTCAGGGCTGCGCTCACACCACTCTCTCTTTCTGTTGCACACACACACACTCGGTCATCCGACGAGTCCCTGTAGTTTTGCATCACCTCCTTGCTGGCCTCCACTCCATCATTACCGCGCTGGAAATAATGACCTGGGTAGAAATGTCTGCCAACAGGGTTGCCGGTTCAATTCCCACTCCAGCTGTTTGTCCTGTATGCCTGTGTAGAAGCAGGGAGGAGAAATGGCCAAAGATACGCAATAGGTCAGCTCTGACATTTCTAATTACAAAACAGGACGAAGCAGGGAGAGGGCTGTTAATGCACTGTGGTCCATTCAGACTGACTGCTATAATTACAATCAGGCTGGATTCAGCTTGCCATAGCCAGGCCCCGTCTACAGGGGTGAGGTGCTAAACCACCCGTGGCCCTCATTAGAGGACATGAGCTAATGAGAGCACCCCACACACATACACTGGGAACACACTCAAACACGCACATTGTGTCCAGAGTTCACTGTGCTTTTACTGGATTCTGCTGAGCTTAATTTCTCACTTTCGGCTCCGGTGACACGCGCGGGCACACACACCCTGACAGGGTGTGATTTTAAATAGAGTTATTATGAATGGAGCTGGGAAAGAGCCAATTAAGAGTGTATGATTCTAATTATGCCACTCACTTTACTGTGCGCCAAACCACAAGGGAACCGGAGACCACAGGAAATGAGCGCGAGGGCAAAATTTAAGGAGGAAATAAAATGGTTGAAATAGGTAGGAGATGAAAAGTTTCCAAAATTACCAGGAAATTGGGAGATTTTAAATGAGGAACAGGGAAAAAAGAGGGAGGAGAACGAGAGAGCAGCAACGAGGGATGGGGTGAGGGTGAAGGGGGGGGGGAAACCTGATCTCTGTCCTGATATACCCAATTTATTTTGGAGGGTCACAGAAACAGCCCCGTGTCACTACGCAGATCTACAGGGCTGGGCAGAGGAGGAACGTCTGAGTGAAGCATTGGGTAACAGGAGGTACAGCAAAGAAAATGTCAGATAAAACAAGAGACTGTAGTGATGACAACTGGACGAATTGTTGAGGCCAACTAAAAATGTTAAGCGAATGAAATCACTGTCTTTTTTTGTAGGCCTACACCCATTGCACACTCTTTCATCAGAGTGATGGGTCTCTGGGGTCTGGGTGGTGTATTTCTAAGTGTCTGGGTGGGGTGAATGTGCCTCGGGATTGAGCCATGGGGTGTTTGACCTGTTGATATAGTCTGTATTGTTGGCACTCTCAATGTTTTACTAGGATTGCTGTTGACTTTTCTGCGGTGACTGACTAAATTAGTCGGCCCAGCGAGAGCAGCATCATTCCGATTGTCTGTCTGGCCCGATAGCGAACCGACTGGGTGAAAAAAGGTCGCGTACACATACAGTAAGTGTCAGACTTGGCAGTGTCCATCCAAAGAGACTGCCCTGACCTACATCTTACTCTCTCCGTAGTTGCACACAGTTAACAGTAGGCTAAGCCCTACTTAAGAACAACATTACGGACACCTACTGCAGCTTATAGGATGATGGCGTGGTGCCATTAGCGCAACGTTAATACAGCTGTCGGAGAAAAACCAAAGCTGTGCACTTGCAAGTGTGAATTAAACATTAAGACGGTCGAGGGACAAACTGTATTTAGGGCAGTTTTCCTGGAGATTCAGCCCTGATCCCTGTGTCCTTAATGCACCGTCCGGTCCACCAGAGGCTTCACAATATCAAGCACTGGTTATCTCAGTCAAACGTGGGTCGGACTGCTCGGCCTCTGCGGCTCACGAGGATCAGACCGATTCAGACGGTCTGGATTTAATTGACAGATCCCTGCGAGACAGCGAGAGAGCAGACAATACAAACTGAGTCTTACACATCTGTCCATCAAACAGCCACATTTTCTTGTTTCTGTCAAGTCGGAAAGTGGTGGGGAGATGAAAAGATATGAGAGTATTATGCAGAGATAGAGAGATAGAAGGATGGATGTGGAGATGGAAGGGGGGGGGGCAGGGTGAGTGCTTGGAGGTCGGCAGCTTGTAATTAAGTCCTGCTTCTGAATGGCCAGTCGGTGTGGGTTACCTTGGCAACAACAGACACAGCTGGGTGGTATATTGGGATGTTTGGGATGTGGAACTCTCATCACACACCCGTCAGAATACAGTCAATACATGCTGATTAATACTGTAAGATGCCGAATGTGTTTATTATTAATGGAAGTCATTGTGTACGTGTGTTGTGACTCGCTGCATGTTAAGGTGAAGTGTTGTTCAATCGCATGAGTAAGTGTACGTGCACTGGGGCATGGAGAACACTGTATTTATGAGAGCTATTACTTGTGTGTACGTGCATGCGTGTGTGCGTGTGTAACAGATAAGAAAGTTTTATACAAAGAGATATAAAACAAGAGATATGACTCCCTGTGGGTCACTTGTTATCAATACGACTTTATCTTACGAGTGCATGGGCAAAGTTCACCTCTGTTTCTCAAGAGCGGTCTTTGGAAGTCATGTTGTTTTGGCAAAAACAGACGACATGTGTTGTAAACGCTGCAGAAACGTTTCTCCCTGTGTGGGTCCGGCTGAAGTGGAATCCATTAAACTCCCACAGAGGCAGGCACAGCGAAGCTCACAAGGCTTACACAGGCACTATTGTCCCTTCATCAGACCGCCATTGTCTCTGCGTGCATGCATGTGCATAGTTATTGAATTGTGCACCAGTGTGTGCAAGGTATTCATTAGTGTATACAAGCGTGTGGGTTTATGTATGCATGCATGATGGCAAGTGAGAGGAGAGATCATGGACTTCAGGGTCAGTAGACTCAACATGCATTGATGTTAGAGTGTGTATGTTTTAACAGGCAGACGGGAGCTGGAGACATACAGGAAAAACAGGGTGGGGAAAAAATGGGAAGAAAGAAAGCAAAGACTTTGAGACTAAGTCAATGTTGATGTGACCAGTGAGAAATGTAAAAAATCCATGTAAAAACAGTCTGAGTTGAAACAGAACCGTCTGTCTAACACCTAATACTTCCAGATATCTGTGCCTGTGTGTATGTGGCTCACGTATCTCGATAAACATTCATCTTATCAGCTTCAGAAGAAGAAGATCCCAAACACATGCACATTAGGGAAATTTGTCCTCTGCTTTGGGCCAATGTGGTGAACAATCACAGGACACACAGAGTAGTGGGCAGCCATGCACAGCGCCCGGGGAGCAGATGCTGGGGGAGTAAGGTGCCTTGCTCAGGAGCACTTAGACACTGGGGGTAGGGAGAGTGCTTTTTGGAACAGATCCAGGTGTTGTCAATACAGGTATTTTTTATTGTCACTGCGAGGAGTCGAACCAGAGACCTTCCAGTCCGATGCTGTAGCTTTCTGTCCATAGTCCAATTTTTCTGCCACTGGTCCACACTCACTATGTGTATTGGTAAGGACACATGGTAGTGCAATGTCGGATTTGGTGCAATTTTGATGTGCAATACGTTCAAGAGTAATATACTTTGAATAAACAGGCGGCCTCCTCTCTATAGCAGCGACGGCTGTTACACATCAACAGTGAAGTTGTCAATCATAACAACAGCAAAGAAAATGACTCTCCTGTACGTTGTTCTTTGTAGTGAGTCGAGCTTCACTGAACTCTGATCAAACAGGTGAACGCTGGCTGCAGGGTTCTGTGGACCAGCTCCAGCAGCAGGTCTTTACTTGCTGCAGCTCAATTACTGCAGGTCACTTCTACAGTTACAGAGAGAACGAAAGAAAGAAAGATGGCGTTCTCTTGTCTTATCACCCATTAAGCCAGGTGACATCATGCTTGCTAGTAAGGCGGTGCACTGATACTATACTATTTACATCATCCACATAAACATTACCCCGTGTTCTGACTCATAGTCCAGCCCTGGGTGATGGCTTAGTGTGCTCAGCATTATTCCAGGCACTGAAACCTGAAACCTCCCACTTAGCGCTGCACTGTGTATGATACTGGATTTGTATCAGCCCTCCTGTACGACTTCTAATTGTAGCTTGCCTGCTCTTGTTGGCTTAGATGTTGTTATCGGAGGTTTGATTTGGTTTCAGGAGACGAGCAGACGCAGCTGAGCAAACAGCGAAATGCAGTTAATCTGTGAAGCCGGAGCTGCTGAGACTCTAACTGAGAAGTGAGAATTTATTTTATCATCATACCGTATCTTTTTTGCCGTAACACCCAAGGCCACAGTAACAGCCTTGGTGCATTTGCAGCATAGAAATATGCTTTTATGAACCCCCTGATGACACATAATACACATAATACTGAAAATTGAAATACAAATCTGATACTCCTCTCTTGTCTGTATAATAAAGTGGGTCCTATTATTTGAACATGAAGACTATAAACAGTTATATAGCCTTTATAGTAAAACATTCTGCTAACTTGCATCTTTAAAGCAGCACAGTCCAACTTGTTTACCCTGAAAAACAGGTTCCAAATAATTTTGTGTGTACACTGACATGGACTAGGGACATTGTTGACTTTCTGTTCTTGCTCTGTGGTATTTTTGTGACTGGGTACGATCTCCTGTGAGAGGTGAGTAACTGACTGATAGTCACAGCTTAAATAACCAGAATCAGGCCCAGCAAGTTCAAGAGTAATGATGACGTGTTGAGCAGTTGCAAAATCTTAAGCCTAGTATATGTTCAACGTTAGATACAGATATGTACTATGTGTTATCTGGTCCGTATTTGTACACTGCTTTCGAGAGTTTACAGATAGAGACGAAACAGGCAAAAAGGAGCAGTACCACCAGAAATCGTGGGGCGGCAGTGTGGTATATATATCATAGAACTCGTGGAAGAAATTCCAACAATGGCGGAACTTTTGGAAAAGACACATCCTTAAGTTGGACCCCTGCTCTTTACAACAAGGCTGCATTCACCTCTTTTGTAACACGTACACAATACAACCTCCTTCCATGAAATGGAATAAACTTCTCATCTACCTTTCATTTATAAAAAAAAATGTCAATCTCGAAATTGTTCACTTTTTCACTGGATTGATTTATTTTCTTCATTTTGTTGGTTATTTAAAATACAACAGAGCTACGATTTTCAGACTGTTTCTAGGTTCAGGTTTGTTATACATCTGTCTGCTGTAAGTCTGACGCTTCATGGACCAATGTGGCCCAAGCTCTGGATTCTGGGTAAAGAGAGGATCAGAAACTCTTCTCTTCCCCGTCCTCGCCATCATCTCATTCATCCGTCACCCGATCTCTGTTCGGCTGTGCTGGCATTTCCCCGTACCGCGAGCTCCCCGTGTCTGTCAGGACTCTTTGTTTGTTCCTGCTCAGTGACGGATCCGAACAGAATTCTGTTTGTGTCCGGAGGGAAACAATCAGATCAGTGTATGTGGGCTTGTGTGCAAGGCCTGGTGGGTTTTGTTTACCAACGTGAGAAGAGCGTTCAAGGCCGTCGCTGAATAAACTCATTAACCGACCATTTGTTACGCCTGAGACAGGACCAACAGGATTTAAAGAAAAAACAAGAGAATAGTTGTGGGAGAAAGAAAAAGGAATTCTAAACAGAAAGAGAGAGAAAGTTAGCTTGGGATTAATCATTATTTAACCTTTGCTGATCACTGTGGTGAGTGTGGAAATCCTTGGCTTTGAGTCAGAGGTCACGACTGATGCTCCCACTCACACACATTTACACACACAGATCAGATGCTTGCATAATTTTACAAATAATAAGCATGTGATGTTGAACATGATGGAATGAATCGTACTTTCGCTCCATATTAATGTCAAATGAACTGTGACAGTAGCCATCAGTGTCTCAGCGGGTTCCCAGAGTCGGCAGCTTCCCGAGCTTTTACTTCCTTTGCTTCGATTATAATGGTAAAACAAATTCATCAACAGAATAAGAAGATTTCCAATAAAGATTCTCTAATTGTGAGAAAAGCCTTTTTTCAAGTTGTGCAGCCCACTATGGTTCAAATAAAGAATGTTGCACCAGAAAGTGAAAACCCATTAAAACTGACTGGCAGTGAATCGGTCTAAATCTTTGAAACTGCACATTTATTCATCTATTTCCCACAGCATGTAGTAAAAAAAATAATAAATCAGATGTTTGTACTAGTTAGCTTAGCTTCCACTACCGAGCTATCAGGTCAACAAAATGTGAGGTTATTCACTTGTCATCCTAAAACCGAGATCTGATTCAACATTTTTTTTAAATGTGTTTGTAGGATAGTCAAAGAGTAAAATAAAAATAAATTAGTGGGTATATTTGGGTTACTCAATGTTTTTAGTTTTTTTTGTGAGAACCCCCTAAAATGCTATGATCGGTTATGAGCAGAAGACGGCAAGCAGAACAATTTGAGAGGTTTTACTGAAGACAAGATTGTCAGTGTCATGTATAATGTGTTTTTGGGGGTGGGGGCTCACGTCTCTTTTACCCTGGGCCCCCCAAAGTCCCTTGAAACGCTCCTGCACCTGTTCTATTTACAAGTGAAACTGAATCACACTGTAGCCTGTTCTATACTTTCTATGCCCAATAGATAATTAGAGAAGCAGCGGTGGAGACTGATGTGAAAGACAGATGATCATAAGTTGTGTATATTTCCCTGTTCAGAAGTGAAGATCAAAGCCACTCACCATTTAATCTTTCAATGGATGATTCCTCTGCAGAGAATAAGAGAATCGAGGATTCTTCAAAAGCTGCAGTGGCCTCAGTCGACCATGATACAACACAAACACTTTTGAGGAAGGGGCTCGACAACTCTCTCTGTAACTGTTGCCGTTCATTATCTACCTCCACTTTCACTTCTGCAGTCTGCACTGACATATGAACAAAGGCTGGATATGTCCAGGCATGTTCACTGAGGAACGGTGAAGGAGGTTATGGGAAATGTAGGCAACAAGGCTGAATTAGTTTAAGGAAACAGAGGAAAGGGGAACAATACAACAATGTGTGAACAAAGCATATAGACAAAGGGATGTGTTGTGTACATGTTTGTGAGAGTGAGACATCACTCCTTTGCTGGCATGTCCAGATGTTTCCAGATAATGATTTTCTCATCCCTCTATCCCTGCCTCTCTCTATCATCCATCATCCTTTGCCCTTCTGTCCGGCCCCACTGACTTACTTGTGTTGATATGTGTAATCCCCACCTTGTATCTCCCCTCTCCCTCCGTCATGTCCTCATTGTGTATTCATCCGTCCATCACTCTTCCAGTTTAATCTCTTCATGGTTACACATGGTATTTTTGGACTTGTCATGTGTGACTCTTCTGTGGAGGGCACGGGTGTATTTATAGCCTGTAAACTGGAATGGAACCCACCCACACCCCTCCCATTAGACATGTGTGTTAATATGCTGTTGATGCCAAAATGAATCAAGGACAGCCTTCGGGATGTGTGTTAATGAGGTGTTTGGATTCAGTCTAGCGTATTGTATGTGTGTGTATGTGTGTGTGTGTGTGTGTGTGTGTGTGTGTGTGTGTGTGTGTGTGTGTGTGTGTGTGTGTGTGTGTGCACTGTGTTGGGGTTTGTTCGTCCTTAGTGAAGACCTGAGGGAGAACACGGGATCATACCTCCCCTGGTGCATTAAATCACATCAAGATGTTCTGTACAATTTAACATGTTCTTCATGAACACCTCGAAATTGATGTTTTTAAATGTCGATCATGTTGTGCCAGATAAACCTACAGGTTCAGGGACCTATTTTCATGTAACCTTGGCACTGGCTGACATGTAACATGTGTTGATAGGGAAGGGAACATTGTCGACATGGATGTTTTCACCCCTGTCTGTTGGATTGTTTTGTAGGATTACACAAACACTTCAGGCAGATTTCCATGAAACTCGGTGGAGGGAGGTGCTGTGGGTCAGGGAAGAGCTCATTAGGTTTTGGTGCGGATCCAGATCAGGGGGCGGATCATGGATTTTTTTATCCTGCTTTCTTTAACATCACCAAGATAGAGAATTTTCCAACACTTTAACTGATTTCTCAGAGAATAATTCATGGATATGGATTGAAAAAATCAGGCTGGTTTAGAGGACTGGTGTTTATGAGTTATGGCTGCAAATTGGTGCAGATCCTAATTAAATTGTGATTTAAATGTGGTGGCATAACGGTACTATTGGGCCTTGGCAGAGGTATGCACTCCACCGAAGTGCCACTTGAGTTTAAAATGAAATTATGCCAAGTTTACTACATAATATACTGCAATACCTACAGTAATGATTTATGGAAGTGATGGGTTCAAGTTGACACAGTCAAATATTGCTTATTCAACTTGGAGTCTAACTCATACATTATTAGTGCTTCTTACTTTTTTTCCGACTCCTATTAACATGTTGATTGCTTTATCAGATTGTTGGCTTTAGACATGAAGTCCAGCTGAGGAGTGCAATCACTCGTTTAGTATTTGATCATTAATTAATAAATAAATACAAATTTGGAGCTGGTGATGAAAGTTAAGGTTGTTAGAAATCATCTTGTGAGGCTGCAAACATCATGCCAGCGATCCATATAAACCTTCATCCTTATGGTATCAGGGGAAGTCAGGGGATCATTGCAGTTATCAGGATTCATAATGCATGCCTGTACACAATCCCTCTGTGGGATTCACCTGATCGGTGTTGAGATACTTCAGTCTGACAGTCTGACATCCCCACAGCCAAACCACACGAGTGCCTCACAACAACAAGTGGATCCACACCACTTTGATACAGCATCAACAAAACCATTACACGCTCCACAAACCTGCTGCCTGTTGCTGGGCTGTTTTACGGGGTTGCACTTGACTGTGTGTATCTCAGTGTGCTTCACTCCTTCCTATTTCAAAGATATGAATATACAAAAACCTGACACACAAATATGTATCTCCACAGACAACATCCCTGAGGGCAAATCCCATCCTGCCGCAATCTGAAATTATGTTTCTGGAAAACACTGAAACATTTATCATCACGTTAATTGTGTGTAATGATGCACGTCATCCAAGCTTTTAGTGGAAGATGATGACTGACACACAAACCAGATGTGTGGTTCCATCTGAAGTGGCAGCAACCTAAAATGTGATTCCATTATCCTGCTGGCTGCCTGTGCTTTATGCAACGTACCTGATTAAAAATGCTGGATTTGGTTAATGACTATGTTTTCGTTGATGCCTAATAAGCTGGAACACTTTGAGCAATTGCGTAAACCGGCTGTTGTACATAATGATCCATTTTGCACGAATGATGGAGATATCTTTATATAATATAGAATAGTGCTGGGTAACAATGGACAACTAGAGGATCAAGGATGATAGGTCACTTTATCGCCCTATTGCATACGTATTGAAGTCAGATACATGCACACAGAACTTTGCAAACTGCTTCTGCTCCACTTGTTCGTCGGTATAACCACAATACATTTCCCTTATTTTTTTCCCCATAAAGATCTCAGCATTATTTGATGATAAATTCGCCAAACTGTCAGAAGATTCTTGGAATAAAAAAAACTGGATCCACCCAACTTAATCAAATCTGCTTTAAAAACTAATCCATTCTTCCTTAGCCCACATCCCTTCCTTCAACCAAGTTCCAAGAAAATCAGATCAGTGGTATTTGCATAATCCAGCTGGAAGTCCGATACAGCAAAGAAAACATAAGCTCCTTGGCAGTGGTGAACAGATATCACTGTGTCCAGTGTGACCCCATGATTTCACATAGTCCTTCTCTCTTTAAAACTGAAATCAATCAGATTGTATTTATATAGCCCCCACATTCACAAATTACAATTTGAAAAAGAAACATCTTTTAGCCGGGGAAAAATAAATAGAAACCTCAGATGGAGCCACTTGTGAGGGACAACTCTACCGGCACGGACATAAGTGCAGCATTCATGGAAAAGACAATGTCTAACATAAATAAAGAGGTGTATCAATGTTTAAAGTATTTGTATGAAAGGGAATATGTGCAGATATCCTGTCAGCGGCCGGAGATAAGAAATATGGGTAAGAATTACCTCACATGCTCACACAGTGCAGGTGTAAGAGCCGGGGGGGAAAGAATGTGTGCGAAGGTTAAACAGACAAGCACAAAACACACAAAATAATTCATGTGACTGTATTTCAAGGCTCTTGTGTTTTTACGAGCTGCTGCTGCTGCTGCCTGCAACAGGTCTGCACCAAACCTGAGGAGGAGAGAGGAACATAATCTCAGGTGCTTCACGGTGGAAATGCAGCGGCGGTGCTACGGTGGAGCAGCACTTGCACTTGTGTGTGGGCAGGAAAACATATCTTCTTGTGCCTCACACAGTCGCCACTTGAATCATGTATAAAGGCTGTTATATTTCATCTGTGACCGACAGGAAAACATGGCCCCAGAGCCCTGCAGAGCAGAAATGAAGCAGCATCAGAAGTGTTTCTTTTGATATCCCAGCGCCCCCACCACTATGTTATAATCCTGACAGGGAATATGACGACCAGAGATTGAACGTTCGGTGAGGGGTTATGAGTTACGTGCGTCGGGAAACCAATCAACTGCCGCTCACTCGTAAAAAAGGATGATTGCACCTGATGATGCTATCAAAATTCACATTCCCAGTGATGAATCCTCCGCACACTCCACTCAGATTTAATGAGCCACCATTAGGATGAGATGTTCCGCAGGCGGAGCATAGAGGGACCTGAGGCCTCGTCCGGATGCAAAAGATTTAAACAGGGTCATGCTTTACAGATTGTGTAGAGGAACACCATTACGTAAGACATATACATTAGGTAGTGCAGGAGTATTGTAAGCAGTTCATTACTAACTTCTGAAAAAACACAATGCCTCTAATACCTTCGACCTCTGGGTTAGTGGCACTACAGTGGCATCGCATTACTTTAATGAGACAAGAGAAGGATTGGCTCTATCTGTGTTACGAAATGCTGTGACCTGAATGCGCCCAGCAGAGGTTACATCAACTGTACTGGCAGAGATTCATCACAATAATATATTATGGTGTTATACAATTGTCATCGTAATACCAGAGCTGTGTGTATTTCTGGCATCGGATTGATGTGAGGGTCAGGGGTCAGGGCAGACGAGGCCAGAGCAGCGGAAAAGCCCGCCGGCTGAGTTATGAAACCGGGCTTAATGAGCAACAACACATCAATGGATTCATCAGATCATAAAAGACAATTAATTTATTTAAATATCTGAAGCTTTATTTGTTGAAATAGTTCAAAAATCAGATACAAAATATGAACAGGAGATGGATTTTGTGAAGTTTCAGTTCCGAGCTTCTGGAATTTATCCTCACGTCTTTATTTCAAAAAGTACAAAGGGCACAGATTATGTGTAATGCTGTTCAAGATAATCCCAAGAATGTTTTTTTATAATGAGTTCTCTGGGGCAATTTACCCCAGTGAAAATGAAGGGTGGCCATGGGAACAGCTTTGAGAAACTCAACATAAAGCCCCTGCAGCCTTAAGCCAATGTTGATTTGTAATAATAACCCCAGATGAGGAGATGTTTGAAGGGATAGTGCACGTCTAAGTGAGACAGTTATTTGTTTTCCTGGAAGAAACAGGATGATACATTCATTCTCACAAGCTGGCCGCGCTTGTATCAGGGTTATTCAGGTTTAATTTCTGGATAGTGGGTTTCGAGCCTGGTAGAGGTTTAGTAATCAGTGCTTTGATTTCAGATCAGATTTCCCAGTATTACTGCAGATCAGTGATTTGACATAAAAGGAAATGATGCAGTAAAATCAAGATTTGAAGAGACAAACCGCAATTAAAAGAACAGACATGGAGGAGAGCTGAGGTGAAAATGACACATGACAGCAGCGCCTCCTCCAAACTGAGCTGAAAAACAAGATCCTCCATTCATTTGTTAGAAGCTGGATTCAATGTAAATGAGCGGTTCAATCCACTTTCAAAGAAACAGAGCTTGAGCCCTGACATAACTCCTTACTGCAGAAACTGATATGGTTTGTTAATTAACTCCTCTGACCTGGGGTTCATTTAAAAACTGTTTACAGTGGCAGGCATCTTGCATATCTCTGGGGAAACGTAAATGCTAAATGACTGATTTTCAGTTTAATCACATATTTTTGCGTGCGTTTATACACATATCTTCCTATTACACATCCAGTGTGTCCTCAGTCCACCTCTGATAAGCATCAGTCTAACTACAATATCGATTCAAAGTTCAAAGTTTTTCTCAACAGTAATCAAACTGATAAAGACTGGATAAGAAAAATAAGTTATTAAAGGTCAGGACTCAGTTCAGATTGGTCAGTGTATCACTGAGTTCTTTAGGGATCAGTGTGTTCTTTTACACACACACACACACTCTCACACTCACACACACACACACACAAACAGACACATGAATTGTCAGTGTTTCACACTAGCCCGTCACTTTTTTCTACATTAATTCCTCATTTTGGCCAAAGCAGGACTCAGCAAGTTGCAATGTGCTCACGACTTCAGTCGTGCGTATCAGTGTGTGTGTGTGTGTGTGTGTGTGTGTGTGTGTGTGTTTGTGTGTGTGTGTGTGTGTGTGTGTGTGTGTGTGTGTGTGTGTGTGTGTGCAAGTGAATCAAAGGCTCTTGGCGTAGGGACTTGTTTAAAGTGGAAATAGGGTAAAAAAAAAGGACAGAAAAGTAGACAAGTCAAAATGAGTCACATGAGAGATTAAGAGGAAATCTAGGGACAAAACAGCAGCTAGACGACCCACCATATGTCCCATGGCCCATTATCCAGCACTTCAGTCAAGCTTGCACTAACGTGCACCCCACGGATTTTCAAAAGCTCAGCTTGAGCCACACAACGAATAAGTAGAACATTAAGCCTTTTATTTTTGCTCCTCACATCCAAATGAATAAATAGGACATGGAGAGCTGGGTTCTTTGAGAACCGCCCGTGCACGGGGATCCACAGAAATTCTGATACACTGCCACCAAACAGTCCCCCTAAGAAACCACATTTCATTTCAGAATAGATCCAGATTTTGATTTGGCTCTGCATTGAGCGATCACAGCCACGTCACGTTAACCCTAACCCACTGAGGAGCATCTGCTGCCGGTGACGTGGCAGAGAGTCATCCCTCTCATCCTGACCTGACATTTGGATGGTGATTTTTTTTCTTCACGTGTGGCACCAATAAACAAATGAATAATAAATCGGCTGCAGGGGGCTGTACGTGGGCACATGTGCCGAGTGTGTGAAGACACACACCACAGTCTGACGACCTCATGTGAGACACAATATGTCCAAACTGATGGCAGCCATGAGTTTGTGTGCGTGTGTGTGTGTCAGTGTTTGTGTGAATGTGGACTTATGTACAGTAGAGGGTTGTGTGAGGGCGGGTCCATGTGGATGAGCTTGTGCGTCAAGTCTCTGACGACAGAAATGATTCAAACAGACTTGTCATATTTTGTTATTTCCTTCTGAATCCACAGATATTTTTTATATTTTCGCAACCACAGGCCTGATTTGAAGTTTGAATGGATCCATTGAATGTAATTTTGCATTTGCAACTGAGGCATTTGACTATATTATTGAAAATAAATGTTTTATTGTTAGTTAATTGGTCAACATTAAAACTACAGGTGTCTTTAACTGTTTCTCACAAACAACAATCACACAAGTAAACTTTTAACAACAGCAGAAAACAGTAATTAACTCAGCAAGTAAATTCATGCTTGACATTGAAAATCATTTGTTGATTGAACAATTCTGACTTTAAGACTTCTTACTTGCTTTTACTGACATTTTCAGTCGTATCACATGGTCTTCATGAGCACGCGTTTGTTCAGTTTACAATACTGTTACAGTTCAGAATACTTATTTTAAAGAGTTTTTTGGTAAAATAATAATTTATTCACTGAGGTTGTTACTTTGCTAGTGTTTCTCTTAGTAGCAGGACGACCTTCTGTCTACATTGGGTGTCACACTCTGAGCTTTTAAAGGGATGAAAGATACTTTCTGTTCACCACTAACCAGGACAACAATCAGGACAGACGTCACAGGGGCCAGATACAGTAGCATCCTGCTGACTCTGCCCACACATGTCACGTGAACAGGAAAAGCAACTTGTTGTTGTTGTCGTCGGTCCACAAACTCCACAGTAAGGACTGGAGGCTGTCAGTCCGGAAATATCAGGGCAGATAATCCGGTGATTAGAGGATAAGAAACGAGGATGTGAGTGGTCAGAAGGAGAGTTAAACCACCCAGCTACAGTACGCTGATTAATCAATTCTAAACTTAATCTATTAGTCTATACGATGCCTGGTCTGACCTCAAGAGTGGCTCCAATATACAGCGTGATACAGGATTAATGTATGCACTAAAATATGCACAGTCACAAACAACACAGGCGTTCCTAATAATCACGTAACATTAAACTCCCCCCGGGCTCACACATGCTTCAAATGAACACGTAAGAAAACTCTGTGTGTCACGGTGCATGGTACTGTATCTGAATGGGTTGAAGGAGCGAGTTTACAATTTACATATTTACTCTGTAGTCTCAAGAGTTTTGTTCATGAGCCTTTCATCCAGTGTGTGTTGGATTTCTGCACAGCGTGTAAGTACATGTGCACTGAATGCATGTGTGTGTCAGACAGAAAGGCAGAGTAAATATAACCCTCCCATCTGTCAGGGCTGTACAGATGCTGTCTCAGAAAAGAGAGGATTACTGCTAAACATAGAGAAGAAGGGGACATGTGATGGGAGGACGAGAAGCCGAGCACTGACTAACACCAAAAAGCATAAATCTGAGGGCGTGTGACAGCATCAGAGCAGCCGCTCAGAGGGAGGAAGAGAGGAACGTGAAGGGGCCAAGCACATTGCACCCATGTGAGGGTTAGAAAACAGGGAGCAGGGAAATAAAAAATGGGTTGAGATAGATGGAGGAAATCTCATCAGTCTAAAATGTGTTTGATTAAAATGTTTCCCTGTGTGGTAAAGTCACAGATGTTCGGTTGGTGGCTTTGAGGCATAGGCAGAGAATGTGTTGCCATCTCCTTCAATTGGCAAAAAGGTTCTTCTTTACGTCCGTGTCTGTTGATAATCCAGAAATTCACACGAAAAAGTGCAAAAAAATATAGCTCAATGAACAATTAAGAGAATCATCATGTTAGTATAAGTTTGTATATGTAGTGTTGGGTGGTGCTATGAAATAGTGGTTAGCACTGTTCCCTCATAACAGGAAGATTGCAGGTTCAAATAAAGACAGTACTATGAGTAAAATCATAATTTTTCATTGCACTGCCTTTAAACTTCCCAGACTCACAATCTACAAATGCCCAGTTTCAGCTGGGATAGGCTCCATCTCTCCTGTGACCCTCAAAAGACAAGTGGTTAAGATGATGGACAGCTGGCTGGATGGATGGACATATTATCAAAATATAATTTGCTTTGCACATCAGATGGAGTTATTGCTTTTCACTGGAAGGGAAGCAAAGAGGCCCAAAAAGTCTGTTTGCCTTTTCATGGCTGATACGCTACAACAAAGAGTTCAGCTGTGTCCAAACTCTGGGTCGTGATGCTTGTGGGCTGTTGACATGTTACTGGGAGTGTTAGTGTGCTGCTCTCAGTGAGACTGTGAAAGATGGGTGATGTTTGCACACTGTAAAACCAAATACATACAACTACCACAGCCAAATCATGAATCAAGTATCGTCTGCAGCGAGGTTTAAGAAGAACAAGGTGTTCACAGTGGAGCTGACAAGCTGGAACTCTGCATCTCTTTCCTTTTCCTTGTTTTTTTTCTGTGTCTGCCTCAGTGGCGGACAACACTCATAATTATTATTCTTTTCATTAATTTCTGTGATTCTCCCCTGTGTATTTCAAAGAACTGAACGCTGCCTTTTCATATTCACATATTGCTTTTTCAGAAGATTCTGGAAAGGTGCTTGGTTGAATGAAATGTAAAAGGCGAGAAGAAAAGAAAAAAATATTCCTAAAGCAGGTTAAGAGTTGATTTAATATGAAAAAGAAAAACAAAAATGTATTAACATGAAATATTCTGTATCACTTTAACCTCAAGGCTTTCACCATGAGGTTTCGTGGGATGGAATGATCAGCATCAGTGATCAGCGATGAAATTGCATCTTTGAAACCCGCTGGGATCCCTGCCAAGCACCAGTGAGAGCTGTTTTTTTTTACGGCATCAACATAACAAGGAATTATGGGCCCTACATGCAAGTGGGGCTTCTTCTAAGACTTCATAGAGAAAAGAAAGTTTTGCTTTGCCTTTGATTCGCATCCAATGAAAAACATGGAAAAACACCAAAATAAAGAAAAGCAGAGATGCTGAGAAAAACTGCCGGAGGAAACTGCTGTAGTCCCTCAGTTATATTAACCATTTGATTGGAGGTTTTAACTTAAATCAGTCTCTAGTTCAACCACACCTGGGTTTTATCACCACACAGACTGGAGCACTGAGCAGTTGGCTGAGAAACTTTGGCTTCTGCTGCCACAACGTGACATCGGTGAATCACCTTCTGTGGCTCACACACACACACACACACACACACACACACACACACACACACACACACACACACACGCTCAAATCGTACATGTCACATGCCCACCACATACGTGAGCACCATGTGCAGACGTGTTGATGCACTTGCTCCTTATGTTCAGTGCTCTGACTAGAATATATTATTCAGGTCTCATTACTTACATGAATAATGTTCACATGGCAGGGAGCAGGTTGTGAAAACAGGAGACATAAAGCAGAGTAGGTGGGCTTCCTCCGCCTGCCATGCCAGTCACATGCAGGACTCAGCACCTCACAGAGATGGTGGAGGGAGCCAGGGCCGGTGGGTGAATGAGTCAATGCAGAGGGATCATCTGTTTCATATTGCGGTATTTCTGCTTGTATGTCGTTGGGTGTGTTGGAAATGGATGAGTGAAGGGACCTCTGGGAAAGGGTGGTCTTCCAAACTTTCCAGGCCCCAACCCCTGAAGTAAGTGTGCCACAGACAAAGGACCCCATTGTCCCGGAGGGTATGGATTTGAGCCAGTTCCCCCCCAAAAAATCTCTTTTGTGTATAATAGTGTGGTGCCATAAATGAACCTGCTGCAACTGATGCTGTCGTCAATCTGTCAAATCCGCTCCCGCAGTCAGGAGAGACTGAAGAAGATCAAAAGGTTGTGATTTGCGTGGTTTTATCTTAAATCTAAATACTGTTTTTATTCATCTTTACTAACAATTATGGTTAAATATGCTATGGTATGATTAATCGGTTTAAAATAATATTTGATTTATGAAAAAAAAACTCCCAAGGGTTCCTGACCCCTAAATTGGGAACCACTGTTCTAAAGTATTTAGATCGTACTTTAGAGTAAATGTACAAATTACAACAAAAAGTGTAGCTGAGGCCATTTGTCGCTTCTAATAACATGGCACTCACCCAAAATATCTCTGAAACGACGCGACCAATAGAAGAAGCACGAGCTGTCACATGATCACACAGGTGTAAACAAACTATTTCAGTCCCATTTATCAGGAAGAGACCAGACTGTCCAGTTTAAACCTCAACCACAGCTGCAGCCTGACTTCTTTGCTCAACTTTGACCTCTTTTACTCACACTTTCAGTTTTTGGGATGAAACATTGACCGTTTCATCACATTTTGTTTTTTTTGTCAATTTTAAAACATCTTTCACTTCATTGGGACCAATGCCTTAACAATCAATAAGACAAATAAAAAACTGTCTTTATATAACATTGAAGTGTTCTTTGCTTGTGAGCGATAGGACTTGGGCTACACCCCTTCTGTTTATTGCAGTATAAAGTTAATAATACTATGCAATTATATGACTGAAGGTTAACTGTGCAGTGGAGACAGTCGGGGTTAATCATAACATTAGACGTCCTTGCAGAGAGACACATTGTGCTTGTTTATGTGTTTTAGACATTGGTACACAGAGTCTATTGAAAACAGCTTCATGTTCAAAGGCCTGCCCGTGCAGTACGTTGGTTTCTCTGGAAAACCAACACAATCAGAGAAGACACAACTTTTTCTCATAGGTCTGACTCATGGTGATAAATGAATGCAGACAGACAAACTGCTTTCATGCCACTGACTGGAAAACCTTGAGGTTGAACAGTCATTTGAAGAGATCTCTTTTCACTGTGAGTGTAGGGTACTTGGTGTTGCTCAGTACAAACTAATTCACTACAAATCCACTCCATGAACCCTCCTGCTTACAAGTCCTGCAAATAAACCGTTATATCATAATTCGTTATGCAGAAATAGATCTGCATGTTTAATCCCAGTGACTCCAGTTACACAATGGCCACCGTGGCTGTAACAGATGTATGTGTTGCGATAAAGGATTACAAGGCAGGGCCGTCAGAGAGCGGCACCTCGCGCTAAACCAGAGCTGCGACCGAACAGCGGCACCAAGTGGTCAGTGTCGCCTCCTGCAGCAGGGAGGCTGTGATTTATAATACCCACGAATTATCAGATATTTCAAAATTGTGTGTGTGCGTCAAAGCAGAAGGCATTTTATACAATTTGGATTTTCAACGTTAAACATGGATGTTCAGAGTTTTGTGGGTTTACATGGATAGAAGTGAAAATAAATGATTCTGACTCTAAATGGCTGGTAATACGTCAGATCATCCAGGGTTGGGTTTGAACCTAGTAGACCAAATGATGAATGGATTCATAAGAAGGGAGGAGCGTTTGAGTTGTTTTCCAGAGTTTGAAATCAACATCTGGGAGCTTGAGGTCATCCTAAAGTGAGTCAGGGAGATTCTTGGGAAGTAGACTTTGGCAGAATAGGGTTTGTTGGGCGGTGTCAGTCACATTATTATTCATCCATAAAAAACAATTTTTTCAAATGTTGTTAATGTCTGAATCACTGCCTGGATCCTGAGCTGGTGATGGGTTTGTCTCTGGATGAAAATGATGATGCTCTTTATTTTAATAAAACTGCAGATCAGCAGGATGAGAAGAACAACTTGTCATACATCAATTCATGGTGCTGCTCATAAAGCAAACAGCTAATACTTCTGTGGCCGATGAAAAGCCAGTGTTTGGACTGGATAAGAAATGTTATCATGGAGATAAACGTAGGATATCAGATGTCGGGAAAATATGAGACATTTCATCTTTTCAAATGTCCTAAAGCACTTTGTGACATTATAAAAAAAAAGGGCCAAAGCTTATTATTAATATTAAAGCTCCCCTTAACACCTCCACATAACTTATTTACAATAACAGGTGCAAGAAACCAAGTAATCCTTTGACTTGATGAATATTAAGTAATTTTTATTAACACAATATCAAGATGGCTGTTACTAGTTTATCATCAAACAGATGAAGTGACTAATTTGATGACGAGATGTGGAACAGACCATAATGCAGATGTTCATTAGAGGAGTTGTTTGTGCAGTAGCAATAGTTTGATACATTTATTATAATCTTGTATGTTGTTTTCACTATAGGAGTCCAACCTTAGATTATCTGATGAGCTCCATGAAAGGTGAAATACAAACCTTCAAAGCCATACAGACGTCTGCTACAAACACCTAGAAGCTATCTTCCATCAACTATTTTGTAGCATCATCTTCTGTGTCTCCATCTCACGTCTCTCTGCTGACCTCTATCTGTCCATCTTGTTCCCCGTGCCGGCCTGTCAGTCAGTGGAGTATTTGTAACTCCAGCTTTAAGGCAGACCTGTTGCATAAGATCACAGACAATGAGGCCGGCTTCGCTGTGACATCGGCGGTGGCTTTATCCCTCCATCAGCCGGTCCAGACGTGTGCAGGTACACACACCGCCGGACTGTCCCATTGTCATTCAAATGTTGGGCTGGTGATTGACGTGCTTATCTCTCCTAATCGGAGCGTGTAAAGGTATTACTGCTGTGGGAGAGCGCGTCGCCCCAGCAGCTTTGATATGGAAAAATCACATCTGTGAGCTCACAAACAACATTATCTACAGAGAACTGAATAGCAGGTAAAACCTTCCCTGCAACCCCTCCATCTGTTGTCTTGGATTAGCTCCATGTTTATTGCCTTTTTCCCCCTTGGATGCTCAAAGGCAGACGGAGCAGGGAGGGGGCTGGGGGGTGGGGGGGCAGGGCAGATAAGAAATAAAGAGCCAAACACACGTCTTGTTAAAAGTAAGATTTGTAAGCTTATTATTTTTGTTATCATGATCATTGTTATAACCTCTGTTATGGTTTGTTCAGTTTACAGTTTATTTTCAAGTTCATTTAAAGTCATTCCAGTCAAAGGTAAACATGATTGTAAATGGTTGTTTCCAACACTATTAAATGCTTTTGTTGTTTTGCCAGACAACAATCGGTCGCACTCGCTCAAACACACACACGCACACACACACACACACACACACACACACACACACACACACACACACACACACACACACACACACACACACACACACACACACACACACACACACACACACACACACACACACACACACACACAAATGGAAAGAGCAGGAACAGAGAGACCGTTTCTAACTCACTCACTCATTCATTCACATGAACACACACTGACACCTTCTACACACCATGACACACAGCATCTCATGCTAAAGCTCCTGCACACATGACGTTGCCAAATGAACAGAAATTATCCTCCCGGTCAGACACACACATTTAGATGATGGGCACGCACACACACACAGTTTCTTGCTCTCGTGTCTAAGTTCTTAAGTGCAACTTCTTGAAGAGTGATTTACCCTCACACACTTCATCCCTTCCATTTCACACCAGAACCCAAACCTTTCTGACCTCGCCCTCCCACCCAGAGCCATACCTACACCTGGACTGGTCCCACTCTGTGCTCTAGCAACAAACTCAATGATTCCCCAGATCTACACGATCCTTATTTGTTTACATAGAATTCAATTATTGTTAGGGCAACAAAAGTTAATACATTCTTATAAATCCAATGGGCTTTTGCTGCTTGGTTGCACTTGTCACACACGTAGTGGTTTAAACTGGATAATTTGGCCTGTTTTCGTAAAAAGGTTAATGATCACATCCTTGACAAGACCTGTTAACAGGTTCTGATAAAGATGTAGCTTGGTTTTAAATGGTTTTCCTTTGAATATTACTATTGCAAAAGAAATTGATTGAAAAATGATCAAGATTGGTAAGGCAGGCCGAGTCAATACTCCTAAATGTACAAGAAAATTTGCCAAAATGTTCATGAAACTAAAAAGGCCCTTAGGTAAGAGATCCACAGAGTGCAGCCTAGGTTTACGTATGGCTCAACCCTCCATCTCCCCCCTTAAGACAACCAATGTTACACCACAACAAACTCAACAGCATAATCATAAAAAAAACATACAAAAAATAATAAAACCACAAAGAAAACTGAGCCCACAAAGAAAGCTGAGCTACAAGTTTGTAAAAATGCTTACATCACATTTCACCTCGGCAGATTTCAAGATATTGGACATTTACACGGGTACTTGAACGTCTCACCTGGCGCCACTGTGGCCTGGTCGGCTCATAGTCCGTCATCATGATCATGACCTCCATCATCGTTATCAGCTACAATGGTAAGCCATGCCCTACTAGAGTCTATCATTGGCAGGGTAGGGTAACCATGGTGAATAAGGTGCTAGTTGCTATGGAAACGCTATTCTGAAGCAACCGACTGGTAGAGTTGTTTGAAGTTTGAGTTGCCGTACCTTCCCACCAAAGCACTTGGTTTGTATGTATTACTTGCTGCTCTAGTTGTGTTCTGGAGGGCTTTTTAAGCTTTCTACTATTTTGCATTTTCATACTTAAACAATGTATGTTGATGTATTTTCAGGCTGTTAGTACCATTTCAAATATTCTCACTCGCTCTCTGACACTCACATGTGGCACACTCCTACATAGGTTTTCTTTTTTTTCCTCTCAGGCACAAACAGACTCATTCATTTATAGAAAAAAAAACTGTTGACACGTGACAACTGAAAAATGAGAAGAGATGAGATGGGCGGAGCACGCTGCTACACCAACATGGACCAGTAGAGAGCTTCTTAATTGTCCTTTGATGCTCATGTGAGTGACAGTTCATCCTCCTTTGTCCCTCCTCCCTGCTCTTCTTCTTCTTCTCTGAATGACTCATGGTCGGTTGAGAGGAGGGGCTGTATTGCTGAGATATCCATGGCTGCTCTGTAGCCATCGTGTGCTTTCGTTGGGTTGAGATGACGGAGGACGAACCGAATAAACAGGGTAAATAAAAGCAACACGACAACTTATAACATCGATACATCCTTGCAGTGTCTGTGTCAATGGCACATTTAAAGTTCCTCCTCCCCTTCTCTCCCCCCCCAACCCCAAAAAACGACATTTAAGTGAATGATTAATTGTTGAAAATGCTCTGAATTTCCTCCTGAGCCCCGTCCAGTCCTGCTGCCTTCTAGAGACTGATGGTGAACACAGGATGAGACACGGGGCGAAGATGGCAACTAAAACACTGGTGGTCTGTAGTCCGTGGTGTGTTTGACCTGTCGCCTACTTTGATTCAGGATCAGCTCAGTTTGTCCACTTGTTCTTTTTTTTATTCCCCTTGTGGACTGGTACAAGTTCCCAGCATCGAGATCAACAACGATAACATCAATGCAAAAAAGAAATAAAGGCAATTTCAGTTTAATTTTACTGAAATCTATTTCATTCAGTTCATAGGAGTTCAGTTTGAAGTCTTGCGGCAAGAAACTATGGCAACTAGCCCTAAGGAAGTGTTTTAGCCAATCAGATCCCGGGTAAAATCTTCATATGTTGCCTCGACGTACCTTTTTTCTTTATTTTATTTTTCTCAAATTAGGATTTCAGCCCCGCCCCGCTACAGTTCTATAAATGCTTGTTTGGCGTGCATGATTCAACAAGCTCAGCCTGTGGCCTGTTCTCTCTCACACACACACACACACACACACACTCAGTCTACCTAACCTGCATCTGTGTGCACAGGCTGACTTCAATTCAACATTGAGTTCAGTCTGTGACACAGAGCAACCAAAGGTCTTTCAAGTCCATCAAACGCACAGCTGCACAAACACACACACACACACACACACGTACAAACACGCACGTACAAACACACAATCACACTTCGATGCTTGAAAACTCTGGTTTCAAACTCTCGCTCCTCTTTTCCTTCTGCTCTATTTGAAGTATCTTAACTCTCCTCTCCTGACCACCGCCCCCCTCCTCTCCCACCCACTGGTACTGTACAGCCTCCCAAGGCTAGTTGGCATGGTGACGCTGATGGGATGGCCGTTGCTAGGAGATGAAGAGGACGGCCAGGAGGAGCATCGTCACGGTGAGGAGAAGGCGATCCCTGGACGGACTGCTTCCACTGACACTCTTCTCCAGCTTGGGAACGAAAGGGTTAAATTCATCTGGAAACACAGAGAGAAAGCAATGTGTAAGTTTTCATTTATCTGCACCTGATCATTTCTCGACAGGTTGATTATCCCATGAAATGGTTTACATTTAAAAGAGAAGTTTATCTGAGCCACAGATTGGGCTGTAATCTGGTTGCACATCACGGCCGCTTCTGAAACATGACAGACTCTGGTGGAGTGAAGCAGCCGATGGAACAAGAGGCAGTGATCAGCACAGACAGTCTCACTCCCACTGAAATGTGGTTAGTCTGCTCCAAAGACAAGACAGCAGCAGAGCCCCAGCAGACTGCAGCTGTTATCAGAGAGCTCACATTGTTCTGATAAAGTGACACATTCCCCGTCACACACACACACACACACACTGCTGCACTTTTATATACACTGGGATTTTACTGTAACACCCCCCCCTCTCCTCCCAGTTGAGCTGCATGTGCACCTGGTTGTGTCCCAAAATACTTTGTGGTATTCTGTCACGGGTTACACACACAGAACATTGAAGTCTAGTCCAACACACAACCCAGCAGACAGTTCGCTGCATGCCTGCACTCATGAGACACACACGTGGCCAGACGCACCCTCTGGAGGAACCTGAGTAATGAGACTGGAGACTAGACAGAGGTGCAATTTTCTGTCTGTACAGAAGCCAGCTGAAGCTGATTAGGAACTATACTGGTGGCATCCAAGGAAGTTCTCATCGTTTCCACTGGGCACCCTGTACAGTGACACAGTATTTCCAGCTGCTCTGTGGGTCAGACAGCAGAGCAATGACTGGCTGACACCTGGTTTTGGAGATGGCCGCCCCTGGTATGCTCCGCAGGATGATCTAATGAGGTCTACGCAGCGGCGGAGCGCAGGTTAAATGCTTTGACCGCTCTGTGACCGAGCATGCAGCCGAGGGGTCAGGACGCTGAGCAGCTCCGGCCCTGACAGACTGAGGAATGTGGTGTTGAAGACACAAACAGCCGACAGTGGAGGATCTCACGCAACTGGTGGTTCTGAAGTGAGGCTCTACTTAATGTGTCATTACAGACGTACACATGCTGCCCCACTCTCTTACTAAACTGTCACACATAAACACATAATTATTAGTGTGAACAAGGGGGATATGGCGCACATTGTGATTATCTGACGCGTGCATGTGCGTGTGTGCGCGAGTGTGCATGTTTGTGTGTGTGTGTGTGTATCACATTGTGGAGCAGGAGCGCAGACTACATCCACCTGATAATTAAGTTCAGACACTCAAATGAATCTGAGTCATGTTGATAAAAACGATAAAAATACAAACCAGATTAAGTTCTATTTATGTCTATGGATGATTCTGTATGTGTGCAGTGTACTGTACTTTTGCACTGAACATAAGGGGCAACTGCATTAGCATATATACACAATGAGTGCGTGTGTGTGTCTGTGTGTAGGTCAGTAGTCATCAACTTTAGTGGTTTCTGTCTATGCTCAAATGTATGAAAAACAATTGAACATCTCAAATATAGAATACAGGTCACTTATCTCCAAGATATTATATTTGATGAAAGCTGAGTCACCTATTAGACACTAAATGAACATAATTATCTTTAATTGTGTTGACACTCGGTCAGAGAAGTGATTATTCGACTGTGTGGTAAAGCTCCTTAAAGTTATCATTTGTGGTTTTCCCAGATTGGAAGGTCCTCATTGAAAGGTCATTGCAGTAAACTAACAGAGACACAGATTAAAATTAGAAAACTCATAAGTGAGCTTCTTTCATTAGATGTTTCCTGAGTGACTGATGTCTTTCAGTAACAGGACAGAGCCACAGGGCTGAGTAGTTCTCTTTGTGCCAGGTAAATTTAGTTCAGCATTTAAATCAGTGGACTGCCTTCATAAGATAAAGATCAGAGACGTCTCTATCTCCTCCTAGTGGCTGGCTGCAGTACAGATCATAAACCACACCTCCTCCATGTTAGTAAATGGGAGATGGGCAGAACTAAAAAGTCTAAGTTTTCTTTGTTGGTCTATGTAATTTTTGTTAGTTCTTATCACACAGACGTTTATTCATATTTTCTTATTTGGTTTTAATTTGTTATTTGTTGCAGTAAATCAGGGTGACAAGTCTTGATTGACAGCTGAGACCGACTCGCGATTGGTTAAACCCCTGTATTGACAGGACCTTTCGACTGCAGCTCCATCACTGACCGCTAATGCACCACCTGTGTGTGGTGTTCACATCCTGGATATTTTTGCTTCATTTCTGAAGTCAGAGGGGGTGCAGATGCATTGTCCATATTTTACTAATGTCTATGATAACAAGCAATTGTCTGAACTTGGTCGGACGAGCACTAGTTGCAGCCAAGGACCATTAAGTACATGCTGGTTTTATATTTCTGACCTGATTTCTAACATAATCTGCACATTATATCCCCAAAGATCAGCTGAGACAGTGCAGACAGTGTTTGTGTAAGTCATTTTAATTACAGCTTGTGGCAGTAAACGAATAGATGCAATAGACTGAAGGATACACTTGATAAGATTAAGTTGATTCTGTGATCCATTCTTTCAGCTTCGTAATGAAAATCTGTCCATTTTTCTATCATGATATATGGGGCTTAGATGTATTGTGACATCCCTAATAAGCACGAGGAAGACAACTCATTTAAGAGAGATTTATCTACGAGCCATATAGAAATATATAACAATCAATTAGCACTGTCAGGTATAAATCTTCCTTTAACAGTGATTTAATAGCCTCATTTAGCAGGTGGTATTTAATTAGCACATGAAAAGGGTGTGTGTGTATGATGTGAGGGATCTGTGTTGTCATAACACTGCAGAAAATACACATAGAGTACTAATGTTTACATTTAAGAGCACAGGCCTTAAGATGGGATATGTTCTACTTACTGAATATATTATATAAATACACATACAACGCAGCTGTTCCTACAGATGTTGAAAAGACAACAGAGTTCTTGTGTGTTCTCCGACTGACACCCAACCTGCTGCTTTGCTGGCAGAGTGCACCCAAAACACACGGTCACTTAAAGGACTGGTAATCACTACAATAAACCCCTTTAAAGGAAAAGCTTCTGATTTCGCCGCTAATGGCCAGACCTGACCGTCAGCTGCGGTAACCTGAGCCAACAGGGCCGGTAAACGAGCATCCTCCCACCGAAAAGCCATCAGTAATCACATGGCAGCACGGGGAGCTGCTAGCGCCGTTCCATGTTGTAAATGAGATCTAAATGAAATCTAATACTAGAGGCCGTATTCAGGAGGGAACCACTGTTGAGCTGGAGACACTGATTGAAGGGGGCAGCGGCCAGGAAATAAACTGTGAGCAGTGCAAGGGAAAGAGGGAGAGAGGGAGAGAGAGGAGGTGTAGAATATGACTCTGCAACATTGGGCTTAGTTAAACATTTTCAGACGTGGTAATCAGGCAGATTTGAACAGAGCTGTTTTGCACGTCGTCCCGTGGTCGTGCGAATGCGCTGATGTGAATTCTGAATAACAGTAATTAAAACTATGATGTGATGAGTCTAATCGGCGGTCGGGAGGACTGAGAACGAGGGGAATAGCAAGCCGCGCCGCTTCTTTGTTTTCGCTTCATTTCACAGCTCCCCCGCTGATTTCCTCACTTCCTCCCGCACCACTCGGGTTATCCAATTAATTTAATTGGTAACACAGCACTACAGGTGAAAATGACCCACAGGAGCTGCGGTGATTTGTGCTCGGCTATTGTGTCAGACGCTCGCTAACTAGTTAACAGTATTTGCATGTGTTCTGTTCTCCTTATCTGTTCGAGTGCATTAAATACATCTATTCTTCTGAGGAAATTATCTGTGCTTTTCATGTACCTTGTAATTAGATGTGTTCTACACGTGATTTGGGTTCAAGTGTATCTTTTATGTTACCATAATGAGCATCCTTTGCTTTTTCTAAGTGTTTACAAGTATTTGCTCTAGAGGAAGGATAGAGTGAGTGACAGGTATATACGTGAGGAGAATATGCATCACTCAGTTAAGTATGGGAAACTAACTATAATTGGTTATCACATTTAAAAAAATCCTCATTAATCAATATTCAAACACAATCTTATTTTGAAAGTAAATTATATCTGGGTTTTTTAAGAGAAGTTTTTTTTCCATTGTGATAGCACTGATGCAAACATTATAGGACCTGAACATTTATATTATTTAGGAAAAAAAGGTGTTAAAAGTGGCAAAAACTAAATTTCACACATCAAAAGGTGAATAAACTGAGTTTCAGTGGCTTTCCCCTCCACTGCGTCCCTACTTGTGCTCTGGGAGGAAAAATTGAGGATGGGAATTAAAGGGGGGAGGATGAGGAGGGCATGGAGAAAGGAGATGGAGGGAGAGAGAAACGAGATGAAAGAACGATGGAGGGAAGAAGGAAAGTGAGGGGGAGGTAACTCAACAAACTCAGAGGACCTGCAGCCATTTGCTGCAGCCAGTGATGAGTTTCCTTATGACAGTTATGAGAACAAACTGTTTTACTGCACAAGCACAAGCACTCAGGTGTGCACATGCACATGTTTTAACAACAACACTGAGGCAAATCTTTCTGACAGTCTTGGAACAGACTGACAGGATGTGACAGGATGGTGATTGATACTCACATGTCCAGTTGTGCAAAGGGCGGCTAGGCTAAGCTAACTGTACATGTTTATTTGTGCTGCTGAACTGCGTTGTCATAACACTGAGACTGAACCACATGATCATCTAAGATCATCCTGTAGTCTGTCACTTATTGATTTACTGTTCACTTTCTCCCTTAAATCGCTGCCAAATCTCATAAAGCTGCAGGCGGAACCGATTCAGTACGACTATCCTCACGATAGCAGCAGTTGTGTTTTCCTGGACGACAGCAACATAAGGACAAACAACAAGCACTTAGCAAGATCTAGAAGTTAACTACAAGTGATCCCTACAAGGCCCAACAGTCCCCTTCAATTTAATCAAGCTGCGGCACATTGCTCCCACTCGCAAATACCAGTTCCCTAAATGTGCTGGATTTATTTCATCAAGATTTATGATTTCTTTCCTGGGAAATCAGTTAAAATGTTGAAAAACAAAAGATAAGGTGAAAATGAAAATATCTGGATCCAAACCAGATTTTTATTTGTTCTTCCCTGACCCGTTCAACATCCTTCCTGGAAATCCGCTCAGTTGCTGGGGTGAAAACATAACCTCCTTGGTGGAGGGAAACTGCTGGCCTTGCTCTTGCCTGTCACGCTACAGGCTATCCTGACTCTATGATTGGCCATGATGATGATCTCAGCTGCCTGCAGCCTGAGAGGAGGCTCTGCAGGAACCAGCAGCAAACAAAATCCAATCACAAGTCAAAGACAGTAAAGGACAGTGATCATGAGCTAAAGATTTGATGATTGGTTAAAGATGCAAATACATTATTTACCTCTCATGTTCTGTGTATATCATAGATAAATGTTATTTTCTGTAGAGTTCAATTTTTTCAACAGGGGATCAATTAAGATAATTATTACTTATCATATTTTATCTGGAACCATTAAATAATTAATGAATGACCAGATTTAATGTTCCATGGGCATTGGGTGATATTTTCCTTTAAAACAGATGCTTAAAACCAACGTCGATTTATCTCCAGCTGAAAACATTCCCTTAACAAATTAACTGTTAGCTCCTGTTTTAATGTTTGATTTAGAAAAGGAAACATTATGTCGCAGATTTAAAAGTTTTACTTTTACTTCATCTTTAGAAGACGCTAATGGGTTTTGGGACTGTGTGACTGAGACAAGGAGGGGCAGTGGGAGAATCCTTCTGTGGGATTTGTGGATAATAAAACCGAAAAGAAAGTGATTCCAATGGGCCGGCTTAAAAATAGTGAATCATTCGATTTCTTCCCTTTGAGACAGATCACCTGAACGACAAACACAAGTCTGGCTTTGTGTTTGTGAAATCCAGACAAAATCCACACTCACTCAACTTAGTCATGTGTGCATAAGTTTAAGTGAGTGTGCGTATGACTCACCAATATCATCCATTTTTAGGCCTGGTCTAAGTGTGTAGTCTGGTTCTGTGGGCTCTGGCTCATCGTCCACGTCAGAGGCTGAAAGAGAGAGAGAGAGAAATAAGTGAGTGAGACAGAAAAGGAGGGCGAGTGAGGGAGCAAGAGGCTAAAACCATTGCTCCGACCGAGAGGATTTTAATTACATCCAACTTGACATCTAGAACGAGAAACGTGCGAAAGAGCGGAGACGCGAGGGTGTGAGGGTTCAAAAAAGGAAAAAAGAAATCCCCCAGAGCGGACAGACTGACAGGCCATAACATCAGCAGCAGCTCGGAGAGGGAGAGCGAGGGAGAATAAACGAGTAAGCAAGTGAGAGAGAGAGAGGAGCGAGAGGGAAGGTGAGGGGAAGCAGATCAAACTGAACAGAGGCAGTGTGTGAAAAGGGATAGAGAGCAGCGGAGATGGAGGGGTGGCGGGTGAAAGAGGGAGGAGAGGTTAACACTACAGGGCTGTGGAAGTTAAAAGGACCGGACAGGCCAGGGATCAAAGCCTGTGTGTGAGAGATAGTGTGTGTGTGTATGTGAGGGGGAGTGTGTGTGTGCATGGGAGTGTGTGTGTGTGTGTGTGAGTGGAGTGTGAGAGGGCCAAGAGATTGAAGGATGGCAGGAGTGCGAGCGAGAGGTTAACACTACATATACATAGCCACCCACTGACCGCACACAGGAATAAATGGATTCTGACAGGGACCGAGGGAGCGAGGGAGCAAGGGAGGGAGGAGAGGAGAGGAGAGGAGAGGAGGGGAGAGGAGTGACAAGGGCCTTCGGAGCCGGAGCTGCTCCTTTTCTGCCGCTTACAGAAGGAGAGAGAGAGAGAGAGAGAGAGAGAGAGAGAGAGAGAGAGAGAGAGAGAGAGAGAGAGAGAGAGAGAAGGAAGGAGCGAGGGAGTTTCTGTTGTGTGAGTGAAAATGCTGCAGGGGAATCTCAGCAGGAGTATTAATAGCTCTGCCTCTTTAAGACTGTATTTAGATTGTATATGCATCTGTATGCAGCCGGTGTGTGTGTAAGTGTGTGTGAGTGTGTGTGAGTGTGTGTAAGCGTGTTTATAGGAGCCCCGGTGGTTCCTGACAGATGGGGAGGGCCACGGTTAGAGCAACTGTACCCAGATGGGTGCAAGCGTTGCATTACAGGTCACACACACACATATACACACACAGACACACACCTATACACAAAGTGAGAGACGTACCCGTGGAGCAGCAGACGTACACTCGTAGTCTCAGGCAGCTGCGGCCGTGGTGATGAGTGGGCGTGGCTGTGAAGCAGAATGCACAACAGAGCATCATCATGCTGTATTTATGTGATTGTTCACAGACGCAAACTTTACACAAAGAGTCACACTCTGTCCCTAACCTGCAACAACACCTGTGACCATGGCGACCAACAGCAGCGACTGCTTTAAGCTAATCAAGTGTTTTAACTGCGATTTCCTTATATCCTGAGATGTGCAGGTTGTGAGACTTTGAGAGCGCAGCAAGGGGTTAACTCTGTTCAGATGACACTCGGTTCTCTCTCCCTCAGGGACACTGGACCCTACAACCCAGATGTTGTGGAGTGAACAGTTTGTTCAGTGGTGGGCTTCTCGTGAGCAGCTGTCGAACACGCAGCACAAGACAGAACAGAGTACTAAGGCCATTTAAAGGGGAATGTGGGTTAATAGTAGTAAATAAATAAAGAGTATGGGTCATTTTACAGGGGGAATATCAAACGGTCAGCAAATAACAAATGATCTAATCTTTTGGTTAATCAGCACCATGTTATCATAAAGACTCATGGAGGTATCAAGACTCTGAAAAGATTGTGCAAGAAAACTGTGCTAGTTCTGAATAAGGAAAACACAAGGAAATTGCCTTTTTAGTGGAGGAAGACATTTTTTGTGGTTTAGTTTATAGTCGACTGCGGTCGTTACATCTGCAGGATATTCAAAAGAGTTTGGTAGTTTCTCAGGATTTTGATTCCAGAAGGAAGAGAAGTCAAGATGCCTTTGCTACTTAAAGTTTTTTCTTTTTTTTAAAATATTTTTTCTTCAATGTGAAAGCCTGTCTTTGCAGTGAGCTCTCTGTTTCTCTCCGATTGTGGTGCTGCAGAACGGCTGCTTGCTGGAGACAGTTCCCATCAAGAGATGCAGGTTAAATGAGTGTATCTCTCATTATACTGTAATTTAATGCAGGAGACATTTGTCTTTAGCATGAAAGGTTTGTTTTTTAGTTGCTTGATGAGAAGCTCAAAGTAAATTTGTTATACTTGTCATACTGGCACATGGTGTAGTGATAATGGATGAGCCCGTCTGACTGCAGGGAGATATGATTAGACATGAAGCAGCAATTTGTTATCCAGAAATTACCCGACGACAAACTTTGGTTTATCTGGGTTAAACACATTTAACATTCAATACAATAAACTGTTTAACATAAAGAAGATCACAGCTCTAGTCTCAATATCCTCCTTCAAGATCAAGAATATTTCATTGATGTCCTGGGGACATACATTACAATAGCACATTTATATTAGCTATAGGTTTGATTCCACTCACAGATGTAATAGTACTCCTGTCCCACATGGAACTCGTAGCCCAGCGAGAAGGCGCTATAGCGCTGGAACTTCTCCGAAAACTTGATGGGGGCGTGGGGGGCGTGAGGCCGGTTACACTCCCACCTCTTGAAGCCCAGCTGGGGGTCGCAGTTCCTGTAGCCACGGTAACTGACCATGTAGAGGACGTACTGCTCTCCGGTGCCGACCATGCGCTGGCTGTCGTTGTAATGAGGGCAGTAGATGTCCAGGTAGTCGTTGACGTTCACCTGCATTGTGTAGCCCTCCCTGCGCAAACTGAAAACACACAAAAACAAGGACGGAGTCAATATAATTACAAAGAAGAAGCACATACATAAAAAATCAAATAAAATGCAATTAGTTTGGAACCGTTTCCTTATTAGAATGTAAAAGCAACAATATCCCAAAATTCAGTAGGTTGGTAGTACTTCACACACGTACCCAGTTAATTTGTGGTGCTAATATTTTACACACATACACGCACACACACACACAAACTACTAAACATGTTTCAGATTCTTTCTGCTTGATTGGGCACCCAGGGTCAAACAGATATTTGTTCGCGTTTAATCAAGTTATTAATAAAACACAGCAGGTGAGTGTGTGTGTGTCTGTGTGTGTGTGTGTGTGTGTATTTGTGGCTGCTGCATGCAGAGAATGCGGCGCTGACTCTTCAGTATGGGCTCAAGGCCCCAGGGCCACCGCTCCTTCGCCTGGTATCAGTGCAGCATTGTCCCCTAACCCCCGCGCTCGTACATCAACCTGAGTGCAACGCTGCGCTCACGTCAGCCGTCAACGTCCCGGCAACGTGTCTCCCTCTGCCAGAGCTCATATATCAGTGTCAGCCCTAAAAAAGACTCGTCCTGACAAGAAGATAAGGTCTGATTCTGTGTCTGCCAGTGCATGTGTGTGTGTGTGTTTGTATCTGTGTGTGTAGTTTGTGTGACAAAGTGAAATAGATGCTTTCCTGACATCCAAAAGCCCTCTTCCTCTCCCCATCACGGACACAGGCCCATATCCGTGTGACAGAGACAGGTTGCAGTTGTAAATCATGCACACGTCGATGAGCACGTGCACACACACACGCGCACTCAAATGTTCTAGCAGTGACGCCATATAATCACAAGGGGGCAGCAGTGTGTCGCCCTCAGCCTGGCGCTCCCCCTCTCCCTCTTTGCCAGTTCTAGGTCAGGTCTCCAGGGAGATTATTATTCAATTATTAAATGAAGATCGAAACACTGTTCCCAATGTCTCCCTCCCTCCATCATTTCTCACCACTCTCTTCAAAACCTCTCTTTTTCTGCTCTCCATTTTCTCTGCTCACTTTATTTCAGAGCAACATGAATGCAAGATTAATTGTTCAACATCCTTTATTCTCTCCCTCTCTCTCTCCTCTCCTCCTCCTCTCTCCTGCTCTCTCCTCCACTCTCCTCTCATTGCATCATTTACTCGCCTGCAGAGCAGATTTACTTCTCGCTGTCCTGGTGGTAGAAAAAACAATCGTAAAAGGCGCCGAAGAAACAATGTTTATAGTGAACGCAACAGAGATTGAGAGTGAAAGAAAACGAGGGATGAGTTCCACCAGGGAGTCGTGAATGCAAATAGAGTGGAGGAGCGGGGAGAGAGAGAGAGCGAGAGAGGAGCAGACAAGGAAGAAAGAAGGCGTTTGGAGTTTTACGCTACCTAAGAAAAGCACGTTCTCCAAGATGAAGGGATAATGGGGGGAAAAGAAAGAGAGAAAAATGAAGGGGAGGGCAACTCTTGAGTAATCTGAAAGCAAATGACTTCTCGAAGATAAAAGCCGGCTCCAGGATTCCCACTGTGCATGTGTCTATTGTGTGTGTACGTGTGCACCTGCTTTGGTTTGTGTCTGCGAACAAGCATTTGTGTGTGTGTGACATCAAAGCCTGTCACTTTTTTTCTCGTCAGGCTTTTATATCCGACAGTGTGACATATTGACGAGGTGTGTCTCCGATAGAGAAATCCAAACACAAAAACACAACAAAAGAATGAGTATTCAAAAATGTGAGTTAAACAGCAAATCCACTCTTGTGTAAAAGTGGAATCAGAATCCTTGACTGTTAGGATAATCAATCAAAGCCCCCAACAGGCTGAAGCTTCTGGGCTGTGGAGAATCAGATGTGTGAGTTAAAGTATTGTTTCTAATCACAGCTCTGCAGGATCTTTTCTCACGATGACTTTGCACATTGGAAGTTGCATCAAACCAAATGCTCCTTCATTGTACCCACAGCTTTGCATTAAACTCTGCACAGAGGTGGTTTTTTACAGGTAAACGGGGCAGAAACTAAAATAAATCTGTGTTTCAGACAAGCCGTCAAGTCCAACCCTCTGCTGGGCTGTTGTTCTGGCCACAGCGCTGTCATGTGACGTCCCCTGGCCCACAGGAACATTTCACAGGCCTTGTGCAAAAAGACAGAAGTGGCTACAAACTATGGCTCTGGGTATAAGGAAGGGTTTAAACTACAAGTCATGATTTTCATCTGTGCCTGTTGACCATTGTACTGAGAGAAACCAGAAATCAAATAAACAGAATAGAAAATGATGTAAATGGATTGAGTCACTTTAAGTTAAGTATGAATTGATAGAGAGATTTAAACTGGTGCTTTGTATAATCCAGAGTGTATTTCTTAGTATCAGTGACAACACGAATGAAATTAAAGAAATTGAGACTCATCCCTATTTCTACTGTAAATTTAGAATGCATGTGTCAGAGAGGTGTTGATTCTCATTTGCTGTAATTCAGAGCTTGTTGTTTTTGATTTGTTTGACTGGATTGCAAAATTTCTCCTGCATGTAATACATTTTAAAAACATTTATACAGTCACAACATATTCCAGAAAACTCAACTAATGTGCTAGTCTCAACAAAACCTATTTTTTTATTAATTTAACTTAATTAATTGCACAGAGCACTGGATTGCATTTCAAGGGAGGTGTGTGTTTCACATCACATTCATGTATGTATGAATATTACTTCCAACGGTTTTATGCAAAATATATTAAATCATCTATTTAAGGAAAAGTGTTTATGTTCATCATCTAAACTGCCTGTTGGGAATGTGAACTCCTCAAACCACCTCCATCACAGCATTCCATCAGTGTGCTTCAAGACAAAAGAGGATGCACAACATTTTGTGATTCAAAACTGTATTTGCCAAAGAGAATTTTTCTTTTTTTATCCCCTTTTATGATATCCGAGTTAATGCTGCCTGAAAATTAAATATAGCAGCTTATGAGAAGTCACGGTGTGCTGCTGTCCTCTGCTCTCCTCCTCCGACTCCTTCCTTCCCTATTCTGTGGAATTACCACTCATTTCCTCCTTCATAAGTGATGTCTGCCTCAGTTGAAGCTGCTGGAAGCCGGAGCTGAGAGATGGAGCGGGACGTTTCATCAGCAACACAACTCCGAGAACAAGCGAACGCCATGGCTCCGGCAGCGGGATGCAGCGCCGGAGCGATGGGAGGAAAACGATAGGAGGATTTATAGGATGAGATGAGGGGTAGTCAGGGTTAAAAGCTGCAGAGTCGGGCCACCAGGGAGTGGAGGGTGAAAGCGGGTGGGGGGTGCTGGGGGCGGGAGCGAAGAAGAAGCAACAGCTAAGAGCAAGATCAAAGTGGGCCGGGATCAATGTCACTACTATAAAATCACATCAGAGAGGGCGAGGGAGGGAGAGAGAGCAAGAGACACAGGGAGAGAGCATGTAGCCTATATAAATCAGCTGTATGCAACATAATGCCACCGAGTTACCCCCCGCCTCACTATTATCTGGCTGGCCTGTCGGAGCGGCGTCTAAATAAAACACTTTGACAGTAACAGCAATCGTTCCTTTAGTTCTCTGCTGGGGAGACGGGGGTTTTGTAAAGGAGGAGCTGGGACCATGAGCTCAATGAGGAAGTTACAGATATTATAGTTTATAGATTTATTCATATTGACACTACAAAGAGAGCATAATGGTTAACATATTTACTTCAGCTGCTTTCAGATACATTTCCTGAAATTATCCATAAGAGCCTGTATGTGACAAAGCAAGCGTCCCAGTCAGCTGCTCTGGATATCTTCAGGAGCTGTAGAGGGCAGCGGGTGTGAAAGCTCCCAAGATATTCTCAGCTGCTAAATGTTTCTGTTACCTATTCTGGCCCTTTTTGCACCCGGCGTTATTAAACCCTTTCACCATTACAGGTCGGCAAATACAGAGGAGCGTCCCTTTACAGCAGAAATATTAAATCATCTCATTAGTGACCTTGCACATTGCCATGGATACCAGAAAGAAAGGTTTAAGGAAGCACATTGCAAGAGTCGAGGAGGGAGACTGGACGAGGCTCAATGTCTTAATACCAAGATTGAACTTTTTCTCATTAAAAACTATTTATTTTTTGATGCATAAACTGAGGTCACACAGGTTATTGATTTATTAATGAGCATCTTTCAACACAGAAGGTGAAGTTACTAGAACTGCTGCTGACAACAGACTGCTGCCTCAAAACACAATAAATTAATGTAGCTTCTCCTTTAAAACGATATTCAAATATCCAATTTTTGTCAAATAACATATGGAAAAAAAAATCACCTTAAAACTCGCGGGTGCCTCAGCCGCAGAGTTTGAATAAAAATATAAAATACCCACATTTTGTCAAACTGGATTTGTGGTTGATATGTCGTTTCAGTGTAAACAACCTTTTTTATATGTGAGCAAGCGTCACAGCGGTTCCATATATATGGCTACTATAAATGTAGAAGTATTTTTTATATTATGGTTAAATTCTCATATATTAATATCGGCTTTTGTGTCTACTTACGATTCAGGAAACTCTCCCTCACAGAGCTTAGTAAGATTAAAAATCCTTAAGACTTGAAAAAAAGAGCATTAAAAGACAAATTGATAAATTAGGTGTCCAGGGTTTGTAGTTCTTTCAGACTACAGCTCCTCAGTGATGATAAGAACCTGCCGAGGTGAACGTGTGTGCCACCTTGAGCCTCAGCCGACTGCGAGAGACACGCGTGCAGATAAATCAAGGTTAAAGAAATCAAAGGAGACACTTCTGAAGGGCACGAGGTTGTGTTGGATTAATACCTGTCCAGCAGGGTTACAAATGAATACAGGGGTGTTACAAGTGATTGCCAATCAGGACTTAAAACGCCACGCTGCCCCCTGAGGCCAGAATTCTTAATCCCATCTTGGCTCGAGACAGAGATGCTAACATTGTTGCGGGAGGACTCCAATCAGCCGGTGGAGCGCGGGTTGTAATTGAAAGGCTCCCCCACTGAATGGAGACTCCCATAGACCTGTAGCATGACTGAGGTCCTCGTCACACACACACACACACAGACACACACACACATCTTTCCCACTGAATCCTCTCCTTCTTAAAACCTCTGCTCTGACTTTCTCCGTTTTATCTCCACTACCTGCATCTTCTCCCTTGTGTGTGTGTGTGTGTGTGTGTGTGTGTGTGTGTGTGTGTGTGTGTGTGTGTGTGTGTGTGTGTGTGTGTGTGTGTGTGTATATGTATATGTGTCCTTTTGTGATGCAATCTAATTCCATATTGGATGAAATTTAAGCGTTTGATAAGCGTGACCAGTGAGTGCCATCTTTCTCCGTTCACAGCTCATCTCTTTGTTCTCTACCTCCGTCTGTCCCTCCATCACATCCCTCTGGACTTCAGCAGGAACATGCATGTGTCTGCAGGTGAGTGTATTTGTGTGTGTATGTGTGTGGGAGGGGGGTGTTTAGTGGTTGAGTAGGTTCTAAATTCTCCCCATTGAAATCAATACCTGTCTAGAGCGTGTCCAACAGACTGGAATATGCTGCCTTCTCTCAAGGCCGCCACACACACACACACACTGTCCTGCCTGCGAAGTGATGGCTCATCATTGGTGATTGATCAAAGTTTTACAGCGTACAGGCCTCACACACACACACACACACACACACACACACACTGACATGATCCAACAACACCAGCAGTATTCTCCAAATCTCTCTCTCTCTGCATCTCCCCACTTTTCTTCCCTCTTGTTTGCCTCATTTCTCTGCTCCTCTCACTTCTCTATCACGCTCTTAAACACTCTATTTCCCCTCCTCGGCTCCTTCCTCCTTCCTCCATCCATCATCCCCTCCCTTTCTCTCCGCCCGTGGATATTGACCATGTACTGTGTGAGAGAGAGTGTTCGAGCAGCACCAAACCTAATGGCAGGCGTTATTAGCCCCTTGAACCGAGCTGTCTTGCCTTCACAAAGAGCAGCGTTCAACAGACACGCTCCCGTGCCATTATGCACGGATACAACGAGCGTGTTCTCCTTCACATGTGTGTTTTTGCGATCACTCACGCGTGCTGCCTTTTGTGGGTTTGAAGGAGATGGATGGACGCGAAGAGAAGAAAACGAACAACTGATTGAAACGGCAGATGTCGAAAGGCGAGGCCGGAACACGTGCAGAGGAAGCAGACGGAGAAAGGAAAAAAGACGGAGGCGGTGGAGATCAGAGATGTGGGCAGATGAAAGAATGAACGACGAGAACAGGAAGGAGGAGAGACACACCACTTCGATTAAGAAAAATGTTGTTTAAGCTGTGAACGAGTCGGCCACTTGCAGTCTTTACCTTCATTTACGTGTCTATTGATTTTGTCTTCAACTCTAATTTATCGTCAGCAGCATCCCACCCACACGGCCTATTTCCTGCTCCAAGGAGTTTGTCCTCTTCTTCTACTCCTCACACGCCCAGGTGTCATTCACCACTTTTCTACCAAAACCAACCAATCGCTCCTCCTTGTTCCATCCCTTTGCTCCCATCCCTCCAGCTTGGGGCAGCTCGCTCTATCCCTCCGTTCCCTCGCCTCTCCCTCTGTCTCTGTGCCCAAAGCCCTTACACGAGCAACACTGATCCCATCAGACACTGGGCCAGCGGAGGCAAGACGGAGGAGAGAAAGCGAGTGTATGTTCCCTAAGCTCTCCCATGATTGATAGTGATCCTGTCTGATGGCTGTGTATAGACTCAGCACTCAGCGAGACATTACCCTCTGACCCGGCTATTGATTCTTGTATTCGCTGCCCCAAACACACAACACCGGCCATGACCCTGCCTGTGGGACAACCACACAGAGAATAACGCATGCACACACACACACACACACACACACACACACACACACACTCACACACGCCCGTGCGTACAGTCCGGCTGATTGATAGTTTGGCGGCGTCCAGTGAAACCTGATCAATCTGCTGCATAACAATGATTTCTCCCCTGCCTTCCTCAGCCCACTTCCTGGCCGGAGTCACATGGCACCCTGGTCCCGCTGACGGATGTGTTTGGGTCAGGGTCTGGAGGCTTGGGTATCAGGGCCGCGGGGACAAAGGGCTCCGTGCGCTCGTATAAACTGTTCTCGAGGCGAACAACAACATTACTCAGATCTCCGAGGTCCGGGCAGGGAAAACGCCGCTCGCCAGGCAGAGGGAGGATGCGGAATGAGAAGCAGCGCCATCCATCACGCCGACCCGGGTTAGATAGAACTTGCAAATGATTCTTTATCTGCATGTGCTCGTTTTAACCTACTTGAACTGCGAGGTGGGTGGGGTCCGCCATATAGAAGAGATAAGCTGCTAAAGGAAAACTATTGAAACCTCACTTTGCTTCTCTTCAGTGCTGCAGCCAACAGTGGGTGTGTATTTGTGTGTGTGTGTGTGTGTGTGTGTGTGTGTGTGTGTGTGTGTGTGTGTGACCAACTTCGCTAATGTAACAAAAATGATCCCCTAAGATGAACTCGAAAGAGTAAGACAAAGGCTCAGGATGATTTGCAACCATTATTTGACCCATGTCCAATATCAGTGACAAGTTAAACACGCATAGGAAATTCTTCGCCATTGAAAGTCCAGGGAGGCGAAGCCAGAAAGAAAACGAGCCGGCGAGCAGAGCCAACCGAGCTGCGGCCTAATGGGCTCCCAAAACAAAACCACAGCTGGCTTTCAACATTAGTCTCCATGGCGACAGAAAAAGCTTTAGCTGCAGCTATTGTAACAAAAAAAAAGAGGGGGGGGGGCTACAGGGGTTCATTGCTTTGTGCGAAAACCCATCTATTCCCCCTTTTATCCACCATCTCTCCTCTGTCTCACTAATGGCTAATTAAGTACCACTTATTACGATTCCACATTATAACTAATCATGGGCTATTACGGTGGCATTTTTTTCTTTTGTTTTGTTACAGCCCAGTGTGGCTGCACAGAGAATAAAGGCTAGGAACAGAACGGGGGGGAGCGGGGGTGCGTTACTAAGGGCGACAGGCAAAATTTGAATAGGTGGTGGTGTACTGTACGAGAAGCTGGATCCGGAGGTCTGTTGCTAGAGTGGACATTCAAAGGTGAAAGGACTTGAACATTTTATTAAAGTTTAGTCGCTATTATTTCAGTTGTTTTGCTTTAAATTGTTAAATAAAGTTCAACTGACCAGGAGACGAGAGAAGTTGGAGCTAACTCTCTCCAACCTGTTTCTGCTGCTTTCTGACATTATGCACTGAGGTCTGGATATTTTTCAGAAATTTCCTCGAGGACGCAAACAGTATAAATAAGTAAATTGTTCGCAAACTTTTCCTGCCCGCCTTCAAGTAGAATTTCTGGAAAAATGCCAAAACACTGAAGGAAAATGTTCAAAAATCAGAGCAAGTAGGTGACATGACATTTCTAACATGTGACCGATGCAAAACAAATGGCTCAGGACGAATAAGTGGAGTCATACATTTATATATAAAAGGCAAAGATGTCAATTTAGAATGACAACGACATTTGGGAGCATTTTTACGATGGGGGCCAATGCCTGTGTCGATGGGCTGTGAACACAAACACTGTAAACATCATGTCCTGCCTCCTGCAGGCTCCAGCCGAAAATATTTGGACCGACTTTTCCTACTTTCATATCTGATCTACAGAGACAAACACACTGTGCAACAAGGCCAGGAACAGAGCAAAACAGAAGTTCTGTTTATCTCAGGCAAAGACCGATGGCGACACACACACACACACACACACACAGACGAGGCAGGGAGAGAAGCTGTACACTTGCTGAGACAAGCAGGCTCCAGCCTTAAGTCTTTGAGTGTTTAATCTAAGTATTCTTGTCAGATAGAAGATGACATTGAGCTCTAACATTTCAAGCATAATGGATTTTCTGTTAATGCAACGTGAAGAGGGGAATTAATTCAATGTATTCACATACACTGGGTCACAAAGGCCTGAAATTAAAGCAGGCAGATTGAGACACATGCTCAATTACCCATTTAGGGAAATTATTTTGCCGTATGAAATCCTTGGAGTGAAACAATGAAAGAAGAAAAACCCTGTGCATTCAAAAAGAAAAAAACAATATTCAGACTCACTTCATTTCAACCGTTTTTCTATTTCTGCTCTTAATCAAAGCAGGACATGAGAGACGAGTGGAGCGCGGATGTTTCAGCACTGAGGCCTTCTTCCTCGGTGGAAGGAGGTTTTGCTCGGTGATGAATGAGCCAAAACTTTATCAATGCCAGATTTGAACTCATAAAATCCAAAACACAGGCTCAGAAGTGGTGATCCACTCAGAATGGAAACTTTGACTCTTTGCAGTATTTCTCAATAGCTGAGCGCACGTTGGGGCAGCTGCTGCACATCCAACTGTAAACAAACTGCGTCACTATATTCAATCTGTCCTTCCTCCGACATAAGCGGGCCTGAAAATACCCCCAGTCAACCCTGGACTCTGTGTGCACCCCCCCCCTCACACTCACTAAATTACCTGTCACAGCTGACTCCTACAATCCTGCAAAGCTTGATACAGACGTTAGTAACAAGAAAATAGAGCCGAACACTGATGATATTGGCAAAGAAACATGTTGAGCTTGTGGACAGCCGACAACAGGACACATGTTGCTTCGTGGCAGAAGAAGCTAAAAGTAGATGAACCGATGTGTGGCTGAGGAAAATGTGATTCCCCACATTAAGATCTGAATCCAGCTGATTTCACAAGCCTCAGTATCTGTTTGTTTGGGAGTGTCGGTGTCAGTGCTCTATGATGTGGCCGACTCTCTCCACTGAACATGAGCCGCCTCTGTCAGACTTGACAGTCTATCAGTGCAACATCCTTCTCCTGTTTCCCTCTCCTCTTCTCTCTCTCTCTCCCTCAGTATCAGCTTGCTCTGCCGTCCTCTCCTCCTCTGTCTCTCCACCCTTATCAGTGTCCTTCCATCTGTCTCTCGTTCAATTTTTCATTTCAGGTTCAATCTTTTTGACGTCCTCGCACTCCTTCTCCTCCTCCTCCTCCGACGGCACCTCTCCCTCCCTTTCAGTCCTCCTCTGCTGGCTTGTCAATCTGTTGTCCCTGCCCTCCCTCTCTCTTTCCCTCTCACTTTCTCTCCCTTTCTCACTCAAAGTCAATATGCTTCTCCGCGTGGTGGCAACCTGTCCATCATCATATCGACAGTCAGTAAAATGTGCTTTCATGTGGACCTTGAGAGTGTGGTGTGTGTGTGTGTGTGTGTGTGTGTGAGTGTGTGTGTGTGTGTGTGTGTGTGTGTGTGTGTGTGTGTGTGTGTGTGTGTGTGTGGCATATGTAGTAAATAAAAATATCAGAAATAACATCTTCCTGCACATCCAGATGTCCAGATATGAAGTTACAGATCGTCTTTTGTTTTGCAAGCTGCACAAAAGACGATCACAAACACGTATGTGAATAAGTGAAATGACAAGGGACTTCTAACAGCCAATATCACAGACTTGAAAAAGTAATTTCACCAAAGCTGATAAATTCATATGTTTTTTTTCTGGTCTGTGGGCGAACTACATGTGTCTCTACACACGCTGGAGCTTTGCTGTGACAAACTGCTTTAATTACCTCTAACAAGGAGGTTGTGTTTTCACCACTGTCCCTTTGTGTATTTGTTTTTTGTTTTTTTGTCGCAGGATAACACACAAATACTCGACGGATAGACCCAAGACTCGACGGAGGGATGGGACAGGAGCCAGGAAAACCCCCAAGATCAGATTCCCTATTTTCCCAGGGAATTATTCATGGGACTTGATGAAAATCCGTTATGTAAAATGGGACTGATATCTAAATCCAAAATAAAAGTCCAAATGGTTGGACAATACACATACAGTAACAAATAGGGTTACAAACCTGTAACTACCTCCGAAATGTATTGCGATAAAGCGGATTTAGTGAGGAGCCAGCAGTTTTACATGTATCTCTAATAGTTTTTAGAACTATTTCCATAAAAGAACATGACGGATGTGGATTTAAGGAGACTGTTGGGCCGTGGTGGAGGTAGGAGCTCTACTGAGTGCCATTCTAGTTTAAGAGGTAAGTGGTACACATCGACTTCCATTATTTTTTATTATGTTGGCTACATCTTCAACACTAACCGATCAGTGCTTCCTGTTGTTTTCACCCTGCAGGTTCTATAGGTCTCGCTCTTCTTCTTCTTCTTCTATTAATCTAACCATTGAGCTCTTATCTTTAACTCCCAAAACAAACCTGTGCTGCTGCAGGGAAGAAACAGAAAGACATCGGGTTCTGTGGTTGATTCTCCAAAGAGAACAGAATATTAAAAACGAACAGCTTGAATTGCTATTCCTTTGTATAAATGGGATTGGAAAGTAACGAAGTTTGCCTGTATTCATATGAAGCCACCGCAGCTTATTACTTCCACTGAGCACCGTCCTTTGAGTGACATGCCGACGTGAAGCAGTGACAACAGCAGTGAATCATACGGTGGGTGGCCACGAGGGTCCATTAAAGATTTGATAGTCTATGGCTGACATTAATCTTTATGGATATGTAGGTGTGTTTCCGAAGTATTAGAGGAGTTATTGTATTTATTCGTACTTTGGGTATTTATTCAAACGGGACAAAACAGTGGGATGTGAATATGAGCTCTCATAAAGTCAGCCCACGTCCCAGTGCAACATCCTGGCCGTATAAGCAATGCCTGCTCTGCTCTGGTTTGCTGCTGGAATATGAAATATGCATGGACCATAAAGAGCATATGGACCATCCATCTCAATATCCGCTACACAGGGCCATCAAAAAAGATCATTAAACGCAACTCACACACAGGCGCGCACGCACAAACATGTACACACAAAATGGCACATAAACATGCACTCCCACGGCGTGCATAATGCTTTATCAGTTTCAGAGCCAACTTTCTGCTGACGGTGCAATAACAAGGAAAGGCGTGTGCTTCTACGCACACACACACGCACAAAAGCACAATTAGGAAAAAGAAGAGATTTGATATTTGTGTGCATTTGCTCACTTCACAATTTCCAGTCTTAATCGGAATATATTATTAACAGATGTCACATGATAACGCAGGGATGTGATTCTCACATAGGGAAACATGAACACTTGTCTAACTAACACACACACAGACACACAAACACCTCAAAGCTCTGTCACTTTTCTTTACTACACCTCTGTCACTATCAGGCTCTATGGCCCTCCACTGCAGGGAATTAAAGTTTAATATGACAAGAGAGAGAGGGAGGAAAAGAGAGAGAGAGAGCAAGGTAGGAGCGAGAGAGAGAGAAATAAATAAATAAATAATAGACAAATAAACAATAAACAGATAGGGATGGACGGATAGAGATAACAGACACAGATAAACACCATGTGAAACTGTTAATAGTGCAGAAGAACAAAGGAAGGAGGGATGAAGGGACAAGAAAGTGAAAAGATGAAGAAGAGGGAGGAGATAAGGAAGAAAAACAGTCACAGGAAGAGGGTAAACTCTCATTCACTCAGAAGTGAAAACTTAAAACAGATTACTATTGGGTGCACACCACTGTATCCAAATATCCATCTGTCCTCTTTTATCTCTTCTTCTTCTCTCTCTCCCTCTTCCTCCCTGAGCTCCCTCTCTCCTTCCTTCCACATCCCTCTAATCTCCCCCAGTATGTGTCAGCGAGGAGTCTGACACTAAGTCAGCGTCACATTCTATCATCCATGCAGACAGAGACAGGAGCACATGCAAACAGGACAGCTACGAGACGGGCTTCAGCTTTATCTCATCTCTCTTCTACTTCACTCCTTCCTTCCGTCTTTCTTTCATCCCCCCCCATCCGCCTTCCCCGTAGAAACCTGTCCATGAAGGTGCAGCCATCATCAATCTGCCGATGGCTACTGCTGTCTAGTTACTTCAAACCGAGGCCTAAACATTCTGTCGGTGAAACGCTCATTTTGTTTGTAAAAATGAGGTAAAAACAAAAGTTTGACGAAATGTTTTCACAGTCGATGGTAAATATTATTTTTACCATCGGGAGTTCAGTCTTTGTTTCCCAGTTCTTCCTGCAGGTATAATAATTCACTACCTTTTGCAGGGAGGTGCAAGGTTGGAGAAATTGCTAATTGTGTATTTCTCTCCAGTCAGTTCCTATATTTCCTCGGCACAGAAAGAAAGTACTGTCAAAGATAATTGAGCGATGATGTAGATTTCTGTTGCTGCGGCCAAGTGTTACAAATGATTCAAGTTCATTTCTGAGAAAGCATCAGTCTGATTTGGCAAGAGGCTCAAAATACTTCAGTGAGGAAAAAATAAGCCAAGGTGTCAAGTTGTTGCAAAATAGACGGTAAGAATCGAAAAGTAAAGTGCTGAATTTAACTTTTATCAGAAAGAAAAGAACATTTCCATCCCACCCGTCATTTTTGTGTATGCGACTACTGCACAGTTTGTGTTTGAATACCAACTGTTTAACTGCTTTCTCAGAATCTGCAACTAATTACGTCTTTACATGAACTTTGTTAGTAATTGTTCCACCTCTAAAAATCACACTATGTCTTCATTCCTCACTTTACTACTTCAATCGTAAAGTTCCTCACACTTTTAACAACTTGCAGAGTTAAATGTTAAGCTCCGTGACAGGAGAGTGGAAGTTTTAATTTACTTCTCTCCTGCAGTTATAAGTTCCTGAACTTTTGTACTGATGATTCCACCTCATCCAAACCATGAGGGCTGTAACTTCTTGTCACATGACCTGACATGGCCTACGCAATAACTGAACAGGATTTAGATCAGCCAAAGCTCACCACACTTCTAGATAGATCTGACACCAGCATCGGAAATGTCTCAGATACTGCCAGGACCGGCATCGAGTAAGGGAATCTACAAACCGATCATGTCTTAAAGTCTATTCCAGAAATCCCCTCTTCTTTGACGGTCCAACACAGCAGTTGAACAAGTACTGTTTTTAGAGTAATTTAGAAATATTTATGTTGGAAAGCCCCACAAGTATAAAAGGGATATCTACTATATGCAAGACTTTGGTTTGGCTGGTACAATGATAACAAGTATCACTTCCATACAGGATTAGAAACCTACAGCTGTTAAAATATATGTTATATAACTGCTTGTTTTTTTTAAAAACACACTGGCATGGGATCAGTGCGGTATTAACATCAGAATCAATATTGGGAAGGGAAACTTGTACGGGTACATTTCTACTTCTAGGGATATAAATCTGCAGTTTGCTATAGTAAACCAGAGGTACTGGATGCTGCAAGAACAGATATGAATAAACCTACTTGGACTGTCGTCACTGTTATTGTGCTGGTGTGAGGTTTAAAAATACCCGGTTTGAAACCAGATGTGCCTCCTGCTCACCTCGGCTGCCGTGGGACTCCTTTGACAGACTGACTCCCCGCTTCGTTAACAGCACTTTGATTCAGCCAATCTCAGAAATATGAAAAGATGCTGTTACGTCTTGGGAGGCCGTCGCCGTGCCTCTTTCTGCAGATGGGGGGGGGGCTGTGTGCAGCTGGCTAAGGATTAATGCTGGATGAGGTGGGACGTGCACGCGTGGACACAAACTGGCACAGCTGACATCACACAGAACAGGAGAGACATGAATCGAGCGATGGCCATTTGACGTTTTTTCGTCGCCTCTGGCAAGGACTTTCTCCCTCGCTCGCTCACTGTCCTCACTCTCCTTCAAACACACTTTGTTTTTCTCTCCCTCTCTCTGTGTTTGACTTCACCTGTTCCTCCTTCTCCTGCACCTCTCCATCCTCCCTCCCACCCTCCCTCTCTATCTCTGTCTGCCACTGCCAATCTATCCACCCTGGTGTAAAGTTGTAATCCTTTCCCCTCTTTCTCTCCTGTCGTTTACTCTCCTCTCTATCTTGGTAATTATCTCTCTGCCCTGTCCCCTCGTTTCACCCCCTGTCATCCATCTATCTGCCTCGGTGTTAAATATCTCATCTGCGTTCACTTTCATATTTCATTTTTCATTCCGTGCCCTCCCTTATCTCGCTGGGCTGACCCCTTCATCTCTCCCCTGCCTCCCTCCATCTTTCTATCTCTCCCTCTGTCTCATCGGCGCTCTCTTTCTGCCTCGCCTGCCTGCCTCCATCTTTCCATCCGTCCTCCTGCGTCACCGGCGGATTGAAATTCAAACCTGAGCTTTATTGTCGGCCCATGCGGTCGCTGATTTGCTTAGCGCACATTCCCGTCCGAGGCCGTGGAGGTTGTGGGCAGTGGGGAGTTTAGAGTGAAGATAAAACTTCAGAGGTCTCCTCATCTATCCATTAGTTTGCAGTAATGCTTGTGATTACTGCTGACCTCTCGGTGGCAGCCGGCAGCTCTCGCTCCTTTGTCTGAACTCTGAACTTCTCACAGAGGCCGGGTTGCTCTAAATCGTTTGCCTCATGTGCACTAAACTCTCTGTCACTGCCACCTCCATCTACCCTCCTCTATTTCCACCTGTCGCCTCACCTTTCCTGCTCTGATGGCCTCAGTCTGTTCTTCACCTTCATTTTGGCAGAAAGAGGAACAACAAAGTGGAGGAGAAGGTCGAGCAGGGGAGGAACTGGTGCTGGTCAGCTGATTGGTGTCGGTCAGTTGATTGTATCGTCAAAACTCAGCTACAAATCAAATATAAATATGTTATCATCAGAAGCTTCCAGGTCAATCAAAGTATTTATCCTGAAAATTGCAACATCTTAATTCCCATCCCTTCATTTCTAATCAATATTGACTCTCAGTGGAGTCCCTGTGGAGTCTTCACCCCGGACTGAACAAATCATGATTTTGGGTCCAATAGGTTCATAAACAATATTAAAAAAAAACGTATCTGTTCATTAAGGGCCTAGGCAATGCTGAGAGGAAACAAGATGCCAAACATTTGTGAGGATTAAGTTTCAATAAAATGTATTTTATAATTTTTTAAATCATGCTTTACTACAGTACAAACATCAAAGTACACTTATTACTTCTGTGTGTTTTTTTTTACTCTTGACAATAAACCAAGACACCTGGGGCCTGTTTTGAAGACTTCTTTCTCTGGATCAATTTAGTTGTTTAGCACAATTGATCGAGCGGGTAATTTGCATTCTAATTAGTAATAAAAATAATGTGTAGTTTAAGCACTAATTTATCTATATCACGTTTACATAATGTAGATGATTAAAGCGAGAGGTTGCTACACTGAGCGCCTTCTAAAGCTTTAGTACCCACATCACCTGTTAACAAAGAGATGGTGTGCAGATGTTTCTGTGTGTGTGTGTGTGTTGTAAGAGAAAGTAATGTTTGTGTAAATGTGTGTCGTGACCAGTAAACATGTTATATGTCATGCATTTGCAGGTATCACAGCTGCTCCTGCTGGCAAACACGTCCTCATATATGTATGCCTGTGTGTGTGTGTGTGTGACAACATGGAAGCGTCTGGCATGTGCTTGTGTGTTCCCTGCGAGACTGTCATCATGCACAGGACAGCTGCTTCAAAGATGGCAGCATGAGCCTTTATTCTGTCTCTTCAATCAAAGTGCTCCCCTGCAGCTCGGCTTGCCAGACAAAACCAAAGTCAGCCAACGCCGGGCGTCGAGCTCGGCTCAGTCGGGCCGAGAGACAAACAGAGGGGGTGAGGAGTGAAAGAGAGAGACAGGAAGAGAGAGGGAGACCTGCGGGTGAGAGGCCACAAGGTCTGTTTCGGTCTCTGGTGCAATGAGATGAAACCAGCAGGCAGCCAATCAGACGCGGCGATGAGCCAACCAGGGAATAACCTGCAGGTCAGGTAACACACGGACACACACACACACACACACACACGCACACACACTCGCATGCACACCCACTACCACTCGCATGTGCTTGTTTGGATCCCACCATTGTTATCTGAGCTCTGAGCTGAACGTTCCTCGATATCAAGTGTTGCATGTAGAAGGTAATTGGATTGGTTGTAATTGGCTGTGGTCGGCTGGTTCGAATAGCAAATGCTGGCTTTGCATAAACACACAAATTAAATCCTTGTTGGTATCATGTGTCTACGTGCAGACGAGCCGCTGCTGTGGTTAAAACCGTTAGTATGACGACTGCAACAAAACAAACCCTCGGCTTCTGAGAAGGAGAGGGGTGATGAAACGGAGAAAAAGAAAGGATGGGTGAGAGATGTGTGAAACAAAAGAGTGAGAGTGGTCAGAGAGATGGAGGGAGAGAGAAAGAGAGGGAGAGAAAGAGGCCAGAGAGGTCAGGCAGAGAATGAAGGGGAGGGTGATGTTTCCTGTGGCATAAACCTTCAAGCTTGGCTAATGTTGTGTGTGTGTGTGTGTGTGTGTGTGTCTGTGTGCATGTGTGTGTCTGACCCTTTGTCTGAGGCAATGCACCATTACAATGAGTCATGCGAGCTGTAACAAGGAACAGATTGCTGTTCATTTATAAGTACCAGGTGTGCGTGCGTGTGTGTGTCCGTGCACTATGACACCCTGAGAGGTCCTCTACATGCCAGTGAAGACGCGTGTCCCGTGCGCACACACACATACACACACACACACACACACACACACACACACACACACACACACAGCACTGGTGTGTTATTATGAAAGAGTAAATGAGAAAGAAACTTCAGAGGTGTGAGAAACACACAAACACTGTGGACCTCCCACTGAGCACGATTGAGCAGCGTCAGCCTTCATGCCTCTGCCTCCCCTTTATTATCCCCTCGTCTCCCTCCTCTCTCATTCTCAACTTGTGTACTTTCCTCTGCACTTATTCACTACCTCCCTCGCTCCCCTCGTCCTCCCCCACTCGCTTCCTCTCTGTGCAGCCTTTATGGCATCATGTCTCTCCAGTGCTACTTGCTTCTTCTATATGTAGCCATTTGTTACATCGCTCTGCTCCCCTTTCCGTGCCTAGCAAAGGGCTAAACGCACCATTTAACAGTGACATGATGACGGGACGATGTGTTGTGTTAAAGTGCAACCAGTGAGAACACACAATCCTATCTTTACATAACCACTGTGCAACGAGCAAAGTGGGACAAGCCAGAGAGACAGAAAAACATTAGGAATGTGTGTTTTTGGCTGTATGTGTGTGTGTGTGTGTGTGTGTGTCAGAGATCAGATTGATGGGGAAAGGTTTCATGGAAACACTGAAGGAATGGAGCGAGGGAGTCTGGATAGCGAGAGGCGACGGAGGAAGAAGAGGTTTGGTTCTTCATCGGCTCCTTCTTCCAGCAATCTAGAGCCTCTGTTTTCAAGCACATTTCAACTGGTTCTCGGGGGTTGAGGCTTTTTTTAAGGGAGCCTGCAAAGAAGATGCACAACTCCTTAAAATTCCTCTCCCTGGAACGGGTGACATATACAAAGACACTTGATGTGCCACTTAAGAAACAAGTGTTACACAGGCTCCTCTGTCCTGATCACCTCACCACCCATTCTTCTTTTGTAAGTGGACAGAACTAGTGAACAAGGAGAGGATGCAAGTGAAAAACATGAGGAGGCACGATCTGGGAAAATAAGAAACAAGCAGACAGTTTGGTTTAATGACGCAAAGGTCAATAACCAGTGAGAGAGGAGAGGAGATGGTGGATGTTGTGTAATTGCTTACTGATTATTAGAATTGTCCCTTTCATTGATTAGGAGCTCTGTCTTTCCCCAGCAAACTTAATTTCATGTTTTGCAATCAAATCCTCCGTGCACTATTGTCAAGCAACATGAATGTTGAGCATCCATTTGTCGTCCTGGCTAATCTACTGTGAAGATTATAATTATGTTTTTAATTTTTTTTGGCAATTATAATTTTTTCCAGCCATTCCATTATCTGAGGCTGTTTTCTTCTCTGCATTTCCACACGAGTCCTGAACTGACTGGTGAAAATCCACTGATGATGATGATATGTGCTGGAACAGGTTAACACCATGTTTGCAACTTTCAGCAATCTCTGAATATTTTTTCGAATAAGTTTAATGACTTTTCAAACCTTTTGTATCATTGCGTTAGCTGAGGTGACAGTGAAGCTGCTTTCAGACATGCAAGGCACTCAGCGAGGGGCATCTGTTAGAATGTTTCTTGCCTGGCTCCTGGAAAATGCCTGGGAAGAAGATCCACGCAGAAATGAAAAAAAACTAAAACAATACAAATATCTCAGAATGTAGACTTGGCAAGACGACTATATTCGAGAGCTTTTGGTGACGTCCATCTTCTGGACATTCACCAGACATCAGAAGTGAAAACAGCTTAACAGATGATTGTGCGGTGGATCTTCTCCTCCCTGAATTGAAGCTTGGGAACCCGACACTGTTTCCTTTTTGTGGAGAATGTGGTGGTCGAAAGCATTTGCCTGATTTAAAGTCTTTTTCAAATATTACAACACAGAGATGCCTTTTTTCATCTGTAGCTTTGAGCTCTAATTACCCAAAAGAAGCATTTTGCCTTGGTTTGTTTAAAGATTTGTGTTGCCCGTCTGTTGGGTTGAGATTTTCCGGAGCGCAGCCTCACGCACGTCGAAAACAAAGAAGAGATTGTTTTTTTTTCCCCCTTAATTCACAATTTATGCATCCCTGCCTTCTTTTGTCCTCCCTCCTCCAGACTCACCATCTTCTTACAGCCCCTGCACATCTATAGTCCACCCACACTGCGCTGGTGTGATTAGAAAGGACAATGTGGGTTTGATTGACAGCTTCGCTCTCATTTTACGGCACCTGTTTGGGCGGGATGACTTGTTGACCTACCGTCGTTCTTATTGGTATATGTAAGGTTTTGTGACAATTCTCACAATGATCAAGTCCAATCAGCCAAAGGAATGAATCAAAAAGAACCTTCTCTTTATTTAGATAGGAGAAAAAGTAGAAACCCCTAATTACGGGTCTAGTTTTACGTTTTAAATGTGTTGTGTTTGTTCGTGCTTCGTCTAAAAAAGAGCAGATTTAATGAAAACACAACCTGAACTTGTTGTTGGCGAAACTCCACATAGCCCAACGTGAGAATGCTGATGCAACACTTTAAAAAAACAAATAATTATTGGCTTCCCATTCAGACTGACTGATTACTCTCCCTGACTGAATAAGATGCCTCCACTGGGCTTTTTCTGTGCTGCTGGTAACTGAATGCGATTTAATGAGCCGAAGAGGTGTGGCGAGAAGTACTTAAAAATGTCTTTAACCATGCATCTTGGAATCGAATCAACAAAGAAGAGATGAAGATGTAAGATATGAGAAGAAAACACAAATCCGATTGGAATCGCTCTTTAAGTTTGCCTAGGTGAGAATATCTACTGAGTGAGAGCAGAGAAGGATGCACCACCCACATGGTTCATATTGCAGTGGGGTAAATACAAGGGGTTCTGGACAAATTTGCTTTCTCGACTTTTTGCTCAAAGCAGCAGCATCTGGCGACTCTGTGTCGGTCAATCAACTACATCCATGTTACAAACAGAAGCTGCTTTCAGACGTGCACTGAACTGTGGATATTCTCCTGAAATTAAATAATATATGATGCGTCTTGATACGTTTTTTCCATCCCTTCCTATTCTTTCCTTCTGGTCTTGAACCACTTCTCCTCTCTGATTCTCTGCAGTCATATTTTTTAAATCGCCATCACACATCATGTCCCTCTCTTCTCCGCCATATTTAAACAATTCATTAGGATCATCTTTCAGAAAGTAAAAGTTCAAAACTGATGAATAAGGATTACACTCTGTGCCATTAGGTGACAGGGAGTGGCAGTCATTAGCTGGAGATATTAATAGACAGGCTATTAACGTATAGGACGGAGCTCTGTGTCAGACCGTGTTACAGTTACCCTGACTCTCCTTCCTCCGCCTCTTGCTCTCTTTTTCCGTTCAGTGCCTTCCCCTTCTCCCCCGACGCTCTGTCGTACCCCTTCGCCCGGCACCAGCTTATCCAGTCTGATTCCCCACCTTAACTCATTTATGCCTCTTCTCTCTTCCCACTACGTGTCTCTCTCACACACACACACGCTCTCTCTCTCTCTCTCTCACACCGTACGTTGTCCCTGCAGGCCCAAATCACTTCCCCGTGGCGTTGTCCATCTAATCCTGTTTTCCATCATTCCGCACTCTCGTCTCTTTCTTCACACTCACATCATCGTGCTATTTCTCACCATAAATTCCCTACCACCACCAACCCCCCCTTTGTTTGGTCGCCACGCATCATTTAATAATACACTCTCATCCCCTCCGACCCATCTTTTCCTGTCTCGCTGATGCAGATGTATTAGGAAGAAACAGACTTTGTGTCAATCCGACTTCTATCCATCCTTGCGTCTGAAACTCTTCGTCATATTGTTTTCAAACAAACAAACATACAAACCAACAAACAAATGGACAGGAGTGAAAAACCTCCCTATAGCGGAGGAATAAGCCAGAGATGATAAGGTATAAAGTTGCTGTGAGTTGCTGAGCAGAAGGAAGAAGATAATGTCATGTCCAAGCCTGAGCTGCCTCACTCAGAATCACTGTGGGTGCAGGTTAAATGCTGGAATGACTTGACCCCGGAGAGCAGCGTGAAAGCGAGGAGCGCTCCCTCTGCAGCTACGGCTGGAGAATGTGAAACTAAAGCTCAACTTGAACCATCTCAGTGGGTCTGTTATGAAATATTTCACCTTGAATCTGTTTTATAAAATTGCATTAGGCCCATGTGAGAACAACCGACTGCAATACTCAAGAAGAGAAATCCGTGTGATTATAAAGAAAATAAATCGGTAAAAAATGCTTTATTTTTCAGGTGGAATTCATCTACTTGGTATGAAAACAACAATTAAAAAGCAATTCATGTTGACATAAGTTCAGCCTTTCTCTCCTGCCTTTGTCATATACCACTTCACCCAGACACTCGCTCCCCTCTTTATTCCGCACTAACAACCTCTCTATCTTTAACAAATTCCCTCATTTCATCCCAATCATCTTATCTCTCGGCTTATCGCTCCTCCATTGTGATCCTGTGACCCCCCAAAAGAGAGAGAGAGAGGGGGGTTGAGGGAGAGACGGCTTGAGAATGGGGAATAAGAGAGAGGGGGAACCCGGAGAGAGCGGCCGAGGGTGAAGTTTCGATTTTGCAGCAGACAAATAGGCTGACTTTACGTAGGTAACCTCTGTAAATGGGTTTTCGATCTCTAATTCTCAACAGATCTCTATAAACGATTACATAAAGAGACGTGTGAGATAGAGGACGAAAAGAGAGACACAGAGAAGAGGACAGAGAGGAAAGAGAGAGAGGGAGCGTCTGAGATGAACAACTACATTAAAATTGACAAATCACCTCCGAATTTCCCGGTGGTTTCTCTCTCTGGTCGATGAATCAGAGACTTTACACTGACTCCTACATTCAACAACACACAAACAGATATACACATATGGTTGACACTAAATATAGTCGGATGTGTGACCCAAAAGGTTTCCTATTTTTTTTTACAGCTTTTTTCATACAAACTCCAGACAAATATGTGATCTAGATTTTCTTTTGAAATGACTCATTTTAATAGGGCGTTAACACTTTTAGAGGTGAGACACAAAGATGCTCACAGACACTTTCAAACCAGTTACTGGTATTAACATCCGTCCTGAGAGATCCAACCAGACCAGGTACAGGTTGCAATGGGTTTTCTGTGACACGTGTGGCCACATATAACACAAATACCTCCTGGGCCACATATGAAAGATCGACAAATGACATCCTCGAAAACGTATTTAATCAAAAATTATTTTTACACATCTCAGTGCCAATAAGTTAGTAACCACTGCTACAATTTCATCACGGATCACCCTTTAATTACTGATTATTTTCTGAAATTGGCCAAACTTTTTTCCTACCATCCTGTCTCCTTTTACTTTCTCTTACACTTACACACACACACACACACACACACACACACACACACACACACACACACACACACACACACACACACACACACACACACACACACACACACACACACACACACACACACACACACACACACACACACACACACACACACACACACACACACACACACACACACACACACACACACACACACACACACACACACACACACACACCGTCCCTCATTTACAAACACAAATGACGCACATGATTATTTGCATGTGGAGCAGGAAAGTGAGACTTGACTATAAGTGGTCACAGGAGAAACACACAGGTGGGAACAGACAAACACACTGTTCACTCGTGACGGATGTTGACAGCAGGTCTGAACAAGACCTTGAAGCAGACATTTGAAAAAATTAAATGTTCACCGGGAGCAAAAAGAAGAGTAACAGACTGAGGCAGTCAAAACTTGTTGTGTTGAAAACAACATCATTGGGAAAGCAACACACTTCAGCCAGTGGGCAGTTGACTGACTTAGCACTTCCCTCCTATAACACCATCAGACTCACAATGGATAAAAACAGGATGGAAATCAATGCAGCAGAACCAGAGGTATCGCCTCCCTACCTGCAATGCAACTTTACCAAACCATCATTGATCTATCATCCATGTTTTATGCTCATCCAATGCAGAGCAGTGGGGGGGTTGAAGTCCATCACACCATCGATTGCACGTGAGGTGGGGCGCTTGGTGAACAGAAGATTCAAACTGACATCTATGAGCTCAAATAGGAGTTTGAAGTTCACCTGAGGAAACCAGAGAGTCTGGAGGAGACTTGTATACACATTGGAAGAATTTCATTCAGAGAAAAAGAAAGTAAAGAATTGATTAGTGTATTTATGTTTGAAACACTATGATTAATTTATAATATAAATTATTTTTAAGATACAGTTGATAGGACAGAATAATGAGTGTGAAAGCAGGAGCGGGAGTCAGGTAGAGATGCAGCAAAGGGTCGTGTCAGAAGTGAACAACTGGCGAAGCAGGAAGGCCCCATTTCTATATTTTTACCGAATTATACATCTGGTGCTGATCTGTCTATGACTAATGAATCCATTTTGGGTTAAAGTAACTAATTAAGCTAAAATGCAAAACATGCGCCGCTTCTCTAATGAAAGGTTTTGCATTTTTATATGAAATTATACAGCAAATTCAACATCAACAATTTGCTACCTTGGTCTCTGCAAAAACTCAATTACATTTTTCACAATTTTCTATCGTCTATCTGTACAGTTAGAAAGAAGATAAGAAAGAAAAAGTAATCAACAGACTGATCAATAATGGAAATAACTACATCTTAAAGCTGTAATACGTTCTAGATTAACACTCGACCTTGCCAAACAACACACACATTAACAAGCAGGTAATCGCTCAGAAATCACCTCTATATCTCATTTCAAGGAGAATTTCTCTTTGGTTCGTCAGTGTGTGAATCAGCAGACATAAAGTCATAATGACGGAGAGCTGGAAGGCGGTGGAGAGAGGGAGAATGATGGAGAGAGGTAGCGCTCGCCTTCTTCTCCTAATAAGCCTGATCAGTACTTTCTGTTTATTCGGTCTCCGTCCCAAATTGCTTCGAGGTGCGGCTTGTTCAAAAAAGTAATTCTCCTCCACCATATTTAATTGTTTTATTGTGTCATTACTTCATGTTGCCGGAGCATTAACACGCCGCGCATTCCACCGTGCCTATTAAACTGTAATGGCTCTACAAAGCAATATACGTTGTGATCAGATGTACACACGCACACAAACACCGGCACGACGCACACACGCCATTAAGCGCCAATGGTGCCGGGGATTGATATGAGGCAATATTGCGGGTGAGCAATCTGATGAAGTGTGCAGAAACAGTCATTAGCCGAGTCCTCGTCCCTGCTCAGTTTACCACACACTTAACGTCTTAACAAAAGGAGCCGCGTTGCTTTTCACACTGCGGCGGCTTCCAATCATTTGCAGAAACACTATCAGAATTACAGCATGCACACGCGCTCACTTTGTCACTCACTCACACAACCTGGAACACACAAACACGCCCGGTTGCTCTCGGCTGTTGAGGCAAACTGTGGAGAGAGTTTGAGAGTAAGTGCATACATTACAGAGAGAGAGAGAGAGAGAGAGAGAGAGAGAGAGAGAGAGAGAGAGAGAGAGAGAGAGAGAGAGAGAGAGAGAGAGAGAGAGAGAGAGAGAGAGAGAGCCTCAAATGTTTCTGTGAGTGAGAGAGGAAGTAATAAAATGAGTGGAGTGCGTTTGTCTGCAGCGAGAGGGATGATGGATTGTTGAGGAGCGGCAGGTGAAGCCGAATATCTCCCTACAGCTCCGGTCATAAAGCAAGAGAGCAGCCTCCGCTCCAACAACACAATGAGATCAAATAACCTCCAGTGCCTCTGAGCACACACACACACACACACACTCACACAGACTTACACTCCGAGGTGAAAGCAGCATCAGCGGCTGGCACTGATATTCAGGCTTCCTCTGTTTTGAAACATCCATCATATTCTTGAGCAGAAAAGAGAGGCAATGAAACCATAGAGGCGAGCACTCTGACACACTCCTCGTTCCCCCCCATCCCCCCCATCCCTGGTAAAAACACATATAAGCTTGCATGCACGGGGAGCCACATACACACACTCGCACACACACACACACACAGATAAATACACAGCAGTCCGTGAAGTGTGCAGCTGAGAGGAGGTGAAGTAAGATGAACAAGCCGGAGAGGAGGTTGAAGTAGAAGAACAAATCCGAGCGAGAAGAGGGGGAAGGAGAGAAAGAACCCAGAGTGCTCGAGCGGGTGGAGGGTCACTGATGGGAAAACACTCTCCAGCAGCATGAGGGGGATTAGGACCCAGGGAGCGTGTGTGTGTGCTGGTGTGTGTGTGTGCGTGTGTGTCCAATTACTTGTCCAGCTTTTCAGTGGTTAAATTTAGGGTTATGTTATTGGTAAGTGTTAGCATGAGATAGGCACTGGTCATGGTTTTGGTAAGTCTGTGTTGTGTGTGTGGCAGGGGGCGGGGGGCGGGGGGACCATATTGAGCCTGGACCTTTGGGAGGGAGGACCTTTTGGTCTGTCCTCACATTCTGACCAACTTTCAAAAGACTGTTGAGCGTTAAGAGTTGCTTTTAGGTCTAGAATTGACAGGGATTAAGGTGAATTCCTAACTTCCCTATTCAGCGGTCCACTGTGGTCCTTACAACGTAAACACTCTAATACACATAGGGAAAAAATATATCCACCTATAGAAAGGGATCTGTGGAATCTGAGGAACTCCAATCCGATGGAAATTCTCATTTAAGTATGAGTGGAAACATAAGAATGAACATGTGATCAGACCGAGTATGCGACTGGTGACGGACAAGGATGGTGGAAAGTATGTGTAACGCTTCAGGGTTAGGCATTTAGTTGTTATGGTTACAGTTAGAGGAAAGGGCTAGGGAGTGTATTCACTAAGAGTACAACGTTGTGTGTGTGTGTGTGTGTGTGTGTGTGTGTTGTATCTCTAACTCCAAACTCTAACCCTGACTAATTGCTTGACCAGCTTGTCAGCGGTTAAGTTTAGAGTTAGATCATTGCTAAGTTAAGCATTCAGGTTAGGAAAGTGGAGGTCATTGTTTGGCTAATCCTTGTGTGTGTGTGTGTGTGTGTGTGTGTGTGTGTTTGTGTGAGAAAGACAGAAAGAAAGGAGGAATAGCATCAATCTTGCTCAGTCTGATCGTTTCTTTTTTTCATAACAATAAACCTGTGAGCAAGGCATTTTACAACCAGCATCCGTCACAAAGCCTTGACACCACCACAGTCCTTCTCCCTTTCTGTCCCCGACAGTCATTAACCGGCCTCTCTGACTTCTCACTTCACTGTGGCATTGTGTGTATGCGCTCGTTTGTGTGTGTCCTTCCACATGTGAGACTCCCCATTGCTATACAATGTGTGTGGAATTTCATGCTATAATCGGTTGGGGACCGGAACACACGGCAAACAAAAGCGACCCACACAATCCCTTCACATACACTCACACACACAGACACACACACACACTGCTTTACAGAGACACACACCTTCCGAACAGGCTGGTGAGATGCAGTGAGCGTTCGGATTCTGCACTTTGCCCTTTTCTGCAGATGGCCAATTACATGATCAGATGTTGTCCCGCTACAGCACGGCCACACACGGAATGAGACATGTTCAAACACCCCCCCCCACGGAAGAGACACACACACACACACACACAGAATCAGAGTACTGGATCATAAAAAACCTCCAGCAGAATGGGTCTAAGGGGCTAATTTAAGATTATGGTGCCTGATGCTAAAACTGCCGAAAACATGCTCACATTGATATGGAAATGTGACCAATGTAGCGCTGGCGTTAATGGGTAAAAACAGTTATTTAACTGGCCCAAAAAAATAATAGTGCATAGTACAAGCAAGCATACACACACGGAGAGAGATATATGCATATGAATGGCATGCGAGGGATCTGTCCCCAGAGCTTTTGGTTGTGCCTATCAAAGGCTCGACTCTCCCAGAGACCAGTCCGGGCCCAGCATTACACACTTAGCATTAGAATACATCAATGGCAGAGAAATGGAGGCACGCAGGCTTTCATACGCCGAGGACCCACCTTCAGCCTCTATCTTCCCCTTTTCACTCCCCTCTTTGGTCCATCCCAGCCCTCCTCCCCCAGCGTTAGCCCTCTCCTATTATCTCCCGCTCCTCATATACACATCTCCCTCTCCGTCTTAAGACTCCACCAACGCCCCCCTTCCACCCCAGAAGGAAGCCTTTTTAACCGTGACCACAACTCCGAGCTGCGTGGACCGTGACCACATAGCCATACAACACCAGATAGGCTGTGTGTGTGTGTGTGAGTGTGTGTGTGTGTGTGACTGACATAAAATAGTCATCGTTAGGCCTGCCACTGCTCAGTCACCCTCAGTGTTGTGAGCGTCTGAACAGCCTGTCTCCAGATCCCGTTCAGCTCTGTGGGACTCGCTGCCTGGTCATCAGCATTCAGCCCGACACTCCAGTGACTAACTGACAAACTCCTCCTAATGGAATCAAACTTGGCCCATCAGACGTGTGTCAGTGCATGTGTTTGTGTTTGTGTGTGTATGGGCCCTCGTCACTCGTCCGTCGATACCCAGAGACAGACTTCAGCCGGAGAGCAGACGAGAGCAGACGAGAAAACCCAGCTCTCCGTTTCTCTCTAATCACTAATGACAAACCTGCTACCAAGAGTCAGTCTGGCACCTGACGACGCATGATAACCTCTCAGCTCTCTGCCAATACTAAGTGACGGGCTGGAGGCCATCTGCAAGTGTGTGTGTGTGTGTGTGTGTTTGTGAGTGTGTGTGTGTGGGCTGAGTGACAGATTCAAACAAGAACGGCAAATCAAACTGCGCCCTCCTGCCCCCTCGGGCTCCGATTTCCAATGACAAAGCAAGAAGTCTATGGCCAATATCTCACCTGTCTTCCTCATCCTCCTCTCTTCGTTGCCCTTTTACTTTCCCCATCCTTTACTTTTAGCCATCGATTTTCTCCTTCCTTCCTCCCGTCCTTCCACTCTATCGCATTCTCCGCTCCCTTCTGCATCATTTAGAAACCTGCCCTTCTCCTCCAGATCATCCATTTCCTCCATGTGGCGTAATAATGAGGTTAACACTGCATTGTGGCTTGTACTCTGACTGGCTAATATCTCTAATTGCATTGTAATGATATCACAGGCCATCTACAGAGTGTGTCATGTGATATAATAGTCCCACAACGCAGGAAGGGTGAAACCGGTGCACTCTTCTTTAACATGGCCTCCACTCTGCAGCTTTAGTGGTTTTCCATGTGATGGAAACTTGTGATGTTGTGGACGTGATGCTCGAGCAGATATGGCACCTTGCACCGATATTAAAACAACACTTTCTTTTTGGATAAATAAAATAGCACCAATGTCCATGTTCTAACTCGTGTCAATCAGTTTCAGCAGGATAGTTCAAAGTTCACATATCAACATTAGAAACTGGTTCTTTCTGGCAAGTACTGGTCGTCTGTTGAAAATATTGCGTGTCCGAATCGCACAACAATTCTCATCTCTGCACATATTTAGTCTGAACCAGCAGCTAAAGCCAACAACAGCAATGTATGAACTGTTTGGATTTCAAAGTTAAAGGGTGTAACGGAATATGGTCAACACATGTGACGTCACGCTTGATCAAAACAGAAAAATTGCATTTCTTAAAAAGTAAATAACATTTCAAAGCCACATGTTTGCTTAGTGTAATTGGTTTTGTCCCACTTAATCTAAACTGTAAGAATTCAAATATGTATTTATGTATATATAAACCCATATCTAAATTCAAAAATGTTTGGTAAGTTTAACATTTGTTTTGGTTGTTATTGGTCATAGTTATTTCAAAACTTTTGCTGCCACTTTGACAACACTGTTCCCTAGACCACGACTTCACCCTTAATTTAACAAGCAGTGACATCGCTCAAGTTTTACTGATGCAAACCAATTTAGTCAATTATTTGTCTGTGACTTGAAGAACTATTGACAGACTAAAGACAAACTTAATAATGGGTTCATGAAAAGCTGGTGCAGCTTATCCCACGAGAAGTTTGCCTGTTTGTCAGGGAATTATAGATCTGTTATTCTTCTCAAGTCCTTGATAACTTTTGTTTTTGATTGAATAAAAGAAGAGGAAATCGAACGTCTGAAAACAAAGTATATTGTTAAACATCGTCACAAAGCTGTAAAGGATTAAATACAACAGCAATCTGTAAAAAATTATGATTGAAGCAAACTGTGACGAAGAGCAAGCAATCAATGTCAATGTTGGGTATTGGCAAGTTTTCACCATTCCCTGCTGCTGATGCATTCTGGTTGAGGTTCAAATACACAGCTTCACACCTGAGAACAACTTTAAATGTGAAAACCAGAGCAGGACAGAGAGATAAAGCAGGAACGAGACGTATACAAACAAACACTGGCTTGAATGCGCCTCGAGACACAGGTTCATGGGCGAGCTAACACTTCTTCCCTTTTCGCATTTAGCATTGAGTTAGCATTGACTCCCCACTGAATAGCCCTGTGGAGGCTCAGGGGCGATGCTAACCGGGAGGCACTATCGCCAGCGGCCCTGCTCTTTGGCGGAGTGGCCACGGCAGCATTGATATGGTAATGTCCGGGACGTTCCAGGGCCAAAGCTTGGGACCGGAGGCACTCTGTGATCCTCCAAGCCCCAAAAAGGACAGATCCCTAAGGCATTGTGATTTCCCCAGTCAAGGCCCTGAGTGATCAGGATAAGCCCGTCCATGCCGCTTTAGTACTGTCACTCAGGCGCTATTGTGGTCATGTGAACGGCAATTTTCATCACAATTGACCTCAGTTTTGGCAGTACTGTTCTGCAGGGCCCTCCTTTCTCTATTCTTCGGTGCCCTCCCCTTCTTCCCCTTCCATCAATGATTTTTTTTTCTCAGTCTACTCTTTCTTGTGTGCTCTCTCTGTCCCCTTTTTTCCCTTCAGCGTCAACAGAGGCCAAAGAGATATGACCAGCGCAGAGTTAAACTGGTCTCTTTGCTTATCCGCTCCCATCTCTGCAGCAAGACCCGCTCTAACAGGAGGCCGTCGAGGAGCCTTTGATTATCTGAACCGATACTGTCGAAAAAATTACAATGCGGGATGCAATACATATTCTGGGATCTACTCTTCACCTCAGGGGGGGAGGAAAAGCACTCAGCATGTGTGCTTTCAGAAACAATTTATAACGCACACAGCGAGTGGGCGGATGGGTGTCATCGTTTGGCGTTTTATTCATTCACAGTTTTGCAAACATAGGAGTGTATGGTTTGTGTTTTCCTGTGCTGAGGGGTGGATGTGATGTGTGTGGTTTGCCTCTTGCTCCGCTTTATTTGATCAGGGCTGGAGGAAAATAACAATGAACTCCCATGAGGAATCTGGAGGAGGTAATGACAGATATTGTCCCCATGAAACGAGTTTTCCCAACGTGTGTGTGTGTCTGTGTGTGTGTGTGTGTAGGTTCGAAAGTGAGGAATATGCATATGTATGGGTCTAATACATCTGGGTAATGTGTGTGGGTGGTATGCTTGTAGGCTGTGGGCCATTCACATGGCTTTTCTTTCTGCATCCCCCCCCCCACACACACACACACACATATTTATGCACATGCTAGGGTGGGAGGAGAGTTTTCCTGGCTGCCTATAACTCCGCTCTATCAACACAACACATCCCATTTCGCAACATCTCCTCCCACATCTCCCCTCCACCACCTTTATTTCTCCCTCTCCCGGGAAGTGACACAGAATTCTTTTTAACTGCAGTACATTCATTACACCCCCCCGTGCACCACCCCCTCCACCGGCTTTTTCTCCACCGCCAAGCCCTTGTTCTCTCCCCCTCGATCGTACATGTTGAAATCTAGTCAGAACTCCGGCAGCAGCCCTGGACTTTCATTAAAAGCACGATGGTGGAGCAGCAGCGAGACGTCGACGGTGTGAGATAGTAAACACTCATTCATATGCAGGTCTTACTACGGCGGTGCGAGCAGGATCCCTGAGCCTCAAAGCTCCGGAGCAGAGAGCAGCGCCTACAGACAGCGTGGGTGTGAGCACTGAGGCCAACCGGCATCACCAGCTCTCAGACATCCTCGTGCTACCTTCCTCCACCGACAGCCACTGACTCTGTGCAGTGTATATATAGCTATACGAGTAAAAGCATGTGCATGGAAAAAATACTACTACATTGCACATCAAAAGGTCATCAGTATATATATATATGAAATCATGCAAACAAACACACACACACACACACAAACACCTCACAGATAATGTTAGAAGAATGGAGAATACCTATACACAGCAAGTCAATAGACATTTGTCAATTGTCATTTAACGCAAAGCTGCAAATCAATGGCTGGTGTTGCTTCGTGGTAGAATTGGATTTATCAACAACTGCGAAGGGTACATTTTATTTTTCAGGATTTTAATTCAATGCATGAGACAAAAACTACTTTTCCATTTGGGTATTAAATCAATGGAGGATGATTTCTCAATAAATTCTGCAACTCAAAAACATTTGTAGTGCTTGATGCTTCCCTGTTTAACCAAACAACCCCCTGTTCTCACCTCTTTAGCATAAATCAAGTGGGTCACAATGGATCGAAATAACATTTAACTTTCTTTTCAATATTATTTCTTAAAAGGCATTATTTATGTGATTATATAAATATTTACACTCCGTAGGAAACCTCCGACAAGGCAGTCTCCTTATGAAACCACATAGATCCAGATTTGTATTCGATCTGCACCAACTAGCACATACTCATCAATATCAGTTCCCTAAACCTGCCTAATCTGTTTCATCAAGATCCAGGAATTATTCTGATAAATCAATGAAAATTTTGAAAAAACTCCACCTCACCTTAGCAATTCTAATATTTAGCATTTAAATGCATTAGCTTAGTAAAACTTTTTGTTGATTGAATTATTGATAAATAAACTGACATTTTATTTCCAAAAGCTCAAGATCACTTCTTAACATGGCCTTTCTAAAAATAAAAAAATAAGTATTCAACAACGATATAAATCTGAAGTATTTGAAGACAAATCCCTCAACACTAGCGATGAGAAGCAGCACATACTGGCTCTTAGCACAGAAACACCCACTGGCCAAGATGTGAAGCCAAGAACAGGATCCCATATAAAGAAACAGCAAGAATCTCAAGGAAAGAACCCCCCCCACACACACACACACACACACACACTTACACACACAGTCTACACACACACGTACACACTAAGAGGCTCATTGTCTGATCTGAAGAGAGACTCGAGTAGTACGATGATGCAGCGATGGACAATGAGGACGAGAAGAGGAAATGATGGCGAAAGGCCGAGCCAACAAAAGAGGCAACAGGAGGGACGGAGAGGCAGAGTGAGGAAGGGGAGGGTCGAGCAACAGATACTCAGCTAGAGAGAGAGAGAGGGAACAGGCTGAAACATCCAGGAGGAGTGCAATGTCTGTAGGACGCCATCGATCCAACACTGACAGAAATAGACAGCCAGACCATAACCAACAGAGACACTGAGACACACTGACACACAGCAGTGCCGCTGACACACACACACACACACACACAAACACACACACAGCAGCAAGAGCCATTCACACATGAGCCAGCACACAACCCTCTTAATCCACACATGAGCAGTAATACACACATTCACTTACATTCTGAACATATTGACAGTTTGAGACCAAAATGAGATGTTGCATTATCACAAAAGTCTCTATGTGTTCGCCAGAGATATTCAATATATATATGTTTGGGTTTCTTGCACCTGAGAGTAGTCAAAGGCGCCACATGAATTATTATATTCTTCATGTTACCTGTTTATTTAAATTTGTTTCCACCTTATTAAAATCATGCTCCTCATTCTGTACTTCTCGCCTTAAATTGCGAAACAGACTCATTTTCTAACGACAGTCTGTGCACTTACATTAAAGTAAATCTGTGCACTTCGATAAACACACAAGCGTAAAACCCTCAGCGGACTATAAAGACAAAAAGTAAGTTAACCTGATAATTTGAGGGCAGTGTCCCCGACTGACATTAATCTTTTTGCAGCAAACAGACTTTCTGTGAGTAAACAGAGACGCCAGACTGCAGCACTGTTCTTAACTGAAGTTTATATTTACTCAAGCTTTTTTGTACTTCCACAGCAGTGATAGAACATAAGATACTGTGCAAACACAATAACATTTGGTCAATATGACAGAAATCATTATCACAATATTAACAATATCACTATATTACAATATTACAATTTATAAAAAATAAGTCTACAAGATAGATTCGAGTGCATCAGACTGACCTCTTTACATCTAAAACCTACACTTTAAATGATTAATGTTGTAGTTTTAAATTGCAATCTGCTTGGAATGATGAATATGGATCAAACTTGTATTTATAAAACAATACTTTCTCCTGAGCTGAAATGATTTCCAACAGAAAAATAACCTGCAGCAATTTCTATAATAAATGAATTGTCCAAGTATTGTATTCAGCAAAAAATTTTATATAATATAGAACCAGAATATTTTATGGTTCCAGAATTTTAGACCAAAAAACTATTTATCATTGTAAACTGAACGATTGGAGGTTCAATGTTTTGTAAGAAAATAATTGTTAGTTGTAATCAATACTCTACATAATCATTAGTTGCACCCCCGATGACCTTACTTTGTTATTCATAGAAAAAATAAATCAATGCCGAGTTTATTTTTTACCTACCGTTAAGGTTCATGTGATTATTAAATTATCAGAAGAATAATGGTCAAGTATTTTGACAAAACGATCTTTTCAATAATTATTCAAACAAACATTTTCTTGTTGCTCTGGGAAATTATAATTGCCTTGTGTCCTCACATTTTACTGACAAACAGAAATGCAACAAGTGAATAAATGTCACAATAATCGATAATGAAAATAATAATTGGACGCAGCTCTACACACATGACCCCTCACTCTACACACAGAGACGACACACAACAGACGACCTCACACTTTAGACAAACTATGGCACCTAAACCCCCGACACCAAACAGAAGAGCACTGTGAACCACGTCAGCCTGATGATCGAGCTGTAACCTCTCGTCGTGAATCACAGATTTACTGACTGTTTCCCAGTGACACACATCAGACCAGTTGACTGTCAGTTTTACCGACTGGAGGAGAGTGCAGTGTGTGTAGCGAACCTTTCTGCCTCCCTCCCCTGGCCTGGCTGGGGCTGATTAAAGCCCTCTGCTGAAACAAGGTCATAATTCACTTAGCCATTTCCCAATTTCCGCATAATTACCCTGCTGCTTCACGAGCGCGCACGAAAACACACGCGCACGCACACACTCGCACCGACGCGCAGACACAAACACATTTCCTCTCTGATTTGTGTCATTACTGAGAGGAGAATGGTTAAAAGGTTCCAGAGTTGGCGTCTTAGTGACAGCTTAAATGGATAAAACCTCAATTAAAAGACTCTGCTGCTCGCTCTCTCTCTCTCTCTCTCTCTGTGTGTGGATTGAATAAGCATAATTCGGTGTCCTCTGCAGTCTAGTGAAGAGAGGACCCTGTCTTAGCCCCCCCCCGGCTGCTAAATCAACTCTGCAATCAAGACTTTCTTGGAGTTCGCCACAATTGATACAGGAAAACCTGTTACAGAGAAGCCCTCTTTAGAATAACACATTTCCTGTCCGCTCACAAGTCAGATCTGAACTTGTTTTGATGAACCGATAACGACGTCCAAAATCAAAGCTCAACAATAGTCATCATTTCTGCCCAGCGAGCAGCGACAATAGAAGTTTTTTCTGCCAGTGCAGTGGCTCCCCTCCCTGCTGCGTCTCTGTCCATGTCCTGGCTGTCGACAGTTGATTCCTGGTGTGTGTGCGTCTGAGAGTGTGTGTGAGTGTGTGTGTTTGATGAAAACAGCTGCATTCTCACATGCGACTGTATTGTCGTTATGAGGAGGATTCCTAATTGTCACGTCAGTAGAGTTTGTTAACGCTAGATCACACCGCTCTGTCTCAGCATATGGTCTCAGTCTGCTGCTACGCCGCTATCATTAGCCACGTCACCAACACACCATATGAACATCTGGTGTGTGTGGATGCGTGTGTGTGTGTGTGTAACCCCACCACCACCAAAAGACCCCCCCCCCAACAGTGCTGGCAGGGAATAGAGTCGACATCACATGGAGCACACTGGCTTACAAGTACAAACACACACGCAGGTTTACACTGCTTAACCAGGACCTCAAATTAAGTTTAGTCTGATTGGAACAGGCTTCAGTCCCCATAAGGTATACTGGTCCTGACAAGGTCCGTGCTTACGGGTAGGTCTTAAGAGGTGACAAAAACAAGTACACACACACACACACACATACACACAATGAGCGCTTTGGAACAGCTTGTAAACCTCACAGCCTTATGAGCACCTGATTACACCGCTGCAGCTTAGGCATCAGCTCAGAGAATAATGTTAATAACAACAACATTGTGTGTGTATCTCCCAACATGTGTGCGTGTATGGGTGTCTGTGTGTGTATTCCTGTGTTGTGCCTCCTGTGCCCGACGCTTTGGGATTTGTTCTCTGTGGATAATTTGTTCAAATTTAACACCTGGCTGAGGAAGATTAATTCTTTACCTAAAAATCTGCAGCGGTCGTTCAATGATTTGGCGGTCAAGAAAAATCCATCCGCCTCAGACGGTTGTTTTTTTTACTTAGAATCGGCACCTCCTCTTCTTACTGCAGTGAGAGAATTTATAACCGAGAAAAACGAAGAACATAACCGACCTGAAAACACACAACAGTAACTTGTAGTTGTTAGAAGTAGTTGTTTGCGCAAAAGATTAATGGAGAGACTGCAGAAAATTAAATGTATCTACAGGAATCACATAAGCAGACACCTATCCTTGTGTGTATAGAGGACCACAAGGAACTGGAGGTGAACACAGAGTCGTCTATCCCCTTATTTCTGTACCAGTTGTTTTTCAGAATTTGATCCCGATTTTGGCCGTGATCTTTACAGCTTTATCTGTGGAAGCAAACAGCCGCTCGGCTACTGCCAGCGTGAATTGGACTGATGCAGCCAAGCAGTTAATGTGGACGGCGACAGAGTCGGGAACAGGAAAGGGATTGCAGCACGTTTGGAGCTCGCCACGTTTTCACACCTGTTCACAGCTGGAAGGAGACGGAGGGGTGTTGGACAGTCGCAGTGGTTTTTGGCGACGTCGGCCGGCCTTGTCCTAACACTCGAGAGGAGCTGTTAATCACGTTCAGACTGTCCAGACAGCGTTTCTGAGAGTCAACGGCTGCCTTAACACAAGGGAGAGCGAGGAGAGTAATCACTCACACTCTCACTCTCAGGTCACACCTTTGGGTAATTTAGACTGTCCAATCTAGCTGACGGCAAAGGGAACTCCACACGAGAAAGAACCAACGCTGGGATCGCATTCATCAAGCATCACAGATTAGGGAACATGTGTCGCAACCCATTCAGAAGTCTCGGAGTGTTTCATACTCAGCCCGCGGAGATAAAAACATTTTATCGGCTTTTAACTGACAAAAAAAAGTCTGTCAGCCTCAGCGCGGCTCTATAAGCTGTGAGCGGTTCCCAGCAGGTGGCCAATGATAAACACACATGCCGATTTCTCCAGACGCCAGAATGTTACACACAAGAATATTTGATTTCAAACCAGAATCTAAAGACGCCGACTGGATTTAATATTTCCAATTTAACGTGACTGATTTTATCTGGGGTGCGGCGCCGTTCATGAAATATGCAGCAATTAGATGTGATGGGGAGGGAGAGATTCTGCATTCATTTATGACTTTCTGGGATTTTGGCAGTGTCATGAATCACATGAATCACCACTCTAAGCTCTGATGATACCTCCCGAGTAAATCCATATCACTTTATCGACACACATTGGTTCTGCATGCACTGTCTTTGATACTTCAAACAAACGACACACAAACCTGCGCAGGCCTTAAACACAAAAAACCGCAGCAAAATATCATTATTTAAACCTACAGTTGTAAGAAAGTACTGGAGCAGAAAAACATGTTTTAGCACAAAAAACGTTTCTCATATACTCAATTTATTTGGGTTGCTCGTCCATATATATATTTCCACTTACTCAGACCTATTATTTTGGTATTTTTCACTGTCTGGCAGAGCAGAAAATGTGTGTGCAGCTCTCAGCTTGTGAATTCACTGCAGCCCACCAGGCTACACCCCCACCTCCCTTGAGGTTGGCTACCAAAAATAAATTCTCAGAAGGTGGGAAACACTAGTGACACTATTTTCTCAGTTTTATTTCCCTTTGCCTGCAACAACTATCTAGATCATCTGGCCGCTGTATATTGAAAGTCCTAAATTTAACTAATCACCACTTGTTTCACTTTGATTATTATAATAAAATAGTAATTAAAGCCAAATCGTCTTTATTGCTCAGCGTGTATAGGATGATTCATTAAAAAAGAAGAATCAGCTTAATCCTTGTCTGAGGTAGAAGCGTTTTCAATTCCTGCCAAATACTCGGATAAATACAGCCTGTAAAGCATCTCCATCGAGCCACCAGCATGGAATCAGCAGTCACTTAAATCAATACCAATCCTCGACCAGGCATTTATACCTGTAAGACCCTTTACTTCGTGTCAGGCTTGATCGGAATTTACCCGACTCAGTTTCTGCTCTCACATAAGCTTAGTCTTAGCGCCGTAACATCCCTAAAATCCCTAAAATCCCTATGAAACACACTCCTTAGGGTCTAACCCATTACACTGACCAGTTAGCATTTGATTCAAACCAGCACGGCCACAGAACATCCACACCCAACGCTACGCTTCAGATTAGCTCTTATGAGCAAAAGGGCCTTTGAGGAAATGAAAGACCAGCAAGGAAAACAGGGTGGGCTTGTGCTTGTGAGAATTGTGTGTGTGTGGAATTTATATTGCATTTGAAGGCATGATAAGAAGAATGACACTAAAGAGGTTTCGGTCAAAATCTAAAAGTGTGTTTAAAAGAAAAGAAAAAGAAACGTGCAGGTGAGCTGAGGTGAAGGAAAAACCAGAAACCTCAAAAGCGAGGCGACATATTTTCCAGCACTGGAAAGATTTAGTCCAAGTTAATTTGACAGTGAAAGAGTCGCACAACATTAAACCGCACCGTTCCCAAAATACCAGCACCCCAAGAGTGCTTTCCCATCAGGCAATCGGAGGAGGAGAGAAGAACAGAGGTGGGAGCACACTCCTGAAATATAGCTCATCCACAAATAGAAAAGAAAAACAAGGAGAAAGGACAAGAAAATAATTCATTTTTTAACACCTTTCTTGTAAATGTCCCTTATTGCTGGGTGCACCGAGCAGACAACCCAACTTGTCCAATCAGAAAGATGTATTTACAAACAAACACACACGCAAACACACAACACACAAACACAAAACCACTGGATCTTATTATGCAAACAGTAGTAATCCATCACACAGGTGTTCCCTACTGCTTCTAATTAATGATGTCTCTATGCAACTGTCTGCAAACACCACACACAAACACGCACACACACTTTCACACCCACACAATGCCACGCAAACCAGAGGCCACTCACTCGTTCACTATTTGGCCTTATAATTCGTTACTGCTATCATTGGTCTGATCACTCGGCGTAACTGTTCGAGGAGATTGTGCATTTTGTAGGTCCACGTCGCACACACACACATACCATAGTGGTAGCTGACATACGTTGCTGCCGCACAAACGTCTGTGATGGATGGGTTGTACACACTCGCTCAGCCAGGCCTGGTGATGGTGAGTGAGTAATACGCTGCTTTGTGTAGATATTCATAAATGTAAATGTTGTTGTCCTAAGTGGGGCTTGGAGACAGATAGGTTTGTGTTGCTGTCAAGGGGGAAGGTTGATTGGCCTGTTTAATCCTCTCGTCTGCATCTATGTTTCTCTAACAAACACACAAACACTAACATATATGATGAACTAGGCCTATGCTATGGCATGTGCTCATGTGAGAACTCAGTGTGTGGATCAGAGCACCAGCCAAGCATTATCATCCTTATTATGATAACTCTCCTCCCCCCGCTGTATTACAATTCAACAGAAAAACCAATCTGTGTTGCTCCTGATTTCCTCCCTCCTCAAGTCGGTCCCACAGTATTTCTTCCTCTCAGCCTCTCTTCTCATATTCTTGCATTATTTCTCTCCTGCCCTGCGTGACGTGTCTCTGCGCACTCTGACGAGCTGGATGAATATAAAACAAGTTCCACCTTGGCTTCGATTACCACACATATGCAGGTGAATTTATATGAGGGGGGAGTTCTGCCTGCCATGGCTGGCTTCATTCCAGTGGCATGCGCTGAGGTGACAGTGTCATGGACATACACACACACATACACACACCCACACACACAAACATCTAATCCCCAAGCACACAAAACCATCTAGACAGTGGGTTTATTCAAAACCTTGATCGCTTCCGAAATATACAACTGATAAATTGAGAGATATCACCAGAAATCTATTATGCAGATCAGTCTGCTGCGTTATTGGATCACACACTTGCACACGTATATGCATGTACACACTTGTGCACACGCACAGACCCACACTCACAGCAGTGGTTAATTGCCAGGTGGTGGGGGATAATGTGTGATTTAACGGACTGATGGATTTGTTTTTGTTTGAGTCACACATGAGTGAACAGAGACATCTGTAATAGGGCAAACACACGCACAAAATAGTGCACACCATTATGCACACATTTGTGCCCAGAGATATCAGTGACAAGTGACTGATGGGCACCGGCAAGAGCCTCTGTGCAAGATGCAAACACAGGAAATGATTCATCTTCTCAAAGTTTAAAAAACTCCAGAGCAGGGGTATGTTAGTGTGAGTGTGTACACACTGACATAATCCTAAATTTATGCAAACACACTTGTACACATGCACAGATGTGAGCGTGCGTGTGTGTGTGTTGGTGTGTGTGAAGCAGTTAATCCTTGGTAACAGTCTCAGCCTGTCTCTCGTGGTTGATGAGTCGCTCGGGGTCAGACGCTGGTTGAGGAACTGCAGGGTCCTGAGGCTTTACAATGTGTTTACCACTCAAACTGACAACTATACTACAGCTTATTACTGGCCTTCGAAAAAACTCAACACTGCGAGTTAGAGAAACTCCAGAGAGGCCCGTTGCCAGCGGCCAATGACGCGCCAGCCAAGCCTACAAACGCTGCATGGTGAGTGCCGCGGAAAAAAATAAAGGCTGTGAATCAGATCTCTGCCAATGAAAATGGCTCAAACGTGTATGAAAGAGTAGATTAGATAGGTTATCCTGCAGTTTAACTCTCTTTTGTGTGCCATGGTCTGTGGACCCTTTGTCTCTTGCTTCACTAAGTGGACCGAATTGAAAAAAAGTTATCCCCATGCACTCACTGCTCATACATTGTCATTGTGAATGTGTGCAGTGAGACAGCGAGAGAAGAGCGAGTGAGAGTCAGAGATGGGAGGATCAGGGATGAGGCAGGTCCACTGAGATGCACGGTTCTTTAATTAACCGCAGTCTTTTATAAAAGACACACAGAGACGAAGGCTCACACTGCAGGGGCTGAGAAGATTCTGCCGCTGGGGTGAAAACAGAAGTGGCAGTGGACGTGTGGAGAGAGAGATGAGAGACTGCAGGGCCTCTGCAGTGCTCCGGCCCTGGACGGTCAGGTTAAAGGTTAGTGCTGCCCCAGACGCCTTTACTCATCCCTCTGCTTTGCCTCAAACACCAGCTGCAGCTTCATTTCAAGCAGTAAACAGGACGGAGAACAGCTGACTGAGGATACACACCACCAAGGTTAAAACTGCCTCGCGTTACGTCGGGCTGATTATGCCGAGGTCCCGGGTTCATCTTCCTTCCCCTTCATGCCTTGAGGCACTTTTTTCCCCACACATTTTATCTTAATCAACTTCTGTCTCTCATATGAAACCCAAAGGTGGAATTTCATTAGAATCAAATTATTACTGAGGCGAAAAAAAAGTGAAATTGAAACCGAGAACTCTTTACATTAATCGTTGCAGGAAAATATCAGCTAAAATGCACCAGACACGACTACGCACCGAATATTAGTTTCTCGATAATGTGCGGAAATAATGTTCTCACATTCCAGGGAAACTAATATTGTTTACAGGATCGCAGCACAACCAATAACCTTATTTTTTTCCCCTTCCCTATTACTTTACGCAGCCCTTCGTGTAAGTAATTCTGCTGCGATGCTTAAATTCACCGGCAGCTCCTGGTTTTATTTCACACAGTAAACCAAAAAATCGTTAGCTTAGAGTTATTGTGGGAGAAAACAAAATCAGTTTTCGCGTGGTTTACTTCTTTAATAAGCGGGGTCGTAAAGTGCCTGTCGCCGTGCATGTGACCGCTCATCTCAGGAGAACACTACTTTCTAGTGGAGGGGTAAATTCCACACACGCTGGAGTGTCGCCTGGCGGCCGAAACATAGCTCACACATGAGACAGGCTCAGTGCAAGATGGAGAGCGAAATGGAAGGAGTGTGTCTGTGTGTGACATGCGCTCTGCTGCATCACCGAGGCCGACAATTTAGGTTGGTTTTTATTTTTATTTTGCTTGGTTTCTTAACTCTGTCTAGCGGCCTTGGGTGCAATCAAGGGCTCTATATAAATCCAAGTTCTTTTTATTTATTATTATTATTGATTGTTGCACTACTTTATGACCTTGAAATAGATGGAAACTTGCTGAAACATCCACTAATCCTTAAAAATCGGGAAATATTTCAGGTCAATTTAAGCATTCGGTTACAAATTAGCGACAAAATGTCTGCGGGGCCACCTGGGAATTTAACTAATGAGATGTGGACAAACACATTCAGACACGGTGACACACAGATAGTGCATGAACTTACACGATTGTGAGTCCTAGTAGGAGTGGGGATCAGTGTGTTGCTACAGACCGACACTACATTCTTAGCAATCCAGCAGCAGAGCCATGGACTCACAAGGACAGTATTAAAAAGGCAGCTTTCAGTTAAAAAAAGAAGAAGAGGGGGACAGAAGAGAGAAAAGCTTTTTCACTCGGATCGAGATAGGGCTGAGGAGCGAGGGATTAGAGGGATAACAAAAAGGCCAACGGAGTGAGTGTAAACAAGAAAGGGGGGTTAGAGGAGGATAGAAGGAGAGAGCAAGTGTGGAGAGGCAGCGCAGGGGAGAGATTGAACGGTGACACTGCTACAACACAATGGGGTCAGGATGAAGAAGCGCTTCTAATTGAACCAGATAGAGGAGAAGACAGAGATAGAGCCCCTGAAAGACTGAAGAGAGGAGGAGGAGGAGAGGAGGAGGAGGAGAAGGAGGAGAGGAGGAGGATCACATGTGACTCTTTTTTGCACTTTCTACTCCTCCACCATGGAAGAAACTTGATGAATGGCGGTGAGCACAGATTGGCTGGATATGTCCGAGCAGCTGTGCATGTGAGGGTGTTGAGAAGATGCTTGGTGAAGCACCATGACCCCACGGTGGGGGGGGTCTGCACACTTTAAAAAAAAGGGGGGGGTTCAGAGTTTGTGTGGATCTAAATCATTTCTTCCACATAGAAGAAAGAAAGTTACATTCCGATGGAGACACATGCAAGAAAAAAAACTGCAATAAATCACAAAAGGATTGAAGGTACGAGGCTGACACATCTGGCAGTTGAAGGCCTAACATCTGTATTTCCCTTCGTCGTTAAAAACAGGTGGAGGAAAGGGATCACTGGAGATCACACACACACAGACACGCACACACCCACACACACACACACAGTAGGAAAGGGGGTCTTACTGTATGTTGGAGCTGTTCCAGTAAACCGAGTGTCTGTTGGCGGACACCTGGAGCACGCTCGCCCAGGTGAGACTCGTTAGCACCCAGAGAGGCAGCGCCACCACAGCCATGCTCCCCGTCTCCTCTCGCGGCCTCCGTCCCCCTCCTCCTTCCTCGGTCTCCCCTCGGCCACTCTCTCGGTCCCTTCACCCCACCAAACCACGCCACTCACACATCCCAGCAAATGCCTGGAGCAGACGGGAGGAGACACAAAAAAAAAGAAGAAAGAAGCTTCATGCATGCACACAAAAAAAAAGACAGGCTCTGGTTAATAAGTGTTGTGAAACTCTAAAAGTCTATTGTCCCCCACCTCCAACCCCCTTTTTTCCCTCCCCCTATACAGCACACACAGCCCTCCCCTTCCTTTAAAAAAAAAGAAAGAAAGATCCGTGGGGCTTCTAACAAGGGGAGGAGGGGGGTCCTTGGTCCTCTCTTCTCACCGGGATCTGCAGCTTCTGAGCCTGCCGGAGGAGCGTGGGAGGCCGGTGCGCTGGATCCGAGCGGGAGGTCGCGCTGGCTTCCCCCGGGCATGAAACGGATCCCGTCCGGCCCCCTCTGGGAAAGAGTTGCTCACGTGGAGATGAAAATTTAAGAAATCAGCTGCAAAAAAAATTGTAAAAAAAATTGCAAACAAGTCCTCTTCTTTCTTTCTTTTCTTTCTCTCTAAGTCTGCTGCAGCTCTCTCGCCTCCTTGCTCCCCAGGTGCGCGGGGATGCGCTGCACGCACGCCGGTCCTCCACTCAGCTTCAGTGATCGCTGCAAAACAATTCAAGCAGCTACTTTCATTAGGTCTCCAGGACTCTATCCGACAACCATCGTTTACGGTGTGTGCAGCCTGCCAGCCCGTCTCTCCTCCCCTCTCTCTCTCTCCCTCTCTCTCTCCGTCTCTCTCCCTCTGTTTGGTAGGCAGCACTCGTTCACTTTGTGACTCCTCCCCCCAGCCAGCGACAAAAGCGCATTCCTCCGATATAGTGCCCGAGCTGCAGACACATCAGGCATCACTGCGACTGCAAGTTTCTATCGGTCTACCACTGCTTCTCAGTTCTTCCATTATTAGACAGCTCTGAATCATCCTCTGTCTGCAGCCACCATCTGCAGCCTATTTTTCACTCACTCACACGCACACACACACACAAACCCACGCACGCACACACTCCTCGTACTTTTGCATTTTGATCCCAAAGGCGTAAAAACACCCCCTGAACCCGGCCCCCTCCTCGCTGTGGTGACCCAGACACCGAATCTGTGTTAATGTACAGCAGGCTAACATGCAGGCTCTCGAACGCGCGCACGTGCATATGTCCCAGCACCTATAATCTCCACTAACCATGAGGCAATCGTACAAACTGTAGAGATAAACTTGATTTTATAAGTCGTCTGTGCGATGAATTTCACATTCATAACTGCAGGGGGGCAAACGATAGCCCATCTTATAACAGGATTGCCATGTCTATTAAAATAACTATATTTGTTCAACTTCAACTTAAAAACAACTGTTCAAATTATTACGACATTTTCAAGGAACAATAAGAAACAGTTTTCATCCTTTTTTTTTCTTTCCTTTATATTTATGTCCAATATCATCTTTGACATATGCATCTATTGTAAAAAAAATAATTAATTCAACAATTATTCAATAACACATCTGTATATTTAACACTTTTCTGTGTTGAGCACTTATTTGCAATTTGTATATATATAAAAGTTTGTTAATAAAGTTGAAAAACAACAGGCAAACTGTAGATTATATTGACTTTTACGAATTTACACTATATGGACCCTTTATACGACATCTGTGTGTATAAGTGTGAGTGATCCAGATGTTATTCATGTTGTGCACCTAAATCCTTTTTAATATTCTTCCTCATGACATTTTAAGGTGGACACAGGTTTTAAGGTTAAGTTAAAGTTAGGTTTAGCTTAGGTTTAGGTTAGGGCATGTTTATGGTTATATAAATATGATTAAGGTTAGTCTGCACGTAATCAATATAATTCAATGTAATGTCCCCTGAAGTCACGGAGACACAGCTGTGTGCGTGCGTGTGTGTGTGTAAGAGAGAGAGAGAGAGAAAGCAAGAGGGAGGGTTGGTGGGGGTGTAGGCCAGACATGTGAAGTCATGGAAAGGAGGGAGTGAGAGAGAGAGAGAGAGAGAGAGAGAGGGAGAGCAGACAGGAGAGAGACTGCATAAGATTGTTACAGTTTTCTCGCCGCCTGCTGGGAATGAGTTGGTTAAGGAGAAGTCAGAATGATTTATTGGGAGAAAAAAGGAGGGATATAGGGAGAAGGAGTGCAAGAAAGAAAAGAGAGATGAGATGCCATTGGGGACTCCCTCTGTCTTCTCCAGTCCCCTCCACCACTCTCGTGAGCTGTCCATTTAATCCCCCCTCCCCCTCCACTACCACCACCACCCCTCCGCTCTACTCTTCTCTTCTCTTCTCCTCACCTTATTCTACCATTTCTAATGCAAAGTTTCTCCGCTCTGCGATTCCTGATACCTGACTCGAGTGTTTTGCCTCTGTCTCTGGTGGTCCTCTGTCTCTCTCTCTCCAAATCTCTCCATCACAACAGGCACCCAACTTTTTAATGAGCACCCCTCCCTCGCCTCCTCTCCTTGCTCCTCTATCATTTCTCCTCAGCGGCTCCATGTGGTATCGCTGTTCATCACAACCCTGTATTCATAGCAGTACAGTCAAGCACCTGGTACAAAATGCATCATTATTTACACCAGTGTGTGTGTGTGTGTGTGTGTGTGTGTGTGTGTGTGTGTTTGTGTGCGTGTGGGTGTGGGTGCTCTGCATCTAATCTGAGTGTATATATCTTTTTATCCCGTGTTATTTTTTTCTGGTTTTCCATCATCACTCTCTATATAAAACCCATTACTTTCATATTTGATGCTTCCGGCATTGAGAAGTTGGATTAAAAGAGTTAGTTTGACTTCTTTAAAGATTCAAAACAGGGGGGAACTGCTCAGTGTGGACCTGAATGTCTAATTCCTGATTCCCTATTATGCCTCATAATCAACAGAGAGACACGATATCGATCTCCTCCTCTAGCTCTCGGGCAAGAAAGTGAAAGTCTATTTCCCGAAAGGTCAAACTGTTCCTTTAAAGCGAAACAGACTTTTCAGAAAACGTGAAAGGTTGCTCATTCTTGACCTTGAACAAATATGTTTATATATATATTATTTCCTGACTCAACAAATTCTAGCAATATCCTTTATGTCCTCTCTAGTGAACAGAGAGGCCTTGACCTTCTCTCATATGTGTAGGAAGACCACTTGTCCTCATGCAATCAAGTTCCACACTGACTCCATGGTCACAAGCTGAATAAAAGTTTGTATATTTAATTATACCAATAAGAACTGTTGTAAATCTGTGCTGTGGGTTGTACAGAGTAACATGGGGAATGACTCTGAAATTACACTGTTGTTAATGTTTCATCATTACTATTATTATGACTACTTTTATTACTAGTGATTGTGAATGGTTACTTAGGATAAGCGGTGTAAATAATGAGTGGATGGATGGATAGATAGATGGATAAATAGATAGATGGATGAAGGATGGGAGGATAGATGGGTGGATGGATGGATGGATGGATGGATTGGTGGTCACATTCACTTTCATATTACTGGGCAGAAATATCGAATCAAACCCAAACTATCTGCTTGGGTATAGATCCCAGAGAATTTACTGACCAAATGTGTTTTTTTTTCCCATTTAAATGAAGCAACCCTTTAATTCCCGGCCTGTTACCGAATGGATGATTGACTGTATGGAGACGTCAGACAGGTTATTGGATTGTAAATGTAACGTATGTCTACAACTTAAAGCAAACTGTAACTCAGGTGTAAGATGACAAAGTTGGAAATCGTACATCTACAGAAGCAGGGATTTGGTTCTTTTTGAATAACGAGAAAAAAAATCCCATTTGTCGCTTTTCCATTCGGTTTCTCTTAAACAGACGCTGACATGTTCTGTTCCAGCAAACACCCCTGTCAATTCTAATCATCCAGGTTGGATTTTCCAGGCATGTGTTGCAGTGCTATTGGATTACTTTTGTATTGAGGTTATTATGAGAAACGACCTCGAGGCTGAGTGCGTGCGGTGACACTGAGGCTCTTATGACATTTCCAACCCAGAGCTGGCCAACAACACATCTGTCAGAGCGCTCCTTTCTGCAACCTCGAAATCTAATCGGAGCTTTCTCATAGCGCTGATAATTTGATATTAGGCTCCTGTGGGGCCCGCATCCCTATCTGGACCCCCTGGAAGCAAACAATGTCCACATGCATTCAGCGGGACCCTTGAATGTGCACAAACATCATTTTAACATACACTAGACACGTTTTTTATTCTGGTACATTTGTAAGTACGATGAATTTCCATGGTATTCTTGAACTATAGGAGTCTCTTTCTCACTCTCACTCTCTCTGTGCGTGCGTGTGTGTGTGTGTGTGTGTGTGTGTGAGTGTGTGTGTGTCTTCGCCTGCTTCGCTGTTCACTGTTGTGTTAGTAAATTGTACTGACACTCCCCCCGCCTCCTCTCACTCCCTCACCACCTCCGCTGCTCTCCATCCCTCCCCGTCCCTCTCTCACCCGACTGACTGACACGAATTTTCAATCTCTCTGTTTACCTTTCACTGCTGTGCCTAAAACAACAGTGGTGCTGGCTAAGAGCGAGGAGCAGACTCGGGGCGGGTGGGGGCTGGCTGGGGGCGGTTGGGTGGTGGAGATGGAGCTGAGTATAGGGCAGAGCATTGGAGGAGGAGGAGGGGGGGGGAAGAGAGACTGGAGGATGAGGAGGAGAGGTGCCACTAAGATTGGATGGGAGGAAGAGAACGGCGAGAGGGGGGAAGGTGGGGAGGGGGATGAAAGGAAGAGAAAAAAACCAAAGAGGTGCAAAAAGAGAGAACAGGGCTTTCTGTGTGTTTTCGTGGAGGAGCAATCCGAAGGGGGAAAGAGAAGGAGGCGAGAGGGGTTAAGGGAAGGAGAAGAGGAGCTGATACTTTCGAACAGTCACGCAAACTGAGGAGAGAGAGAGGAAAGGAGGGGAGTGGGGGGGATGGAAAAAGGAAATGAAAGGGTGGAAGAGAGTGTAAGTCAGGTTTGGGAGAAAGAGTTAGATGGGGCACAGAATATTAGGAGTGCAATGAGATATAGAGACGGGGGGGGAGGAGAGATTTATAGAGGTACAGAAGGAGGGAGAGGACAGCAAGAGTGATGTGTGGAGAGCGGGTTTTTTTATAAAAGAAGAGGGGAGGAATGGAGGAAGAGAGGACGTATATATGTAGAAATAAAAGAGAGAGAGAGAGAGAGAGAGAGAGAGGGAAAGAGAGAGAGAGAGAGCTCAGAATAGATATGCTCTCAACAGCATGAAATATTGAACGAAGGAGACTGAACACAAGGAGGGGCAAGGAAAATGGAGGGACTGATAAAGACAAATACAATAATTTTGTGTTTGCGTGTGTGTGTGTGTGTGTGTGTGAGAGGGAGAGAGAGAGAGAGAGAGAGAGAGAGAGAGAGAGAGAGAGTCAGAGGATGATGAGAGGGAAGAAGAGTAGGTGACAAGAATATGAAGAATAGTTGCTAGTGGCTGGAGACCACTCACACACAGAAGCATGCTCTGACGCTGCTTTGAGTTTAGATTACTCCCATGTGTGGGGGAGATGGTGCGGAATTTGGTGGTGTTGAAAATACCACACTGCAGAAAAACGTTTCATCACACACACACACACACACACACACACACACACACACACACACACACACACACACACACACGCACACATGCCCTTTGATCTTGCCGCTCACTGATCTCCTCTCCTTCCATGTCAAATATTTAGGCTACGTTTGGCAGGTTTGATGAAAATTAGCATGGAGAAATCATTTTATTTATTTAACTTCCACATCCGATGTCGGTAGCTCCGAGAGGATGAACCCGAAATTCAACGAGAGGAAGCCGGCACGGATCCAAAAACCCTGGAATCTGCTGAGTTGCCCATTTCATTGCCTTACTCTTAACAGAAGGAATCCCCTTTTTCAGAAAAGTAAATGGGGAAAAAAGTGTGAGGAAGTTTGGTTGGTTTAAGGAGATGCCACACTCTCTCTATCGCTGTCATTTGGTATTAAAGTGTCATGGCGATATTTTATGTCACTCATTTGTGGAAATAAATGTATTTTTTAAAATTCATTCAGACTGTGCAGCCCTGGAGGGAATTTTTAATCTCCAGCCCAGCTTGAGGCCTATCATTCATCCAGAGCACCGCTAGAGAAGATCCGACTAGCATCAGACACAAAGAACGACGATATAGAAAAGCTCTTTTATCAAATCTCTCTTTTACCCCTCCCTCTCTCTGTCACACACACACACACACACACACACACACCACACACACACACACACACACACACACACACACACACACACACACACACACACATCACACACACACAACACACACACAACACACACAAACACACACACACAAACAGACCTGTATTCACTTACTCTGCATTTTTAACCCATGATCCTGACATAAATCAGACAGAGTGAATCAGTGAACAGAGACATTTGTTTCTAGCAGCGGGGGGGAAAGGAAGACAAAGGGGAGAAGAGGAGCTGCAGTGATGATGTGCTGGGCTGAACACACAAACATGACTTACATGACTTCTGGAGGGCCATAAGTCATTTACACCTTCTTTTGAAAAGAAAACAAATCTTTATTTCCTGTGGATGATTACAAAATTATGGACAGATCAAAGATATATGTTTTAAAATACCCAGAAAAATTGGTTCTTTTTTTGACATTTGTTTAATGAAAGGATATTTATAATAAAATGACATATTGTTTCAGAGTTCATTGTTCATGCTTATAATTTAACACCATTATTTATTTTACAGATATCCTCTCATTTGACGTTTTAATGGTGGTCGGAGAAGTCGAGTTAGGCCAAATCCCATTTCACCCCTTAACCCTTCTCCTTCATTTTGCACATTCACATGTAGGGTAGGCTGTCCCAATCCAAGTGGTGACTGTGGTGACCATAGAAACGTATTCTAATTAAGGTTCATCTCATGAAACCTGTCAGTGACCCCCCCCCCACATGCAGTACAGGTGAGTGTGTAGGCACCCCAAATTGTTTCACCAAAAAATGAAGTCAGACCTTTAAGTCACTGTATATTTGTCCAATATCATTTTTCAGCCTTTTCAATGCATCATAGGAGAAGGATGTGATTCATTAATTTGGTTATCATCCATTACACTTGCATTAAGGCCTCTTTGTTGTGATTTCCACTAATTTATTTGAGTGTTTGTCGTCCGTCCCTACATTGCAAAGACCTGGTGAGAAAATACAGAGTTTAATTCCCTAAATCCCCTTGTGTGTGTCTTTTGAGCAAACACATGCATGTGCACTGCTTGTGTCTAAGGCTAGTAGATATTTTGAGGCTATTTAGACAAATTCTTCTGATGCCTCATATATCACAAGTCTCAGCACTGTATCATCCCCCCTGAGTGTACTTCTGCAGACAGCAGAGAAACCCTGAAGACAGCCAATGCGCACACACAGACAGACAAGCACACACACAACAACAGACACACACATGTACACACATGGAAAGAGAACAGGTGCAGGTTGAAAAAGCCAGCTGCCAGCCGCTCTTTGTAACATCTACATTTCATCAGCAGCAGCAGCAGCAGCACAGGTGACGCTGAGCCCAGTGGGCTCCCAGATTAGGGGGGTGGGAGGAGGTTTAGCTTACGCTCTTATCTAAGGTCAGATTTGCATTTTCCTTTTATTGTTAAAGGTTATGTATTCCAGTGACTACGCTGATCTGACATCAGTACCCAGAGCCACCTTCAGGCACCCCGCAGCTCCAGATAGTGACATCATATCTGTACAGGAACTTAAAAGAGCAGTTGGGAGATTTTTTAGCCGTTTTGGACGATCGTGATTTGGTCGACATCTACGTCTGCATCTCTGCAGGTCCACGTCTTTCTTCTTTCTCTCCCTCTGTCTCTTTCTTTCTCTCTTGCCTGTAGCCTCCTCTTTCTCATTCTATCGCAATCCCCCTTATTTCTGTCTCCGCTGCTATCTCTGTCACCCTATTGCTCCTGGCTTCCTGCTCCCTCGCTCTATCTCTATTTGCCCGCTGCTGCCGGCCTCCCTCTCTTCCCTCGGCTCAGACGCTGTGAGGGAATGCTGTCAGGTGAAAACCAGGCAGATTAACCTCTGACCCTCGGCAGGAGGTGGGGACAGATTGGCTTGTAATTGCTATCAATGTAGCGTGTGTGTTGGTGCGGGTTCAGCATTTGTGTGCCTTTTCTCCATCTGGGCAGTGGGATGGCAATCTGACCCGGCACAGGCAGCCATCAAATTTAAAGGATGAAATGCATTCTGGGTTGTGATGGTGCATTATGGGTGTAAGTGGGTGTTTGGTGTCAATACCAAAGAGGACGAGGGGAAAAAAAAACCATTACTGCTTTTCTCAGCAAACTGCAGCTTACTGGTGGGTCCAGAACTTCAGTACACGGACGTGTTAACACACCCACGCACAAATGCACAGACAGACACACACATATACAAATGAAATTTACTTTTTTGACTTTGAATGGAAACAGATTGTGCAGCAGCGTGTGTTAGGGGACCTCTACCGCAGCTTATCTCATTGGGTTTGTGTGCATGGGTGCTCATGTGTGCAGAATATTTGCTTATGCATGTGTGGAAGTGCGCGTGTGTGTGTGTGTGTGTGTCTGTTTGCTGTGAGACAGAGGCTCTGACTCCCAGCAGTCCTTTGACACTCTGACTGAAAGGCTGAAAGCAGGGAAGCCATTTCAGACTGTGTGGCTAAATGATGGCAGGTACTGGGATCCATCCACCACTCGCTACAATAACACAACAGCCCCGTCATCTCCATCCATAAATGCATTTCACGCAGTCTCCTCCATCCCTCCTCCTCCTCCTCCTCCTCCTCCTCCTCCTCCTCCTCCTCCTCCTCATCTGCCTGCCATTCAAACCCTTGTGTAAGTGCTCCCTAAATCCAGGTGGGTTTAAGGGTTTAAGCTGAAGTAGAGCCAGATGCAGTGAAAGCATTTTTTTGTCCCTTGTTCCTCTGACTTCATGTCGCCATCAAATTGTTTTTGAGTTATTGCAGAATGTATAGGCTTGTGGTTTTTGGTGGTGGTGTGAGGATGGTGCCACTTGGCTGCCATTGGATGTATGACTCAGTCTGAGTTGCCATGTATTCCTGGTGATGTCGCTGCCACTTTTGAGCCCACTGATGAAATGAATGAGCAGGGCGGCTAAATGGGGCGTCACAATACTCAGCGCTGGAGACCCACAGGGGCGGGCGAGCTCTCTCACCGGCCGAGGAGCTGCCAGAGACAGAGAAGGAGAAAAGAGAACAACAAGACTGCCGAGTTTTCTCAAGGTGAGTCAGGAAGGGAGGAAGCAGATGGAGAGATGCATCAGATAGCAGGAGAAAGCACTGAGAAGAAAAGGATGGAGAGAAAGGAGGGGGGGGGGAGTAAAGGCGAGTGGAAGGGAGGGAAGGAGAGATAGTGAGTGAGTAAAAGCAGGTCTGGTCCAGGTGGGGTTCACACAGTCAGTATGTTATTTTAGGAGGGAGAGAGAGGGAGGGAGGGAAGGAGGCCGAGAGAAAGCGATGGATGGAGGGAGGGGAAGATGAATGTAGTTAATTAAGATGAGCAGGCGGAGGAGACAGTGTGGAATTACACAAACACTAATTAGAGTCTTCGTTAGGGGGCACAAAATGAGAGCAGCGCATCCATCATCTCAACCCTCCATCCCTCTTTTCTTCCTCCTTCTACACCTCTATTCTGTGCCGCCCTTACGTTCACGTGGCAACCGTATTTCCTCCTGCGGTCCTCCTCGCTGCCCCGGCCATCTCCACTCCTCCTCTGCCACTCTTCTTCTTCCCACCCCTTCTTTCCACCTGCTTCATTTTCTCCATTGATCCTATATCAGAAGTTAGGTGCAATTTAACATCTGGAATCATAATCGCCCTGGACACTCTTGCTCTCTTCCTCTCTTTCTCTCCTTTCACTTTGAGGTCTCTTTTTTGTCTTCACGTCATTCCCTCTTCTTTTTTAATCACTGCTCCAGGAAGGATTTTTATTTCCCTCTCCCACTTCCCCCTGTTACATGCTGACAAACAAACACACACACTCACACACATATTAAATGTACTATGTCAGCACTATTTTTATTGTCAGTCGTGCCGCTCCTCTTTTACTTCTCCTACATACAGTAAACACAGCACTGCAAAGCACTTACCTCTTCCCATCACACTTTCCCTCCCTTTGTCTCTCTTTTTAGCACCACTCTCTTTATCATTTCACTGTCCTCCTCCGGCTCATCCCTCATTCTCGGCTCGAAACCGAGGAGCAGCTCTGCGTCCCCCTCACCTCACGAGGCCACGGGGAATAATGAGGGATAAGGTTGGATGGAGCTCAGGGTGGTCCGTGCCACTTCTCGTTCTCTAGCACTTGATTACACAATATAACACCATGTAGTCACAATACAACTGATTGCAATTATGCACCCGAGTGGACTATTTACTGACTTTACATGCTCTAGACGATTATCTGCACGTTTGTTTTGATCACGTACGTGCTCACACTGAGTTGCTTCCTCTCACAGAGCTGTTGGTTCCAGTATTTAGTAAATAATTTCCATATTGTATAAATAAATGATATTATATTAATATAGACATTAAACTTGCAGGAAAAATCTGATATATGATCATTTATTGAACCTATTTCTATGTTATCAAAAAACGTTTCACATTTTCACCTCTTGTCAGTCTTTCAGTTGAGGTGTCTGATTATATTAAACCTATTTTTATCACAATGTATTCACACATTTTTTCTTGCCATATAATGAATTTTGGAGTTGGGAAACAGTCGAAGAATAAAATGTTCATTCTCTTTATGATCTTGCCACAGATGATCGATTTCAAAGATCCTATCCAGGCGCACAAGACATAAAAATACGAATTGCACGTCTGATGCAAGTCCTTAAAGAATAAGCAGTATAGATAATGGATGGAAATATCAAAGTCCATTCTCAATGTTTAATATCTGCACTGAAGGTTTCAAGCTTCAATAATAAACCATGACTGATCTTCTAAAGTTGTGACATTGTGACCTGCTTCAGCTGACCTATTAGAAAACGGCCTTGTATTGTCAAACTCTGTGCACGCACGCACAATGATGAAATAACAACAAGCAAAACAAAATATTTGTGTGATTTGCTGCATTGTCCCATAGAGCAGAGTCCACAGTGACAAGCTGCTGCTGGTGATTTGTATGTATGAAGATCTCATTATGTCGAGTAGAGGGACACAAACACACACTCACGTTATTCAGCACCATGCTGTCATGACTCAACAAGGGATCTGAATTGGAGCCAGAAAAGCTTTTTGGTGTTTTACAAAAGTTTGTTTAGTGAATAGCAGTGGTGAGTTAATAACAGTCAACACAGAACGACCAAATATAAATATTGTAAAATGTTGTTCAGCAACCTTGTTTCTTCTCTTCGGTGCTCCCTGAGTGAACATTTATTATTTACTTCCCGCTCCCTGACCTCTGACCCAGACCTCAAATTTTTAGGAGCGTCTTGCTGCAGGGTCACAGACGGACGGGTGGGGGAGGGGTGCACAGACAGGAGGACCACCGATTGTCTCGTGTCAAAGGTCACAGCGCGCTTGCTGCCGGAGCTTACTAACGAGCTGCTGTCCACCTGACCATTGTGTACAGGCGACTCCCATGAACACCCATGGCATGGCAGTGCAGCAGTTACACCTTTAACACAAACACCTACACACAGATTATCCATGTAGACTGGTGAAGAAAGAGCACTGGTGGCCCTGTGATGTAATACAAGCCAAATGTATATTCATAAGGTAAGATGAACTTTATTGATCCCAGGCTGGGGCAATTCACTGTAGTACATCATCATACATAATAGTTTTCCAGCCATGTTAGTGCTATGGGAGACTGCTGATCCACCACGTTAAATATCTCAACCACTTTTGGATAGATAGTCATCAAATTCTGTATTGGGTGAGGCCCACTTTTCCTCTAGCGCCACCACAGGGTCACCATTTCGTTTTTTTGATGGATGGATTATTCAAAAAATGATCAGTACCCAGATGATTTGTAATGACTTAAATCCTCTGACCTCACAAATTAATAGTGCCAATATCGGGTTTATGTACAAAACTAAGAATGCATATAAGAGCATTCCCATCAGCCTTGTTTGTACTCATTAGTGCTAATTAGCGGGTGTTAGCATGCTAAAAGTGAACATGTTAAACAAACCCGCTAAACACGAGTAGGGTAACAATGTTATTTGCATTCTGCTGTGAGATTTAGCTCAAAGCAACACTCTGCCTAATTACAAAGCCGCTAGCATAGCGCCAGATTCTTAGTATTGTTTCTAAAAGGCTTTTAAAATATTTGCATTAGTGTGATGATAAATGTGAATTACAGATTTAAGACTTTGTTCCCATCTGAAGGCCCAATCACTGCAACAGATCAAGTTGTAAAACAAAAACCTTACTGTAATGGGTGGATCTCAAATCTTCACCTCACCCCACTTACATTATTGTTCCATATTTCCTTGTTTCTATGCCCTTTAAGGATACTTTACGTTATGATTCATATGCATCCGTCTTGGAGTCAAACATTTCTCCAGCTGTCCACAGTCAGAGAGGCGTCTTTTAGCACATCACTCAGTAAGACCTGTACCCTGAGCCTCACCTTGTCATCAGTAACCACTGTGGTACATTGATAACTCCTCCTGGCCAGCACAGCGGCAGCATGCAAATGCAGTGTGAAACGCACCGTGGTGTGTCCCATCACTGCACCTCCTGTAATCCCTGCAGGTGAGAGGGAGAGAGGCAGGAATGGATTCTTGAGTATTTGATTGAACAGCGCACGAGATGAATAATTGATATGTAGGTTCTCCATGCCAGTGAATAAATACGCACAGATACACAAACACCAACTGTCTTACACACCATGCTTTCACCACTCTCTCAGGCTAAACTAATCCTCCAGGAAATGTAATACGTGATTCAATTAGTAGCAGCGTATCGTGGCAGCTACCTTCTGTGTGAGACTTTGTAGCGTGTGTGTGTGTGTGTGTTGAAGTACAGAGCTAAGTCCATACTTAATGTAAATCCATTTATTTATATATGGTGCTTCCCCACATCTGTTTCAGATCCTTGACCGTGAAGACTGAAATATGTTAATGTTAGGACAGAAGAACAGATATACATGTGGTAAATGTAACTTTGGCCACAAAGTAAATTGAGATTCTGAAAATATTGATTCATGTGATTTTGATTTAGAAGAGGTCGAAAATACAAGTTCACGAATTGACGTTACGGCAAACAATAGCCTAAGAGCACAGTCTCGAGCTAATGTTCCCTCCAAATGATCTCTGTTTGCTTCTCCATTATTCATCATCTTGTTTTCATGCACTCAGTTCTTTCTCTCCTCCCTCTTACAACAGCAGGATGATGCCACTGTCTTTTAAATCTATTTTGAAAGGGTCAACTCCAGCCTCAGACCCTGGAGTTGAAACCAAGAGCACGAAAAGTTCACAGAAAAAAAAATGGGGGAAAATAAGCAAGAGACGTTTCTTTTAGATTTGAATTGCTCTGTATTTCAAAAATAAGGATTCGTCCTTTTTCCTGACTGAAAAAGATTCATAATAACATTTCTCTTTGAGTCTACAATAGATTACATGTAAAGGTGGTATAATTATTTTCTGGTATACCTTTAAATAGTCACCGAATTGAGTTTGTTGTTCTACTTAAGAAAGTATTTCAGATCATTTAATCATCACAATAATCATATATCAGCTACAAGTTGGGAGCAGGGAATAATAAGACGAAATGTCAAATCTTTTAGTCCTCATCTGCAGTTTCTCTTGCACCAGAGACTTAGCTCCATCCATGATACATTGTTTGGATAACTTACTTAGCTCACAGCTGGGTGATTTCTAAACCCTATTTTTTTATATTATCAAGTCACATCTTCACGGTAAAAACAAAGAAAAGACTACTTTTAAAACACGGCCCTCCATGGACGCTTGTTAAAGATTACATAATTACTCTCCGATTTGGCAAATAACAATTGCTTTCTTCTCGAAATGCACGTGGTGAAACTGAGCCCATCTCATGGTCCAGTGGGGGAAAAGATGGAGGAGAGAAATCAACGGTGTTATTGCTCCATCTCTCTTTCACGCTCCCCGAATCTCTCTATTACCCTGCAAGTCTCCTGAATCTGTAAAAGTGCACACACAAGCACAGTGTCCATATGTGAAAACTACCGAGTATACAGCATGTGGAAGGGAATAATGAGTATGTGTGTGTGTGTGCTTTTCACTGTGTATTTGCGTGTCTGTGAGTTATGATTGATGTTTCTCTTCTCACATTAGGCATTTAAAGACGAATGGGGTAGAGGAAGGGAGCCTGGGATGAAGGACGGAAGAAAAAACAGTCACTTAAGAGGGTTTGAACCATTTAACCACTTAACCTCGGAGCCCCCTCAATGTCACGCTCAAGCTGCCCCCCCCGTCTCCTCTGCACTGCTCCTGTCTCACACCCAGAGTCGCTTTATGGCCACAATCATCATTGATTAAGTCAATTATTGCGACAAAGTGTCGTACAAGGTTAAGAATGTGCACTGAGGAGAATCTGATTTGAAATGTATGTAAAGACGACCATAGTACACTAGGAGCTGTATTAATTATTGTTTACTCCTTAAAAGTGAGATGTAACTAATATTAATCAAATAATGTCAAAGCCAACTTTATCCATTTAGCAGATTTTAAACAACTTGGTCGACCAAAGTCCTTTACAAATACTGTTTGACCTATTTTTTGGATTAAACAATATATCCCCAAAAATATATACATATCATGTTTGTTATGTGCGCATAACAATTGTTGATGAAATAAAAAAGAATCAAGAATAAGAAACACATTTTTATATATATAGAGAGCAGCATCCCATCAAGTCATTTTTCAGCCCTGTCCATGAATGTCTTGATTCCAGTAGTTCACTTCTCATGAGGTTGCCATGGTTCCCCAACACCTTGCACACACCTTGTTGACCTGGGCGAGTCTGAGCCGGTGAGTAGCCACACCCTGACCAGGAGTCAAACCCTGGCCCGAAGTTGCGTGTGCATACAATTTGTCGATGAAAGTTTAAAAATCGAAAAGAAGTCGCTGATTCAATGACAAGGTCATTTCCTCCCTCGAGTCAATATTGGATTTTGTTGTGGGTTGAGAATGAGTCAGACTCTTTGTAGATGAGTTTTATTTTGGTGAAGACGTTTCCTCTCCCCTCTTCATGCAGGCTGCAGTGGAGAACCCTGCATCAAGAAACTGCATTTCTACCATTTGTTGCTGCAAGTCCAGAGATTATAATAAATAAACATAATTCTGACGGGGTTCTGAGTTTGTACGTCAGCAAGTGACAAATGTAAGTGTACACACAACCTTGAGCATGGACACTGAAAACACCAGACTGGAGGGTTATGCAGAGTCTGTGTAAGAATAACCTCATCATCATCATCATCATCATCATCATCATCATAATCATCATCAAATCTGACGTCTCCCACAGTTTTTTAACATCAACTCTTCGACTCCACCCTTCACATTATTTGGAGCTGAAGTCCCATTGGCCACAACCTGTACAGATATTTACCTTGGCCTTGACAGTGAGTCACTGAGTGACTGACTGAGGAGTGATGGGGAAAGAACCCTGATTGGCCGGCCTGTCTGCCTGTAATCAAAGTGGATGAGTCCAGGTCAGGCTTCAGACCCCCCGGATGAGACTCATTATTTTACTCTCCACTTTCCTCTCATCCATTTATAATATTGCGCCGCTCCTCTCCCTTTCTCCCAAGCCTTCTGCTCGTCAAATCCCACTCCTCGACTTCTACATTTCCTATTTTTCATTTCCACGTTCTCTCTCTCTCTCCTTTTCTGTCTCTCTCCTCTCTTTCTGCCTCTCTCTCCCCTGGATATTTAGTTTGATTTATTGCCTCTAGTTGGAAAGGTTGGCGTTTTAATAACTCAGCTCCTCCTCACGCCGAACGCAGCGAGAGGGAGAATGTGCGAGAAGAAGAACTTTCGTAAGCACAAAATAAACGTGTGGACAGACAGTGAGGCTTCTCTCTAGTGCTTGTCTTCGCCGTACTCTCCGGCTCTTTCATGTGTTTACGTTCTTCTCACCGTTCAGGATAGCGAGGATATAAAAGCTAAATGTGCAGCCAAAACGGATTTCAATTTAAGCTCCTCTCTGATCTGTGGAGAGAAAAATATACATATCCACATGCACCCGACAGCTTGTAATTGACCGAGGATGAGAAACCCGACAAGCACATACAAAACAGCCAGATGGTCTGTTTGAGGAAGAGGGAATCCTGGGAGAAAAAAGACTTTACCTACTCTAACTAGAGGTTCAGTGATGAAAGAGGGATGCACAGGGATAAAAAAAAAGCCAAGTTAGAGATGTGGAAATCAACAGAGAGAGAGAGGAAGACGAGGCTGGAACAGTAGCTAATGGGCCGGGGGAGAGTAAAAGAGAGGGTGAGTGAGGCAGAGAGAGAGTGAAAGACGGACTGGGAGGTTTCTAGCACCAAACGGGGCCTTTATTTAGATGGCAATTATTCACATTGGTCATTAGAGAACCATATCACTTTCCCTCATTTACTGAAAGACAGCGAGGGAGAGGGGGGGTAATCATTAGAAGATATCACTTTCACCCATCGCCTGATGAGGGGAAGAGCGGCACAGCAGACACAGTCTGAGAATCCACATCCTCAAGCAATAAAACAATAACTAGCGATTAATAATTCAAATCACAAAGCGGCGACACGTGGGCGCTGGGAAACCTGTCAACAGAATCCTGATCCCCTCCTTCATTTAGCTTTCTGCGTGTGTGCATCCGAGGTGAATCTATGTGATCAGGGTAATTATGTCGTCTTAGCTATAGGCTGGGAACATTGTTTGTTCTTTTACAAGAGAAATTGAGTTAAAGTGTGTGTAGAGTTAATTAAAGGGCATAAAGTGGGATTATTGGAAAACACGTGTGCGTTTCCCATCTAATTAAATGTTTGCAGGTATTCACTGTGTTGTGATGTAAGAACAGCAGAGAGGAGGCGTTTTAATGACACGCTGATCCACAGTCGCACATTAAACACACAGACACACTCACACACACAGTCGATTCCTCAGTAATAATTTAAAGGAAAAATTGTTGATGGGAAAAAAGTCATTGACAGGGGGAGAGAGAAAAAAAAACCTGCACTTTTATCTACAGCCTATAATTTGAAGTGGTCCGGCCTGTTTCAATGTTTCCTGAGGGAACAATTAACTTGCTTTTAGTTCCTACCACATGAGCATGTCTGCCAAATCCCCCATCAGATCACTGCCCACAAAAACACACACTGACAGTCAGAGATTACAGACACAAAGAAACAAACACTGCTCTCAGTGAATAAAGCTACTTGCAAGGAAATGAGTGACTGCACAGAGGTTTAAAAAAAACAACAACACAAATGTAGGTTTGTTTGTGTGGCTCTCGGGTCTGACAGCTTTGATTCTCCTACAAGCTTGGAACCGCTTAAATGTAGATATTATGACTTTACATCAAGGTGTCCCTGTCACCATTGTGGCTTCTCTGTATTGATATCTAAATCTAAAAACACACAAAAAGACACGTCTGGGCTTGTATCTGTTGGCCTCTCCTGTCTAAAGGGCACGTGCAGCCAAAAAAAGATGGATATTCTTCTACTCACTGTTCTCTTTCATTCGGAGCCACATGACTAAGCAGAGACTTTGATGCGGTTCAAACCGGAATGTGTTGTAATGGGACAGACCCTTAGTTTTTGACACTACTCCTCTTTGACTATATTTAAATGGAAATTTGTAGTTGGCACTGAACAGAACTGTTCTGAGACGCCGGAGCATGAACTGAAGACGCTGCGAGTCACAACAGCGAAGTGTCTCGGCAGTAAATACATCAAGACATAACCTTCAGTGCACTTTTTTGGCAGAACATCACGCTGCATGTGCAAAAACCCGTAGCCTCGTTCATCTCAAAGTTAATTTAGCTACAGAGAGTTCACTTGGTCCATCTGGGGCGGAGAGGGGGAGTGGAGGGAGATGCGACGCAGCAGTTGGGACAGAGAGGGAGAGGGGAGGATAAATTGTGGAGGTGTTCGGGGCAGAGGATGACTGTTGGCTGGCACGCAGACAGGATGGAGAGAACGAGAGAAAAGGATTGCAGCGAGCGGGCCCTGGTGAATGGAGGGAACAGAAGGACGGATGAATATGCAGAGCGGGCCGCGTGTCCTCGTCTTGCTTCCATCTGACTCTACTAATCATCCACAAACGCCGTGAGAGGACAGGAGGGGGAGGACAGGGGGAGACAGAAAGTAGGTGACTGGGAGGAAGGTGGAACTATATGGAAACAGAGCATGAGAGGGATATATGATGAAGAGGAGAAGTGGATACCACTTGACATTCTGTGATACAAGTGGACAGATAACAGTTGAGTTAAGGTACAAATATTTAAATATACTTTTTGATACTTCCCATTGAGGAATATGAAAAGTTTCTCTATTGATATTAGCATAAGAGTCAACAGTGCAATAATATCATTTTCATACATGCTGGTATCGTGCATGTTGACTCACTTGTTCATCATCAACAGATTATTTTGAACACTTGATTAGAACTATAAAAGACTCTAAAGATGGACGACACATTTCCATGACCATCATCCCGCTGACACATGCACTTAACCAATCGTGAGACAGTCTTAGCTGTCAATCATAACATTTGAACCGATTTTTACAGCAAATCATATTATTAACAACAAAAAAAATTAAATTAATTTCGTTTTTTTGTGGCTTTTGTCTCATCCACTAACATGGAGGAACCCGGGGTGGTGATTGAGACACTTTGGCTTCACTTATGTGGTCCATGTCGTCCATCTTTAGATACAGTGTATGATTAGGACTGAGCAAGTTTTTTTTATACTACAGGTGAATTTCATATTGATAGTTTAAAGATAGTATCTAAAGGCCTATTTTGTATGCTGAACATATTCTATCAATGCAAGTACATATACAACTCTATGTATCAAACCCTGACCTATATGCATTGTTGCATCACTTGTCAATCAGACTGCAAACCTGTGTAAACTCCGTTGGAAAATATTACTCTGGACAGTGGGTAAAAAAAAGTCATTTTAGAAAGATATTATTGCACAATCCTTCTCTTCACTTGGTCTGGTATATGACCAGTAGCTAATGGTGACTAATGTAGAAGCCCTTTGTTAAAAAATATCATTAGTATTACTAAGTCATTCCACTTAAGACCCATTTCTACTCGTGCTACTCCCCCACTCATTTTTAACCTTTACCTTTATCCTGACAGTTAAATATTCATACTCAAGGTTGCTGTCAGACTGCCAAGAACAGACACTGTGCAAGTATTTGACAGAAGCCTCCGGTACAGTTTGCTGGCAGCTTAATGGACATATTTCCATTAAAACAAACAGCTGGATTTCCACCTGCTTTGAACATATATTGCAAGAGAACACCGAGAGAATGAGCTGCTCTGAAAAGGGGAACGAACAAGCAGTGAAAAGAGAATTACCTGTGGAGAAATAAAAAAAGCAGATTGGAGACTGTATCTGTGATGATGAGGAGTAAGAGGAGACGCAATCTGACTGCTGGCATCACTGATTGTTGTATTCAGTCGGGGCCACTTGCACAGTCAATAATAATGGAAAGCACATGACATACGAGTACAATAAGACACCATCCCTTGTTTATCTGCTCGAATGCAGTACATGGCAACAACTATAGTCCCGACTACTGCATTGAAAATCTATCCAACATACTCATCTCTTTCTTTGCAAGTAGAAACTATTATTCACCGAAAGAAGTGGAAGTGACGCTGCAGACGACAAAAGAGAGAAATGAAATGAAGGACGATGACCATCGATACACAAGGGTGTGAGAGAAGAGTAAACAAAGAAAGACAGGTGGAGCTGAGGACAAAAAAAAGAGTGTGGTGGAGGCAAAGGGGGCTTCAGGGGGAAGCATGAAAGAGTGGCAAAAAGCATTCAATAAACACGTCTCTATAGTAACCAAGATGTAATTTGCTTGGTGAGAAAGAGAGAGCGATGGAGATTGCGGGAGAGTGATGGAGAGAGGGGAATAGAAAAGCATTTACCATCACTGCTTGAGTCCAGAGCTGTAATTACGGAAGTGAGACGCAGCGAGAGAGAGAGAGAGGGGGAGGACAAAAAGAGCGGAGGTACACACACATGAAAAGAGCTTCACACAGTGTACTTTTACAAAAGAAAAAAGGTGAGAATGAGAAACTCATACAAGATAAGTGACGACCTCATGCAGTAGGCGTGCAGAAGAAAAGCAGGGAAGGAGAGCGGCTCCGGAAAGTGCACAATGACAAACATAAAGTGGAGGAGAAAGTTGTGAATAGGGGCTAATTTTGTAAATGTCTTTTCATAAAAACCACTGTGGATGGAAAAAAACAAGTAAATCCTGACTGTTGTGATTAGGTCCAGATGGATCTTAATGTTGCAGAGAGAGAAACGGACGGATGAGAAACAGATGAACGAGAGCATGTGGAACGGAGTAGAAGTGAGTGAGAGGAATGACTGACACGCAAAAACGAGATGTGTTATGGGAGGAAGCAGCGCCCAGATGATGAGTGATAGGCAGGCCAAGATGTGTGTGTGTGTGTGTGTGTGTGTGTGTGTGTGTGTGTGTGTGTGTGTGTGTGTGTGTGTGTGTTTGTGAAACATGCAGGCATATGGCCGGTCAAAATAGTAAGAGACCACAAATAGCAGGATTACAGAGTAGATGGAGAACGGGGCCAGTCCCAGTGTGTGTGTTTGTGTGTTTGAAAAAGTGATATAACTAGAGGAGTGTGTGTGTGTGTGTGTGTACAAGAGTTGATTACAGCTCTGGCGAGTGGCTTGGTGTCAGCCTGTATATGTGGAGATAACAGGATTAAGAGGCTACTGACACTACTGTACAAAAGCAATGGAGAGGAGAAGAAGTGATGAGAGGAGAGGAGAGGAGGAAACAGCAAGAGAACAACAGTAAGGAAAACATTCCGCTGGTTTCCAATATTAAATAATGGGTCAGACGCTGATGCAATAGAACCTACATGTTATAGATATTGGGTCTATGTGCCAGGGATATTGTTTTGGTGGCCCTTACACCTCATATTGGCCGTTCCCTTAATTTGTAACCCGTGCACGTGCCGACCAGATACCTCCCTCATCCTATAACACAAACAGTAGATATAAAATATAGATTAGTGACAGAAATCAATTCTTCCTTTCAACATGTTACAGAAAACTGGATTGAATCAATACAGAGTTGTTTTTAATGGATCTAATAAACCCTTCTTTTCAGCCTCCTACAGTATGAGGCTCTCTCATGAACATGCAATCGTCTGCTAACGTTAAAACAGTTTGGGTCATTTCGGGAGAGATTATACCCACACAGCCTTAACGAAGGAAGGAAAAATAGTTGTGTTATAATTTATTCAATTTATAAACTGGAAGATTTCACACCTCCACCGAGCCGCTGCAGTCCCCTTTATGAAACCACATTTAAATTCACAGGATTCTGATTTTTATTTGGATCTGCACCCACTTGCACTGACTCATCGATATCAGCCCCCCACATCTGCTGGATTTTTCATCCATGAATTATTCTCTGAGAAATCAAGGAAAATGTTGGTTACAGAAAGTTGGGGAAAAAAGTCCTGGATGCGCTCCCTGATCCAGATCCACACTGAAATTCAATGACTTTTCTCCTGACCCATTCTGCATCTTCCAATTTTCGTGGTGATCCATTTTGTAGTTGTGGCCTCATCTTGTTTACAAACAAACAAACAAACGGACAGGTTTTATGAAAAAAGAACCTCTTAATACATTCAGATCCTTTCCCACCAAACCTAAACCTACCTGCACATTTAGTTGCAAAGCCAATGAGGAGCAGTTTATGTAAATCGTGATGTTATTTATTGCAGATTTCCTCTGATGTGACTATAACAGAGAATGTTTACTGAGATAAAATGTTCCAGGAGACGGTGGAGAGAAGAAAAAAAAACATATTCGACCAGTAATGAGAGGATCAATGAGAGCAAAGATTAGCACGGATGATGGATAGAGAGCGAGGAACAAAGAGGGAAAAGATTCTGGAACGAGGGATGATGATGATGAATAGCTGACACGCGGGAGCTGAAACTAATATTAAGGCGAAAACAGGGAGGAGAGAGAGAGAGAGAGAGAGAGAAAGAGAGAAAGAGAGAGAGAGAGAGAGAGAGAGAGAGAGAGAGAGAGAGAGAGAGAGAGAGAGAGAGAGAGAGAGAGACAGAGAGAGAGAGAGAGAGACAGAGAGAGTGAGAGAGAAAGAGAGGAAGACAAGGAGAGGAAAGTAGTTGCTGGGATTTCTTTTTCTGCCTGTTTAGTTTAAAACAACCATTAGTAGGTGCAGAATTCATCAGCCGTGCAATAAACAGGGCTTTTAAATTAGTGCATCTTAACTGTAGCGCTCAGTGGGGGATTTACAGGAGGTGAATGAAAACACTTTTCTCTGCAGTTTTCTCCAACTCAGGGGAGGGAAGTGGTCAATCTCAAATCGTGTGCGACAGAACAGTTAGCTCCGGGGCCACTGAATATTTAAACCGTTCTCAACACATTGCCAAATTGAAAGTTAGAATAAAATGAATTTTCACAAAGCTTTATTAACCTCTGGCTCTCCGACAAACTTTGTTAGCTACTGTCTGGTCCCATGGATCAATCAAAATGAGAGAGCGAGAGAGTTCCCACCCCGCAGAGTGAGTTACTCCATGTTCGCTGAGGGAGCCCTAGCACACCAGGGACAAATTAGCCACACAGGAGCACCGCGGCATCATGGGAAATTAATGATCGGGACCTCCAGGAAGTGAGCTAATGAGTCCTACACATGTGTGGACTGTGAACCGCACGTACACACTCGTGCATTAAGCAGGATAAAAGATAGGGCAGGCAAAGGGGGGGGAGGAAGAGGAGGAAGAGGAGGGTGGGGGTCCTTCAGAGAGGAAATAACCAGATGTGCATGTTGCACCAGTTAATAACACAAAGCTATCGGTGTGACTTTGTCTGAATGAGCGATAGTGCTGCTGCAACAGCGGAGTTAGTTATCTTACACACACACACAAACACACACTTAAAGGAATAAGATAATTAGAGAGGACCACCAGTGGCTTTCTCCCATGGAGGCACAGTGATTACTGTCACTACACCCTCCCCTGGGGCCGCTGACAACAACCACTGAATTAATACCTATCAGCACACACACACGCAAACCCCCCCACACACACAGACACATGTATACACACCTCAAGTAGCCAAGTGAGGCTGAACTAAATGTGGATCTTCCAGACTACAGTCAGAGGTGTTGTGTTTCTCTGTTTGATTATCTTGTGTGTCGGTGTAACCGATGGTGTCTAGCGTTTGTGTTTGTTGTGTTATGATGAAAGGAGTTGCACCATGAATGCCGTGTTCAGGCAGTCATCTCTAGCTGCACCGCTCTGATCATGTGACATCACACACGCCATTTCAATTTGGCGGTCTATTCAAACTGCAAAGATCTCTCATCCCTCCATTTGTTTGTGTACACAGCTTGAGACCCTACACAAATTAAACAAAATACCACACAGTATCTTAAAGGTAGTAAGTTACAATTACAGTGAGGCCAAAATGTGGACAAATACAAACAAAAGGTCACGTACCTCTCCTGTAGAGTACAACACCAAAAGGGGAGAGGTGAAGTGGAAGTCACACCTTTAGAAGTGAACAGAGGAGTACAGAAACTTTCTCAAACGATCCATGTGTTGACCACGGAGGCTTAGAGATGTCAGGTAATAGGTTAAACTGATGTTTCCGGGATTATAACATCAAATATTACAAATGTACGTTGGCCCTAAAGTGCAAAACACAACAGCAAATAAGAAAGACAACAAAACAGAACAAAGGTGGCTGCTATTGACACGACTCGTCGCTAATTGGATGAACTCGCTGTCCATGTGATTTGTGATTAGCCATTGTTTTGTGACTTGCTGTGATTTGCACTTGCACTGATGTATAATGGACTCTGTTATAATATTGTTAACATATTCCTTCTGTATAACTGGCATTGATTTCTTGAAAAACACAATTTGGCCATATAATAATAACTCTCGGAGCTACACTCTAAGTATGACAAATAGGGGCAGGAGGTGGGTGTAGGAGGTGATGAGGTGGGGATATGTCGTATCCCTGACAGGGTTAGGGTTAGAGGTCTGTAAGTTGTGTGTTTACAAACCAGTGATCTAAGAGGGGCCGAGAGGGTCTTTTCTGATCTTTCCTGAATAACTGGATCAGTGACAGACTGGTCTCCTCACACCAGTCGGCGCACCTCCCAAACATTTCACCGTGCACTACAATAACACACAGACACACACACCCACACATATCACCACACCCATGTAAAGAGATTGGTCCAAAGTTCCGCCTGGCACCGCCCTCAGCTTGGAGGCCCCTCCCTCCTGGCGCTGTGCAATCTGTCGCTGCCAGTTTCCATTTACTATCTGACCCACCGCTGCACTGGGCAGCTCCTCCTCACCTTTAAACTCACCTTTAAACCTCAGGTTACAGTGTGGGACTCTGCAGGGGGGGGGACCTCAGCTCGTGGGCTTCATGCAGAATCATGGATAAACTCTGGAGAACTTCTCCCAGTGGAGGTGAACTCCTTCAACTCTGCAGCCTGTGACTGTTTAAACCTTTTAAAAGCTGCTGTACTCACTTGTATCCGTGAGGCGAGGCTGCAGCAGCAGATGACTGAAGTTTGGAGCCGGTTCCTGAGTTGGTGAAGCCGCTGAGAGGAAGTCGTTCACCGGGTGTCTCCTCCTGCTCCTCCTCCTCCTGCTCGGTTCTTCTCCTCACCTGAGGCGCGCACCCCTCCCAGCCAGGCAGCCAGGCCCCCGGCGCACAGCTTCTCCCCGCGGGCCTCCCCTCCCTCCCCTCCCGGTCAGGATGGCCCCCGTGACACCGGGAGCTCTGGCCACCTGGAGAGCCACGATTTTACTCCTCCACCTCATCTCAGCCGCGGTGGCCAAACGACACGTCGTGTACTGGAACTCCACCAACACCAGGTGAGGAAACCCTGCCCTGAGGAGAGCAGTTTCTCTGAGCTCCTTCTCCCCCGCAGGCCACGAATCAAGGATTAGTAGTGAAATAGGGAAAAGTGGTTCAGTGTCAACACTTTGCATCAAACTGAAACTGGTTACAACTTGTGAGGTTGGGCAATAGCTGCTAATGACTCAGGCTCTGGCTCCTGTGAAGAATCTGTGCTATGCAGCAGATCACGTCCTTGTGTGCAGGAGCAGGTTTGATCACCTGAAACCTGCTCTGAAAGGTTTCTCCTTTTAGATAGAGAGGCTTGATCTCTGGGGCCTCCTCGTCTCCTCTGAGGAGAGAGCGGCCTCCTGCAGGTGATCCTCTGGCTCATAATAGCCACAGTCTAACCCGGGCTTTCATCTACACACTGCTTTTTGGCGTTTAGTGATTATGCTACTTAAAGGAAAGCAGAAGTAAGGACTTCTTCTTAAGTGTACTGAATGCTGCCCTAGATAACATTCTTAGGACACAGGTGTATATTAAAGGGAGTATGTTGGTTTGTGTGTGTGTGTGTGTGTGTGTGTGTGTGTTGGGACCATTAGCAGGCCAGAGCCGGGCTCACCTGCTGATCCAGGTGTTCCAGTCTGGCTAATTGAGGGGTTGAGGTGGGAGGCCTGCAGGGCGAGTCGGGCCTGGTGCCCAGACTAACACATCCCCAGACCGCCTCTCTCTCTTGACCTGCACAGTTCCAAACTCCCGCCACAAGGCCTGATTTCCCAGACACTCCTTCACATGAGTGTCCCTATTACTCGATAGCCACCAAGACCACTTTGTCAGTCACAGCGTGGTCTTTTTTCTACATTTCTGGTTGCTCGAAATGTGACAGAAGTATGAAGCCCAGGATTTATAATTTCCCAGAGGGCTTTTTTGTCGGATCTGCAGGACTTTCCTGTACTAGAGTCAGCTGAGGTTATATCCAGTGTGTCCAGCTGGGTAAAACCCAGTTTTGTAATTGGGATTCTACAGAAATGCGGTGTGGCGAGGATTAGGAAGCATCTTCTTGTTCCCCAGAGGTTCAGGGATGAATGGTCGCACAGCCTGTGGCACGGCCACACAGTCGAGTGCAACACCACACAATCACAATGCCATCAGCCTCACGGCGGAGGGTAACCCACTGTGGCAGAGAATCACTCTCATCAGCAACACCACCCAATCACAAAGCTATCAGTGGAGCCGTGATGCTGCAGCCGCTCCACAATCCCCTGGGTTTACCACCAGGACTCACTTTCTCCTCCTCTTCTCCCCTCACCTCTCTTCTCCTCTCTCATTCATTACCTCCCTTGTTACATCCCACTCACCTTTTCATTTTTTTCTTGCTCTGTACTCCTCCTTCAGCCGTTTATCTCTCACGACTCCCTCCTGCCCAGTGATGGATATTGGCGGTGTGATTAGTTGAGCTTCATTCATTTTCCCATACCATATTTTCTATTAGCTGCCTGCCATCCAGCCAGGTTGTCCTGAGGCCTGTAAATGTGGCCTGGAGAGGGTGAAGGAGCACAGGGACAGGAGAGAGAGCTGTGCCTCTGTTGGCATGAGGCTGCCAGGCAGGGTCCAGGGCTGGAGTCCAGGCTCTGGGCGCAGACGGCACATTATTCAACCGAATAACCACATTTGGCTTTTGGGTTATTTGTCCACAATGTTGTAGTGAAAATTAAACTATTATTATTTACTTTATAATTCCCTTATTAAAACAGCTCTCATCATTAGCTCTATACAAACAAGGGATCAGTTGAATCCCTCAGCTTGACTGTGCACTTTGTCATCTTTCAGCGCATTGTTTTGATTTAAAAGTAGCTGTTCTGACTCTGTTTCACTTTTTACATCAGTTTTGTTTATTACAAAAATAGCTCCAACTAACTAGGGCTGAGTGATAATCAGCAAAAGTGTATCAGTAGAAAAATTCCAAAATTGGTCAATGTCAATAATTTTCACAATAAATGTCACATTGTCAGTTATTTTAGGTTTAAAGACAGATTTTATTTCTACTGCTTGAAATTTTGGTCTCAACTGTACTATTGTATAAATCTGAAGTAGAACATAAAAACGGATATACATCCACTACATGCTTGAACAACGCATGAGCCATATATGGTTATATATTTAACTTTTGAGATATTGCAATTTTTTTCATTATATTGCGATAATTATTGATATCGTTTTATCGCTCAGCTCTTTGACTAACTGCTACCTGGCCAGGATCGAGCTGCAGACATTACAACTGAATAAGTATTATATATTTATATTTTAAACCAGCTTAATAACCAGATATTTCCTTCAGGCATTGATGGAGTAAACTAAACAATTATAATATAATAAGTAAATCAACACTATGTTGATAATATCAGAGCTGTGTTCCTAAAAATCTATTAATTTAAGTAAGTTTAAAGATATCGCATTGTAGATTTAATGGAGCATGTTGACAGCATGTTGTTGTTGTTGTCGCTGTTCTGGCCTTTGTGCACCTTCTCATTGGTTCAACCCCTTTTTGCAAATGTTGCAGTTAAAGCTCTCATCACCTAGAAGCTAAAGAACCTGTGCAGAACAGTTTAATCGTGCCTTACATGAAGGCCGCTGCATGAAAGCCTGAGCTCGTTTTTCTACAGTATAGATCGAACACAACTGTAGCTGCTGAGCAAACAGGCTCTTATTTAATACGGGTGACAGGAGACATTCTCTGGCCGTCACCTTTCCTTCGACGTCTAGATTTATGGTTTTAATGAAGCCGGGGCAGTGAAGTGGAGACTGAAGGGTCTCGTTGCTCTGCTCTTTGATGGCTAATATGGCTGTAACAAAGGCTCAGTGAAACACTTTCACTGGCGCACATTTAGCACCCTCCAGATTGAAAAATGGAGCTCTGGAATGGATGAGATGGACCTGACTGCAGGGTCAGCGGCGGGCGCCCTGGAATCAGATGCCCGGCCTCTCTCATTGTGGGGCTCAAGTGGCTCGATTGCCCTCTTTTATGATTTTATGGACGGAGTTTATGATCGCTTTCATTTTACAACCGCGCCTCTCCCTCTGTCTCTCTCTCTCTCTGAGCAATAGATCCTTATTAGATGAGAAATTCTTTTTTACTTCCTAGAGCAGTAAAAGGTTAGTAAAATATCATAACCTCAGCTTACCTCAGCTTGGTTTACTGGTGTGTTCAGCCCCCTCGTGTGTGCTTTGAAACCTATTGGAGCGAGTGGGTCGAGCAGCCGACTCGCTGATTCAACAGTGTCTGAGTCCCGTGCCACATCCATCCTCATAGATTTACCACGAATGTGTCAGGAAGTTTACTCAGAGAAACTTTTGCATACGAGCTGCCTTTTTAGATTTTAACAAGAATAAATATCGCTCATACCTGAACCTTCAATAAGCATCTCCATTTCTATGTCCTCTTATTGACCTTGTTCTTGGCTCCTCAACACCTTTCATTTTTGTTTTTATCCGTCGTGGCAGGAGTTGAGCTTGTTTCAACACTTTCCCTGGATCGCTGCTCAAACTTGAATCTCCAAATCTTTGCGTTCTTCTCTCCCACTCTCTGTTTTTCTTTCTAGATTTGTGGGGTTTTAACTGGAGATCACAGTAATTTACAATATGTGCACAGTAGGAATATTATAACCAATGTTTCTTAACATGTATGCCCTGTCGCATTCACTTGAACTCACTCTTCAAGTCTGGACACGGACCTTTTAAAGCTTTTTAAAACAACATCAGACCCCCTCCTGTCTCTCTCTCTCTCTCACTCTCTATTCTTGCACTCTGTCTTTATCTCGCTCTCCCGCTCCGACAGGGGCCGAGGTCGGGCTCAGGAGCCGGTGGAGCATGTTTAAACGGTGCGTGCAGCAGATGAAACTTTTGTATTGGTTTTCTGTATCTTTATTGAAAGCAGCCCTCATAAGTCCTCCGTGTAATCTCCGCTCTGTTTATGCATCATTTCTCTCCGTGCGCGCTCACCGATGATCCCGTTTTTAAATACCAGAGTAAATCACATTCTGCATACCATACCTCCACACAAGCAGACACATGCACCCACACATCCGGCGTGTGGGCTTGTGCAAGCAGACACCCCCAGTATACAGTTAAGTGAAATCAGACACTACTCGTAATTGTGTCTTGTCAGGGGAGATGATGGCACATTAAGACTGATTTCTGTTTTAATTTTGTCTTTTTTTTATAAATTCCACACCCGCAGGTCTATTTCTGCTGCGTCGTGTGTGTGCATGCAAATGAGTGTGTTTCTCGCAGTGGCGGCTATCTCTTCTCTCTGTGTCTGTTTCTATACTAATCTCCGTCTTCCCCTGGTAAATGATTAACATGGAGAACCTGGCTGAACTATAATCAACAAACCCACAGTGAGGTAATTACCACTTTATTCCCTGTCCTGCTAACAAAGCAGCCCCCCCTCCTCCCTCTATCTCTCACAGGTTCTCTCTCTACTCATCTGTCATCAGGCTGTATCAGTGTCTCTCTCTCTCTCCCCTCGTCTGTCTCTCTGTGTCAATGCTTATTGTCTCTGCTGCGATAGATGCAGAGATGTGTTTGTGAGTGTGTTTGCTCACCTTATCGCTCTCTGTAAATGTGCTTTCTCTGTTTGTCGGTGGTATTGAGTGTATTATCTGGAGGTAAACTGCGGATGAGTTAAGTTTGTGTACACTTCAGCTTCTTCATCTCTATCGGAAAACAATGCGGGGCAGTGATTTTAGTGATTTGTCTGCCTGTGAATTGACATTCGGTGTTATTGTTGTCTGCTGTTGTGTGTGTGTGTGTGTGTGTGTGTGTGTTTTTTGTATTTTGCATAAAAGGAAAGACTTTGTTTTCCATGAGAAGAGATGGTGTATTCAATTTCAGTTCTTCGAACAACAAAAACTAAGAAAGTAGCAGGTTACCCGACTCTATTCAAATAGACTACTTTCTTTCAACTTGCAGAAAGTAATGCAAGTCCTCACTTCCGGCCAGTGGCGTGCGACAGTGGGAACATTTACCAACCACTGTGCCGTCCTCTCGACTAAATAGGTCATTGTTTTGTTTCCACTTGCTAGTTGAATTTTAGGTGTGACTCAAGTGTTGGAGGGAGCAGGCATGTTATTGCCTTTGGAAGCTTGGTCTTATGAAGGTGCGGCGTGCTGATAGAGTATTGTGCAACTGTTCCCTTTGCTCTCATTTTAAGAATAATTTCCAGAGAAATTACACAGAAATGGTTTACGAGTCACTGACACAGCTTCCTGCTTTCTTTTATACTTGTATGTGTATTTGAAATCTTAAAACTACATAGAATAGCTTTGCAATGGAAGTGAAAGCCAAATACATTCTCACATACAGGAAGACATAAGCGCACGGTCTAGAAAATGGGGTTTGGGCAGAGGCCTGAACGTCTGTGTTAAAATGGATCAGATAGTCACAGTGCAGCTTGGAGCCGTCGCAGTAGACATGGTGTACAGGCATGAAAGGACACCCTCTCTCTCTCCTCCTGGTCAGGATATTTAGTAAATCAATACCAATTTAACACCCAGATATTATCGCCGGCTTCTCGCATTATCGCCAGACTGCATATGGGCCCATCTCTTTCCCAATTTCTCCCTCCACGCTGCGCTGTCTCTCTGTGTACACACATACATCAATATTAGGCTGCATTAAGCTGTAATAAGTTGCATTGTATGAATGTCTCCAAAGTGAGGTGGAACAGCTGTGGAATGAAATGAGGTTCGTCATCGTCTGCAGCTCGGGCTGGCACGGCACAGGCACGGCTTTGGCACAAAATGGCTGCTGTGCTGCCGTACGTGTGGGAAGGGGTTATGGTGGTTAGGGGCCGTTGGTGAGCGCCGGCTGGGAGCGCATTCATTCATCCATCCATTCATGCGTCCGCCCATGGCACAACAATGAGCTGGCATTGTTGTAGGTGTCAGGCCAACTGTGTATTTCTCTGACACACAAAACAGCAATTACACTGTGTGTGCGTGAGAAGATATGAGCTGAAAATGTGGGAAACGCTGTCAACATGAGCTTGACCAAAAAAATACAGTCTGCTTGTTGTTGAGCCAACATGTGCATTTTAGCCACAGACAGACCGACACTCTCACGTACATAAAGAGCTCACACAATGCTCTTCCACTCGGCTCAGAAAGCTTGCCAAGAGGCGACCAGGGAATTTCCTGTGACAGAAATTGAATTAGTATTGACCCAGACAGAGCAAGAGGACGTATCACAGGAGCCTGGATTATTGTACCGTACAAGGTCCTCACTGCCGGGAGGACACTGAGACGTGTTCGCCATCATACCTCAAAGGCCTCAAAGGTGCTTAAGGACAGTCCCCTCAAAGTTCTTTTCCTGAATTGCCTTGGTCTTCTCACGTATAAAGTTCACTGTAAAACTGTTTCTGCAGTTTTATTTCCTGATCTGATATACAAGAACTTCAGCGGAATTTTGTGCAGTGATTGTTATCCTCTGACATGATGACTCTTGTTGTCGTCACCCATCAAGAGGGCGCTTTTAGGAATGTGTTCATCTAGGTGTTGGTGCTCGATTTGAACAACTGTTTTGTTTTTATTAAAGAAAACCCTCTTAGCCATAAATCTTTGAAAATCTAGAAAGACCCAGACCTTCGTATAGTGAATCTCGTGTGCAGAAGATTGACCCAGTTATATCAGTAGGTTGAGTGCAATTCAAAAACATACATGTTCATGTTTGTCAAGTGTTTAATTTCAACTTCAACTGAGGGCAATTTGTCTTTGGATCAAACTTCAGACTCAGGCTCCACTGTTCTTTTTAGGTAATTCATGTGACAAAGCGTTTTGTATAAAACTAAACCGATGTGATATTAAGAGACATTTCTTAACACTTGAAAAAATATTGTAAATGTGCATGACGTACCTTCATAATCCTGCCATGGAAAGACATGATGGAGGATACACAGGTACTCCAGCTTTTTTAATTAAATCAATCAAATCCAGGGTTAGGGTTAGGGTTACCCTAACCCTCACAGAAGGAAATGGAACAATTCTCTAGAGTTAAGGGAATATGCTGTATTTTTACTAATGTTTGACATTTGCAAGTCTATATTCTATATCTATACTGTCCATGCCGTGTACACGCTGCAGTACAGTTTGTTCTAAGTGTGTGAATCCAGAAACCATATGTCAGAACTTGATGTTCTTACAAACCGGAGAGAAAAGTGGCGCTCCTCTACACTTAATCTCCAAGAAGCATTTTGATAAAAACACTTAAAGGTGTGTGGGCATATGTGTGTTTAGAGGGAGTCTACTTCAGTGTATTGCACCTTTTTTCCAGTATGACCTTCTCATTTCTGTAACATACAGAGCTTCTAGTACTCAGCTTCCTGTTCCTAAAAACACCTTTCATCCCGTACTTTGTGATTCCCAGATATGACAAATGTTTCACCATGTAGATCTTTCGAATCCGCTGTGTGATTTCTGGAGTCTTGGTGGAACGAAAAAAACTAATATTATTTCGGCAGTTGCCTCCCAGATGTATGGCAGCACATCCCCCAATGACGCGAAACACACTCTTTTCAGCTTCTTTTTGGCACACACACACACACACACACACACACACACACACACACACACACACACACCACATATACACACTCTCCATGCCTGCTTCTTTTCTCGTCGGCCCCCAGAGACGGTAAAAACATTAGACCTGCAGTGGAGGGAGCGAGGGATGGAGAATACGTTGAGGAGCGGCTGGTAGGGAAAGAGTCAACAGATTCCAACTCCCAAAACAGCTCGGAAAGGCCCCTGGGGACGAAGGGATGAGGTGAGAGGGAGAGAGGGATGGAGGGAAGAAAGGATGTCAGCAGGTATTACTATCACTGTCACAAGCAGGCGTGAGGAGTGGACCCTCCCCTTAGCCCCTCCCTTTGCACCAACACACACACAGACACACACTCCCACACACACAATCTCTGTGACGCATGATCTTACACAGGTGTGGTGCAGATATCCACACACATACTACTAATAGTACCATGGCCCTGGCTGCCTACATTACACACACACAGCTCTCCAGAAAGTTTGTATGACCCCGTCTTTTAAAGCTGGCACTGCTTTCTTTCAAAACATGAATGGAATGTGGTATCAGACGCTTATTTAAACATGCCAGTGCTCAGATTGTAGATGATAGTCTGTGTGTACACCAGCAGATTTGGTTGTTATTTTTGCAGCAATAACCAGGACCACATGATTTTGGGGTGTGCAGTAAATGCAGACCCAGCTTGATATCCTGGTTCTCTTGAGTTTTCTTCTCAGATTTAGTTTTTGATCAGCCTGCATATGTGCAGCTACAACGAGTGGTATCTGTAAGCGTATAGCGACTGCAGGAGCAGGTCCTACACTCACTAGAGACCCAGACTTATTGGCTTGACCACAACAGAAAACCATAAATTGTCTGTATTTCTAAAGTCTTATCAACACTTCAAGTTCTTTAGAGGTATTCATGCATACAGTCATTTATGAAGCACTTTTTGTATTGCACACCATCCATCCATCTTTGGAAAGCACTGGAGGCACCAGGGCTTGAACCACACAGTCCTCTCTACCTCCTGAGACAGCCCATATTGGATATATATCCCTGGCTGACACTGAGTGAAGTAAAGCCCAAATTCATGCTCCTGCATCTAATCTACATTTAGCAGTGGCTAGCATCTTTCTTATGTTTGATTGGCTTGTTGTGATGTTGACCTGTCTATTTTATATTTGTAAAAGAAGTTATTTGCCGATAAACGTAGAGCGCCACATGCTGGCAACCTGTTTTATTTTTCTCCCCTTTAAAAAAAGCTTGTCTGATAAATTGGCTTAACTCTACGTTTTTATAGACATTGTCTTACTCGGCACAATAAGTATATTGTGTATTAGCGTTTATGGATGGGATTGTAAAGAATATCAGCTCTATTATAGCGATTCATTTCAAATGACTGTCAAAGGGGCCCCTCAAGAATGCTCTGCCCCCTTTGTACAGAGTCTAGTTGCACCTCTGGTCATATGAATTCAGCCTCTATAGTGATTGTGTCCACCTTTTGTCACAGAATGATGCTTGTTACTGATTTTACATGATTACTTTTATCATTTAATATTGCATTGACAGAATTCTGCTGTATAGTGCCTTGAATATTGTACATAGCGTATACACTTTCGATAAGGTAAACTTTCTTCCTTGTCAATCAGTTGAAATCTTCCATCAACTCTCCGCCTTTATGTTTATTGACATTTCTTGAGTCATTTTGAAACCATCGTCGCCCAGTCACTGTCCAAACGTGTGTTTTGTTATATTTGTCAGAATTGATCAGACGGTTGTAATTCACCATCTGGGAGCATCAGGAGTTGTGGTTGTATTCTGTGCTGAATGGGAAAAGGTGAAATAGCCTTGTCCCAAATCTCCATAGCTCTGTCCTTGTAGCAGCAGAACTCATGAATCTCATTGCTCTCCCATTCAGGTGGAAATGGAGTTCTTCTTCGTGGCGCACTCCTCCAATCACCGGCGCAGATGCTCCCTGTTTATGATTGTGGGATTAATCTGTGCTTTTCCAAAATACGCCCAGTGACAAAAGCATCATCATTGAAGTCAGAAAATCCCTTACTCGCTACATTTTCTTTCTTTTTCTACATTTAAAGAGGTTCCCTGGCTCCTTTCAGAGCACACAATTATTCTGCGCAGTGTTGTTCCTCATCAAAGGTCGATAGTGAATAGCTAAACAAGTGGAGGCAGTTTTTGTTGTATTTGCAGCTTTACTTCGCAGCTGATTAACAATGGACTGTTTTGTTACTATGAAAACACACACACACACACACACACATGCTATACCTCCTGGGTGTTAATCTTGTAATTTTTAGGTCATTACTTAAAGTAGAGACCAGTCATCTTTAATCCCAAATTAATCAGTTAATCCCTGCAGTCCAGTGTGGGGCTGTTGTTAGTGCGATGTGAGACCAGTCGGCCCCTCTCCTCCTGACCCTCGCCACTTCCTTCCCCTCCACTCCTAAATCCTCCCCCCTCCTTCCCTTCTTATTGTGTCTAACCCTTTTATCAGTGTTGTGGAACTTAACTGGCATTTCCAAGAAATTCAGGGGCTTCCGGCCATGAGGTGGACCATGCCATTTATTTCTATCAAGCAAAATGTCCAAAGCATGAATTTTATTTCACACGGTTGAGCTGATTTACTGAAAGTACTGTAAAGAATTTCTTTAAAAAAACATATGTTCAGCTGCCTTGAATTCAAATTGATATTTAGTTTAGCTACTTAAGTAATTTTCTTTCAGGAATTTGTTGATTGGTATTAGACCTCAATGTGACCACCTCTGGTGTGAATGTGTTCGGGTTTGAGGGCTGGCGGGGGGAGAGAGACTGTGCGTGACTAGAACAGGACAAAGCTGGCTGCCTTGAGGGTGAATAGGGGGGACCTTCCAGACCCCTGATGCACAGCGCGATATGAATCTCAACCGTTGTGACGGAGAAAGATGGAGAGGGAGAGGGAAGCGCGGATCGCCTGCCAGGGAGAGGCGAAGGGGCCAGTTTAGACTCCTGGGATTCCAAAGCAGTGACCGTGAAAGTGCTTAGATAAACACAGAGAAAGATGGCAGGGGGGTGGGAGGGAGGGAAGGTGAAGTGGGTGAAATGGTGTTGGAAAAGGCGATGGAGGGAAGAGAGGACGAGGAGGAGCAGCCACGCTGACAGGGGAAGATGGGGGTGAAAGAAAGCAGATGGGGATGAAACCAAGTATAGAAGTTTTTTTTGAATAAGTTCACCGGGAGTCAGACGGACTGAAAGGGACCAGCTTTACCTCTATTTACTCCTTTACTCTCTTTCCTCTCCAATCTCTTCCCCTCCATATTCTCCTTTCCTCTTCCTTCCCACTGTTTAAATAATTCAGGGCTGTTGGCTGTATTAGAGCTGGTTTCCTTGACATGTCTTAACGTTGTGTGTGTGTGTGTGCACGCTTGTGTGTCACTGAGTGATGGACTGAAGGACAGCTCCAGTCCTCCCAACTGGCCATATACTCCACTAATAACCACTAGATAAACACATATGGAGGGAAAGGGTGAGGAAATGCACACCTGGGATGTATAGTGTGTGTGTAAGTGTTTGTGTGTGTGTGTGTGTGTGCTGCCCATCCAGCACTGACCTTCAGATCATGGAGAGACGTAAGCAGAACAGAGAAAGAGATGGTGTCTACAGCATCTGAATTGTGACCCACTTAGCAAATAATGGATTTTCAAAGCCAAGTCTGATTTATTGTTTTGAGTGTACTTGCCCTTTTCACTACGGTCAAGAGTAAATATTCGTGTGCTTTTTTTGGAAGGGTGTTTCTCTCGTGTCTTCCGTAACCAACTGATACAGAACTGTACTTTACTGCACTCCTGAGAAACAGACAAGTATAGTTTAAAGAAAGGAAAGAGCAGGGTAGTAGGCAGGAATAGTGTAATAAAGGGATTAAAACATTTTATAATAAAACTAAAAATGCATTATTATGTATAGTAGTTTATGGTGTGATGTAGAAGAAGACACCAACCGCAAGCATCCTCTGACGAATCCATTTTTACAGTTGACATCTCTGAAGTGGTAATTTTTTCACGTAAAACTTATATATTTACATAAGATGTTTTTTTGTGATTTGCAGGAGAAACAAAAGCTTTAAGGTAATGACAACATATGTAGAAGTTGAAACCAGACAACATGAGATTGCAGCAGATTATTATTGTATTTAGTCTATACATCAACCTGGTTTATTGAATCTGGTTCAACTGTTTCCTAGAGCTCAAGGTGAAATATTCAAACTACTTGGTGGATCAAATGTCAATAAAAAGCTGAAAATCTGAATGTTAAGAATTTTTTTTTAAAGAAAGTTTCTCAGTTTTTTTTTGTACTTTTTTAAATAGAATATTTCCCCCAGTCCCCTCTTAACCTTACACCACCTGTCTCATAGGCCTGCTCCCAATACAACCCTCATTATGTGTAAAGTTAACATTAATCTGCGTTCACGCTCTATTTAGCGACGCCTATTGCTCTGGCCCCGTCTGTAAAGATGGAGGCTCCCAGCAGCAAAGTTAGTCTATCAACATGAGAAGAATGATGTTGACACAGTAAATAAGCTCCACTGCCACTTCGTTGCAATACACTTTGATAGATTTCATCAGTAGTTTGAATCATTGCTTCTGGTGTCCACCCATCACAGCTGTCTTCCTCCCCGCTCCGTCCGTCCTGTCAGCGTCGCAGCGAGTGAGGCACTGCAGCTATATTCAGGTTTATGCATCGGAGCCTGGCACCTGTACAAATCAGCCCTGTATTTACACTGCAGCTCCATTTAGACTGCAGGAACATGGAGAGCGATCATTACTCTGAGGTTTTTAGGCTGTCCGAGAGAGGGATGCGAGAAAAAAAAGACGACCGTAGTGGAAGGATGGATGGGTGGGGTGTTGGCTTGGCACCAATCCCAGCACCGGATTGGTTGTCGTCCTGGCAACGGCACGTCTGACCTTATTTACCCCCTCGCACGCCCCTTCAGCGTACGCACACCGCGTTCTCGCCCAGGCTCATTTCTTTTGCCGCACACTTTCCCCGTCACTCCTCTCAGCGTGAGAGCAGAAACTCTTCGTCTTCTACTTCTTGTGCCCTCTCTCCTCTGGCACTTGGCTCACTAGCACCGCCACCTGCACGCCGAGCAGGTGAGGGAGTCAAATCAGGGCAACACTTACAGCCGGCGCCGTGCTGGTGGGCGTAGCGAGGCAACGTGCTGTGTTTTTCGGTCAAACGGCGAAAAATACAAATGACTCGTCCATTTCTGTTTTGGACAGTGATTTCGTAGCAACTGGAAAAAGTCACTGGAAAGCTTATTTTAGGATCAGACCAGACCACACATGGAGAGCTGCTGCGATGCATGACAGAGCTGCGCCACAGAGGGGGGAGATGGTTTCCACAGACCTACAGCCATATCAAAACGGCTCCGATAGATTTGTTTCCATACTGATGGCTCCTGTGCACCAGAATCATGCAATTTCCCTCAGCTCTGACGGCCTTAGCTATACATCCTGTTGTGCTGCTGAGTCCCACAGAACGGAAACACACACACACACACACACACACACACACACACACACACACACACACACACTCTAACGGAGGACATAACAGGCAGAAAATAGGGTCTGTCTTCACCTGAGGTTTGGATTCCTTTAGGGCCTGAAGCAGCAGGTGTGTGTGTGTTTCTGTGTTTGTCTGTGTGTTATCTTTATTTAAATTGATGGGGAGTAAGGGTCTGTGAGGCGACCTGCTGATTCACACACACTTTGAATCAAGGGTTGAGTGGAGTGTACGCCCTCTGCCTTCTGGTCATTTAATGGAGCCTGCAGGGCAACAAGGCTGCAACCAATCACTTCATCTCAGTTACACACACCCACAGCTATAATGGCCGACGCTTATCCACAGACTTCAAGCTGTGCGATGCATTGCATTGTGTAGACGTGTGTGCTTGTGCATCTTCTGTCCGTATGTGGGCAGAAACTTTTGATTTGTCCGATCGCTAAGGCTTTTCTCCAGGAAATTGTGTAGAAGGGACGGTAAGCCACTCAGACCCTGATGCATTTTAATATAATGGGCGAGCTCAGAAATGTGGCGACGCCGGCGAGCTAGTTCTGGCAGGCAACTCGAGCGGCGCTGCGCCAATCATGTTACGCACATCATGTGACATACATCATGTGACATACCTCAATCTCCACAACCATCTATAATACACACCCACCTTATCAGGTGGTCTATTTAACCAGTGCGACATTTCCCATCAACCCCTCTTGCTCGCACTGCTGCTTCAGTATCGCTACCTGTTGCTTCAGCGTCTCAGCGGTTGAACAAGTGACTGTTGTTCCTCCGTGGGTCGTTGTCTCTCTCAATCTGAGTGATTCCTCCTCCGAAGAAGTTCGCTTTAGTTCCGTAAATTTGGGCTCGGTCCTTCGAGATTCACTACGAGTGAATCGGACGTCAGCGTCTTCGCCATGTTTCCCGCGGGCCTCTCAGCGCGCACCACATCCTGGAGGAGCTGCGCGCACGCGAAGCGTTTAATTCATCGGGTCTGAGCCACGAGTAAGTTTCAGCTACTTCTTGGCGGCCTCGCGGAGGCGAACAAACGTTGGTGTTAGCGTCGCTGACCGCTTCTTCCCGGGACATCTCTGCTCCGCCAACTTCTCCCTCACCTCGGGACGTTGTCCCACGGCTGCAGAGGGAGCACGCCAGGATCCGCGGGGGCTTTCATCCTGTCTCCTCTGCTGAATGAAGTCTGAACTGAACGTTATGAATGAAACAATTCAGTCTTGAATCACTAGCCATCTTCCCTGCACGTGATGTAAACAACACTGGCACGCCGGTTCTTCGCGTAGTACTTCCTGGTACGTCACTCAAGCAGGATTATGGGAGCTGTAGTCTCATCTCCAGCCACGGGTTCGAGGCTCCTGTCTCCCGACAACATTCCCCTTTCCCAAAGGAATCAAATTCTAGCAGGTAATCTGTTTTGTTATTCTGGAAACAATCAATTATATGAATATAATATATATATATGTGGGTAGAGTGGTCGTCCTCCAACCAAGGTTGGTGGTTCAATCCTCAGTCTTCCCATCTGCATGCCATAGTGTTGAAGATGTTGAATGCACTAATTGCAAATAACTTGCATATATATATGACTTTCTTATGACTTCTGGCATGCATTGGTGTTGCAACGGACGAGCCATGTGCTATATTTGTCGCATTGCACATGCCCGAGTTTCAGGGATAGGAAGGGAGAGAGATGGCTCACTCCTCAGCTACTTCCATCCACACCTCTGGTAAAGCGAAGTTTATTACAGCTGCATGAATAACACGCGCTATGAGGTAACCTACGAATTATCAATTAGTCAATTCGCCGGCAACTAATTTGCCATCGCTTGTCGACTACGATCTGGTGCACTTTGAGTGAAATTAATGTCAGAATCTACTGTTGTTGGTCATAATCTACTGGCGGTGTGAGAAACAGTTCGCAGACACACTGAGCAGTTAATGGTTCAGTCAACTCTGCAATAGGAACTTTTATAATACTTTAAATAATTAAAGTAACACTATTTTGCAGCATAAATAATACAAATCAGGTTAACATTGTCCCTGAGATAATGTTACAACTTTCTCAAAAAGAGACACCATGTGGCATGTCTTTAGTGAAACAAAGTTTTCAGCTGACATACAAAAGAAAACTAGTCTTTTTAAGCTGAAGGGAAAATTACCATCTGCCAGTTAAAAGGTGGTCATCAGGTTTTTATTCTTTGTGGACTGATTAAGGCTCTCATCAAACATCAGCACAAACGGCCCGGCCATGTTGACGCCATCAACAAGCTGTTGCTCTATGTCAGGGGTATTCGACTGGAATTTAGCGAGATCCAGTTTGAGGGAAATTCTTGAAGCAAAGGTCCGGAAGATCATAATTTCTAACTATTTAGTGTGATGTATATATATTTAAGTATCAGGAACTGCATGTAATCAATACCTGACTGTCAAATAAAATGAATTCAGTAAGATTTAAAAAACTTTTGACAATATTTATTGTCACATAACATAGAACTGAACATATATGTATGATTGCAGACATGTATAATGTTCTCTCATTAACTAAATAAAAGTAGGACCGCATTTCAAAATAAGACAAAATAATATATAATATGCATTCTTTTACAACCTCTCACATCAGTAAATGGCTTTTTGTGTCGACCAAAAAATACAAGCAACTCTGAGGGAACACTCATGAGCACTTTGTTGAGCAGTAAATGAGTGGCTCAGGATCCTGGTGGACTGGTCATATTGGGCTCAGAGACAACTTATTTTCTGTGATCTCACTTCAGATTAAAGTTAGTATGTTTGTTCAAAACCTTAATGGCGTTTCACATTGGGACTTAATGAGTGCCACAGTTTATGAACATGTGAGACACACAGGTTTAGTGCTCCCAGTGGGAAAAGAGAGAACAAGGTGGAAATTTCTGAAATTCCTTCATTGCATGTGAGGGAGTGGTGTTTTACTGTTGTGTCGACACCACAACACTTCTGCGCAAAACGTTGGTGTAAGGCCTTCACGATTATGGCCTAAAATTACAATCACAATTGTTCAGTAATTGTAGGAACAATATCTTTTATTGCATTTTCATGTTTAAAATGCACAACAACACTGCTTTCACTTCCATGTTGTGCTACATTCCAGCTAGCACACACGTCTGTAGGCATGGACTCTTCTTTGCAAACTACCATAGGTGCAGTGAATTGTCAGGGACATAAACGGCTCCATTGTTGTGCTCGTCCATAGGTCAGTCGTAGTCGCGAAATACTCAACAGCTGTGACATCCCTTGTATTTAACCGGACGATTTTTTCATTTACTGCAGGTAATGTCTGTTTGGAGAAATAATTGCACGAGGGAATCACGTATCTCTCGTCTGGTGTCTTGACCATTTTCAGAAGCCTTCATTGCTCAGTATTTGATGGACACATGTCTCTGGCCAAATGAAATGCGATCACATCCGTTATTTCAATGTGTCTTCGGGAGGCGGATGCATACGCTGTCGCTATGCAGGGTCGTTTACGGTTTCTCTGGAGTCGGATATTGACGGAGATTCAGTGAAGTAACGTCAGCTTTGGCCTTAATGTTAGCTTTGGCCTTAATGCATTCGTCGTACTGTGGTTTGTGGTGATTTTTCAGGTGGTCGAACAAGTTAGTTGTGTTGCTATGCGGCGCAGACACAACTCTAATGCACTCGGTGCATATGATTTGTTTCTGGTTAACATCGCTTGCCCTAAATCCAAAAAACTTCCAGACAACGGATGATGATCCTCTTCGAGGGACTAGCTCCTCGTCTTCTGCTCCTGACATTACCTTTCACACGTGACCCTCTCTCCTCTCTTACTAATGCCGGAGTCGACTGCAGACAGAATTTTTTTTTGAGGCTGCCGCTGCAGGGTGCGCGCATGACACCGCCCCTCTCGGTCTCCCCCTGGTGGTTGGCTGACTGTTAGTTGAGGAAGCGCTTGATTTGATATGAAGCAGAGCACGCATTTTAAACGTCAATATCGCTGACGATCATGCTCATTTAATTGTGGCAGCCAAAATCGTGATCGCGATTAAAATTCAATTAATTGTGCAGCCCTAAGTTGTATTGCTATGCGGCGCAGGCACAACTCTAACGGACTCTGTGCATGATTTGTTCTAGGTTATCATCACCACGGGGGTGCATGGTGCGCATCACAGTTTCACAGGTAGCATATTCTCCTGCAGGCATGCGCCATGGAGAATGGTCCCACCGCGGCGGTGAATGGCGCACACAATCAGTTTCACAAGGTAGCATATTCTCCTGCAGGCATGCGCCTATGGAGAATAGCCACACCGCAGTGGCATGGAACACATAACAGGCTCACTAGGTAGCATATTCTCCAGCAGGCATGCGCCTATGGAGAATAGCCACACCGCAGTGGCGTGGAACACATAACAGGCTCACTAGGTAGCATATTCTCCAGCAGGCATGCGCCTATGGAGAATAGCCACACCGCAGTGGCGTGGAACACATAACAGGCTCACTAGGTAGCATATTCTCCAGCAGGCATGCGCCTATGGAGAATAGCCACACCGCAGTGGCGTGGAACACATAACAGGCTCACTAGGTAGCATATTCTCCAGCAGGCATGCGCCTATGGAGAATAGCCACACCGCAGTGGCGTGGAACACATAACAGGCTCACTAGGTAGCATATTCTCCAGCAGGCATGCGCCTATGGAGAATAGCCACACCGCAGTGGCGTGGAACACATAACAGGCTCACTAGGTAGCATATTCTCCAGCAGGCATGCGCCTATGGAGAATAGCCACACCGCAGTGGCGTGGAACACATAACAGGCTCACTAGGTAGCATATTCTCCAGCAGGCATGCGCCTATGGAGAATAGCCACACCGCAGTGGCGTGGAACACATAACAGGCTCACTAGGTAGCATATTCTCCAGCAGGCATGCGCCTATGGAGAATAGCCACACCGCAGTGGCGTGGAACACATAACAGGCCCACTAGGTAGCATATTCTCCTGCAGGCATGCGCCTATGGAGAATGGCCACACCGCGGCGGTGAATGGCGCACACATAGCAGATACCTATTCTTCCGTCAGGCTCCGAATCTGTGCAGCGTTGGGGGGTTACAGTATTAGCTAATCACTCCCATCATTCCTGTGTTAGCATATGGGGAGTGATTAAGTTGGAGCCTAGACGCCAAACACAAACTTTTCCTACTGTGAATAATAAATATCTTAATAGATAAGATAAATAATCAAACGTGAGTTGTCTGACTGAAATGGAGCGAAGCCAGGGGGCAGTCTGGCAGGCAACTAGAGGTGCGTTGCTTCAGTCAGGTGACATAAATCAGGTGACATAAATCAGGTGACATATATCAGGTGACATACTTCACTTGCCACAACCAGCCACAGCACTCATCCACCGCATTAGGCGGTCTATTTAAGCAGAGGGAATCCCATACCTCTCTGATTCCTAACTGCTACGCAGTAGTAGAATACTGCCTCAGACCCGAGCATCTTGACCTTGACCCCATGGTCTTCATCCAATTCTTACATATCAGTGAATAGATCAAGAACAAATAACTATCATGTGTCAATGCTGCTACAATAGAAAATCTATGAACCCTCAATGATGGCATTCTTAACTAACAGTTACCTTGGCTTTATATTTTCATATTGCTAAATTGTCGTCAAGGTGTGTCAGAGTATATGATAACAGGAGCAATCTAACAGGAAATCTGCCAAGGACGCTGATTTAATCCTCTACATGACCTTATCCTCTCTAGTCTTAAGAAGAACACGTGTTCACGCAAGTCTGATAAATCTTGTAAAGACTTCTGAATTATCATGGCTAAGAATAAATACTGCTTTCTGTTCCTTCTCCTCTATGATCAAACGCCTGCATCTCTCTTCAACCCATCTGACGACACCCTCGCTTACAACAATGGTTGGAAATGCATGGCGAGATCTCCTCAAAGCTTTGCCATCCCTGCCAGCGCTGAGGCCTAACATCTGGATGCTGTCTCCCGCACTCTCTAAAGAGTGACACCGCTACGAGTGCAACACTCCATCATCCATGCTACTCATGCTATCTTGGACACCACAAAAAGGAATATTAACTCAAACAGCATCTGCAGCCTTGATGTTTTAATATGTAATCTCCGCTGCATAATTCCTTTGTTGCATGTCAGATCTCGGAGACCATCTCGTCTTGCTTCGCCGTGCCTTCGTCCCCTCAAGTGAAAGTGAGGACACAATGTGGACAAAGCCAATAGATTCATTGCACCCTAGTGTTGGCATATATCGCGCTCCTGTCCATCCTGGGAGAGGGATCCCTCACATGTGGCTCTCTCTGAGGTTTCTACATTTTCCCCTGTTTATAGGGGTTTTTCCGGTAGTTTTTCCTTACTCGTGTCGAGGGTTAAGGACAGGATGTCGCACTCGTTAAGCCCGATGAAACGAATCGTGTTATGTGAACATTTGTTATACAAGCAAAACATGTGAGTGAATAATGTGTATGTGCTTTGCAGCCTGATTATATTATTGCATTTCAGGTGGTTTGCTGGGCTTAAAGTGTTAAATTCTGGTGCATATGTGCCAAGTTCACTATATCCCCTCACTAGGTAGCATATTCTCCAGCAGGCGTTGCCCCTATGGAGAATGGCCACACCGCGGTGGTGAATGGCTCACACATAGCAGATACCGGTCCATACGTCAGGCTCCGACTATGTGCAGTTTTGGGGGGTTACAAGTATTTGCTCATCACTCCCATCATTCCTGTGTAATTATATGGGGGAGTGATTAAGTTGGAGCCTAGACGCCAAACACTAAATCTGTTGTAATAAATAAATTACATGATCAAACGTGAGTTGTCTGACAGAAATGTGGCGACGCCGGCGAGCTAGTTCTGGCAGGCAACTCGAGCGGCGCTGCGCCAATCATGTTACGCACATCATGTGACATACATCATGTGACATACCTCAATCTCCACAACCATCTATAATACACACCCACCTTATCAGGTGGTCTATTTAACCAGTGCGACATTTCCCATCAACCCCTCTTGCTCGCACTGCTGCTTCAGTATCGCTACCTGTTGCTTCAGCCCCTCCACCACCCCAGCATCCACCTGTAGGCTCCAACAGGGGGGTTACAAGTATTTGCTCATCACTCCCATCATTCCTGTGTAATTATATGGGGGAGTGATTAAGTTGGAGCCTAGACGCCAAACACTAAATCTGTTGTAATAAATAAATTACATGATCAAACGTGAGTTGTCTGACAGAACTTATATAAACCAAAGAAACTCCTATGTGGAAATGGAAGAGGAGGAGGAGGGAAGTTCACGTAACATCCACGTTTGGTGATAAGGAGTCCTTGAAAAGAAGGATATGGTCTGATGTAGGGTAGAGGTTCACTTCCTGCTGACCTTGAATGAAGCAGACACACACTCACACACACTCACACACACTCACACAGACTAACACAGACACACCAGCCAGGAAAGAGCAGATAGGAACAACAGCTTGCCCCCTTTAAGTCGCTCGCTCGCCCCTGAGAAGGAGCCGTTGATCACCGTCCGGGCCACAGTTTGATTACACAAAGAGACGGTGTATCTGCAGAGTCTTGAGGGTGTTCGAGGGAGGGGATTTCTGGGGCAGCTGGGCATGTGAGGTGGTTGGGGGGGCCCCAGATGGTCAGAGGTGGGGGGTGAAGTCCTTGTTTGTGCGCGCCGAGGGGAGTTAGCGCCAGGTTAGACACAACACTGGTGTTTGGGCTCTGGACACAGCGTGGCTCTGTGTGGGCGTGGAGGGGGGCACAGCGAGTATAGGGGAGATGGGTGGGTGGGGGGGGGGCGGGGGTTGTTACCCTGATCCTGCTCTGTTTTTTACATCCAGAAAGATCCTAGAGGAACTGGAGAACAGAGAGGTTTGAGCCTTGCAAGTTCCTGTGGTAATGAGTACCTGAAGTCCATTTCCTTTTGTTGTATGATTCATTTTCCTGTTTGCCTCTAACCCGAGGAGCAGGAGCGGGTCACTGCAGAGCTCGAGGAAACAATGCCTTGTCTCGCTGTAGTTTTCTGCCTTGTTCCTTATCTTCTCCTGCCCTGTCTTCAGGGAGTCTTTGTCAGGAACTCCTCTCGTACTTCCCATGTTATTCACTCTACGCTGCTGCCCATTAAAAAGTCTGGTTTGATTCACCTGCCCAGATCAGTTTTCCTTTCTGTCTAACCAGTGTCCGAAAACGCTTTTTTTTTAAACTGTAGGTGTGCTCTGATGTGAGAAGTCTTTTCTAAAGTGCCTTCCTGACACTATTATACAAACACTTTTTTTTGTGCAGAATACCAACATTTTTCAGTTTTTGTAAAATTATCCTTTTAACAATTTGTTAATGCCATAAACAGATCACTCAAAAACTATTTTTTTTAGGTCTGTTCGTCCTTGCAGGAGATATGTGCGCTACTGATTATCGTTAAATTCAGGAATAGTAAATATCACCTCTGTACCTGAGTGTTCGGCCTCCTGTCCTGTAGAAGCCTTTTAATGTGGGCTGGTTAGCATACCATCACAGGCAGGAACGTGTTTTTTTCCAAACCGCTCTGCCCTCAATGTACATGTTCTGAATTCATTGGGGATGCACAGCACAGTGTAAGCATGTTGTTAGCATTTTCATTGTAGTAGAATATTTTATCTCCAGTGTTTAGTTGTGCGTTAAGGGCCCCAGTGTGTGTTCAGTATGCGTAGTACGCAGCTGCCGTGCGTGAAGGAGAATCTGTTCTGTATTCCCGAGGCCGTGTTGTAGGATTGTTGCTCCTTTAATTATTCTCTCATATTAAAGGATCAAAGGTCTCTGCCACAGTCGAGCCCCTGAATTTCATTATAACAGTGCACACACACCTTAATAGTCCTCTGTATGCATGTACATTTACATGGACACACATGGGGAGGGTATCGGCTGTGTTCATTTTTTTTGAATTTTGAATGTGATTTCCTGTGATTATAGAAGGGGGTATACTCTGGCCTTTTCAAGTTTCCCACTGAAGAGCCCAGCGTGTTGGTTTTGATTCGGCTCTTCAGTCAGAGTTTTTCTTTATCAACCGAGAGCTTGCACCAGAACTCAGAAGGGTGTCACTGATCACCCTCTGGCAGGAGGGGCATGTTTTATTCTCCTCAAGTACTTTCATGTCCTGGTGTGTGTGAACATCATGTGTTTGTGTGTATTCATGCCCGCACATGCTTAAATGCACATGAATTTTCCTGTGTGTGTTGCTCTGCGTCGTTGCCCTCTCCCTCGCTTTTGCGGCACTGGACCAAACCAGTCCTCTCCTCTGCGTCCAGAGGATTCTCCCACTGATGGCTGGCTGCACCAGCGCTGTGTTCTTTGACACTCCCAGCTCCTCGGTGCTCCCCGGTGCCCCTGTGCTGTCACCACTCGGCTGCACGGTGGCTGGCAAGAAGGGGAGTCTAATTAGGGCGTATACCAAAGCCTATGCCTGGGCCAGAGAGAGGAAAAGGGAGGAAGAAGGGGAAGAGGAGAGGAGGAGTGTGGGGGGGGCTGACAGTTTGACATCAGTGGGGCACGGCGTCTCTGTAATTGCTGGCGTGCATATGGCGCGGGCCGATGTTGGAGGCTTGTGGGAGAAAGAGGGGTTGGAGGAGTCAGAAATAGGAGGAAGAGCACAGACGGGATGCAGCGTCAGAAGAAATGGATGGGGGGATGAGTTTGTGTCACAGAAAGTGGGGAGAGGAGAAGGAGGGAGAGAGGAGGAATGCAGATTGGGGGGTTGGGGGTTGGAAACACGACCTTAGCTGTGAAGAAGAAGATGGAGGTGAATGACGTGTAGCAGGGGTGCAGCATGTTGACACAGCACACGCCTGTTATTACATACATGCACGTACACGCACACAGTGTGTGTGTGTGTGTGTGTGTGTGTGTGTGTGTGTGTGTGTGTGTGTGTGTGTGTGTGTGTGTGTGTGTGTGTGTGTGTGTGTGTGTGTGTGTGTGTGTGTGTGGTGTGTGTGTGTGTGTGTGTGTGTGTGTGTGTGTGTGTGTGTGTGTGTGTGTGTGTGTGTGTGTGTGTGTGTGTGTGTGTGTGTGTGTGTGGTGTGTGTGTGTGTGTGTGTGTGTGTGTGTGTGTGTGTGTGTGTGTGTGTGTGTGTGTGTGTGTGTGTGTGGTGTGTGTGTGTGTGTGTGTGTGTGTGTGTGTGTGTGTGTGTGTGTGTGTGTGTGTGTGTGTGTGTGTGTGTGTGTGTGTGTGTTTACACTGGCTCATGTGCTATTGTGTTCCGCAAACCAACAATTTAGTGTCTCTGTTTGGCTGTAATTAGTGCACACAGGTAATAGAGGTATCGTACGTGGCCACACACACATTCGCTGGGGGGGATATTGATCACAGGAGTGTGAGTGTGTGTGTCCAGAGCAAGGGACCCTGATCGATTGTGTTCTGTCCGGTTGATAGATCACCAATTCTGCACGCTAGCTATTGAGCAGGAAGCAGCTCTGGGGATACCAGCCCCCCGGGTCTCACCTACAACCACATGACTCACTGTTTTTTTCTTATTCTGAAGAAATAGACAACATCACAGGTTCAAAGTTAACATGGATTTCTATTTCAGTTTAATTTGTTATATTGTCGCACCATCCAGCCCCCCCTCCCCCCCTCATTGCTCCATCCATCTTTGAAACCCTCCGCTGGAGCATCTCACGGCTCCTGTCACGTCTATCTCCTTCATTTCTGTTTTCATCTCTACTGTCTCCTCCTTTTTCGCTCAATTCTTCCACTCATTGATCCTTTTGGTCTCCTCTCTGTCCGCCTACTTAACTCCAGACTCGTTTGCCAACCGCCGCCACTGCCACTGCCGCCTCTTCCACTGCCGCCTCCTCCCCATTCCACGGTCCTTTTCCCTCCTGTGTTCCCCTCCAATGGTTCCCAGCAGTCTCTTCCTCTCTCCTCCGCTCTGTCACCCCTCCATAAAGACTCCCAGTGACAGACCAGCACCTTCTGCCCAAGCCACATTCGGCCCCTCATTCTTCTTCTCCTGCGCTCCAATGTGAAGAAGAGACCAATTAGAGTCGGCTTCCTCTCCTCTTCCACGCCGTTGTTGCCCTCTCCGTGTCTCTCACTCAGACTCTCTGGGGTTGCTAATTAAAACACTTCACTTTCCTTTTTATACTTTTTTCCACCTGTTCATGTAGCGTATTCTCTCCTTTAACTTCTTTATTCTACCTTTCTTCTTTAACCTGTTCCAACAACTCTCTGTTCATCAGTCTCCCTCTGTCCTTCTCTGGGCCTCGTCTCACTTCACTCCATCAATCACCTTTTTTTCCGTCCATTTCTCACAAATGTCTCATATCTTGTCCCCTCGTTTTGTCTCGTCATGCTGCTATAATCAATTGACCATCTACGTACCTCTCTGTCTTTGTCCTACATGTTCCTCCCTGAGTCTTTCTCTCATGCTCCCTTTCTCCATATTAGTTTGTACACGGGTAACTCTTTATACCGTAGCTGACAGGAAGTCTAAAGGAGCATACATTATGCAGCCCTTCTGTTCTAATGATGCGGTCTTGTCCAGAGTTGTTGTTATGCCTAAAGCCAGTCAACCTTGACTGAAGACGCGGTTGTGCATGCACACGAACATCCCCTTCAGTCCGTGCACGCCTGTGTGTATATGTGTGTAGAGGGAGAGGGGAAAGCGGAGCGAGTCGGCTTTATTTTACACTGAATTCCCCTCAGATGTTTTGATTAGCATACAAGGATTTCTATCTGTCTCTAAACACTGCTCCCTTGTCAGTCTGGAAATGAAATGAACATGTATCATTGTGCATCAAATCCCAAAACATCCTTTAACACTCGCACTCCCGCTTTATGACCCTGTGTAATTGTAATATGTAATATTGATGAACGATCAATCTGCTGGAACTATCCACATTCCTCCAGGCGCAAAGGAATTACCTTCTCTGTCTGTCTCTGCTTAATCACCAACTCTCTTTTCCCTTCAGTCACGTATCTATCGATGTAATCGCCCACGTGAAATATTAACAACACTGTCATTCTGCATTCCAGGTTAACGGCAGGAGATCTGTCCATCCAGGTGAGTCTGAACGACTACCTGGACATCATCTGCCCCCACTTCCCCAACAAGGAAACCCTGGGCACCCGGCAGCCAGAGACGCTGGCCCTCTACCTGCTGGGAGAGGCAACATTCCAGGGCTGCGTGGAGACCAGGGGGGCGATCAAGAGATGGGAGTGTAACACCCCCTTTGCTCCATTTGGACCAGTGCACTTCTCTGAGAAGATCCAAAGGTTCACACCCTTCTCACTGGGGTTTGAGTTCCTCCCAGGTCACCACTACTACTACAGCTGTAAGTAAAGTATACATACAGACATCATATATACCTATATACCACAGCAATGGCCCACAAGACCCCTTAAATTCAATCAACTGCACCAAATTTTACAAATCCCTGAATCCAGCTCCGGATTTGCACTAAAATGTAATGGCTCCATTTCCGTACCATACATTTGGTGTAATCCTCCTTATAGACAAACAAACAAAAGCAACCACTAGGTGGACGTAATATTGACAATTACAATTTCCTAGAGTTCGAGATGACACCCCAAATAGCCAACAGTCTAATACCCAAATGGTTTCAGTTTCCCTCTACCAGATGTTCCACTCACCAACTCATTTTTGCAACTCATTGACAAAAGCCCCAGATCAGAGCCGAATCTGCATTCACCAATCACCATGAGTGATCTCTTCAAAGAGGTGATTAGAGAGGCTCGTCAACAGAGCACTATCTCTAGCAGGCGGAATATCAAGACGAAATGGCGACAACAGCAGCCAATCAGAGCGGACCGCACGTACAACTTTCTTGATTCTTGTTGTCCCGGGTCTGTACCCTTGGGGTTAAATGCACTTATTGTAAGTCGCTTTGGATAAAAGCGTCAGCTAAATGAAATGTAATGTAATGTACAAGTTGTGTATATAGTCTAAAGTTGAACTTGGCAAAAGGCGAAAAAAACCCTTCATCAATGACTTTAATGGCTTATTAAACAAAAATCCATCTTTTAAACCAGCTAACTGATGTCAAATCCTAATCAGTTCATAAAATTATGGTTTTATTACAGCAGTCCACATTCAAAAAGCACTGAAGTTTAATACTCAACCCTGATCACAAGACCTGTGTGATTCCAACGTGGCTGAAAAAGTGTTTTTAAGAGTTTTTGTGATGAATGTATTTTTTAGTGAAACAATGATCATTCGCTCCAGGCTCCATATCCTGAGAGCCGAGTAAAACGGCCCAAAAAGAGAGAAGATGTGTAAATATTTGATGTTTCACTTCATCAGTCTGTGCAAAGACACCGGTGTTAAAGCATGTGACCAGGCAGCCCCAGTCTTTTAAGGGGTGAAGCGTCTTTAGCCAGTGTTGAGTTCTTGCAAACACCAGCATATGGATTTAATATCTTTCCATGAATTCACACTGAATCACATCTTAAACCTTTTAGGCTCTTGCACAGTTTTAGTGATGTTCTCCAGTTTCTCCAGTACAGCGTCTGCGCTCCTCACTCGTTTATTTCCACCCAGTGGAGGAGCAAAGGGAGGGAGAGAGACAGAAGATGGCTTAGTGGCTGTAAAATCAGTTTACATTTTCTTTTTTCCACTTTCTACAACTCCTGGTGTCAGTCCAACCAAGAGGGGGAGGACATGAAACAAGGCAGAGAATGAAAGAGTCAAGTGAATGCGCACTATGGATGGGTGACAACAAAGAGACAGAGGGGCCGCAAAGTGTAGGAGGAAGAAATGGAGATCAATACGTGACGACAGTGAAGGGGAAGGAGAAAAAAAGGCAGGCAGAGAAGCAGACAGAGGTAGAGAAGCGTGGAGGAGTGACAGAGAGAGAGAAAGAGCAAAAGATGGACACAGTCTGACAGTACAGGATGGGGAGGGGGGATAGAGGGATGAGAGAGGCCAGATGACTGGAATCCACACTGGAGGAAGAAAAGGGAGAGCAACAAAAGCGACGGAGAAAAGGGATGGATGAGACTAAAGGAGAGAAAGAATCTTTACATAAATTACTGTTGCGGTCTGAAGGACAATGGACCATTGTGAGGGCATGAGAGACTGGTTCCTCACACGCTAACACACACACACATGTATATATGTACACACACACACACACACACTGGGCTATTGTGGTTGCTCAGGCCAGTTCACAGAGAAGCAACAATGGGTCCCCCCCCCCTGGTCGGGCCGCATCAGGCTCAGAGCGATTGTGTGTGTTTTGTCCACATCAAAGATAAGGCGTAAAGTTGGTCCAAATGTCTGGCTCTGGGGTCTGTGAGCTGAATGGGCCTGCAGCACTGGAGACACTATAATGGCATTAGCCTGGGAGAACAGTACAATAGTATTAGAAACACTAATGGCATTAGTTGGCTCAGTCTGAGCTGGGCTCAGCTCCTCTCACTGGCTCCCACAGACCATGACACTGACAAGCCACTGGGTCTGTGGGTCTCTGACCCGCTGCCCAGTGGATCTGCATGTCTGGATCCCCACAAACAGGAAACACCTTAACATCCTCTGACACTCAGCTGCTGAACCAAAGAGTTCAAATAACTAGTCCAATGTTGTCCCAAACCACAATGACAGTAGATTTACAGGTGCACACAACAAACACAAGTTTCCAGGACACACTAAAGCCTGATGAAGACACCAGTATTTTGTCAAAGGCTAATGCTGAATCACAAAGGTGATCAGAGTGCAGTCATAGTCGATGACAACAACGGCCCAACCACGGCAACTTCTCCAGTTCAGGCTTCTGCGTACTGAGTCGAGCGTCACCAACCTTTGGATGAACAGGTGAACAGCTCTTTGTGCAGCACTGGTGGCTGCAGGGTTCTGTGGACTGAGTCCTGCAGCACTTTTACAGCTCTGAAAGAAAAAGTGCTGAATCAATCCCTGTGTGAAAGTCTGAATTCTGAGTTAATAATCCACTAGTGCCCTCAAAATGCCACAATGGAACAAAAAGGATTTCTGCCAAAGACTCCAATGACAATACACCTGTCAGTGATGACAGGAAATGACAGTGATTAATAAGCTGAGGGTTTGAAATCTTAATTATCGGCTCACTGTACCGTAAACTACTAATTGTCGATTATACTGGGAGTGGTAACTGAATGAGTGAACAAGGGAGTGATCAAGAGTCTGGGTGTTTTCAATCAATTTTAATTTCCTTTCTGCTGTGATATTGCTGTGCATACAGTAGCTCTTCATTCTTCTGCAGTGTTAGTTTCCTAAATTCAATATACTAAACTTCTCCTTAAAGTAATGATCATGTTTTTATGCGTCTTGTCTGTCTGTCTGTCCCATTCCTGTGGACCTGATATTTCAAGAATGACCAAAGGGAATTCCTTCAAACTTGGTACAAAGGTTCAATTTGACTCCAGGATAACACCTTGTGAAAGTGTTATCTTAAGAACACGATGAGAAAACCCTTTCAAATGTTGCAAAAATATTCACTTAAATTCAAGAATTAACTTATTAGATTTGGGTGATAAAAGGTCAAGTTCAAGGTCGTCTCACAAAATATGTTTTAGGCCTTTTGAACATGTTATCTCAAGTCTGCCTTTTAGGAATTATTTAAAATTGGAGAAGTTATCGCATGCATTCAAAGATTTTATCTCAGGGGTCAAGGTTAAAGGTCATGGTGACCTTGTATGAGTCACTATGACCCATGAGTTCTGTGCATGTTTGTGTGTGTGTTGATCTAAACCGTTAATATTGACTAATGTCGTAGTCCCACCTCTTGAATTGATAACCAGTAGTGAGACAGACTGTTCGCCATCATATGCTCAGCTTGTGCACCGGGTCCCTGTTGAGTTAGCAGCTGTTTGTGAATTATTCAAATATAAAAACCCCTTTAACTGCACTTTCCAGACAGATTTGTTTTGTAAAAGCAATCCTAAACCGACAGGTAATATAGTTGATGTTTTCCCTTGGGAGCCGTGATCAGAACTGATATCGGAGCTGTCGCCTGCTTTATGGCTTAACTCTCAATTGTGTGTTTTATTGTTTTTATTTAGCTGCGTAGATAAGTGTGTTGTGTGTTAAGTCTCCTTGACACAACGAGATGGTGTAATTCTTTATCCTGATATCATGAGGTATTGATGTGGTGAAACCAGGAAAACAACCTCGCTGTTGGGCTCATAATCAGAATATTTCACAAGTAGCAGAAGCGACTCTAGAGATTTGATGGAAGCACTCCATCCAGCAAATATCTTTTATTTAACACTTTTTGAGTATATTTTATTGGCTTCAAGTTGCTTATTTACACCTTTTCTCTTTTTTTTGTTCTTTCTAGCTCTACCCACAGATGAAGGCCCTCTTCTGCCATGTATGAAGTTGCGGGTCACTGTGTGTTGTGAGCCCAGTGAGTACACTCCTCTTTTCATCTGCTCCTCCTTTCATGCTTCTCCTCTGTGCACCAAGGACCTCTCAGCAGCTCAGATCTCTGCTATCAGGACGGTCCAGCATCATGCATAAACCGCAACTTATCACATTACCCTTCTCTCCTTCTCATAAAAACCTGAGGCTCTAATGCTCCATGTTTTTTGCATCAACATCACCCGGGGGGATGAGTCTTTTAAAAACTCATCTCTCCATTTTGGCTTTTTTAACCTAATCAGATTGACATTTTTTTTTAACATTACTTCCCTTTTTAAGTGCAACCCTCTTCTTCTCTCTTCGCTTCCCTATACCTCCATTTTCTTATTTTTTACCTCCTTTTCCCCACATTCTCCCACCCTCCATCTCCCTGTGTGAAATTCCCAGAGTTGATATAATCCAGAGCCCGCCTGGAGTAACGTTAGTCTTCCAGTCCAGTGAGCTGCCTGTTCCGGTTGGGAATGTTGCCCAGTCACTGTGGGAATCCCTGTACAGTTGTTAGTGTGTGTGCGTGTGCGTGTGTGTGTGAGTGTGAGTGAGCATTTCTATGACAAGTCTTGTGTCTGCGGACCTCCTGCATGAGTCTATGGTTCTTTGCGTGTGTCCTCTGGCGGTTTAATTTGTTCAAGTTGGTGTGTGTGTGATTTCCGAGACGTCTGTCCCAGTTCCCATCCCAGTGCTATCGGCAGGGTGCTTGTCGTGCTGTCCCATGCTGAACTAACACACTTTGGTTGTGTGTCCCTACGTGTGTGTGTGTGTGTGTGTGTACGAGAAGTAACAACTACGTTCTGACACGCCATCAATAGCAAATTCCTCCCACTCCCGCCACCTTGATTAAATTTGAGTCAGTTTGGCATCAAGGAAAGAAAATATTTAAAAACCTGGAATATAAAAAAAAACCAGATCAGTCTCTTGTGGATTTGTAAATACCATCCCTGTTGCAGTGCGAGACGAGGAGTAATTTGCTCAGTTATTACCAGAGTGAAGGCTGATGACTTTTTTTATATGTTAATTATCCTGCTGTCATTAATTAGAAATACCACAGATAGTTGTGCAGTGTGAAAATGCTAATGTAGCCTTGACCTTCTGACAGAATTCCCACATCAGCGTATCTGAGCCGGAATGAATCAAAATATTTGATATCGCGTGGATTATGTATGCTGAGACACACGCACACACACACGCACGCGCACGCACACACACACACACACACTTGACTTTAAAGCTGACACCCTTTTACAATAAAAAAAGACTTCTACCTACAAAGACGCTCAGACTTCTATCCACTGTTTCCTTTTCTCTCTCTCCCTCTCATCCTGTCCCTTCACCAAAACTAATCCCAACTAAATTTGGGGTTCTCCCTTTCCTCGGCCTCCCCCCTTCTGTCTGTCTGTCTGTCTCCCCCCTCCCCGCTCATCCTCCCTCACCCCCCTCCACCGCTCCAGCCTCCTGTTCTTTCTCTCCACTCTTGTCATTCCTGAAGTGGCACTAATCCTCCCCTTCTCTCTGTCTCCTCAGCTCTAACCTCCCTTCCTCAGTTTTTATGATCTTTCGCTACTGGAGCAAAACTAATCTAGGCACCATCCATGGCGAGTCTCATACACTTCCTCGCCGCCTAGCCCCCGCCCCCCGCCCCATTTGACTTCGCCCCACCCTCCTCACCTTCCCCCATATCTGTTTTCCAGCTATTCACCGACTCTCCCGAGCCGTCCCTGTTTCTGCGCTCCATCTCTGTCGCGGCGAGTGCGTTGGGACGAGAATATACGCGCAGCTGGAGAGGAGAGAGCGACTGAGATGGATGAGAGAGGTGATGAAGGAGAGTTGGAGGGTCTCTCTCTCTCTTTATCTCTCTCTCTCTCTCTCTCTCTCTCTGACTGTCCATTAGTGGCAGTTTCCCCACAGCTGTTGTTGTGTTGTTCCCTGTGGTAACACCTCACCTACTCCCTGGTTCCTTCCTGCTCAGGTTCCCTTTTATCTGACAGGCAGCATGGCAGCAGGACGCACCGTGCCTGTACATCCAGTGTGTGTCAGTGTGTGTCTGTGTGTGTGTGTGTGTGTGTGAGAGAGAGAGAGAGAGAGAGAGAGGGGAAGGCAGCGGCTCTCGTCCTTCAGCTATATCTCGTCTCTTATCTGAACTTCAAAACGTGCACCTCCCTCCCATTCTTCTTTTCTACCCAAACTAAAAAGTAGTTCCACTTGGGGACTGCCCTGTTGTGGGTGTTTTAAATTAATTACCACTGGGTGCAGACACACACATACCTGCTTCACACTGGTCTGAAGGACAGAGTGGTGACAGTGCCCGTCAGGTACACTGTCATTGCTCCAAGGTCAGCTACCTCTCTCCGGTCCCTCAGCTTCCTCTCCAGTGTGTGAACGTGTGTGTTTATCGCCTTAATTTAACCCAAGAACACGACACACCAGGCAGGACAGTTGCAGTGACACAGGAGGCTCCTAATGACATTCTCTGCCGGTGTGTATGTGTGTTTGTGTGTGTGTGTGTGTGATGTTCATTGTTTCTTGTTCTTCTCATCCTGGTTTTTGCTTGGAGTATTGTGAAGCTGTTTCTTTTCTTTTTCGTGAGGTTTTGTCAGAATAGCGATGTGAGCGTGGATGTGATGTTTATTTGAACTCCACGCTGTCATGAATCATACCAGAGACCGAGGCTTGGCTGAAAGGTGCTTGAGCCTGCGTTGCGTCAGAAAACAAGCCTCTGAATGGGCAGAGTGCTGCCATGTGAAATCTCCGGCACCCTGCAGCCCCTCTATTGCGTCTTTGACCTGCTCGCTTCGCTCTCTTACTCCACACTTACCTTTTTTTTTGTTTTTCTTCCTTTTTTTCACTGCAACTTCTCCCCAAAACTCCTCCTGTTGTTTATCCCCCTGTTCTCCTTGTCACTCTGTCTTTCCCTTTTGCTGCCGTCCCACTGCGAGAAACCATTATGGACCGACTCTCCTCCCTCTAATTGATTCTCTTTTTCCCTCCATCTCTCTCCTCATTTTTTTTCTTCTCGTTCCCCCGCTGTGACTAGTCCATTGCTCTCATTTAAGTTTGTAGAGCTTCGCCGTTTTCCCCACTTTGTGTCCCTTTTTTCCTCTCGCCTTTTTTTTTGACTTTCCTCTCTGCCCTCCTTTACCCCCTCCACTCTCGCCCAAATACCTTTTGTACCCTCTGAACCTCTCACACACCCACATTCACAGACACACACACAAACGCACACACTTAAACACGCGCACAGTCTGGCCAGCCAAGCTCTCTTAGACCAAGAACTCAATAAATTGGACTTTTCGCCGCTTTTTACCGATTCGCTTTGTTATTTTGCGTTTCGTCTCTTTTTGTATACGTTTCTCTTTTAGTCTGGTTAGCAGTCAAGCTTGGTTAGCATTAGCTCCTGTGTGTGTAAAATGGCGGCGTGTGAGGAGAGGTGGAATGGTGGAACAGTGTCTGTCTCTGCAGTGGGGCGTTCTGCTGACTGGAGTTACACACACACACAAGCGCGCGCACACACATACACACTCACACACACTTAGCCATAGTTGTGCATGTACAGTTACACAAGCTGCATGTTTCTGACTGCAGTGCAGAAAAAGGCACTGCTCTCACAGTCACGCCACCGCGGACGCCATTTTGTGCTGGAGCTCGCCATGTCCAAAATTAAGATGTTGACACAAATGGGCGTCCTCTGATTTTTGCACAAATGATGAGATCAAAGCCGGATCAAAACACACATATCACACACAGCCGGGTAAACACAAGGCATTTTTCATGAGCGGGTTTGCATTTCGGGAAACTCGCCGTGTTACACACACACGCTAAGTGACCGTGCACACTATAGTTTTCACTCGACTTAAATATAAGTCTGATATTAAAAATATATATATGATTGTCTTTTTATACAAGCTTTTTTTTTAAACGTAACAATGGCTCATCCAAAATATTACCAACCACAAAAAACGTAAAGTTTGATCCAAAGTTATCTTTATATTAGTTTTTGGAAGTTTTAATAATTTAAAAATACTTTGTGCAAAAAAGTCAAGATTTTACACTTTTAATGTTACTGTTTTATCGACACAATTTTAAAATTGAAAGAACTTTTATTTAACTTTTGGGATAAAATTGCATTAAAATACATTTTGATATCAGAAATACATATATTCTTAAAATTGAACCTCATTGACATAATTTATTGTTTTATTTTATACAAGTACAGCAGCCGCTCTATTACGCAGGAAGTGTTTCGGTATTATCTTTTCTGTTTGCTTTGATTTATTTTTTCCCCCACAAACACGCACACAAACCCTCAGACACACACACAGACACACACACACTGTGGCCCAGCGAGAGGCCCAGACGCAGCATGCTATTTAATGCTTCGTTAACCCCTCGATGGTCGTTAGCTGCACGAAACCTGGGCGTAATTTAGTGGCTCATGTCTGTGGGAGCGACGTGTTGCTGCAGGGACCTGTAGCTACAAGACAGATATTACAGAGACAAACACTGGGCTCCTCTGCTAAGCCTCCACTTCATAAACCCTCTGTCTCTGCGTGGCTCTACTGTTACAGATGAGATCGGCGCGTCCCATTTCCTCTCTCCTAATCTCAGTCAATCGCTATGGGATGCGGAGAGGTGGTAGTTTTCTCCGACGTGTGTGTAGGTGTTTGTGTGCGTGTCTGTGTGAGGTTGGCTGTGTTGGAGGTGGGCTCGGGGCTGTGGAATCGATTTAATAACAGCTGAGATTGTGCAGCCTCATCCGTGTTTCCTGACCCCCGCGTCCTCGCTCCCAGACGCTTCACGCCGCCTCTCCTTTCTGAGGAGATTTAAGCACTTCCTCTCTTTTTCAGCCTCACTATATACCTGCGTTTTCCCCTCCAGCTCTCCCACTCCTCCGTCCCACCATTCCTCCATCCGTCCCCCATTATTTCCTTTTAGTCCAGCCCCCTGCTGAGAAAGTGACGCCCAGACACAAACACCCCCCCCCCACCTCCTATCCCGTCTCTTTCCCTCCCTCCCTTCTCTCTCTCTCTCTCTCTCTGTCTGACCTTGTTTCAATCTTTCCAACCTTCTTTTTTCTCGCCGTACTTTCTCACTTGAGTCTCCACCACTCCTCCTTTCATCTTCTGTCCACTTCTCGGTTTCGCTCTGTCATTTTGAATTTTCTTGTTTTTCCAACTTTCTTTTTCATTTCCTATATCCGCTCTTTATAATCTCGATCACTCTTGCTTCCTCTCTCATTTACATAACACTATATTTTCCTGTTGCCTTGCTTCTCAAGCTCTTTTTTTATCCGACCTTTAAGAGAATTTGCATGGGGGACATATTTAGGAGTGCACAGCCAGTCAGTACTCATTTTTCAGGGCGTTAGGCTTTGAGTAATGGTAAATACCTTCCCCTGGTCATTTGTCTGTTTCTTGCTCCTTCTTGTTCCACAAAGCAGTAGCTGTATGGAGAAAGTTAAGCATGCAGAAGTGACTAATCAGCAACTTGTTTCTTTGCCTCAACTTTATATGAATCTCTCTCTCCCCCTGCTCTCTCTCTCATTACAGCAGCAGTGGGTTCGAAACAAACACAAGGTGAGAGGCAGCTTTTTGAATCCAATTTTATTCTTTTCATTTCCGAAGCTTTAAGCGATAAACCACTTTATCGTCGATTACAGTGAACGAGTCTCATCTGGTTCTCTGGTCTTTTTCTCTGAAGTTCAAATGTGCGTTATTTAATTACAGCAAGGGCAGGAATGTGGCACATAATACGCATAAAGAAGAAACACAAACACACATAAAGCAAATGTTGCCTAATCAAGTACCAGAAAAAGGTTTAAACGGAAAAAACATCCCAAACAGAGAATGTGCACAGCCACTCATTACACTCACATGTGCCTCTTGAACTCATCTGACCAAAACCATGAGCATTAATGCACTGCAATAACAACCTCCTCACTGCTGGGAAGTTTTTCTACAGTAATTTAGACCCTGGCTGCGGAGATCTTTGATCCCATTCAGCCACAAGACACATCAGTGTGGTCGGCCACAGATGTCGGGCAATAAGATCCGGAGCGCAGTCAGTGCGTCGGACAGGATTGAGGTCAGGGCTGTGCGCAGGCCGGGGCAAGTTAGAAAATGAAGATCCTTCCCCAGACTATTGAAGATTTCAAAAATAAGATGCTCTTAATTTGGAAAACAGCCACAGATCAGATGAAACTCGTGTCCAGTTACTTTATATCAAACGCTGTATATCACACACACGTTCTCATGCAAGTTTCCATCTCTGTTTCAGTAACCGCACCTCAGAGTAGTGCTTCCTCACTGCGGACCGCTCCACTCCTCCTCATCCTCAGCCTTCACCTGCTGACCACCTGACCCCCCCAATCCGTCCTCGCCACCGACCTCGCCTCCTGCTCCCCGTAAGGATCAGGAGGCACTACTCAGACCATCAAGTACACAATGCAATCTACGCTCAGACGGCGAATGACACAATGCAATCTACACTAAGCTATTGCAAATGACCAACATTACCTTGTGAGTGTTTGACCTGTGAAATTTCCAGGAAGAATCATGTTTGGCAGTCACAGTGACTCAGGGACTGATTTACCGAATCACTGTGATTCATTTCTTGTTATTTCCTCCTATCACTTGTTGTGTAAGTAGCAGCTCAGAATTATACACACAGAGCTTTGGCCTACTCCTGATACTCATATCCCAGCCTGCCTCTGCCAGGAGAACAATGAGTCTGTCCGGATGTGTTCCAACAAAGTTCTCTCACTTTTTCATTTCTGTTTCTTATCTGTGTTTTTCCTTTTCTACTTAGTTTCTTTTATTTGCTTTTTTTTTGTTGTTTTATAAACCTGTCTCCAGTTGAGAATTGGCCAAATAAACACATTCTATTGCACTGAGTGGCTCAGGTTGGAGGTCGATCAGTCAGCTGGTGACTTTCTTTTCTTTCCCGTTATGCTGGATATGGGCAGACACAGATAATTAACTTGTTTTAAAACTGCCTAGTTTACATCTGAGAATGTTAATGTGTTTTTAAAATCTAATTAGACTTCTTGGAAAAGGCTTTTTTAGAAGAAATGAGGAATATTCTGGAAAAGTCAGGAAAAGCTCCGGCGCCCCCTACTGGGATCAGACTGGTTTAACTGGAATTGGACTGGGTTGGCCCTGAACCCAGAAACTGGACACTAGATCGTGGTGGTATATGGTAATAATGGCACCTGGGACTAAGATTGTTCCTCCCTGACTGGACCCCCTGTTGTTCTGCCTCCCTAGCCCTCTGTCTGCTCCACAACAGAGGGGGTTATGGGTAAACGGAGAGAGCATCAGCATGTTGATCTTCACTGAACACACTGCAGACCACTGAGGAGGCCGACCATGTGTGTAGACGTACACACAAGCTTTTTGTTCCTTGCGTTGTTTATTGTTTTCACAGGATTCTTGATGTTAGCTTTTACTGTATAGTTAATATATCCTGCACAATAAGATGTATTAACTGTACAAGTCAGTGATTTAGTAAGATCTGATATTTAAACGCAAACATGTGGAAATATTTGCTTTTTTACCTACACAGACGATGATTTATATTCTGGGTATAACTGGATTTACTGGATTCTTGTCAATATGCTTTGCTACAATGTATTTTCCCAAATGAACGGATTTAACGGTGGAATTTATTTAATTTGGAATGCCATTTAATTTTTTATTAAGATATGGCTCTAATTGACTGTCATTGATCAAGAAAATATTATGATTAATTCAATATTAATTTACTTAATTTTAAGATTGTAATTGAAGAAAATAAATTAGTGGATTTTCTTAATGAAATTAAATGAAGCTTATATATCTATATATATATGGTAAAATAAATATTTCCCCACTATATTTGAGTGATTTGAGGTCAGAAAATCTTTAGATTAATTATATAGTTTATTAAAAAAAAATACTACATTGTTAGCACTTAATATATTTTTTCCCTCAAATCGCACCAGTCGTGCCGTTGTTTCGTGTTTTTTTCCAAAATGGGTGCTGAGAACGGATGTTTGAAAAATGTTTAATTTGAATGTAGAATTTTACAATCATGTACTTGTAGGATTATGATGTTGATTTCTCTGTGTGTAACGCGTTTCACATTTTGGTGAAAAATGTAGCTTCTTCTGTGAAGAGCCAACCGCAATCTGAGCCTCTTTTTTTTTACGTGACACGTCAAAATAAATTCGATTGCATTAAAACAATGAGTTGGTCATAATTTAAGTGTTGACAGTGACAACACACTCACACAAATAACTTTATTTGTGGAACACACACTTGAGTGTAATACACAGGGGTATGGAGATAAGGAGACTACGGGGACTGGAAATGACCTTGTGGTGGAAGAGGCCATTGTAATGTGAGTAACCTCGTCGAATATTGAGCTGAGTTTTTTATCTACAGGCCGCCTGATAAGACTCAGATGGCCAATGGACTCCCGGTATTAATAGACCCTGAACACCAATACACAGACCTTAAAGTGCTTACTGTATTTATTTTCACCAAACACAGGACCGGGGGCTGAATACAGAGCGAGAAGAAGAGGTCTGCGATGTTTGTTTTGTGCTTTAAATATAGAAGTCTATGTCCAAATTAGCTGTAAATACATTTCCATTTATATAGGCTGTAGTGTTGAGCCTCTTGTGAAGCCAGAAAGGCAATTTCCTGGATAATAGAGCTAATGCTCTTATTTCATGGTTTATGATCCCTTCTGATGACGTGTTTGTCACTGTGGAGGAATGTTGTTATGAACTGGCTTTGATTCTGACCTTCATGTATACATTTCCGAAGCCCATGTTTTCATTCTTTTCTCCGTCGCGAAGGAGGAAGTCAGCGTATAACTCATCGGGGGGGGAGAGGACTTTAAACTCAGCAGCAGTCCACTCCCATCTCGTGTGTTGAAACTGTTTGTTCCAGCAACAGCACCAACAAACCAACAAACCTTTAGATGAATCTGTGACAGAGTTTTTTGACGTTTTAACTTTGATTTTCCAACAGGAAATGTTTACCAAAGGTGTTTCTCATGTTAGTAACTTCTTCTCTTGTAAAACTTCTGCCGAATTAACTCCCCCTTCAAAATAAACTTTATAATTATGGACAGATGTTGGCAGATTATTTAAATTTAGAAAATCATGAAATTCTCACATCAAAAGTTTCCTGGGACGACTGATCATAAACAATTTCTGGTAAAAAACAAATTAGTTTTAAACTGTCTGACAAAAGAAAAGAAAAATAATCCATATTGCATATCCACACTGCAGATCTCTTCTCCAGAAATTACACTGTAATTACACCGCATCAGATTTCAGCACAGCAGGTTCTGTAGCCACAAGTTGGCCTGTATTTAATTGCTCCTCTGAATATTTAAGGCTCGGGTTCCTGGTGTTGATTACGTCGTCAGAAATACTAAACAGTGGCTATTAATAGAAGCAAATTTGTGTAAAACTGTTATATGTGTATTTATTTATTTTTTGGAATATTTGTAATGAGAAATATTTTTTAACTGGTTAACATAGATATCTGTTGGTTTCAAATCTTTGCAAGGTAAAAAGGTTTCTCATCTTGTAGTGTTCAGCAGTGAATAGACAATTTTCTCAAGCTCTCCCTTGAATTTAAATTCCGGCTGCATGTTTTTGAGTCTCAGTGTATAATCAACATCTTGATCAGAAGAGATTTTCCTGCTGTGAATTCCGACCAGTTAGTGTTTGACATTTTGCAGAATCGGGGTGAAATGAGGGGAATTGAGGTGAAATGAAGCGAGGCAGCTCCCACACTGCAGGAGCTGTCCTTCATGATGCTTTATAATCCTTCAAGATGCCACAAGGTCCTTGATAAAAATATGATGTGATAAGAATTTTGAATTCATTTATTTTTTATTCTCATTGTTTGATTGAAGTCACAGCATCCCTTTAGAAAACACACTGCTGTCCTCTGGCTAGTGACGTGAAGGCCAAGCTGGTTTTCTGTCCTTAGGAGTCGTCATCGGGTTCAGTTAAACAAAAACTAGAGGATGTTGAAAAAATATACAGTGCAGCCAGTTGGAAACTCAACTTTAAATACATTATTTTAAATCAGAGGAATAATTTTTTTTGATTGAATTAGTGAAAACGGCTTTCTTTCTACTTTTTCCAATCTAAATACTAATACAGTTTTCACCGAGATGGTTTGTGAACGTACACGATGACCTTTGTGCAGCGAAATCAGCTCCACTTATCTTTCCAGCTCGGTAATGTAATCTACGGTTGTCGATTCTGCTCATAAGTGTCCACATCTGCCAACTGCCAAACATCTACTCTGCCTCAAACGGGACTGGATCGCAGTTTCAAAACCCTCTGACCTCTCAATCTCCCCAGAATGTAAGATGTTGTGTCTCCGAGCGTGGACAAGCAGAACCTCTGTGAGCAGGAATGTTGGGTGTTATTGACTCCTCATGGTAGTGTCTCAGCTCTGTGAGCAGGGATCAGGATCAAGCACCGTGTTTCCACCAATCAGCATAATGCCATTTGACATCTCTTGCACACATTGCGTCTACTTTTTCAAAACTTTATAATCAGACACTTTATATATATATTTATTTCCCAAAGAGTGAATATTTGACCCATTACGCAGTGGAGGGTAAAAAACTGACTTAAGATGCTAAGTCTGTGAAGTGGGTTATAACGAGAGGAACGTCCACTTTCCAAGAATATTCTCCTCTTGTTAGAGGTTTTGCTTCACTTGTCTTGCCACAGACAAATTTAAGACCATTTTATACTACCCTTAGAACTTATCAATATATATCAGAGCGGACATGATTAATACCAAACGTTACTTCACAAATAAACAGAACTAACCTAAGGACAATAATCCATTAAAATATATGCAGACTTAATTAAAGATATCCCATCACAAGAAAATCAGCTTTGAAGAAATCAGCTTTTCTGAATGCTGTAGGTTTTTTTTATTAACTTAAGAGTTTATAAGGTGATTTGCTGCATACGTTTAATATAAGATAAACAATACAAATCTGTTAGAAGCAATATTTTTCTTGCTGTTCTGTTTGTTCAGCAATTTCATTTCCAGGTGATGAGTAATATTCAGGGGTTTTTATTTCCTCTCAGGTATAAATAACTTCGAAACTAACTTGATCTGATTATGTCAAACGTCTTTCCACATCCTTTACTCGAGTCATGTAACCAATAACACTGTTCTTATTTCTGCTATATGTTCATGATCAAGCGTTTTTTATTGTGTCACATAAACAGTGATAGTTTTGGATAGAATAAACACCCAGGTTAGTTTTTCAGGTCGAACAACATTTCACCTGAGCAGGGGCGGATCCGGGGGCTGGGATCAGGGTGGCACCGGGCCCAAATTAAATCTGATTGGCCCCATGAATTTTCCCTTCCATGTCTGTAGACTATTAACAAAAACATTGAACAGGAAGCAATTTTCAAAATCTATTCAACTATGTGTGGCTTTGCTCAAAACTCCTGAGCTAACACTAAACAAGCAATGACTTTACTGTGCATCTCTCTGTTTAAGGAGTTGTGCATGAATGTTGGACATATAATGATAATGGTAAATGATGGTAATGATCAAGAAAGAAAAACATAATATTAAGTTTTAGTATCTATAAAAACAGGAATCAGTTGACACGAGTTTGGCCTTCCTGTTAAACACCTCCGGTTTCCCCAGCCCCATGTTGAAGTTATGGCTTTCCAGCGCAAATGAGATCCAGTGGAGTTGAGCTGACACTGTCCTCATCAGCTTTCAGTTTGCTGGTCGCAGCTTCACAGGCCCTTTACATTAAAGTGAGCCCCCCCCCTGTGTGAAAGGCATCTCGAAATGCGTGCCATGTGTGCTGCTACCAGCAGGGGGTCTTGGTTCTATGGACCGGACGGCGAGCTGTGACAAACTCCGGATTATTAGACTGGCTTTAGTAGCCGACACAAACGAGGTGCAGTCAGTCACACTCTCCCCCCCCCACCCCCCCCACACTCCTCTTCTCTCCTACTTTCATCCACTTTAAATGTGAGACACTTTGATACTGAACATCCCATTTCCCGTGTTCTGGTCGGTTGACTTTACATGCAGATGGGTTGGTAATTTGCATAGACCCTTCTCTCCTGATGCCTTCTGACAATGGAGCGTCTATTCATCCTCTGTGTTAAGCACCCCTCCGAGGACACCGGCTGAATTGCTGTCTCATGCTGCTTCAGGTCTCGTTTTACACTGCGGGAAGTGCTCAGGAATTGGATTAGGAACATATTCCTTCAGATGAGAGCATCGCGTTCGCCGGGGCGGGCCCTCGTAGGAGCCTCGGAAAGGGAGAGTTCACTCCGATATCGGGGCTTGTCACGTGTTTTCGCACCGAGTCACGCCACGTGTGACCTTAAGTCGTGCTGAGACCGTATCACACACACCGTTAGCTCTGTGGATTCTGTTGTGACTTAGTCCCACCTGGGAGATTTGGAGAGAAATGCCGGTGTGTACCGAGAGAGGAGCAAGGAATTATGGGCCCAACGCACAGGAGGAAACTCTGATCACCCCACTTCTTCTTATTCTCCCATCACCTGAAGTGGCTGCTCTGATCTTAGTCCCACCACCTGAGCCAGACCTGTCTTTGGAGAACCAATTAAGTTTAAACATGCACGGGAGGGAGAAAATAGACTATTTTTATCCCTGCTGGTTCCACTTGCTCTCAGATGACACAACAGCTGTTATATCGGGATTTTAAGAATGTTTTATTCGCAGGTTTCAAACAAACCCTGTTTCAATTGCAGAGCTGTGCAAAATTTAAGAAGAAATGAATAAATATGCAAACAAGACGGCACAAAAAATATTTCATTACAGACAATTTTAGGCCCCTGCAAGTCAGTACCCATTTCCTCCCGCTATGTCACCCTGGATGTTTCTCTGGCTCTGTCCTTCAGGTCGAAATCAAAACATTGATTTAAAATTCATGAGAGGAAACTGAACAGAAATGCAGAGTTACAGTACAAGGAACGGCACCGAGGAAGGAAGTGGTGCGATGACTACTTTGGATCGTGATTGGATAAAGCGGTGAAGCCAAAAACAGGCTTGAAGGATGAAACAGCCAAGTGAGAGTGATGGAGTGACAACTGAAGGAGGATGAAGATGAAACTGCTGGAGACAGGAGACAAGAGTAATAAACTTAAGACAGATATCATGCAATGTTGCTGGATTGACAGCAAATACAGTAACAAAAGAAAACAACACCACTACAGGCACCAGAACTCACTGAAAGGTTCAGATTTAGGTGAGAGGGATCTTTTGAATATAAAATAATACTAGCAATGTTTTCACTACTGTGTTTCATCTAAATTGTACGAATTGTTGTTTTCTGTATCCTCAAATCTGACTTATATTTCAGGTCCTCTCTAAGGAGCTGATTTTTACAGTAGTTCAAACTCGACAACTAAACCCCTTTTGCGATTTTATGACAACTGAAGGCTACCACAGGTTCCTCTGTGATGTTTGGAAGTGGAGGGTGAGGTGAGGGGTCTTCAGCTGTAACATGCAACTTCACCACTAGAGGTCACTAAGCTTTACACTGAACCTTTAAGAACAGAATTCTAACAAGGATAATATACTTTAAGTTTAAAAAGTACTAATGATATAAAATATATATCCGTTGTAATGTTACTATATTTGTTATATACATGTATCCAAGGAATAAAAAGAGTTTTACTTTTGTGGCCTGTGGACAGGAAGCAAGTTTCTACTACTCAAGGGAGTTCAGTCCAGGGATTCTCGGGCTCGGCCCCAAAGAGCCAGACGATAAATCTCTGAGCTCCTGCGATGATTAATATGGTAGGAAATAAAAATGTTCTGCTATAATTTTCTATTCTTTTTTTCAAACTTTGGTTCATTTTCCCTACCTGTAGGCCTAGAGTGTATAAATGAAACCTTTGGAAATGCTTTGAAAAGCTATACAAAGGTGAACTGTTACAGGGGCAGGAAGCCCAACTCTCATTGAAGCAGGTGAAAGTTGGTCCGTGTGGTCGAGTCCCACTTAAGAAATACTTTAGTACAAAATGCAGAGAACAATAATGCTGTCTGTGACATTAAGCTGTCAAAACACACACAGTGCATAGCAGTGTACGTTGCTGTGAGGCGGCAGACCAGTCAGAGTGCTATGTTGACAGCGGCACACCAATGAAAATACATGCAAAGTGTTTTCTTTTACATGCATCACATGGATGACTGGGTTCACGTGCGTCAGTTACCTGAGGAGGAGACAAACTGGCATTCATGTGAATTTTACTTCCTTGTATAACAACATTGTTGCAGAACAAGTACATGCTGTCACAGCCAAAAGTATTCCCTGAAGGCTGTGGCCTATTTCAGCAGGATAATGTGCTCTGCCACACGACGGAAATCTTACGAAGAAAAGTAGAACAAGCTTGATTTCTTGCTATTCACTCACTTACATGAGTAGGCTTGTAAGCATCATTTATAATGTATAAATTCATGCTTTGCTGGGTCACTAGTTACCAATGTTTTCTTGAATCATTCACTTTCTGCTTTGATTACATGATGTAAAAGTCCTACACTGCCTAAAATAATTCCTTTTTGTATATTTAGACATAGTTGTTTCAATTTATTTTGATGCACGGTAAATATGCAAGGAAGACAGATAAAGCATTAATATGTTTTCCACCCTATGCTTGAAAAATAATCTAATGTTTCAGGGGCTTTATTGAAACCTCTGCTGCACCACGACCTTCTACCTGGTCAGCTGACATGAGTCATCAGGCACTTCACAGCGTCCACTCCCTCTTCTGAGGTGACGGCAGCTGCAGAGCTCATAACAGAGGCACCACAGGATTCTACCTCCTCGCTCAGTGTGTGTGTGATTGTGTGATTTGGTTGCTGCACTGGCAGTGTTTCGGGGGGCCTCAATCATAAAATGTTGCTTAGGGCCACCAAAATCCTATAGCCGGCCCTGGATTGAGCGTCTGTAGGACCCAGTAGGTCCTGACTCATATATAAGGGGGATTAATACACTGAAGCACTTTGTAAGCTTGTTTAGATAGGTTCTAATGTTATAACGTTTTATTATTTCATTGTTATTTGTATTGCTATTACAATATTATTATCATTACAGCACAGTGGAGTTGGACCTTTACAATACTATGTGATTATTAACATTGTGGCTGATCAGTCATTAGGCTGACCATGATAATGCAGAAACAACATAGGGTAAAAATAATCAAACTTGAAAATGGCCAAAAAACTAATTCGATTTAAGAATTGAACTAAGAATTTAGAACAGTTTTCCTTTAGTTAGTTAATCTTTTTAACTCTGTTAACATCTAAACACTGCATCAGTTCCAGTCTGGGGACAAGACAAAGTTTGGGTCAAATAAGGGGAGTCTATAGAAATATGATTTTCTACCACACAAATCTCATCATCACACACAATGTCCCGGTGTGTTTATCTCTCCAACAAAACACACAACATCACATCTATTCTGTGATTATGAAGCCTCTGTTCATTGCCTCTTTTATTACTGTTATTATTAATAAATCAGGCAGGCAGTGAGGCCCGGACAGGGACGTTAAAGGGGGGGCGCGTGTGTGTACGAGGGGCCCGGGCTGGAGGTGGTAATCGCTGGTGTAACAGTGTGTACAGCCCCGCGGTGGCCTCATAAGCGACCCGCTTTATTAGATCGGCCGGTATCGATCCTCGCTGCGCCGCGTTGACTAATCTGCAGGCGCGGGGCGGGAGAGAGGCAGCGGGTCGATGGGCCTGGATTCAATCATGTCTGGAAACAGAGAAGGTAATTTGTTGTAATCACGGCCGCTAAATGGAAAACGTGAGAACAACGCGCCCGTGAGGTGCGTGGAGAGAACTACAACATCAAGACAGTGGCGCTTTTCCAGTTAAAGACCTGGACACACACACGCACACACACACACGTGCTCAGATAAACACACTATGCTCTGCAATTATGGATATTCAGCCTGAGTCATAGAAGAATCAATACGCGCCTGCTGCACGACCTTCACTTCTCTGCTGCACGCACGCAACTTTTGAAAAAGCTGATTTTCTCACCTTGACAGAAAACCTTTTCACATTATTTACTAATTCGTTTTGATAGAGGCTCTTTTTCTGGGCAGATTGGTCCTTATTGGATTTGGAAAATAAGACAAATGGATTCACGAGTGAGGTAAATCCAGAGCAGCGTCGACAAGAAGCCCCACAGGCGGCCGGCCCTGTGTTGAGAGTCCTCTTAAAATAGTAACATGACAATAGAAAAAGATGAGACGGATTGATGTTTTATTCAACAGCGCAGAGCCATTACTTCAGACGCACAAGTAACACACACACATACACACACATAATCTCATTCTGCAGTTACACGAGTCAGTCTCCTGAAAATATTCACATGAAGACGACGACAAAAAGTCCAATTTGTCTTTACCACAGAGATAAACGCAAGTGCAAGTCAGTGATTTGTGTCCATCAGCAACAGGTAATGAGGTGCGAGGCGACGTCAGGCTCGGGAGTTCCGCTCCTCCTCCTCGTTCTCCAGGAGGTAGGCAGGTCTGTAGCGCGTCACACCTCGCGCGTCCACCATCTGCAGCGCCGTGTTCCGACAGGTGTTGTCCATACTGCCCAGTGAAGTGTACCTGAGGATCGACACGGGGAGTTTAAGACCCAGAAGTGTGCGCTGCAGCTGGGATGTTCAAAATAAAACGGTGGATGTGTTCTTACCCTTTGTCGTAGAGGATACAGTAGGGAACGTACAACGTCCTCAAGAACGACCAGATGTCGTGATACGTCCAGTCCTGTAGAGCGTTAGAAGACATGGAAATGGTTTATGACTGATTCATGATCAGTTCAATCTAAAGTAACTCAAACTCCAGTGATAAAGACTAAATATGTTATTTGGAGCTGGAATCAACTGTTAAACATGCCAGTGTTTCTTCGTTATATACATCTGAGCTTTCTGAATAAATCCACACCAAGGCAATTTCCTGTATGTGAAAATATACATGGCAATAAAAAGGATTCTGATTCTGACTGCTGCTCTGAAATTATTTGTCTTTTCTGTCTAATTCAAATGAAGCAGGGGACATTGTGTCGCTGCATTTCTTTTCTTCAACGACCCTAGAGAGTGTAACCACATGCAATTCAACATCAAGAGACCTGCAGTAACTTATAATATGTAAAGTGAGGTTTCACATTAGATGTGTATGTGACACAGGCGTGTGGGACTGGGATTCTTGAGAGTACTTCCTTTAGGGGATAAATTGTATTGACCCATTCCATGTGCTTTTTAAGCAATGCCATATTAGGGGACATAATTAAGTAACATTATCTCCATGTTGTTTGATTGTGTTTGTGTCTCACTAGTAAGGGGTTGACTCTCATGTAGTCTGGCCAGCCGGGGTCTGTGGGACACATCGGTGTGAGTGTGTGTGAGTAGGGGTCACTCCTCCTGGTGCCCATGAGGACGGCTTTCAGCTCCGGCTTCCTCTCCTGGACGTCGCTCAGCGCCTGCCGAATACTGCCCTCCACAGAGAACAGGTCCAGGTCGTATCTATAGGAAACACATTGCCAAATAATGACCCGCTGTGTTGTAATGTAGAGAAGATTAGGAACCACAAAATACAATAATACGCATAATAACACAAATCATGTTGAGTGGAAACTATAAAAAATACAAATAATAAATCCACTCAAATGTGTTGATTCAAGGAAATATTATTTCACCTTTTGATTGTGTCCTGGAGGAATCTCTCCATTTCTGGGAACGGAGAGACGACCCGGATATAGAGAGCTTTCACCTTGTCTTTACCATCTGGATACCGTCTGAGTGGCAGGAAGAGAGCAGTGGGACATTTAAACAAGATAAATAACAGAGGGACAGAAAGTGATTAGATAAGAGTCCATTCTCCTTATCAATATGTCCCGCTGTCTGCCCGGTGCAGGTCGAGAAGAGTGAAAACAGATCTGTCTTGTCTAGAATGTCTCTCTGTCTATTTGCTGCTCTTCCTCTTTCACTCATTTCTTACTGTTACACCCGACTGCGCAGAGGTGGCATCATCATGTTTTTAATTTGAATCTCCCTTTAAACTCTTTTTCTCTCAGGTCATTTATTCTGTCATGGTTATATTATTCCTGCCCCCCCCCCAGTTACCGTTTCATTGCAGCGTAGAAGAGGTGCAGCAGCGCCGTGCAGTCTTTGCCTCCGTTGAAGCCGACACAGACTTCCTCTGCCGAATACTGATCCAGTGCCGCCTCTATCGTTTTCAGAGCAGTCTTAACTTTGTCACCCAGCGGTGTGTCTGTTGGAAATCAAACCCACAGTGAGAGGAAGCTTTACAGGGAAAATAAACAGTTTGTAGAGGGTGATATCAATGATCCCTCATTTCTACGTCAAATCAAACAAGTTAAAGAAAAAATATCTTCTTGTTCTTTGTTAATGAATGATTCTTTATTAAGTCTAATACCAGTTCATATATTTTTAAATCCACAATGATTTAACAGCTTTAATTACTTCCATCTCTATGCTTATTTTACTGGTCCCAATGCTTCTGTGAAGTGTAACGTTTTCTTCAATATTCACTTCATATTAAATTGGCATATTTTAACAGTCTTCTCCAACAACCCTCTGCCCCCCCGTCTCCCCCTCACCACGTTTGGCCAGCATGTACACATCCGCGGTGGCGATGGACACTGGATCAGTGACTAAGGGCACCATGCTACCCTTGGGCAGCTCGTCCAGCAGCTGGGCCCGGGCTTTGTCCACCTCTTCCTGGCTGTTTGAGTCCAGGACCAGCCTGACTCGATGATAGTTACTCAGCCAGTCAGGGTAGGAGCCCAGAGCCACCTTCTTACCCCAACCCGCCTGCAGCTTGGTTAGCACGGGGGCGATCGCTGCTTCATCTGCATCCACAAACACCTAGTACAAAAATATTTGATGAGTTTACCTGTCTCGTGAAAACGCAGAATACAGACGGACATCTTCGGAAATGATCGGTCGGGTCCAGGTGTTTACCTCACAAGTGTGAAAAGTGATCCCTGAAGCAACAAAGAGTTTCTCCAGACCACTGAAGGCCCTCTCCAACAGGGAAGGGATCCCGGGAAAGATGTACACGTTACGAACACTGACCTGGGAACAGACACATTATGTACAGTAAGAATATGTGAGTCAGTATTTTACTGAACGTACAGGTTGTAATATACTGTGGTTTTATCATCTAACAGCAGTATCCTTGTTACATCACGGTTTTAAAGCGTGTCAAAAAGTCTTATAGCTAAAATACTAATATGCCTTTCACTCTTGTTTTCTGTAAATGTTGAATACAAGTATTTCCAGAAAGATGGTTTTCTATCCGTGTTCTTTCAGGTTAATGGTTAATGCCGCAATCTGTCTTGTCAAAATAACCCTAAAACAGGATTGATCAGAGAGAATATTATGGGATTTGCAGTTAAACTCTTTGTGAGAGTTGTGTAAGCTAAACAATTTTGTGAAAACCCAACTGAAAAGGTAACACACACAGGCATGGAGGGTACTGATCCATCGCGTATAGTATAATTTAATCGAATGTAGTTTCCTGTAACATGAATCACTACATTTGACACTTTGAAACAAAGCTTTCCCAGCTCTGCACCCTCTCACCAGTGGGTAGCGGAGCAGTTTTCCAGTCTGGGCATCAGTTCCATAGTTGAGTTTGGCTGAGCGAGGCACCATGGCCAGCTTCATCGTGGCACTGCCTTTGTCCGCTTCGCCGAAGAATTCTTTAACCAGCTGACTGAGCTCAGGGTGGAGATACAGCTCCTCCTGGAACGCCATGGCGATGCTCTCAAAGGTGACATCATCGTGGGTGGGGCCTATGCCTCCCGACGTGATGAGGTGTGTGTACTGGGCTGAAAGGAGGGCCACCTCTTTGGCGATGACCTCCTGTACATCTGGTATGACTGTGATTCTCTGGACGGACACTCCGAGCCTCCTCAGCGCTCGTGTCAGAAAGGCACTGTTTGTGTCCAGCGTGTGACCCTGGGCCGGGGGGAGAACAAGAAAGGACTGTTAGTTCAGAAGGTTTCAACCCAGTGTTCCCAGCCTAACTGCAGCGACACATTCAAGGACTTGACAATTACTTAAATGTCTTGCTTGATGATACTGAAATGACTCACAGTGAGTAAATCTAGAGCTGAGATATGGCATTGAATAAAAAGAAAAGCTTCATGTTTAAATCATGATCAAGTCAAGAAATAACAGGGGAAATTGACTGGCTGTTGGTGTCGTGTTAACATGGATGTATTCATAAGTCACTTTCAAGTGTCCAGATTTATTTAAATATTCTTGAATGCACAAACTCTCAAGGATTCTCAGAGGGTTGCTTTCAATCACAGCTTCAAAGTTGTACAAACCACGAGCATCCATCAACACTAAATTACCTTGAGTATCTCATCTCCAATGATGAGAATGGCCGCAGTGGGAGCATCCCCATTGCGAAACAGACTTGGGCCCTGCTGGTTTGTGGACATTGTTGCTTTGGTGAGTTGAGCTGCCAGTCTCCTCGCACGCACCACTGCTCTACTCAGGCTGGGAAGAGCAAAGCTGGGAGACAGAGCCAAGAATGCATAAGGCAATGTATACATGCATATAGAGTTTCTGTTCTTATATTTGAATTTAAACTGTGAACTGCAGTTATATATGAAGGTGAATGTAATGGATGTTCAACCATTTATACATTTTAGTATAATCTGTCATTTTGGTGCTTTTATACTGGCAAGATGTTCCTATGAGGATGTGGAAATGTATTTTTTTTATCTTACATCAACATGAGGAATCCATGTACACTATCCTTATTACAGCTCAGGCCGTCTTCTACTTCTCAACTTGTCTTTGATCAGGAATTATCTTGAAAGAGACACATGAAATTGCAGATTAGAAACAGAAAAACACGAGGAGGAAGGATAAGACAAGAAGCACCGCATGCATCTAGTGCATCTCAGCAACACAGACAGAGCATCTACACAAACAATGATAATGTCTTGATGCAATTCAGCAGCACAGACATAGTAAATGGTAAAGCACAGTTTTTATATTAGTAATATTTCAGTCTTACCGACCACTCAAAGTTTTTTTGGGGTGACAGTGTTTTGCCCAAGGTCACTGAATACAGGCTGGAGGTCGAACCTCCAACTCTGTGATTAGGGGACGATCCTCCGCACCTCCTGAGCCACGGAGCATCTACAAACAAATATAATTTCCTCATAAATATTCACTGTCAGGGCTTGTAGCTTAGGTTGAATAGTTGAGGGCGAAGTATGAAATCAAGAGTGAGTAGGACACTGCATTAAGACTGATACGATTGAATTAACTCTATACAATGAGTCTGTGCAAGACTTGAACTGGGGACACTGCGAATGTGACACCTGCCATGCCTCCTCCAGTATCTAACTTTAGATGAATTGCATGAAGACTTAGATGCAGTGTTAAAAGGTGAAGCGGACAGATCGATGTGAACTGTGCCACAGTTCAGATCAACAACGCTGCAGCGAGCTGATGCGCTGCAGACAACAGTGAATCAAACCTGTGCTGTGAGATGAAGGTTAGTGTTCAACCAGAGGGAGCAAAGGTTTAATGGACGGGTGTTAATCTACACTAGCTGATCTACACTCTTTAACGTAGTGACAACAATGAGACATATTTGCCCACAGGTACAGGAGCAGATTACTCAACACTTAACGGCGCATGTTAAGTTGCGCAACACTTCAACATACTAACGTGGAAACTAAAAGCAAGGAGCGTGCACATTCAATACCTCTCATACAACTATCTACCACAGCGGAATGATGAATGATGTTTACAAGTCGCACACACCAGGACTTCTATAGCAGATCCTCGCTAGTTGTGCAAGTCTCCTTGTTAGCTTACTGCAGGAACACAAGGAGACTCAAGCTACGAGCGAACTGTACGTCAGCGTTCAAGCCCAGTGACGCGATATGAGGTATTTTGTAAATAGTAACGATGTCCCCCCCACTATCACCTGCTGCGGACAATCAAAGGATTTATTATATTTCTTTATAATTCCATAAGAAACTCATTAAAAGCAGCGAACCTTCCTCCTCAGCCGCTGGGAGTCCTCGAGTTTGTGGCTACGTGCCAGTCAAATGACAACTGTCCAAACACGAGCAAGAGATGGCTTCACGAGTTGTCCGGCAGCCAATCCAAGCTCACGGAGGCGGGGCATAGCTCAAATCTGTTTGCACTGAACACGGAAGTGGCCAAAAGAAGCTCCGTGTTTTGCTCGAAGAAACGTAGCCGATGTGGAATAATACATGTATTTATGAAGAGGAGTATTAGCTACAAGAGCTGCGCTGACGACTCGTCCATTGGAGGAGATTCACTCTGCAGCGTCTACAGTCGACTACCATGATGCTAACAGCTGCTAGTGTCACGTTCTTCTTCAGGCTGAATATAAACAGACTAGTGTCACGGTTCTGCCCCTAGTGGTTGGAGGAGGCAAGTTATTACAAGATATTACAAGATATTACTTCTCTGGCCTGTGGGTGGCGTGTTTGCATGACTTCAACTATCCAAGATTAGAAATCAGCATGTAATGTTTAGCTGTTTTAATATTGAAGTCTCAATGTGATATTTTTCATTGATGTGTGAAATAAAACAAAGGGTTATTATATATATGTTATATCAAAACATATATATTATAACATTTCTGTCTGCAAAAAAATCATCAAAATGTTTTAGAGATTAGTCTTTAATAATTAGAATCATTGAATAATAACTAATACAACATTTAATTAATTATAATATATATAATGTATAATTATAATAATAAATAATTTGAAGAATAAAAAGTATGAGATACTGTCTACATATATTATATTTATTTATTTTAAGTTTAAGGGTAGGCAAAGTAGTCAAGTTGCCCGGGGCCCTAAGTTGAGAGTGGGCTTCAGAGAACAGCGAATTGCATTAGTCAACAGTGATGACGATTTTGTGAAACCCCCTCTGATTCTCTGATGGGCTGTTGCAACGTGTTCTTGTGGTTTGGGCTGCAACACTGTTTACCCCTGAAACTCTAAAAGTGATTTGTAGACTGAAACACTTCAACCACCCCTCCATCAGTATAGAGGTGAATGGATAGTGAGTGACAGACAGGACTTAACCTGAACTTAAACTCAGTTGTAACAGCGGCAGGAAGGTCATAATGAGGTGGAGAAGAGAATAGAAAATATAAAGGCAATATAATAAAAATTCTACTCATATATATATATATATATCAAAAGCTGGAGTACGCTGGACTAACAATCAGCACAGAGGCGTTGGTCACGGCTGCACAGCAACAGCCCCTACGAACGCCATAGAGGCCAGGGTCTACCACATCTAACAAAATCCAAGGTGCAGACTGTGCCAAGACGCCCCTGAGACAGTTCAGCATATAGGATCAGGGTGTAAGATGCGATCAGGAACAGCATATATGGAAAGGCACAACCAAGTAGCTGGAAAGTGTACAGGAACATCTGCACCCAGTATGGATTACAAGGGCCAAACTGACAGACAACTACTGGCTAACCGACCGGACGTAGTGGTGGTGGACAGACAGCAGAAGAAGGCAGTAGTTGTAAATGTGGCAATACCGGATGACAGCAACACCAGAAAGAAGGAACACCAAAAGTTTGAGAAGTACTAAGGGGTGAAACTCATCATAGAGTTCATTATAAGGTAATACAGATGTTTTAGTTATTATTAATGGACAATGCAGTTTAGTGACACAAACTAAACTTCCCTTTCATTTATTGTGGGTACAAAATAAACCAGGTTCTGTTTGTGGCTCGCGATGTGGAACATTTTACTTTTGCGCAATCTGCATTGAATAGGCCAGGTGCAAAACACACACACACACGCACACACACACACACGCACACAACCACACAGACACACGGGGCCAGATGACGTTGCCATTTGTTCGCGGAAGTGGCTTCTGTCGTGGAGGGAGGGAGGGAGGGAGGAGGAGGAAGGAAGGAAGGGGAGAGCAGAGAAGAAGTTTCAGAGTCAGCCCGTATGAAAGTTAATCTGAAGAGTTTGTGCGGAATAAGAAGCTTCGAGCCTGTGATCTGCTGCTGGATGCAACTCAGCTGAAGTGGGTCTGCCAAGGAGGAGGAGGAGGCACACATCGAGGCGAAGGGAGGAAGAGAGCTGGTAAGTTGCGCGTTGAAGTTGACCACACTTTGTCGGGGCACGGTTTCGTACGTGGTGAGCGCCTGTTCACCGCAGTTATTGTACTACTAATAAATAAATAAAGGAAAACGGTTCGACTTTCCTGGTCGTGGTGCCTTCAGGGAACCATTGTTCCTCTGGCCGTGTGCAGTTTGGGTTACAGGGCTTGTCGGGACAGGGGAGTGAAAAAGCCTGGGTAAAAAATGTTGTTCATGATCACAGTGGCCTGTGAACACATCTCCCTCATGTTGTGTGTCCGTCCCTGTGCTCCTCACACACTGAGCCCACAGCTGCCTGTTGAGCCACACTGCAGGGTCACAGTGTGCTAATGTGCTGAAGTTAGTTATAAGATATGATGAAGAGTCACCTGAGGGGCCCCAGGCTCGTGTCTCCCTCTGGAAGTCCCTATCATGTCTCTGGGTTTGTCTCTCAGACAGAGAAATGTCCTCCAATCAGGTCAGAACTGAAATGATGAGGCTATTGATCAGGGGTAGGCAGTTATAATTCATAATCCCTTATCTATGGTGGCCCTGAAGTGCATATGGCAAATAACAATAATGATTTTTAAAAAGCAGCAAATTACAAAACACAACATAAACATTAAATTCTAAGAGAGAAGGTAGGTACCTGCTATTCACAGGATTCACAGTATTGTTCGTATTTGCTCTTGTGTTTTCTTATTTGTTGTTGTATTTTTGTAATTGCCTCTTCTCTCACGCCCCTTTTGTGTTGTGAGTTGTCACGTTTTCTTATCTGTCGTCATATTTTCTCGTTTGCCGTTAACGTTTGTGATTTGTTGTTACACTTTCTTATTTGTTGTTGTGGTTTTTATTTTTGCAATCGTGTTTTCTTTTGTGATCTGCCGTTGTGATTTGCACTTCAGGGCCACCATACTCAACTTGCTTCTTCCACCTTCTTCATGGTGGCACCTTTTCTACTTTAGCAGAATATGTGTGCATTTCAGTCACACAAAGAAAGCATTTAAATTTGTTACCGATTAGAAACATAGTGTAGATACAATTGAGAAAATGCTTGGCAAGGAAATTATAATAGCCCCAACATAATTCCATAAAGAAAATGGATCCTGAATAAAGTAATCTATCTATCTATCCTGGTAGTGTCAGGGTCAAGCTGAGTCTCTGCAGGTTAAAGTAAATTATCTCTAAGATAAGCTGCAGTGTACATCGTTGCACACACACACACACACACACACACATATGCACACAAGGATAACCATAAATCTGTACACAATCCCCCCGTAAACCTTCAGTCCAACTGTTTTCTCCGTATCCATGGAGACCGATCAGCTAAACACACCTTGGATGTGTTACACCGGGGTCACTGTGACAGGAGTTAAAGTTCACCCTGAGCGAAGGACACGCAGACCATTATAGAAACCGACTCAAGGGCATGTGGGATGATTGAGGTGACTGAAAGCAGTGGGCTCAGTTCCTCTTATCAGGGTCAGCCACACCGTCCAGAGCGGCAGCCCCCGACGTGATTGGTGGAAGTCATCTCCCCTAATGAAAATGGAGGTCGGGAAGACGAGCTCCGATCAACAACCGATCCGACAAAAATGGTAGATTCGGACACTTCAGGAGCCAGAGGAACCGGACACGGGTGCACCTACACACACATGCACGAGGACGAAAAAAACAACACAAACCTGAGGGACAGCTTGTGACACAACCTGCCAGTCAAAGCGCAGCATCTCTGTCACTCTATCACTGCACTGGCACGACCCAAAATCCACTTGATTAAAATTGGATCTGTCCAGTTCTGCTCAAACCATATCAGTGCCAGATGAAAGCGTTAGTCCTCCTGAGTGACAGTGGACACTTGATTGTTACAGCCTCACTTTGACAGGTGTGTACTCTCCCACAGACGAACACGCAGCCACACTAGAAATGAGCTTTTCGATCTTTTTTTTTGTAACTGGGGAATGCCAGTGCCAATATTAGCCCTGAATTAGTCTTGTGATGCTTAGAACTTTAGTATTGATAGAACACAGCGGGGTCTGAGCTGCTGTAAACACGTCGAGGCTGCTGCTCAGGACACAATGCAGTTTTGTGTGGGTGTCTGTGCACGTAAGAATATGTTGGTCTGTGTTTTTTTTTGTCGTGTTGTTTGTGATACTATGTCTGCCTTTGTGGGTCTTTGTTTTTCTGTGTGTTTGCGTCTGGTGTTCGCTTGTGTTTTCTTGAAACTAACGTAGGAGTTTGTTTTTGAGGTCGTAGCGTGTGGTTGTCCGTCTCTGTACCTCGACACAATGGGAACGAGTCTCAGATCTGTTTCCCCCCCCGCCCCGTGCTGCTCGGGTCAATTGCAACAGCTTTTTAAAGTCCTGTGTGAAATCAACAATGAAAAGTGAGTGTAGCTTGGGTGTAGTTAACAAAACACAAAAGCTAAAACGGTTATAACTGTCATTTCTCTAGTTGGGTTGTGTATTAGCTGGTCCTGCTTGTTACTTTAGCTTTGACATGATACTCAGTGAGCATCTGATGTGTCCTGTACTTCATCTCTTTTCATGCCGAAAGCTGTGATTACATAAAACAGAAGTTACCTCTTTTGCAAAGCAGGACTCCCTACACCCTTCCTGAAGCTGGGGCCAATGTGTTGGTGTGAGATTGGACTTCTGTGTCTGCCATACAAGGTCACTTAAGGTTAATATCAAGTCTGGAGCCGGCCAAATTCCCATTCTTAGAGCTGTTATCGCTGTGTTATGCTTTCGATTGTCCCACACTGATTGCAGAGAATAGAAAATAACCAATAAGAGGTCATCAATCAATGAAAACCTAATGTAAATGCCAACCCACACGCAGGCAGCCAAACAGGGAAAGTTGGGACTTAAATCAAGAAGTATTAGGTTCTTAGAGTCAATGTTTTCAAGGCCTGACCAACCTTTTACCCTGAACAGCTTTAATAGTCGAGTGTGGAACTCGGAACGCAGGTTACTCAAAAAGTAAAGAAGTGAAGTAACACTGCTTATGACAAATAAACTGTATAGCGAGGGGGAAGTTGTCTGTGGCGAGAGGCAGTGGGTGGCAGCAGGAAGGGAATGATGGAAGGAGATAGAGATGTGGGAGTGTGGTTAGAGGGGCTGCTTGGGGGGGTTGGCACAACCCAAAATAGCCGGCTCACATGTTTGCTGTGTGCGTGGTGAGCTATGAAACCAGCAGATAGGCCTCCTGCTGAATGCCTGGCTAATCTAATGTTCACTCCCACCCCCTAATCTTTGAAAATTTGATTGCCATCTTGCTTAAATGTGTGTTTGCGTGTCTCCATATATCAGAGAGGATTTGCTCTTCTAGACTTTTTCTCTCCGTCCCTCTGTTTTCTCTGCACTCATCATTTTCATCATCATCTCCGTCGTCTCTAATGTGAACTGTCTCGCTGTCAGGAAAAGGTCAGTCAGTTAACTCATCATTTTTTGTTGTAGAGAATGCAAAGGGGCTACAATCAGATTACAAACACCAACACACACACACACACACACACACAGGCACACACAAACACACATACATACAGAATAAGAGCAGACAGCCCATGTCGCCCTGCAGCGTGTGCATTAGATCCAGAGCTCTATCTCAGCCTGTCTCTTACTGTTCCATCTTATAAATACTGACTGGCTGGAGCTTCCACAGAGAGTTAATACATCCGCTGCATACACACAAACAAGATGCACGCTGGCTAACTCACACTGGGCAAGCTGAGACAGTAACATCCTACACGCGCGGCCCTTTCAGTTGATTCCTCTCATTCCACTGAGTGTGTTTCAACATGCTCAAACGATTATTGCCATTCTCTTATCACACTTGCTCTTTCTCTCTCCCACTTTCTGTCACTTTCTCCCGCTCTATCTCTGTTTAATGTCCATGTTGTGTGTCTGCGTGCTTGATCAACTGGGCCATTTATATCAAGGATGTCCCGTGACCCTCTCCACAGCTGATCCTGGGAGCAAAGCATGCTGGGAGTCCAGTAGCTACAAGGGCGGCATTGGAGCAAGCTGTGATTTGCTCCTTGAGTATTGTGTGTCTTCCTGTTTTTGTTTTATCGTGTGCTGATGTGCACTAGGGTGTTTTTAGGATTATGGACTCACAGGCAGCCTGTGTTGGCCAATGGAATATATGATAAGACATGCAAATGATACAACCAGCTCATCAAAAAATACACTGTGACACAGTGGCAAGGGGGTTTATTCTTCTCATTACAATGAATCATCACATTTATAGTTATTTAGACATAGATATGAGATTTAATGAGTTAATTACAGCAGGTAGAACCTCCTTCAAATAATCATTCAAGGCTGCATGACTGCAGGAAAAACACTCTAAATTAGATATTGAGAAAACAACCCGACAACTTTAATACGGGGGTGATAGCAGGTATGGCAAGACCTTTCACATGATGCAAATGATGTGCCGAAACCACAAACAAATTCAATGTTATTGAATGCAAATTTGTACCCTGTGTGTAAAGAATACTTTAAATGCAACCTAAAAGCTATGTTTGCATAAACTAATAATAGTTTTCATTTTGACTATGTTTTGAACATCTGACCCCATCTAGGTTCAAACATCATTTCAACGTCAGTTCTTAGTAGGGATGTAATAACTCACAAAATTGGCATATTACTATTTTCTATTCATTTTAACATTTCTACTAATCTCAACTTGATTAACTTTATTATAATGTTTGAAACTTTTACGAGTTTTTAAGAAGCATACAAAACAATGTGAGAACTATTCAATAGATTTTTACAAAAGGTTTAATAAGGAACAACACATTATTACATATTATATTGTCTTACCCCTATGAGGGATTTGAGAAAACAAAATATTTTTACTGCATATTTGGTTTCCTGGGTAATTTAAAAGTTTTCCCGGCAGCAAATAAATAATTCAATATTCAGTAATCCTATGAAACTGGAAACTCAAGTCACCAAGTAATAATGTGCGAGTGACTGTGCAGTCCTGTGTATGTAAATTTATCATGGGTTGAATGAGTTAATAGTTTATTAGGTCCAACAAGCTAAAAGTAATACTGTCTAATTAACCAATCCTGCTTTAAATTCTGTCTCTGTGATGGTTATAATGGTCAGTTCATGTTTTGGAGTCTGTCCTTTTAAAATTGTGACATTCACAAACTAAAGATTAATATCTTTCATGGAGGTCGAATTATCTTCAGGGTTGTCATTAGTTTTAGTAAGATGTACTTAATAAACTAGCAGCTGAGCGTAAATTATATTTATAATATATGTAAAAATTATTTCTTTAAAATAAATCCAGAAAATATATATGTCAACCCTGAGCCACAGTGTGTCATGTGTTTCACTGGGTACTGGTTTCCTGGTGCAGGCTGTGGGTGGAGGGGTCCGTCTTCACCAGTCACAATGAAACCAGTCACATCTCAGTGTGGTGCACAGCGGCACATTCTACCTTGAATGACATCTCAGCAGTTCTCTTGAGTTTCTCCCCCTCACATCCCCGAGTGCACTGCTAGACTACACAATGACGGTGCGGTGGTCAGACACAGTACTGCAGGGAGTCTTATGTTCGGGGTGTCATTTGAGGACTCCTTGCTCTGCACTCGGCTGGGTTCCTGTGGCGCTCGGTGGGTGGTTTCCTCTGCTTTCCGCTGCACTGCCTTCTCATCAGATACGCTTCAATGTCTTGACCAATCGCTGGGATCTTCACGTCTCTCTGTCTCTTCAGAATCATTCATTTGTTTTTGTGATTGCCTGCTAATAACCTGCCTTTAGTGTTGCGTTAACCTGGGGATATTTATTGTAATGGGAATTTCAGTCTTTATCTGTTTCTTTTTCTTTCTCTGCACTGGTCGAAGGAATTTATGTTTTTTTGGGTTGTCCATCTGTCCGTCCGTCCCAATCCTGTGAACGCAATTTCTAAAGAATGCCTTGAGGGAATGTCTTCAAATTTGGTACAAATGTTCACTTGGACTCAAAGATGAACTGATAAGATTTTGGTACCTGGAGGTCAAATGTCAAGGTCACAGTGACCTCATGTTACTGTGAATGTGACATATTAGGACTGCCTTTAGGGAATTTCATTACATCTGACACAATTCACTTGGACTCACTGATAAATCAATTTCGATTACAGTGGTCAAAGATCAAAGGTCAAGGTCACGGTGCTTTTTTGCCTCTTTAATGTAGGTATGCAAATCTCAAGAATGCTGGAGGGAATTTCTTCAACGTTTGATCAGTTTTCACTTGATCTCAGAGACAAGTGATTATGTTTCAGTTGTCAACGGTTACAGTGACCTTTATATGAATCTGGAAACTTAAATCATTAAAGATGATATAGAGTGACCTCATGTTACCCTCTGTGCAGCACCTAGGGGGAGGGGGAGCACTGTCTGTCCCCTGTCTCCATCCTCCATCTCTCCCTCTCTCTCTTTCTCCCCCTTTCACCCTTTTTCTCAGGTTACCAAACATGAATAAGGGAGGAACATTGAATAGCTAACATGGTCAACCCTTCCTCCCTACACATGCACACACACATATCCATCTATCCATCTCATAACCCTCCCTCCCTCCCCCTCTTCCTCCTCTCATTTTCATCTCCCCTTGGAGTGAGTGCATTAATGTGCAGGAGCAAAGCATCTTGCTGTGCATGTATGTACGCTGCTAAATGACTGAGGCTGCAGAGAGGAGGTGGGGGGAAGGGGAGGAAACAGGAAGGAGGTAGGATGGGAGAAAAAGAGGTGGGGAGGGCAGAGGCAGCAGCTGACATTGTGTGTGTGTGTGTGTGTGTGTGAGTGAGAGAGAGAGAGAGTAAGAGAGAAAGAGAAAATGGGAGGCAGTATCACCCACCCAGACTAGAAGGAGGGGAGTACAGACAGCGTGCTCGTCCCTCTAACAGACAGAGGTGGAAGGAAAGTGGGAATGAGAGACAGACGTGAGGGGGAGAAGAGGAGCACAATGAAGGAGTGCCATTGTCCATCCTGGCAACACTGCCATTTCACCATCTGCTGAGAGCGAGCGAGAGAGAGAGAGAAAGAAAAAGAGAGAGAGAGTGGAGGGAAGAGAAGAGAAGAGAAGAAGAGGAAGCCAAACGGAGGAGAGGATGGATGGAGAGGAGCTGCCGGCAGTGACTTTGTGAATTAATCGAGCGGAAGAGTGAATCAGAGGAGAAGCACGTTTTTCAGGGAGTGGACGGACGGACAGCCAGGAAAGAAGAAAGAAAGGACGAATGCGCGTCTGTTGCTGTTTAAACATTAATGTGCTTCTCATGTGAAGATTGAGCCCAGCTTTAGATGAATCAACATGGATTATCAGCTACATGCTCTTTAAACCAAAAAAACTATTCTGGAAAAAAATAACTTTTAGATAAATTGATTAGACTTACTTTATACAATTTGAGTTACTTTATCATTGTGTAAATATAGACTCTTTGTGACTTCTTCTCTGCAGGTTAATATCCAGTCTTTGTTAGCTGCTCCACAGAATATTCAGGTTGTTTTTATGCAACTTTTCTAAACACATATGTTGTCTTTTAAAAGTAAGTTGTTTATGTAGTTGTTGTTTCCTCTGTAGTAAGAAAAGTGATAGTTTTTTTGTTTTAATATTGTCCGACACAGAGATCTCCACTCTCTAATTGGAGTCAGTGCATGCAGCCGACATGGGATGTCAACATTGATTGGTTTTATTGCAGGCGCGACGCTGGTCAAACTTTGATCATTTCCTGAAACCTATTGATTTTTCTAGGAGTCTGTAGTTTTTCTTCCGGTTGGATGAAAAAAAATGTCTTTTAATGCAGCTATTAATTGCTGCCGTGTGACTCGATAAAGTAGTTATCTCTTTGTCTGAAGATTTCTGTCGTTGTCGGGACTATCCTCTGCAGGCATCTCTTTTAATGTCTGTTGCCATAGCAACGGGCAGCAGCTGCAGACAGAACAACATGTAAAGTTCATTTTTCTTGTCTTATCTTTAAAACTGGTGCTTTTCCATTAGGTTATTGTGTATTTTTAGGACAAAAGAGGCAGTAGACCTTAATAGTTGTAGAGTTTCCTTCTTAGAAAGGATTTTTTCTTTCTTTTCTAGACAGTCTTTGTCTATGCGGAGCTCGGCAGTCTCTGAGAATCAGGGTTGTTTCAGGTCACCTGTCTCCCCCTCCCCATTCTGTGTGCTGGTCTGGTGCGATTCAGCTCAGCGCTGCCTGTCCTGATCTCACCTTTATCTACTGCGACTACGGCAACGTGTTCATCAGTCAAGCTGATGTGCTAGAATCAGGAACGACTGCATAGATTTGATTATCCTACTGGTTCCACTTGTGCATATCACTTTGTGCAGCTGCTTGGCCACATGGCCACTAATCACTGATTATTAGGTGTTCTATGTCTGTGACAGTCTGTTCCTATTGCTGTCTGTGTGTAGGTGATTCAGGACTTCACCTCATGTAGAGGGTCATCTCCTCTGCAGTCACCTGACCTACACTGTGTGCTGTCTATTATAACATCCTCCAGTCAGACCAGGGTTATCTCTGCTTATAGAGCATTTCAGAATCTCTTTGTTTAGGACCACATTGGCCCTTTTCTCTATCTGTGTTTGATCTTTACACTTTTTTAAGTGCTACTTCTCTCTTTGGACAATTTTTTTGCAGTGTTACAGACTGTTATATTTAGTCTGCATGCTCTTTGATTGGTCAACTAAAGGTGTCTTTTGTGACTTTTCCAGCCATACTTCTTTAGTTTTCTGATCATCCCAGCCTGTGTGGCAGTGCATGCTTATGACTGGATCCTCCATGGTGCTTTTGAGCCAAGACCAGATGGATGACTAGCTTGAATAGCCAGACATTCCCTCTGTGGTGCTAGACCAGTGTAGGCGACTGTTCCTTTGCCATGCATCCTGCGCCCACTGCAAGCTGGTGCACTGAACTTCAGACACAATCGTGTTATGAAATAGTCCGTTGAAATTCTTTTCACAAGGTGTCACTAAAACATTGGTGCCAAATTTACAACCTTGTGCAAGAGGTATAGTCAAGGTGCAAGTGAACCTTGCTCGACTTTGAGGGAGTAAAGGTCAACAGATTGTATAAATGACTAGTGCCTCAACAGCACTGAGGTGTCAGTTTGCTGCAGGACTGTACGTGTAGACTTGCATCCTGCAGAGGTCAAACTGCTGCAGACTATTTTGTTTGTGGGACTTTGGGTGGTGAGAGACTGTTAATGTCAACAGGACTGTTGTTTGCCTTCTGGGTTGGACTATGCAGAATATGAGTTGATACTGTTTGTATTATAACTGAGAGTTAACCAGCTGCTTGATAAGCCCTGCCTTAGATAAGGAGGGAAACAAGTCTAGAGCAACACTTGTCTTAATTAAACCATATCGGGCCGTGTCAGCGCTCTTCTCTCAGGTAACTGACTATTATCTGGGCTTGTTGTTTGAACTAGGCAGTAATAAGTAACAGGGTAAGAGCAGTCGTGCCTAGAGAGGTCAGAATATCAACACAGTGCAGATTTATTTGAGCATTTCCAGCTGGATGAGTTAGTTCACGTTCATCTGTGAGGATCCTCCAGCAACATTCAGGGAACCTTGGGTTGGGAGTTCGAACCAGACCTATCAGGTCTCATTACCATCACAACAAGTAGTCGTCATCAGCCAATGACCTACATTCTCTAGTGTTGCATCACCACCGTGCTCCTGCAGTGTGTGTCACTGTACCAGACATAGACAATATCTCACACTACCACTTTCTTACGGTGCTCTGGAGAAAAAACTAGAAGAAAGCATCCTTAACTGAGGTGGCCAGGTTTTAGGGAACATACTCAAACCGAGGCAGCCTCACTTGTTTTAGCCATATCAGAAACTACAGTCAGGAACGGCCCCGCCACTGCTGGGCCAGTCTTAAATACTATCTTTTTTTCTTCGTTTTCTACTCGTGTCTAAATAGGTGACCATTTCTTGCCTCTAGCAATCCGTAATATTACAGTGAGAGGCCGAACGTCAGGGGTCACCATTTATATATTTGACAGGGGGACTGTTACAGCAGCCAGCCTGGAGAACGGGCGAGCACACGAGGGAGGGGGTAAGGGGGAGAGAGAGATCATCTGGAAGAGGAGAGAGGAAGTGGTGGCGCGGGAGAGGGCAGAGGCGTTAGAGAGACAGAGGTTGGCGGAGTACATCGTGTGGAGGAAGAGAGACGACTTCCAGGAGAAGAGAGGAGACAGAGACAAGGGAGGAAGGAGTGTGGAGAGAGTGAAAGAGACCAGGCCAGAAGTGATCTGGAAGAAGAGGGAGGAAGAGGAGGGAGACGCGAGGGCCATTCAGGGAGGACATGAAACTATTTGGAGGAAAAGAGAGAGGGAGTAAAAGGAAGGGAGCTCAATAAAAGGTTTTAAGGTATCACGCATTTGAAAAGTAGGTGTTAAGAAAGGCGTGCTGTTACTGAAGACCAGCCATACATCCGTAAGCCTTCTCTCTCGTCTTTAACAGTTCTGGGCTTCATTGAGCTCTGCAGGTGCTCGCTGTAGTATTGACCAATTGGAGCTCAGTAGTGTGTGTGTCTGTCCGTGTGTGTGTTGTGGTGTTGGTGCTCACAGCCCCCTTGCGTTCCCATCATTGGTTGCTAATAGGATTTTTATGGGGCTGTGTCAAGCAGGTTATAGCCGCCAAGGGGAGCTGCTTCACACGTGCATGCATATGTGCACGCCAACACACATATACACACAGATAATCTAAGAGACACTGTGGGCAGGGAGGGTTTATTCTCCCTCACATGCATGTAAACACATAACGTGCACACGCTCGCTCCCCCCTGTGCAGTAACACATGCGAGGGAGTGTTGAGAGAAATCCCTTGTGTTGATTCTCCATGGTGCTGCCGACAGCTGGATAACTGGAGCTCACTGAGAGGCTGTCACACTGGGACGAGATACTCCCAGATATTGTTTTACATTGTGGCAAAAACACCAAGACAAACACTAAGACCACATCATCGTCAGTCCCAGGGAACACAATGAACATCGAAGCAGATTTAAACTGAACTGATGAAAACATGATCTGCGCTGGTGCACTAAAAACAAACTTTCTTCATCTGCAGTCGTTTAACTGGGACACCGAACTTCTCCTCTCCACCTTTTCTCCTTTTTCTCTCATTGTGGATAAAGCCCTTTTTGTAGCGGTTTGGTTTTGGCTGCATGGTAATGAGTGGAGGACAGACAACCAGACAGATGGACGCAGCTCTTACGCCGAGCAAGACAGACAGATGGCTGTGTGTCCTTTTAGGGAGAAACTTTGAATCCTGAGACAAAGAGACATTGAAGGAATCACTAGCGCCTGTGTGGACTGTCGCGGACATAATAACTGACACTGCAGATTCATCATGGAGCTTGTCCCCAAAACCAAGTACACACACTTTCGGAGTGAATCGCTGAGCTCAAACGATGAAACAAACTCCAATCCGTCACCGTTCCCTCCGTCCAGTCCTGCGACCCCACTCACTCCATCCCCTGGTTTACCTTCTTCTCTCTCCTCCTCATCTCTCACCCCCATCTTACCCCCCTCTTCTCCCCGGCGAGCTGAGAACAGCCCCACCACCCTCTGCTCCTTCTTCCCCAGGATGGGATCCCTGCGTCTCGGCGTCTCCACCAGTCTTCTCCCAGGACTCAAGGCCTCGAGCAGGCTGCAGCAGCCCCACGCGCCTGTTGAGTCCTCTTGGGATGACAGGGGCAGCTCTAGCTCCTCCTCTCCGCTTCTTCACCCTGTTCCCCCTCTAATTGCTCCTTCTCCTCCTCCCCGACCTCCTCTGCAGGACATGAACCGGCTGGGAGGGGCATCCAGGAGGGCACGGGTGGAAGGAGGGCAACTGGGAGGAGATGAGTGGACGCGCCATGGCTCCTTCGTCAACAAGCCCACCCGTGGCTGGCTGCACTCTGACGGTGTGGTCAGCACCGCCGGTGTTTCCTACACTGTACGGGTAAGTGACCGGCACACACTCACTAACCTCTGGCTGAAATATTTAATTACACATCTCTCTTTCCAGTTTTTACATATATATACTGCTTTCACATTTTTAGAAACTAATTATACTATTTTTTTTCTCTGTTTTGTTTGGATCTGTAAAATGGGACTGTGATGATGGAATGCTAACGTGTTGCTTGGCTCTTTTCTGGACAGTACATGGGCTGCGTGGAAGTGCTACAGTCAATGCGAGCCCTGGACTTCAACACTAGAACTCAGGTCACCAGGTGAGATGACACACTGCTCATCACTGGCTCGCCATTTCTCTCATTTCAACTCTTTGCTTAAATGGGTCAAATCTCACACACACACAGACACACAAACTCACCGCTCATATTTTTCTTTATCTACTCTGCTTGCTTTCTGTCCCACTTACACTCTTGCTGTCTTGTTTCTCTCTGCATTATTGCCTGACTGCATCATCTTGTGTGTGTGTGTGGTGTGTGTGTCTCTGTCTGTGTGTGTCTCTGTCTGTGTGTCTGTGTGTGTGGTTGTGTGACTGTGTGTGCAGCTCTCTCAGACCCTAAATTACAATGTTCTGGAATCCTGGTGGTTTCCCTCTTGTTTCCGTAGCGATGTTTGTCTCAGTGGTGTAGACGAGTATTGCTGCCAGGGATGATGAATTCATTCACCCGCTGCCAGATCTCATTTAATTCGCATAATTGTGAATCCGGAGAGGTGTGGGGGTTAATGACATGTCATTGCAACTTTCGCCTGTCTTTTAATGTTTCAGGGAGGCAATATCTGTGGTGTGTGAGGCGGTACCTGGAGCCAAAGGAGCCCAACGCAGGAGAAAGGTACACACAATGCACACTTACACACACATTCTTACAGGGCATTATTTATTTATACGGCTTAAGTGGGCGGCCATGGGAAGGGTTTTCTGGATAAGAGCTAGATTTAGCTTGATTGTCCACTCTGTGGTCAGCTGGCTATTCAGACACACTAACACACACACATACACACACACACACACACACACAGTTCTTGATTTAGGCTGATTGTACACTTCTGCGGTTAATGGGCTACTCGCAGGTAATTACCAATCACTCTCTTGTCTCTCTTTTTCCTCCCTCTGTTCACAAGGGAGGCTAGAGAGGTAGAATTGTTTCTCCTGTGGAGCCGGTGTCAGGCCAAGGAAGCAATTCAGACTGGTAGACACAGCCGCCAGTCTTCTGTAAAGACTTGGTGTGTCTGCGCGCTGTGTTCCTGTAAAACACACAAAAAAACTCCATCCAGACAGTCCATAAAACAGGTGGCTAAATCCAGTGGCCAGCTGCCATCCCAGGGTTCGACCAAGGACCGTCTGGCAGCGCTGCACAGCAGTCAAAAGGCAGTTATAGAATGCAAACTAGAATAGATTAAACCCGTCTCCTCCCTCGAGTTTGGCTGGACTAAGGTAGATGAGGCCGGGCATGTGCATGTTGTCCTGATGCTGCTGTTCTCACGCTGCACTCCAAACAGTCTGGAGCAGATGTGGATGTGAGCCATGAGAACAGGCGGGGTATCGGGCAGAGGATCGGGGATAAACAGGCTGGCACAATAGAGTTGGCCTGGTCTGCCTGATGCTCTTGGCACAGCCTGCTGTATGTGGACTCCTGTCTGCTCCCCATTGGTCACAGTCGGCCTTCAAGACAGGATCACTTTCACAATTGCAGCTGTTCTCCCACTCCCACACGCTCAGGCATTTCCACACATACACACACAGTTTTCACGTGTTCAGGCAGGCAGCACTCGCAGCAATAAACATACCCTGTAGGCTTCTGTTTGTGCAGGTTGTTTGTTAATTACCCATTGACCACATCCCTCTCCATTGCAGCCTTCCTCTCGCAGTATGACGTCCATCCTGGGAAAGAGTAACCTGCAGTTTGCTGGCATGACAATCAGCCTCACCATCTCGACCAGCAGCCTCAATCTGCAGGCCCCCGACTGCAAACAGGTTAGACTGAGAAGCAGCTTCCTCTCCACGAAGCAGCCGTCATGTTCTTTTTTTTAAAAACTCAGTAGGTTTTTGGTAGATTTGTCTCTGACAGCTTGAGACTTAACTATGACTCATAGCAGCACCTGATTGTTAGAGCTCTGCTGTAGCCAGTGCACTCAAAGCCTATTCATTTTATTGAGGTAGATTAAACCTGAGCATCTCTCAGCTTAAGGGATTTCTTGTGTTTTTTAAGACTTATTTTTATAGTCAACTTTAACGACAATTTAAATAAAGAAGACACTTTGTTTTAAAGCTTGTTTTATTGTCTTAACTATTATTGTTTATTACATCTCCTAACCTGAATTATTTGTCCAGAGTTAGAGTTGTTATTTTATTGTATTTCAGAGAATATCCACATATGATAATGCTGTGCACGGCTGTGTGCTCACTCATCTGCCAGAGAGCTAAGCTGGAGCAGGACGATTTACTATTTCCAGTTAACACAGGGGATGTTAACATTTCAGAGACAATGTTTTGGAATTATTTTTCCCCACTTCTTTCAGCCTTAAGAAGTTACTTAATAAACTGATGATAAAATATGCTTCAAATATTAATTTTAAAATCGAGCAATCATCTTTCTATATCAGAATCTAACCCAGTGTATTATATTTGTGATTCAAACAGACAGAGTGTATTATGGCCTTTTGCAAAATTGAGGTGATTCCCAGATCATTATAGAGCTTCTCCACTTTGCCTCATTGTTTTCTCATGCTGCAGAAATCCATCTCAACCAACATCTTTGTTCCTGCATCAACACAGAGTAGAGAAAGTTCCTCCTCCTTGACCTCTAATGAGTTAATATCTACTGAACTATGTATAGTTCTTTGCTGTATACAGTAGGGCAGGGCATACATTTGAACAAGTAGCACAGAGAAACCTGCCGTGCACATTTACCCATTCACAAATGCAGCCTCAGAGACAGACCACACGTCATGCAGAGAGCATTAGCTGATGTTATTGATCGCACATGTCGGCAGACTGTTAAAAAAAGTGTTCCATCTATTGTCCGTGCTTAGTTTTATCTCGGCTGCAGTTGATGGCGCTCAAAGGGAGAAAATGCACTTTTCTCAGTAATTAATCCATATTTGTCTCCCCCATCCACACACTCTCATCTTGCTCTCCACATATTCATGTCACCCATGTGCTCTCTCTCTCTCTCTCTCTCTCTCTCTCTCTCTCTCTCTCTCTCTCTCTCTCTCTCTCTCTCTCTCTCGCTCTCTCTCTCTCTCTCATCTCTCTCTCTCTCTCTCTCTCTCTCTCTCTCTCTCTCTCTCTCTCTCTCTCTCTCTCTCTCTCTCTTTCCACAGATAATCGCCAATCATCACATGCAGTCCATCTCCTTCGCCTCTGGAGGAGACCCAGTGAGTCACCCAAAGTCAGCTCAAACCTCACTCTGGACATTTTCTATCTGCATTTCCTTCCTTCTTCCTTCCTTCCTTCCTGTCCTCTGTCATTGTCTGTTCCTATGAATACCACTCACTCCATTGCTGCCTCTCTGGTTTGCAGTGCCTCTCTTCCAAACCCGATCTCCCTCGGTCCTGTTATCTCTCTTTCAGCTTGGTGTCTGCTCTTAACTTCTTGTTTGACTCAAAGGCTGCAGCTTTGCTCGATCTCTTTCTGCCACGTCTTCTTGTTCTCAACCTCTCTATTTGAAATCTGCCCTCACTTTTTCCACTGATCGATTTCCCCCCCCTTCCCCTCTTCCCCTTCCCATCTTCCCCTGTCTCCCTCAGGATACGGCTGAGTACGTAGCATATGTGGCCAAAGACCCAGTCAACCAGAGAGGTGAGCAGAAACGGCAAAATGACACCTTCCCTCGGGCAGCATCTGCCAATATCAATCTAACAATTCAGGAAATCTCTGTCTGGCTGTCTGAACTTGGCTTGTATATTGAGAGCCGCTCCATCCTATCAGCTTCACAGCTGACATATGTATTGTTTAGGACCTAAGGAGGTACAGTGTTGAATTTGCTGCCATTTTGAAACGCAACATGATCCATATTAATAAATGTCAGGCAACGACTGATTTTACAGTTCGGGTTGAGCTTCAACCAAATTTGAATGAATGGCTGAACTCTTTTTGGAGCAGTGGTGTCTCAGCTTCAGGTTTCTATAGAGCGAGTCCTACACCTGGTCTTTAAATGCCGTCGCTCTATTACTGCAGGTCACAACCACAGGCCAAGCAAACCCATTCCAACAGGAAGGCTTACAATGGGCACTGCACAAGTTTATATCTTTTTTAAGTTTATGGGCAACTGTTTTGACCATAATCCTCTGATGCGTGAGTTGCAAATCCCTGCATTCACTGTCACTGCATGGAGAAACAGGATTTGAGTTTTCACCACCAGCAAATACTGTGTGAATATAAACAATCAAAATTTAAATGAATCCTGTTAAATAAATCAAATGGCTCCATTCATTATTTAGTTTGGAGTTTGACACGCTGCCAACTGCAGACAATACTGACCCAGAATGCAAAATCAGCATGAAAAGAAACACTGTTTTGGGCTTCATTTATTTTTATGTGCTAAATATATGAACATGTGGCTTGATTTTCAAGATATATTGGTGAATAGAACAACACTCACAGAGCTGAGGAGCAACTGAAAATAAACAGTGACATTCTTCAAGAGTAGTTTATGTATCGTTAAGGTTCCTGCAATATTCAGCACCAATTTAAATATTATTTATGTAAATCCCGACATTTGAGGGGAAACTACACTTAATGAAATGTACTCTCCCTTTAGAAGAAGTCCGCAGACACAATTTTACCTGCTTTGATTTCATCAGTCATTGGTGTGTCCTCTCTTTCAGCCTGCCACATCCTGGAGTGCTCAGAGGGTTTAGCCCAGGAAGTTATCAGCACCATCGGGCAGGCCTTCGAACTGCGTTTCAAGCAGTACCTAAAGAACCCACCCAAACTGGTCACACCTCACGACAGGTAAACGTCGAGATGCTTTCTCACGTGATCCGAAAAGTGTGTGTGTTTTTTTAGTTTGTTAGTCACATGTTTCTTAATCTGGCTGTATCACCCCTTTCTCTACCAGAATGGCTCCATTTGACGGCTCTGCGTGGGAGGAAGAAGATGATGACGCTGCTCCGCCTGCTGATGTCCCTTACTATAATAATTTCCCTGGTAAACAGCCTCCCCCTGGTGGGCTGGTTGACATGAGGACCCGCCCAGGGGCAACACTGGTGAGACGATAACACACTCTACACATGCTTCAGCACATCCAAACACTGACACAACTGCAGCTAAGCGATGATACACAGTGTATAGAAAGGAATGCTCAGGGTTGAGCCGAGAAGAATAAATCAAATCTGTGACCCTGCTCTGTTTGATATAAACACATTATTATTGACCTCTAAAACCCTCTCAGCGGGTTGAGTGTGTCCACATTGTGCAGTGACTCATTTGTTTGTGTGCCTCTTGTGTTTGCAGCCTTATGGACAGCCGGGACAGAACGACATTCACAAGCAGCCTCTGCCGCCTCTACCAGGTGAGATCTGTCTCTGCCTGTCTGTCTGCCTCTCTCTCTCTCTTGTCTCTGTGATTCACTGTGAGGCTGAGAGGAAATGACTCAGGGTATATTTCAGGCAGACTGATGAGAGACTATGACACACCTATTTCCCCCCCCAACTCTTTTTAAGATAAAGATTTATTCTCCTCAGGGTAGAATGCTGCTTAATCATAATGAGTTTTACTGGAATTTGTCTGTAGGTGTACTTGAGGTCAGTACCACAATTAAATACTTTGAGCATTTTTTGGCTCTTTAATGTTTAAACCCATTACTGTTGCTATCGTCTCGTCTTGTCTTTAATGTGAACAGCTGAATGGACACAAGGGAAATTCCAAGGTTACTGATGTCTTTCTCTTTTTCTTTTTTTTAAGTGGGTGCCAAAGAAGGAGGGAGGGAGCTGTTCGATGACCCCTCATACGTCAATGTGGATAAACCCCGCCCCCCAGTTGCAGCGAATGGAAACGCTCACCGAGATGCTTTTGACATGAGTAAGTGTCTAACTCTGTATTTCTGTGTTTTTATATTACTCACTGTGATTTATCATCTAGGTTTCAGGAATCCAGGTGACTAACTTACTTTTTTACATGTATTTCTTGTAACTGACAAGAGATGTGTTTTGTAACCTAAATTTATCAAAATTGCTGGTAGAGGAAATGTGTAATAATTTCACCATTTAGCAAGCTTAAGGGTCAATCATTGACAAAGGAGCTGAGCAGAGCAGTGTGTCATTTACATTCCATAAACTAGCGGAGCTGCACGCTGAAGGCGGCCATGAGGAGAGATAAGAGAATTAGAGTGCCTTTGTCCATTACAGGGGCGCATTTTATGTAACATGATTGGCTGAATGGTTAAAGCTTTTCATGTTAATGGCACAGTCTGCTATAATTGTATAGCACACATCTGTCAGAGGCCAAGTAGTTCAATAATTTGTATGCCTCCGCTTCAGCACACAGCCACGACCATTTGTCCATATGCATGCCCCTATTTATAGCACAATTTAAAGCACATGTCTAATGGGATAAAGTGATGAGGTCAAAGTTTAATTTCATTGTGACATCTTAATGTCCTGCAAAAACACTTTTCTGGACATTATTAAAGGCAATAACTCAGGAACAAAAGGTGATAGGGAATATGTTTCGTTCAACTTTACTGGTTGGATTTAAAATTCTGCTTAAATTCAACATGTTTTGAATAGAAACAGACAATAGTAAAGGACAAAAGAAAAAAACATTACAATGTTTCATAAAAAAAACACAACATTTTACATTTATCCATGTTTGTCTCTAAAGAGCCATTTGATGATGCCCTGGGGGTTTCCGGGCACGGTGGACCGAGCTCAGGGACAACAGCGCCCCCTCTGGTGCAGCAGTTGCAGTGCGAGGCCTGGTTCCACGGAAGCTTGAGTCGCAGGGAAGCGGAGAGGCTGCTGACCCGAGATGGCGACTTTCTCGTGCGGGAGTCCGGGACCACGCCCGGACAGTACGTCCTCACAGGGCAGCAGGGGGGTCAGCCCAAACACCTGCTACTAGTCGACCCAGAAGGAGTGGTGAGTCAGGGTGGGGGGGGGGAGAAGAGCAAACAAGCAAGGGACAATTAAAAGTGGAGTTTTCGTAGCAAATGGTTGTATAAGTGTGTATGCAGTTTACCAACATTTAATTTTGTCTTTCAGGTTCGTACTAAAGATCATCGGTTTGAAAGTGTGAGTCACCTGATCAGCTACCACATGGACAACAGACTCCCCATCGTATCAGCTGGCAGCGAAGTGTGTCTGCAACAGCCCGTCGAGCGCAGGGCCTGACGCTGCAACGACCAATGAAACACACCACCAAATACACACCCACTCCTTCTGCAATTCAGCATACAATCAAAACATCCACATGCTAATAACACAAGCAGCGACACTGCATTTAACACACTCAACCATACACAGGAGCACACATTGCAAAGAAAACCAAAAAAGTCCAAAAAAAATCACCATTATCTCTGCAAAAAACACTTACTTGCTGCTGTTGCCACATGTTCCTATCCTCTTTGAAAGCCAAACTGTGATCCGCAGTCCTTCCTCGACCCCCGTCAGGCGCATCGCTCCACAGCGGAGAAGCACTGCTGCAATTTCTCATCAGCCTACTGTGAACCAGGGAGAAGCCCTATGCTTATTTCAGAAAGGGGCCGTAAACCAATGCAATTTTTTTGTATTTAAAAAAAAGAAAATCACATTGTTCAAATATTAAAAAAACAAAACAAAACACTTTACTAATACGTGGAAATTGTGTATAAAGAAATGATGGAACTGAAGAGTGAAGAGACAATGTGACATGGAATAAGCTTGTGTACTTTCCATCTGGAGGAAATGATCTCCCTCCTCAGACTGTCGCTGGAGCGTGTTTGGCAGAACCCAAACTGGATGGCAACAGTTCTTTGTCATTGACAATGAACCAGGCTTGAACATAAACACTCCCTTCAGGTGTCACGTGAGCTATTTGGCTGCAAACCTGACTTTGACGTAACTCTGCCTGATGAATATGCATAAACCAGTCGGCTTCCGATTCAATCAGGAGGGCCACCCTACACACAACCACTCTCCCGTCCGAGACTTTTGAACTTTGAGGTGGAGCTGATGAGGAAAAGCCTGTATGCAAAACTGGGACTGCTATGCCAATGACCATCATATACCTGTTTATTTCAGGTGTTTTGTTCTATCTTGAGACTCATTACTAATCGGACATTGGGGGTTTAAGAGGATCGTAACAGCTGTACTGCCCTAATCCCTCTGTAAAAACACGTACACCTTTACGCCACGCGGTCTGCACCACCTGTCACGCCAAAGAACATGAACTTGATCGCTAACAGCAGAAGAGGAAGCCATTCGAATTATCAACTGTTATTTGCTTGTGTAATAATTACAGCTTTGGGAGCTAATTAGATGGACGGAATTGCACATTAAATGGACCTGTGTTGGACGGATGAAGAATCGAGTGCTCGTGCCTGAATACATCGTGAGAAGGACTTTGCAGTCACCTACAAACACAATAACAACCGCGTGTAGAGAAGCATGGACCAGATCACTCTGTGCCACTGCTTCTAGTTGACATCTAAGTATGTGTTTGCATTGACAATCTATGGGTTGTATCTTCACAGAGTAAACTGAAAGCAATGGAGGTGAACCCTTTAAGCGGCGGCCAATAAGAAATATTGAGCAGTCTAAGCAAAGAATTTCCACCTGCAAAAAATGATGCAAAGTATGTGATAGTAAGTGGTTAGGTAAAAATGTTTGTGTATTGTGATGTTGCTTTACTTTTTAAATCACTTGAGGGAATCGTTTTGTAAAAGCTTGTATCAAATGAAGAGGTTCTGGGGTAACAGGAAATAAGGACATGCATGTTTTCGGAGCGTTGCTAATGATGAAATGTTGAGCTCAACACTCCTCCTAGCTGTGTTGTTTAAAAACAAAAACAAACAAAAAATGGAGGATCCGAAGGGGAGACGTTCTCTACTCCTCCTCCTCCTCCCTCAACTCATGACGTTGTTTTTTTATATCTTTTTATATCGTGCCTTGTTTCTTCGATGCAGTCACGTCACTTCAATGCAGTCACCTTATGTACTTAATTCAAATGTAGTCGCCTACAGGAGAATCTCACACAAGCCTCTCCGTTAAAGCAAAGACGCAAAAATGACACTCCAGTAAACACACACAATCCGATCCAGTGATGGCAATCTCCTCTGCTGCATTCAGCAGATATGTATAGTCACAGATACCTGATGTCACTGTAGTGGGGATACTTCCTGACCGCCTGTAAATAACATCAGCTTTTAACTGGTCAGCTTGGTAGTTGTTTCCATTGTTGTATATTTGAAGACCTATTTGATAATTACCGCCAGACACCACAGCACCGCGGCAGCTCTCTTAGCCAATCGAACGCGTCAAAGAGATTGTGTCCAAACTCCTGCAATACGAGAAGGGATCTTTTCAACTTAAACCCGAATTTTTAACTGGTCCTCAAACCCAGAAGTGGTCTCACATGTAATCTTACCATGCACACGCATACCAGAGTGACGGCTGAGTCGGTCAGACACACACTTCTACCTGTTGTGGTGTTTGTAGGTCAGAGAGGAAGCCAGAGCTTTAGGTTCTGTGTGTGTGTCTGTGTGTGTGTGAGACCGACCCACCTGACCCTCTGCATTATTAGACGCCAGGTCCTGTGTTAACATTGTTCATCACAGTTGCCTTTGTTGCATGAAAATCGTGTCAAATGTTGTTGGTGATAGTGATAGTGTTGTTGATGCTGTTGTACTTTCATTTTTTTATTTTGTTTTGAAAGCCAAAGGTTACTTTCAGATTGCGTGCACAGATATTGATTTTGACTTTATATATATTTCTGTTTTAATACTTTTTGTTTTTGTTTTTAGGGAAACATGTCTGTTTACACCTGTATCTGAAAATATAGATTGCATATATAAATACATATATCATTCATCTCTCTTTGCGAGTCTGGCTTTTGGTATAATTCCATCACCTGGGTATTTATTTCCTTGTTGGCCAAAGTGTTCACATTCCTTTAACCTTTTACATGTCTAGTTGGACACAAGGATGAACTGATTCGATTTTGCTGGTTAAAGGTCAAGGTAACAGTGACCTCATGTACTTGTTAATGTGATACTGTATATAAGGAACACAACAAGTAGGGGATTTCATTTCTCCTGATTCAAACATTATCTTACAAGTGCCACAAGAGTATCCTTTCAAATTTCTTCACATTTTTACCAGTTATCATTTGGACTCAAAGATGAACTGACACAGTGGTAAAAGATTCCTGTGACCTCATGTGAGTCTAGAAAAAATTTACGTAAACTGGAACCGCAATGGTCAGTGGAGGCGTACAACTGTAGGGTGTTCATTTTAGTGATATAATTGTATATTTGACCGGAGTATTTATAACCAATGTTTAAAAGGATTTTTAGATTCCTTAAATTTTTCCATCAATTAAAAAACTTGGATGGAAAATTCACTAGCACAGCACACAATGCTAGAAGTTATAGTATGATCCTCTGTCACATTCTGTCCTGGAACAAAAGAGTGGGATGTAGTACTGGGGTGTGACTGGAGCTGCTGGAACCCTCCTGTTTGTTGACAGATGAAGCTGCAACAGAAGGGGGCTGATTCAGGGATTGTTAGAGCTCGGAGAGTCTGTGGGGTGGTGGTGGGGGTGCACTTTACAAAAGAGTGTGGGGAGTGCACAGAAAAAGGTAAACAAGGCCTTCAATCAATCAGCGGATGTTTGAAAGCAGAGGAGCGTCTAGAAACAGCAGGATGAGAGTGGAGGCTGCCTGCAGTTCATATAGGAGGTTATAAGTAGAGGAGCTGACCTTAGCTGTCGCACGAACCTGGTCCAGTCCCATCTGTCAGACCTCTCCTGTTTTCTACTCATCAACCGCCCTCCTTCTTGCCTCCTGCCTTATCGCTCCCCTTTCCTCTGCGGAGCCATGCATCCACAGCGTCCTCTTCCGCAAGCCATGCCCTCCTCCTCCCTGGGACAGCAGCTGCGGGACATGGCCATGGGTCTGGGAAGGGGCAAGAACTTCCTGGGAGGAAACTTTGCCTTCAGTTTCATCCAGTCGGTGAAGGAGTGCCTCTATTTCCTTCTCTGCTGCTGGTGCATCAAAGAGATCCTGGACTGACCGACTGCGAGGGATTAGATCAAGTGGTGCATGATACATTGCTTTTTCCCTGTGTCTCTGTTGGCTCCTGTCAATTTCAACCATCTTTAATTTCATCAAAAATGGAGTGTCTGATCAGCAAAGCATTGGCAAGTATGAATTTTTTATCATATGAAGATGGTGTAGTAAAACTATATATACCGGTGGTTAATAATCAAAACCGGCCTGTACAACCCATAATCAATGAAATGATGAAACATATTGATTGCTATCAAACATGATACAGTGATTGGTTTTCTCAATTCAATTTAATTTGAGGCACGAAACAAAGAACAACTTTTCCAGCCCAATCTTTTTGTATCTACTTTTACTGCTAGCTAGTTGGTATAATCTTGTAAGTTTATAGATACTGGTTATATATATGGTTATATATAGCAGGCAATGGTTTATTGGTAAGAAATAATCATTTATAACTTTTTGATGATGCCTTCAGTCTTCCTTATAATGTTCTACCCAAAGTTACGCCCTTGAATATAAATGACTTGATCACCTACCTAAAAAAAGATGCTCTCAGTTTTATGGATGAATAGTTTGACTAAATCATAAAAATGGTCCAATGCGCTTACGCACAGATCTATTTTGTTATTTCTGTTTTTCAGGGTCTATAAAAGATGCTCCTGTTGGGTTTTCAGGAAACACACTTGCACGTTTTCAGATGTTCACTGTGGGGTGGGTTATAGATTTCTGGAAGTTCCCTGAATGATCTTAGATCTGGACGCCCTGCTGACACCACTGAAGTTCACTGTACAAGACAAACTGCTGTGGACGTGAATAAAGGAACGAATAAAATAGAAAAAATATATATTGTCTGCAATTTTGTTCATTTTGTTCTGAATAATTTAAATTTAAATAACAGTTTAGGTGCAATCATTTTACTGAGACTCTATGACTTTATGTGTTTAATTTGAAAAAGTTTGCAAAGCTGGATTTCTTCATAGTGTTAAAATGAATGATTTATGTGTTTAAAACAACAGTGGATGGATTTTACAAGCTGTTAACCCTGTGAAAAGCGGATCTGTGTATCTGTTTGAACCTGGACACGTGCGGAGCAGCAGTCTCTCTCTAAGTGTCTCCTAGAAAACTAACTGACCTGAAGTTATCACCTGCATGTGTCAATCAACCTGGAAGCCTTCCCCGGTGACGCCGCGTCGCGATTGGACGAGCCGCCGTGCAGGGGGCGGGACCGGAGCGAGCGCCGCCTGCGATTGGACGAGCCGGCGAGTGTCCGGGAGGAAAGTTCCCCAAGTTGGATGAGAAGAGGCAGAGAAGCGTGTTTGAGTTTCTGCGTCAGACCGAAGGAAGCGACGCTCCACGGTGAGAACCCCTCTTCGTTCTAACGCTATTTACCTCCAACAGGAAGTGCTCACGCGTGTCGTGGTGTTATTATCTTTCTTTCCGTTGCACAGTTTCACCAACTTTCTGATTTCCTGGTGGCTCGACTGACTTGTAACGCGTGGGGAAAGTTTTGTATTTAATGGAGAATATCAACAATTCTTTAATTTTACTCGACAGTTGATTACCTCATTAGCTGCGGCCTCCACATTCGAGTTAAAGACGCCATTTGTCTGACTTTAATGTAAGACGTGGTGTTTTTCTTTCTCCGTGACATTTCCTGTCCCAGTTTGATAACCTGTTTGTTTTATGGGTGATGCTGTGTGCGTTTGTGTGTCTGTCTGTGTGTTCGTGTGTGTGTGTGTGAGAGAGAGCTGCAGTGAACATGGTGCCTCCTCCTCTGCTCTGCCTTATTCTCTTGACCTTTTTTGGTGTTTTTATCCCCTACTCACTCCAAGACGATAAGAGACCTGCAGCTATTTCCGACTGCTTTTTTTGCATGAAAAAACTGTTTAGACAAGTAAAAAAATTTAAATTGACTAAAGGAAAATAACACATTTTTAGCTGAATCATTGTGTTAATATTCCACATGGTTGTTTGATCAGTGCCCTGAAGCCACACCCACTCATAAAGATCAGATAGTAGAGAATAAAGAGGCAGTGACACTTATTTCCCTCTGTCGAAAGCTGCCATCTCTTTTTAAAGCTGTCCTTAGATCACATTGCTGCCCCTGTTGTGTCTTCCATTGCCATCTCCTGCTCGCTCTCCCTCTTAATGTCTCAGCTCAATCTCTCTCCAGCTATATTTAGCTGGTATCTATTTAAACCTATATGCTCCACAATGCTCCCTGGGCCTCGGGCTGGATTCAGTAGTCCTCTCTCGGGAGCCACTTGATTAGGAGACCTAAATTGCAGAGCGAGGAGAGAATTGAATCTGGGGAGTGATGTGTGTCGTTATCCACCACGACTTCGGCTGAGGTGGTTTCGTTCTTTCTTGCGTTCACAGGAGAAAGACAGACTACACGTAGTTAATATATCTTGTTATGTTATCCTCTGCCGTTGTTTAAATACACAGAGAAAAATGGTATTTTGTGATTAATGGTTTCTCTTGCCCATTCTTCCGCCTGTATCTCCAGTATGGTGCCGGCCTTAGTTACCCTTGTCTGCACTGAAACATTTCCCAGCTAGTCAAAAGGCACACAACACAGGCAAACTACTAATGAAGAAACTGAATGCTTCAAGCGGACTGGGACTTCCTGCACACTCAAACACACACTCATGTACATACACAGAGCAATCTGTTAACACCGTGTTCCATTAGTCCTTTATTTCCAGAATGGGTGAGGCCTGGCAGCAAAGCACATATTCAAATCCTGTACATGTGTAAACAAAGGACGTTCATGTCTTAAAGCTGCAGGACTGACACTGGGACAATTCTCTGAACAATCTGCTCACTGGAGGTTGTTTTACTTTGTCATCAGCATTGAGCTAAGGGCTATGAAGGCAGTTAATCATATAATCAGTTGTGGTCCTTCTTCTTCTGTTGCAGGAGACAGGAAAAGCCTCCAGGGGGTCATGTCTGGCAGCAACAGTGCGAACAGCAGCTGGACCGTCCTCACTCCTGAGGTATCACCACACTGTAAAGAGCGTAGGAATACAGAGTCGTTGTGCATGAACTCAATGACAGCTCATTATTTAACACCTTGTCCCAAATGATTTATTTTGGGTCACCTAAATGTGAACTAGGTTTCTATGATAAGACTCTGCCTCTCCTTCCTTTTTTAAAAGAAAAAAGTATGGTTTGTCTGTTTTTCTTCTAGGAGACTGTCGCTGAAACCCTGAAGCCTCTGGCAGAGGAAACACAGAATCATGAAGAAAGTCTTACATCTGCAGCAGGTGCTCTTCAAAGTAAATCCGAGGTTCACTGAGGGGTTACTAAGGGTGTCTTCCATACTAACGTATTATACAATTTAGGTTTTATTCATTTTCTTACTTGCCTTAACTCTTTACATTCTCAAAATTTTACATAAAACCTAGTAAAATGAAACTGAAGTGAAAAAGAATGCGGTTCATCAGCTCTGCTCATCACTCTGCATGTACATGCTGTTGTCTGAAGTCAGAATTGCTCCATTGCAAATGTTTCTTTAAATGTTTCCCTACTTTCCTCCTGTGTCTGCGTGTCATGAGTTAGAATCTGGAGCAAATCAGGCTGCAAGGAGTGAAGCAGCCACAGGGGGCTCGCCTGTGGAGGAACACCTGGTAAGACAAGAATACACATCATTTTTTTTATCAGGTATTTTTTTCTTTTTATTATGCCAGAGTTGTGTCCTTGAGTCAGAAGAAATTGCTTCTGTAGAGTCACAGGAAAAGTCGTTGAATTAGATGTTAAAGAAGTTCTCGGAAACCTGTATGAGCAGTTAGCGATTAGTCTGCATGGTACCCAGCTATTGGTACAGGTCATAGTTATTTACCACTTCAACTCTTTGGCAGACCTCCCTTCATGCAGATGGACAACACTGCGATTGTTCATCTCGTTTTCAATAACACAAAAAAGGCACATTTCACGGTTCTGGTCATTGACCTCCTCTTGTCGCCAGGTTCAAACTAAGTCTATAGAGTTGTATCAATCTTTTTCCTTTTCATAACCGTATTTCCCAAAATGTTCAACATTTGTTTTTGAATCTGTTGCTTTCCTAAAGTTAAAACCCAAAATGCTTAAATATCAGGTGCCCTAACCTCTGAGTGGCAGTGTTATGAATTAAGGAATTTAATGACCTAACAGGTGTCAGGAGAAAGAACAGTGGAGCTAATTGGAGACACAAGCACAGAGATACACACCTCCGTCCTGCCTGCCCTCAGCGATGCCGTTCTTCCAGCTTCATTGGAAGACTCTGGCAGCTCTGTTCCAGGCAGCGATGCCCTCGACCACACTCAGGGGCCACCCGAGGGCACGGCACCATCCAGCCCTGACCCTGATTCTTTCTGTGACTCCTACACCCACATAACCCCCTCCCCTGATGAGCCCCCAGCCTCACTGCTGACAACAGAGACTCTGGGAGGGGGCGAGTTTACACAAGAACAAGAAGAAGAGAGGCAAGCAGAGGAAGGAACGGTGCACCACATCAATGGTGAAGAGATACAACAGGAAGATGAGTCAGACCTGTCTCCAAGAACGAGTGACTTAGGGAAACAGGCAGGTATGAACAGCAACTCAGAAGCTATTATAACATTATTATTTGAATGACCTCATCAAGTTTATTTTTATTGTGTGTATATTGTTATATGGGAAAGCTTATCACCTGGTATGCCTGTATCCTTTCCTCTCTTCTTTGGAGACTGAGCCATATGTACTTATTTATGTTTGAAGTGTCCTTGGTGGACCAGCTGGTTATGGACTTGTTCAGTATCTGGGCCAAGAGGTTGTCTGGAGAGGCTGTGGTCGGTATGAGGAAGGGAGCATGATGTGACAGAGTAACTCTGCATGTACTCAGCAGCGAGGCTGCATGACACCCTGTATCAGTAAATTGGCTTCAGAGGGACCGGGACCTCCTAAAAGTTTTTTTGCAGTGTGGTGCTTTTGGTCTGTAGCTCTTTTCTACAGCATTAAAATTCTTCCTTTGCTCTGCTGTGCATTATTTCACTTGCTCTTTGTCTACCAACTCGAGTTTAGTGTCAATGAGTTCTTTGCAGTGTTTTTTATAGTCGCAGTGCTCTTTAATAGCAGTGTGGGATGCAAATAATTTGGAAAGCTAAAACACTGTTTCGAGGTGCCAGGAATTTCACAATGTGGCATTTGAAGCACTTGCTTATGCAGCTAAATGGAAACTAAGGAATGGCATTTGGGCAAATTAACTTGTCTGTTCCTAACACACAGCAGAGCTACAAAAGAAACCAGTCTTGCGTCCCATGAGATCTCATACTGCAGAATCAGACCAGTTACAGCACCATACCTGCTTTAATCTATCTATTGTCAACTTCGTTCGAGCAAGCGCAAAGTTGTACCCTTTAATGTGCAGCAGTTTTGCTTTAAAATAATCAATACATCAGTGGATGTCTACAAAGTAAATGATCTGCTGGTTTCACATTTACTTTGTAAATTGTCAGCGTTTACTTGTAGTGTAAAATCAGCTTTTTTTTATTCAGATTTTTCCATTTCTGCTCCAGACTCCCCCGTGGATTCCGAGGTGGGCGTTGAGAGGAAGGAAGAGGAGGCAGAGCCAGAGGTGAGGAGGAGGCGGACGTCTCTCTTAGCAGCTCTGGACCGAATCGGTACGACGGAGGAGGAAGAGGAAAGAGAGGAAGAGTTCCAGGTGCCGCAGCGAGACGAGGACAGTGGATTCTCTGTGAACAAGTGCATGCTTGGTGCCGTCATCCTGTTAGGCCTCGGCACCATCTTTTTCTCCGGTACGCATCGCAATTTTGACCCGTTGCTAAGGAAAGCATCCAGTCCTTTTTCAGAAATGTCATTTTAGATTCAAGATGTTAGAGGAAAGTGGGGACTGGAATTTGAATAGATAACAGTCATGTTGCAATTGAGGTGTATTGTATCTGCAGGTTTCTTCATGGACTTGGATAGGGGTAGGTTGTTTGGTTTGTGTATGCATGAGGGAATAAATGAGTGCTTTCTTGCCAAGCATGTGTTTTGTATGTGTGGATGTGCATGCAGGTAAAACAGTTTTGCATCTCACACCCATATTTGAAGCACTGCATGATTTTAATGATCTGAACAAGAGGGAAAAACATATTTTGCACTTGAGGCATATTTGCTGTTGAGAATGAAAACCTTGCACAACATCACCACAGTGTAAACCATTAGCTTAAGCTTGACCTTCATGTCTTTCCAAATAAATGTTTAGGTTTATCCATGGCAAGAAAACATTTGAAGTACATACAAGATGAGGTAAACATTGAAAGAGAAAAAGAGCTAAATTGAAGATATAAGGTTTTCAACCATCAATGAACATATTGTCCTGAACCTTTAATTTTCAATGTGAGGAAATGATGCAGTATTAATGTATATGGCTTCCCTCAAATGACGAACACCCATCTCATTATCTTGATTGCAAAATTTTTCAATAATAAGCAAAGAAGCATGTGCTTGTGCTCTGTCACTGTATTTTTGCATATTGAAATAAAGCTTTGCATAATGGTTTCCAGAGAGTGACTATGGGACAAGGGAGCTGAAAGATTCAGAAGCTCTAGGAAAACAGGTCAGTGTGACGTCAACTTTTCACTTTTTTCTTTCTGCCTTTGTTCTTCCTTGTCTAACTTTGATACATTATACATGCCATGTTGTAGACCAAAAGCACCATTGCAAGAATTTTTTGTAAGATATGCTCAGTAGGAGTCCACCCACAACGCTGGCAGTATTATGGCTGTTTTCTACCTCCTGTGCCTCTCTAAATTTGTTTTGAACATTTCATCAACATGTACTGTTTTCTCACTTCTCGATTAATCCGTTAGCCTGTAATGATGTTGAAGTCCTCTAAAGCCCTGACACTGTTGTACTGTGTGTGCAATTTGTGGACAGGAGTGGCTTAATCCAGAGGTTCCTCCAGAGGTTCCTCCACCTCCAGTAGATGCTGACAGTACAGAGCTACTAAATAAGTTGGCTGAAGAGAACCCACAGATTTCTTTGCTACAAGCCCAATTTCAGGTGTGACACCTTTCTTTCACTTAGTTTCTCCCCTGTGTGTTTGTGATACATGCAGATACAGTATATACATCATTATATGTCAGTGCATATAAACATGTCTCTGAGTCACAGTCTCACAGGATTGTTTTTTTCCTTAAACAGGCAGAGCAAGAAGAGCTAAAAGTGGCCACGGGACAGGCAGCAGAGGGAGCAGCGGAGCGTCTGCAGTGGGAGGAGGTGGAGAAGGAACACAGTAGGTTGAAGACAGTGATCGCATCTCTCCCTCTTCTTCAGAAAGAGAATGAGAGGATGAAGAGAGAGCTGGAGTCTGTCCTGGCCCTACAGAAAGAACTAGAAACACTGAGATCGACTGGGACTGAATTAAAACGCTCCCCAGGTACAAAGGGATGGAGGCAGGGAGGGGGACGAGGTGCAGGGTAGATGTAGAAGATGATAGTTAGTAGAAGGTTAGGGGAAATCGGGCGACTTTCATTCTTTTATTATCCTGTTTTCTCACTTGACTGTTCACTGTTCACCTCTGAAGCTGTAACCCCCCTTGTGTTTCCCTCAGAAGCCTCTGAAGCCGCTCAAGCACCTGTTCAGTCCACTACATCGCCCTCAAGTGGTCAGCCCGAGGACAGCAGGCAGGAAACAACTAAAGAGAGAGAGGACAGGAAACCATTGAAGGACCAGAAAGAGAAGAAGATGGATTGGAAGAAGGAGAAATATGACACTGGTGAGAAGAAGGAGTGGAAAGGGAGAGAGAAATTTGAATTGAAGGAAGGAGAGAAAAAAGAGCGCAAAGATGGAGGTAAAACGGAATGGAAAAAGGGAAAACACGAGCAGGGAAAGTCTGACAAGGTGAAAGATAAGGAAGGTAAACAGGCGAGGCACAGCGATGTAACAAAGCAATACGAGGAGAAGAATAAGAAGAAAGAAAAGATAGGCCGAGGTGATGAAAGAAAGACATGGAAGGTTAGCGAAGGGAATAAGGAATGGATAGAGAAGAGTGAGAAAAAAGATCGGAGGGAAGTGAAAGACTGGAAAAAGGCGAAGCATGAGAAAGTGAATGAGGGTCAGCAAGAGAAGAAGGATCGGAAGAGGGGAAAGGACCAGGGAGAGAAGCACAAGGGGAGGGATGAATGGAATGGAGAGAAGGAGTGGAAGAAAGTGAAAGATGGCTTCAAGGAAAGTGGCAAAGACAAATGGGAGAAGAAGGATTGGAAAGAGAAAAGTGAGGAGTGGAAGAAAGATGGTGAGTGGAGGGCTAAACATGGCAAAGAAGGGAAAAGAAAAGATGAAAGGAAACAGTGGGAAGAAAGTGAAAATCATAGCAGAAATCATGGTAAGGACAGGAAAATGAAGGATGAAAAGAAACAGTGGAAAGAGAATGAGTGGAAGGGTAAAGATGATAAGGAATGGAAGAAGAAGAAGGAGGAGAAGAAGCAGCAGGAAAAGGAGGAAGGCTGGAAGAGAGGGCAGAAAGAGAAAGATCACAATTATGACGGGAAGAAAGTCAAATCGAGCTCTCACAAAAACGAAGATGAACACCATCATGACGAGCATGTGGGGGGAGAGAGGAAGACCGCTCACACACACCGCAGCCCCCCCCTCGAACAACCTGAGTACTGGGTCCAGCAGAGAGACCGGCTCCAGCACAAAACCAAACCACCACAGAACTGCAACTCACTGGAGACCTGTGCTCAGAGTGAGGGGCTGCTTCCGGTCCCCCTCCCCGAGTTTGAAGCCATCCTCCAAACCTACCTAGCCAAGGCGGAGGAGGCGGGAGTGGATGCTTCCAAAATAGAGGAGCTCAGAAAGCTGGCTCCGGAGTTCTTCAAGGATGGAGTCTTTGCTCACGACCAGATGAGCTTTCAAGAATTTGTGGAGGACGTGGGGGATATTCTGGAAGATATGGTGGAAGGGGATGAGAACGGGTATGAGACGGACAGCGAAATCGAGGATGAAATGGAGGAGTTCGAAAGAGAAGTGATAAAAAAGTTTTCAGTGCCGAAAGCTGCAGAGAAAGTGGAGGGAATCCAAGGGGAGAAACGGAAGGAGAACGGACGAGGACGTGGCTGAAATGAGGTGGGGGGTGGGGGAATTGATGGATCTGTCAAAAGCAGCAAAGAGGAGCAGTGACAAATGAGGTTATTCAAAGGGAACATTTGTTTTTGGACCACAGAAACTTATAAAAGATGCATTAATCATCCTGTCCTTTTTTTTCAGAGGATCCTATATTACCACCTCTTCGTGTTGTTTCGGTGGCGTTTCAACTTACAGTTTTATTTCACTGTTTTGGGGAAAGCTTTTTATTTCACCTGCACACAGCAGAAGAGAAACGGCTCACTTATAGATCATAAGATTTGTTTGGGACGGAAGTAAGAGAGAGTTGAAGAGGCTGAAACCCCACATCTAGCTCCTTAGTTTTATCACTGACTGACCACCAATGTTATTTTCCTCCTTCTCTGAATCCTGCTAGATTGAGCTGCTTTGACTCTCATCTCGGTAATAACCTCTTTAGTCTTAGTCACACATTATACCTCTTCCTCTGCAAACAGCTCCGTGCACTGTTCATGTCTTCACTTATCAGTTCCTACAGTACGTCATCTTTATGTTGTCATTTCTTAAGCCCCTCTCCTTACAGATTTAAAGAATGAAGTTTAGTTATATAGAGTGGAGTGAGTGTGAACTGCTGAAACGGTTTGATGATTATTTTTTTGTGAAATTAGAGAGAATCTGCTTTGGCTTTGAATGTTTTGTACATATTGCTTTAAACGTCTTAAAACTATGAAGATAGATAGTTAACTTATTTTATAGAAGAAGGCATGATATAGGTGAAATAAAACAATTGTCAGGCACTTAAAATATTGACATGTTGAGCATCTATGTTTCTTTTCAGGTACGGAACTTGTGTTGTGCACTAAAATGTTCTTAATAATTGTTTTATTTTGAATGTTACATTTGTTCTTGATTAGGTTGTCAAGGCTCTTAAATCATGGGAAATAGATTTCTAAAAAAACAACTAACTTATGAAGTGTTGTTGATTCAAGGCCCCACAGCCGCACAGAGATTATTAACTATGCAGAACCACAGATTGTTTCGGCTTTTTGGGAACATGACTTTGTATGTTTTGAATGTCCATATTTGCCCATATTATTGTTATAAGAGCAGAATAATAAATTTGGTGCATACATTTGATGAAAAGAAAATGTTCTTCTTTGTACTATGAAAGTTTTACCTGCAAGCATCTACCTATGTATTAAATGTTGATCACAGGTATTAAATATACTTGAATATGGTCGAGTTGTGATAATTCTGCGATGTTGGAAAAAAGGTGAGACTTTTTATTTAATTTAACATCAACAATAACTATGATATTAACTGGTGAAAGTCCATAATAGGTGGTTGCTTGATTGTTTGGAGTAGTCTCCGTCTGACACACGGATGTCTTTGTGTCTTTTGCATCTCGATACACCGAGCAACAAGTTGGCTGATGTCAGCAGAAGAGAGGAAAGACACAGGGAGACGGGAAGGTTTTAGTTTAAGACGAATGACCTGTTTACAAGATTTGACATTTAGAATTTTTTTCAAATACTGATATCCATTCTTTATTTTAATATTTTAAAACTGCTGTACCTTTCTGTCCATATCCTGCTTCCTCTGTGTAGAAATAAAGTTTCATGCTGAGTTATGTTCCCTAACGTACACCTTTCTCTCTCTGTAATGACTAAACTAGCCAGTGAAGCCTGTTAAAGCCCAGTAGAACTGCTTTATGACTGAGGATTTGTAAGTTTCCCCAGTTTCCCCATTCCTTTCAGACGGTCAGAGTTAGGAGTTTAAGTTGTCTGTCGCGATGATGGATTTCTCTCAGCTGGATTCCAGAGAGGAGAGAGGTATGTATGTGTGCAGGATTTTCAGTCCTGACCTCCAGTGGAGCTAATAGACATATTACCATATGACCTGAGAGCAGAGCCTGCACCTGATGGGACCCCACTGAAGAGCAGCCGGGGGAGTGATCTTCCCTGCATGAGTCTACCTCAGTCTGCCCTCCCCTTCTCTATTCTTCTCATCTCATTATTATATACCAACCCACTGTCCATCCCTTTACTGGCTATACCAGCCCCATGCACAGACTTTACCACTGCATATTCTTATATATATATTTATGTACATATATTTTTTTTATTTGTTATTGTACTATCCACTCCAGCAGCACAAGAACACTTTCCTAATGGACACTGACACGATCACATCATGCATTCCATTCCTGTATCTGTAAATATGTTCTCCGTATGTGATTTATGTATGTATGTCAGTGATGTGTTTATGTGAATAAGCTACTGGATGATCTAAATTTCCAACGGGATTAATAAAGTATCTATCTATCTATCTATCTATCTATCTATCTATCTATCTATCTATCTATCTATCTATCTATCTATCTATCTATCTATCTATCTATCTATCTATCTATCTATCTATCTATCTATCTATCTATCTATCTATCTATCTATCTATCTATCTATCTATGCTATAGTTGGCCTTCAGGTTATTACTAGCCCTGTCAGTCTCTCCACTAGCCCTCTTTCTGTGCTTCTCATTCAGAGTTCTCATGACGACTGTGAAACTTACAACCAAATGAATGTGTTACAGTTCTTGACTAATGCAACAGTGGCACAAAGCAATCAACGTAATTGACCCCCACCAACCTAACACACATATACACACTTTCATCCGCCCTCCTTCAGTCAGAAGATTTGTATAATTTGGATGAGTGGGTACAGCAGGCAATCAACAAAAGTAGACAAACAAGTCCTTGGACACAAATACACCTCCAGCTGAGCATCCATCATAAGACCAACTAGCTGCTTTACCCCATGGACAACGCTGATGCTCATATACAGCTATGATTACTGAGTCCTCTCTGTGAGCCATTTATTTTGTCTTAGCAGCTGCACTTCCTCAATGATGGTCAAGGGAATGGAAACCGAAATATAGACCGCTGTGTCAGCGTTCTGTGTGTGTGTCTGTGTGTGTGTGTGTGTGTGTGTGTGTGTGTGTGTGTGTGTGTGTCATAGAGCTGAGACATGAAAACAATGAGTGGATATATCCGGTTGATAAAGACGATTTGCTTGGTAGCACGAACTGTCTCCCTAATATGCCAGTTGTGCACATTCTGTCAGAGGTTTGACTTAAATATTTTCACTTTCTGAGGTGAAACCCAAGTGTCTCATTCTCAGAAGAAGTTTTTGCAACAAAAACAGGATAATTATACCTGATTTACTGCATTTTCTCAGCTCTACGGCAACCCCCCACAGTTTCACGCTCATACACCGATGTGGAAAATGTCTGTCCATCAGCATTAACTGAGCAAAACATTAAACTGTTTGTGCACAGAATATGTTGGTGCCTTTAAACTGTCCTAATTTAAACCTAACTAACCCACTCAATTCAATTTTAATCGCATAGCAAAGCACTCTCAAGGTTCATTAGAGAGATGGCTCATTCTTAGAATATTATAGAAAGAAACCCAACAGTTCACATAATGAGCAGCACTTGGTGAGAAAAAAAATATTATCCTATTAAAGCGAGTCTAAGTTAGGCTCAGTAATCCATAACTTCTCCTGGAAACTATAGTTACACACTGAAGTTACACTCGCGTTATGGAAAAAGCTCAGTGGTGTAGGAGAATCACATCAGAATTGAATGGGTTCTCTATTGACCCATGTTCAATCCTTTCACCAGGTTTGGTGGAAATCCTTTCTGTAGTTTTTGCTTCATCCTGCTCAGTGGAGGTAATAAGGATCCAGCCTGCAGGTACTGTCTGTGTAACCAAAGACGGATCTACTGACACTTATTCTGCTGTTCCACAGAGCTGTTGTCAGGACACTATTAAAAACCCATTAATAAAAATGAAATCATTGCATCTGGGGACATTTTCCTTCATTACCATGAACAATGAGTTGAACACACATAAACCGACTTCCTGCCGTAAGCACTCACACCCAGAAATGTACTATTTATGCCTTTTTAAGTAAAGTTTGCTCCAATCTAGGGTTTCCTCCTTATTCTGTGAATCTCTTGGTCTTTTTTTAGTTTGTATCCGTGACCTGTTCTTAAGTAAGAGCCAATGCATTTACTAAGAGCCAGTGACAGGCCTGGGACATCGGTCTATAGAGATGGACAATGCCTTTGTCTTTTTTATTTTTTTACTTTTCAGTCTATAACTTTACATCTATCACCTCCTTGCTTTATTTGTACATGTTTTGGAGGAACTGTACTCAGATAAATGTGTTTGAAAGACAATAGCCAGGAAGATATTCTTAGATTTCTCTCTTGCTGCTAAAACTGCTTTGGGGTGGATTCATGTTGCATTATCCGGATGCCACATTGGCTCGTACTTTGACCATGTAATTAAATGTTAGTCATCACTGGTCTGAGTTAACTAGAAAAGAACATGTGGGAGTACTTGAACAGTTTAATCTCCAACGGAAGAGTTCCCACCCCTTTGCGACGCCTAAAGATTCTTCTGACTTGATCTGTTTTTGTTTTCTTTAACCAGAACACAAGAAAAGAAAGTAACCGTTACTGAGGCCTAACAGGAACAGAAAAAAACTGTGCTGCCTCCTCCCAGGGTGGAAAATTCCATGTTTCAACTTGCATGAAAAGCTGAAATAAACAGTGACCACTAGATGGTGACAGAGACGAGGATCAGCACAGACGCTAGACCACCTCTGCTGATGTTGCATGGATTTGTTAACTGGTGTGTCATGCCAGTGGCGCCAGCGTGCCTCTGCCTCATCCCACCACACGCGGGATGAGTAATATCAGAGATCTGCATCGTCCACTGTGACCGTCTGAGTGGTTTTAACAGCTCGATACACGTTTCATTCTGTTTTTCCTGCAGAATGCTGGCGACGCTGCTGTTGTTGACCAACGTCTGAGCTCATTGGACAAGAGAAGTGATGGATAGCTTCAACTTCCTGGAGTTCTGGCAGCTGATTGGGGCAAACCTGCAAGGAAGCATGGAGGGTTTTGGGCCAATGGTGTGTCCCCAGATGCCCCTTCACGGTTTTTGTCACTGACTTGTGTGTAAGCCACACAGCTTGCAGAAAATAGGGAAATCAGCCAAATGGAAAACACCCTAAAGTCGTTTTCAGCTCCACAACGCTGTGCTTTTATCAGTGGGCTGCTTTTTCTTTTTCACCCTGTTCCCTCAGCGGCTGCTGCCAAACTGGCACTCACCCTGTCACTGAATACTATTAAACGGTTTCAGCAGTTTGAAAACTAGTCCAGGCTGTTGGCCATCACACACACATACACACACACTCATGCATTCCCAGCTGCTTGTGCTTACAGGTCTGCGAGGGTGTTGCGGAGTGGGAATTGCATTTTGTGAGAGCTGACAATGTGTGTATAAGCATTATGTGCTCTTGGCTGGAACATGTCTCTGTGTTTGTCATCTCTCTCCAGTACACAACACCAGTTGGGGTGTTGGCACTGCTGGATTTAAGGCTGGGAAATAAAATTTAAATGAAATGCATAAAAAAAAAGAAAAAAAAGTTCCTCCTGCCTCCCATGTCCTCATGTGAGACTTTGATCATTATGGATTCCTTTCTGGTGAACATTGTTTCCCCTGTCTTTCGCACAAGTGTGTGAAGTTTCAGGGTGTGGCATTTTAATACATCTGTGTTTTGGGAAGGCGCTGAACGCTTCAGACATGTTGAAAGTGTGTGTGAAATAAACTTGAATGTGCTCGTATAAAACGGACCGGGAGAAAAACACTGTAAGATTAAAACCACACTGTGTTTGTATCGTGGAGCTTTGTGAGGGAAAATGTTGCTGGAAAGCGCTGTTGTTGCTCAAGCTGCTCCTCTTTCCACATTCCTCCTCTCTCAGGCACACGCCCTATGACAATGAAAAAAAAAGGAGAGAGAGAGAGAGAGAGAGAGAGAGAGAGAGAGAGCTGGTTGGAGTGAGAAGTTAAATCACGGAAAAGATATGTGTTGCTGCCTAATCCAGCCCAGGACTGAAGAGGAGGATCACTGAGAGAGAAGGAGAACACACACTCACTCGTCTTTTGTTCCCTGACATAACGGTGAGTCTGCTTTATTTCCATTTTCTCCTCATCCCTCTCTTTATGTGATGTCATGTACTCATACTGAGTCCAACACTGTTTCAAAGTGACATGTTTAGCTCCTTTCCTCCACCGTGGCATCAATGTTGTATCATCAGGGAGCGTCTCTCTCTATTGTCACTGCCCAGCTGGGTGGGCCCAGGGATCGGGTTCCTCTTGGTAATCTAACGCCAAATCCTGTACACGTCCAGAGAAACCGGAGGCTCGAGTACCGTTGACTTATTTATTTGTTGTGTGTCACTCCTGCCTCTGGCCGCTCTACAAATTGTCAGGATTAGTTGGGGCTAAATGTTAATGTAGGACGCGGACAAATCCCCCCCCATCTCCCCCACCTCCCCCTGACACGGAGCGGACTGGCTCTGGTCACGGGCCTGTGCGCAACGCAGAGGCCGGGCCGGGCCGTTACCACCCCGGGAATCAGTCACCATGCGGCGGGCTGCTGTGGCTTAGTCACCGCGGTCTTACTTAGGATTATCAGTGCGAGTGATTCACGTTGAAATGAGACAGGAGTGGCTCGTGACGCGCAGGGCAAGCAGCCAGCCACCTGGGCACAGACAGGTAACAGGACGGAAGTGAGTCAGTCCCACCTGATGCACACAGCACGAGTGGATCTGATCAGGGATCGATCCTCGTCCGTGTGATGACCCGTGGTGGTCGGTGGTCGTTAAAGAGTGAGCTGTCAGTACCTGCTCCAACGTTTTCTGGCACTAGCTCTGTGGGAGGTGACCTCATCTGACATATTGGTAAACTGGTTTGTACGTTCCCAGTCATCTGCATGTGCTCTTGGGCAAGACACTGAACAACTGGATTGTCCGGTGGGCCGAGAGAGCTCAACGCACTGCAAATGGAAAAAAAGTGCAAAATGAAGAAAACAGCATCAATTTGAACTTCTGCAAAAAGTCACAACAAAAGCAAACTCAGAAATGCGCTGCAACAATGTTTCCAGGGGAATCCAAGAAAAGTAGGAACCTGGCTGTAGTTTAGTGCTGTGTGACTTTATTAAAGTCTGCGACTCACCAGTGTTGATGGTACTGCTCCTAGGAAAATGTGCTATATAAATACATACCATTTACCATTTATAATATCTATGACTTAGTTATATATAATATGTCTGGGAGATGTGCAAATAGGATTAGGTTAATTTCGAGCAGAATGCAGAACCTCGGGCTAACAATTAAAACACCAATGACAGACAATATTGATCATATTCATAAATATTAATTTAACAGTTAATCCAGATAAGTCATATTTGGATTTGAAATGTATGTAGCAGGCCAGAGAAAATTATACAAAATTACACCAAAAGAACCACCACCACCACCACCACCACCACCACCACCACCACCACCACCACAAACACAAGGTCCAACAGTCTCCTTATGACAACACGCCGGATTTCCCCCCCATTAAAATCCATCAATTATTCCCTACAAAAGTCTCATGGGTTCCTCTTTGGGTCAAGCCTCTCCCCCCTTTTTGTGTAATCCTGCTAACTAACTAAAAGAAAAACAAACAAAAACTTGGTGGAGGTACTAGTATATAGTTTATAGAAAGATCAATGACAGTATTAAAATCTTCTTGAAAGAACCCGAATCCATCCATGCATGCAACCTCGATTAGCCTCTGTTTATCCTGCCAGGGTTGTGGGAGGAGCCGGAGCCGATAGAAACCGAATCCTTAAGCTATTTCCCTTAATTTGATATTGCTCAACCTTTTCACCATATTACCGTGAAATGTTTGACTAACCAAATTCCAAACAAGTTAGAGCAGCAGTTTCCAGTCAGGGTCATAATAACATCCAGGCCCTGGCTGTGTAGCTTTTAAAAATGTAGGTTGAAAAGAAAAGGTTAAAACTATCGCTCTTCTTGGTTATCTTGTGACCATGAGTTCTATTTATTTTGAATATGTCTCGAGGCAAAAAAGACAGGAAGCCACAAAGTGAGCCTGTGTTTGCTGCAAAACTTTCAAAAATGCCACACGTGCAAATAAACACAGTGTAGCAGGCTGAACACAAGCTTTCAACACACTTCAGTCATTATGATGACAATCACCACTCTATCTGAGTGCTGTGAGGCTGCAGGAGAACTTCATCGCTGTGAGGCCGGCTCCTGCTCTTATCACGACAACACAACTACATGCTTCATTCTGCCCCATGTGGAACTCTGAGGCCTCCAGTTCTCACCTAATGCATCTTGGTTTCATGTTTATCTCAATACACAAGAGACTCTCATGGATGTTGCAGGCCTGTCAGACATTTTGATGTATGGCCTGTACAGATACTCATACACACACACACACACACACACACACAAACAAACACACAAACACACACACACACACACACACTGATCTGCCTGCTCCTCTGCTGCGGTTTGTCTTGTCGGGGGTGTTTGGAAGGTGCTGGGGCAATTATAGTAACCTATTAAATAGTGATGAACAGCATGCTGATGACAGATGCTCACTTCAATGTAGGAAAGTGTGTGCGTCTGTGTGTTGTGTGTGTGTCTGTGTGTGCGTGCGTGCGTGCTGGCATGGCAGGGAGACATGAAACCGAATCCAGGGTTTGGGTGCCTGCTCTCACTCACCCAGTAATTAGGTTAATGCAACAGAAGTCCTAATTTGTGTTGGCCTTTTTAGATATCTACGTGTGTGTTAGTGTGTGTGTGTTTCTTTCTGTCTGTTTGTACGCATGTGTGTTGCATAGTGAGAGCGCATTGAGGCGTGACATCTGTGTCAGATGGAAGATTTACCAGCTTCTGCAGTTCAGGCCCCCATCACCATCATCATTAGCCGTCCAGTGGATGCCTTGTGGTGGTTTCCAATACACACTGGAAATCCGGCGGCAAGGTCTCGCCCCACACTGATACTTATCAACTCAACTCAAGTATCCACAGCATTTGTCGCTGCCAATGAAACACCACAAATTACCTATGCTGGGTTCTCTGATCTGTTCCCAGATCTGTTTTTTATTTTCGAGCCTCAGCAATTAGTTTTAATTTGTTGCAGAAGAATGTCACAGTCAATTCAACGTGACATGGAGAACGCATTTGTGCATCGCTCTATGACTCAACATCATATATTCCTCAGCAGATATTAGTCATGGTCTAACATTAGCAATGGCCGGCATGTTTGTCAGCAGGACACTGAAACAGAAGCAGCTAAATGGAATCCAGCCATTATCCATTTCATTATTTACACATTTTTTCTGTGACAAGTTAAAACTTTCCCTTTGTAGGTCGATCAATGTTAATCAACAGTACGTATACCGACGTTTAGTCACTTCTCCGGTGTGTATGACAAACTGATAAGGTGCGTGGAATCAAGATCCATTTGACACCAATGAAAGCATAGATGTTGTTCCTGTGCATCCAGCGTGTCCAGCAGTGAGTGACATGAATCAAAACTTCAATCTGCTTCAAGTCAGTTCAAATGAGGACATTGGTTCAGGCTCACGGCTTCTCTCCGTCACAGCAGCACTGGATATTTCTGCTCAGACTAGTTAAACCTCACAGATCTCAGCTGATGGGGCCCACGTCACGTTATTCAGCTCACACACAGCCCAGTGTGTAGTGTGTTCCTACAGTGTGAGGGGAGTTGTGCTGCAGCAGACGGACAGCAGGCAGCAACTTGAGCCTGCGGCCTCCCGCTGGCTTGTAGGGATTAGATGTCCACCGTCAGAGATCACAGCTCCCATTGTGTTTACCTCAGAGACTCCCCTCCTCTTCATCCTCCCGGTGCTCCCTCTCTCTTGCTCTCTTTACCTCGGAGAGCCTCCAGGCCCCTCCCCCTCTGCTCCTCTTCCTCTGCCCTGACATCACCCGTGTGTCTCACCTTTCTGACATGTTGGTGTTCAGAGGACAGATCCAAACAGATCCAGTTTGAAAACACTTTCATCTTGTGGTCTCACTAACAACCAAGAACGACATGTTTTATCAACCTTTCTCACCATTTGTTGGCTAAATAATAACTCTGATTCTTTGACTTTTTAATTGCTTCATTAACTGTTATTATAACAATATTCTTTAATTGTAACCATTCAATTTCCTGTCAATATGAATCCATACATGAATGTGTTAGTCTTACTAGCACTCAGTATAACTATTTTACATAATATAATGATTGCATTTAATAAATTGTGAATAATCCCTAATCTCAATCATTCAGCTGCAAGCATTCCAAAAGTAATTATGCACATCTCTCGGTTCTGCATTGCAAACAGATGATGCACCAAATAACTGAAACAAGCATCAGGACTGCTGTTGTTAAAAAAAAGTATTGTAATTAGGATGCCTGATGCCTGAGCGTCTGAGATACGAACATATCTCAATTCTCCTCTCCCGTTTTGTCCTTGCCTCTCGCTCTCTGTAGACTCTCTGTAGATATGGAGTCTGCAATTAAGACGTTGGTGACCACTTTCATCAGTGCTGCCAAGGGTAAGGACAACATGGACACCAAATCCTTCCAGAAGATGGTGAGCTCACAGCTCAGCAACACCATGCAGGTAAGGACCCACGTCGTTTTTTATCTTGCACACTTTTAGAAGCAAATTATCCAAGAAAGTATTCAACTATGCAATAATTCCTGTCCGTGTGTGTCTGTTTTTGTGTGTCCTGCTCAGGACACAGACAGCAGCTCTGCCATTAAGGAGATGCAGCGGGGCCTGGACGCAAACAACGACGGGAAGGTCAGCTTCCAGGAATACCTCACGCTGATTGGCTACCTGGCCAGCAGCATGAGTCAGAGGAAGACAGGAACCTCGGATGCATCGTAGATGCTTGTGGAGCCGCTGCGTTTGATGGATTTGCAAATTATCCGCTCTTTGCTCTCTCTTTTCTGCACCTTTTAAGTATCTTTTCTCCATTTGAATGTTCCAGCAACCATCCAGTGTACTCGTTCACCGTCCATAATCATCTCGACTCCCCTAAATCTAGCAGTTGTGTAACGCTCTGACCTTGAATGTCTGCCCAAGTCTATCTCTTCAGTCACATCATGGTCTCCTGTGTGAAGGACACGTTGAAGGACTCTGAGCTGGGTGTTAATATGTGTCATGCCATTTACACAAAGGATACCGACCATATTTCCAAAAATAAAAGCTTTATAGTAAAACCACGTTGTGTGTACGTTTTCATTAGCATTTCATCAATGAGCAACCTATTCCTGTTCGCTGTTGTCTTCCATTGTAATGCTCCAGGGAAACCAAACACAAATGCTGTACTCATGCAGTGGTTTTCCTGACATGGCTTAACAATGACCCACAGGCACCGCTGATACCTGATGATACCTGCTCCTTCCGTAGCTGCCGGCAACACTTGCTAAATTTAGCTGTGACAGTCAAACTCAGCAGCTTTTAGATGCGCCAGCTAAGGCAACCGGATCCCGACAGTATACGCTTCCCATTGTGTGCCATCTTCCACTCTGCAACACTATACATATAGACATATGGTGCATTCAAGTGTGCACACAACACTGTGCTCCTCCACCCGCAGACACAATACACTGCAGCAACAAGAGGATGCTCTTATAGAGTCGATGGCAGATTCCAACGAGCGTTTCAGGAGATCTCGCAGCGACCGTGCTTCTGCATTAGATTCGATCATGTTTGCTTTATAATTATAATCAGAGATCATTCAATCAAGTGAACATGAGTATGTGTGTCCCATACATTCATCTTCTTTTCATGCCCCTTTGGTTCTCACTGTATCCATTACATCGCTTTAAGTCTGACGGATAAATTACATGAATTGTTAGCTTGTCCAAATGCATTTGTGTTGAGAAGTTGCGTGTGTTGTGCGCGCATGTTGCATGTTTTAAGGTATTTGAGAAAGTGCGCCTGTGTGCGTGTGTCACCTTGAATGAACATGGTTTGCCTTTGTGTGTTAGTCTTTGTATTAGGATTTTTCTGCATGGCTACCAGGTGTGATGGATCCATTCAACGCCGCAACACTACTCCTTCGGATACTGTATCAGGCCTGACTCGCCCCTCCTCCTGTAAACATCTCACCCCGGCACTCACCTACCCTCTCTGCTGATTAAAATCTGACACATTGGGAGAGCTGTCAATGTTGTTCATCTTTGTCTCGGATCAGTATTTATTTAGGCGCTCCCTTCGAGCTGTCACTCTGTTTGACATGAGGTAATAAAAGCGGTTGCACAACAGCATAGCAGGATAATCCGCTATCACAACAGCAAGCTGTAAAGCAAGGGATATGTCATTGTCACTGCACTACAGCTCAATGTGCTGCTGGTTCAGTGAGATTAAATCAACAAAGTGTGAAGTTAGAGACTCATTCTTTCTGTCTGAACTGGTTCTTTACACCCAGTAGCTGCTGATAGATACCTTCCACGTAAGGGAACGTTTGAGAATAAGAAGAGCTGGTTTTCTTTTGGCGACAAAGTTTGTGATGTGTCCTGTGGTCAAATTAAGGTTCACATCAATTTACCCAATGTCTTGCTGTAGTTACAGTATCATTAGGGCCTTGTGTCAAATGTCAATATGGCTCTTGACATGTTCGATTGGGGGGGGCGGCAGGTGGGTCTTACCTATGTCCGATCTGAGGTGTCTGATGAGTAAATGGAGAAGGAGGAGAGGGGGGTGGGGGGGGTGGGAAGGAACAGAGGAGTGTCAGGTGGAAGGAGGGAGACGGGAGGAAGGGAGATGTGGGATGGGTGGAGTGAGGGGTGTATTTAAGACGTTGTCCCCCTCATGCTCCTCATCATCGCCTTCCACCTCTTCTCACTGCACCTGACCCGCTGGCCAGCACTCGTCCTCCTCCTGTCAGGTAAGAAACTCAGAGGGATGCAGAGAACAGATTTACACTGTTTGTCAATGCATTCCAACATTCGTGACGTATTTTAACTTAGAGTTAACATAGAGCTTTAACGGGGCCACTGGTGCAAGATGTTTAGCTTGGAGGTCCTCGTGCAAATTGACGACAAAGACAGGAACTTCAAGAACATTAAATAACCGTGTTATCTGGACCACGGCAGGAAAAAAAGCATATATAAAAAAATCTCTTTCTTGTAGTTTTTCTTTTACATGGGGTTGCATGAGGGTAGACTGAGGTAAGAAGTGACTGACAGTTAGATACAGCCGTCACAGCTCAGAGGTGATGTATGTGCAGGAGAGTTAGGCGCCTGTCTCCGGTGCAGGTTTTCTACCATCCGGCGGAGCTAAAGTAAAAGCCGGATCAGGTTGCTCCTGTGTGTCCTGGTTACATCTCGTCCACTGACTCAAATGCTTTACCAGCTTTGAGTTTCACTCTTATCAGCTGGCTCACATGTCGGGCCGCTGACTACCAGAGGTCCTCTTATCTGGGACAAAGCAGCAAAACAGATGGGGGATCTGTTAATCTGTGGCACAATCTTATCAGGACCAGTGGCCGGGAGGAAACACTCCCAATGAGTAGAAATGTTAGAGCAAACTTTACTCCGGGTCTGTGCAGGGGAACTCTGCCAAATACCTCATCTGTCACTCGATAGATATGCTCAGACACCATCTGTTCGCGGCTGCTTGTTTTTCCTCGTGCCTTATCTATCTGTCACTCCGTCTGGCTCGAGTGTCTAAGAGAGACACATTGTGCTTGCATGCATTTATTTACGCCTAAAAGCATTAAATCTGCATCGGTTCGCAGCAGACTTGTCCTCCATGCTTGAGAGAGCAGATCACGCCGTCTCCTCATCCCTTCTTTCTCTCCTCTGCCTTTCCAGAATGTCTTTGCCCAACTCAGAGAATGCCTCCAGCCTGGAGAACGCCATGCAGCTCATGATCCAGACCTTCCATAAGTACTCTGGAAACGAGGGGGATAAATATACGCTGAGCAGGACTGAGCTCAGAGAGATGCTTACAGCGGAACTCGGCAACTACCTGGGGGTAAGGAGCGTGCAAGTGAAAGCGTAAAAATACAAAATGCACACACGGGTTTCATAGATGGGGCCTGATTTGTACTTTTTACCCTCACCCGTGCAGAATGCCCAGGATAAGGAGGCAGTGGATAAGGTTATGGGAGACCTGGATTCCAACAACGACGGGGAGGTCGACTTCACTGAGTTCATCATTCTGGTCGGAGCCCTCACCGTGGCCTGCAACGACTTCTTCCTGGACTTCAATGACAAGCAAGAGAAGAAGAAGTGAACGCCCTCGGCGCTAACCTGCAAGGTCCAGGGAGGAAACAGTTTGGACATGCCACAAATACACGTGCACGCACACACATACACTACCACACACACAACCACACGCATACACACACAGTGGGTCTTTGTGTATTTGTCTGCTATTACCCATCAATCCATTAAAAGCTGTATCTTTTGCAATGTGAAATCCTGGAGAGTCATTGTTGAATATACTCTGTCTTTTTCTCTTCATCGTATTTTGTAACACATTCAAACTTCCAAGGAATTCCCCCCTGGAAAGAATAAACGTGACCTTTTCTCAAACGACACCATGTGGGTTGAACTTTATTACAGCAGTGACACATGACGGGCACCAGGTGGCAGCAAGGGGCCCTTGTGCGAATCTCGCAGTTGTGTCAGGG